>BPLQ01009775.1:0-625070 GCA_021605075.1 Caerostris darwini | reverse complement strand
TTTAACATTATATTTACCTATTATGAACCACTCAGAAAATTGCAGAATATTTTATTTACAGTTTCAGAAAGTTTTCTAATATTTTCATAAAAAGAAAAACGATGGTCAATTTCCAATTATATACACTAAATTGAATTGAACAAAAAAAAAAAAAAAAAGTCTTAGACTAGACGCTAGACAAAAAAAAAAAAAAAAAAAAAAGAAATACCGATTCCCTGTACAAAATAAAATTATCCCATGTAATTTAATCACAAAATCAATTGCCTCAGCACCGATAAGGTAGATATTTATTGATCTGGCTGCAAAACAAACATTGTTGAAAAGAATTTATTGTTTTGAAAATACAAAACTCGTAGTAGTAATAATTGATTTTAAATTTTTTTCTCAAGAGCAATTCAGACAGATTTGTTTTTAAAAGTTGAACGTAAAGGAAAAATTTGGTACAAATTTTCCTGTCCAGTTTTGTGTTTTGACTTTTTTTTTCAATCAACATTTTTTTCTTTTTATCTTTCCTTCTTTTTTTTTTAAATATTTAGGAACAAACAAGTTTTTTTTATACCGATAAATTTAGACTTTAATCCAAACATTTTATGTACAAGAACCTTATATTATTACGAGAATTGCTTTTGCTGATAGCGCCATCTATTGAAGAAATTTTGTACAAAAACGTTATCCTACATCAGAACTTATCGAGACTGCACAGATTAGGAAATAAAGGAAAGGATATGTAAGATTTTTTTAAATAAAATTTCAATGCATAAAAACCTTTTACTTTCATAAAAATTTATCTTGATTGAATAATGGATTTTTATAGTGAATTTTGAAAATAATTTTTAACTCTTCACTTGGTTCGTTGATTTTTTACATAAAATAACGCTCGTATGTTCATTTGAAATCTTCACAAATTAAAATGCCAAAATTGGATAAAATATTTAGTTAATCCGTTATTAAGTGCAATTTCTCAACTGAAATAATTAAAAATTATGTTACTTTTCTGTGTTTTTTTAAACAGAAAGATAAACACGGTATCCATCTATCTCTTCTTAAAGTCTGTTTTAATCTGTATAATATCAATGCTTTTTTTCCCATATATTTAAAAAATTCTTCTTCAAACCATATATTTTCAAAATTTCCAAATTTCAGACGAATTATTTTATTTAATTACTTTTCCCGAGTCAATTTTTAATTTATTTTTCAACTTAGATCCTGTTGTTTTTTTCAGGTGTGGCCGGCGTGGTGTGGTACATTTTTTGGATGTGGTTGTCGTTCGAGAGACCCAGTAGGCATCCGACTATCACTCAAGCAGAACTCATCTATATTGAGAACAGTATAGGAAAAGTGGCGCAGTCTACACCCACGGTATGGCATCTATTTTAAACATTTTTTTTTTCTCTGTTTTAAATATGTTACTAGAATAATTCAATTGTTTATTCCACATTAAAAATTATTTTGAATATTTGCACGTTAGAAATAATCAAAATCTATAATAATTCCTATAATCAAAATCCATCTCTCCCATCCTAATATCGAAATCCTGGCTCAAATTTCATACAAATGGAAAAAAAAAAAAAAAAAAACACCTTTTCTCAAATTTTCATTTTACACACATTTTTTAAAGGATAAACTTCTTTAAAAGAAATAAATTTTTGTTACTCAAATTAAATCTTTACATTTTTATATTTTTATTTCATGATAAAAAATGAATTTTATTGAAACTTCTTGAACTATCTAAATGAGGAACAAAACAGATGCACATTTTAATAAGTACCAATTTAAATATTTGAAAATGAAAATTGTATTTTTTTTAGTTTTTGACATCATCTGAACTTAAATTATAAAAAAATAAATAAATAAATAAAATTGGCGAATCATATTTTGTTATAATATTTACAGACTTCCATTTTATTTCATAAAGCTTAACTCTGTATCGTGTGCTACAGAAAACTGAGGATTTAGTGGTGTTAATATTTATTGAATAGTAATTCTAATATATTTGACCAATATTATTTCGGTTAATTTCTGATTCTAAAAATTTTTATTCATAATTTCTTGATTCGGATTAATATTTTTAAAACATCTTGTATTACCTTTTACAAATAAATTTAATAATCGTTAAGATTTATAATGTATCGTATTCAGCTGCGGACGACTCCATGGAAGGCGATGTTCACTTCGATGCCCGTGTACGCCATTATTGTGGCCAACTTCTGCCGTAGTTGGACCTTCTACATGCTGCTCATTTCCCAACCCATGTATCTCAAGCAGGTCTTCAACTTCAATATCGAGAAGGTGAGTAGTTACTGTGTTTAGTGTATCATCTTTTATAATTTTTGTGATATTTTGTTAATTTTCCTTTGCAAGATTCTGTTACAATAATTTTCTTATAATCAACGGAATATACGTTAATGGATTATAGATCTCTACATACAATCTACGGACATTTTTCTTTTTCGAAAGTTTATAAAAATCAATATTATAAACCCACCAGCTAAAAATGTTTTTAGCAACTAAAATTGACAAAATTTTGTGTAGTTAATAAACAATCTTCTAACATTTAAATAAACATAACAATCATGGACTGTGGAAGAGAACGATCAAGGACTATGGAGGAAACTTCTACAAATGCGATACGCATTTGTGTGTATGTGAGCTAGCTAGTAGATGAAAAAGGCATGGAATGAAGTTATAAGTAAGAATTAAAAATGCTTTATAGAAGGGTAAATTAATGATTGACTGTGGTACTGATCAAGATTTTTCATTCCTTTTTCAAATGAAAGGACTAGAGATCTTTGAAAAATAAGCTTCTGTTTTTGTTTTCACTGTAGTTAACTGTGTATCAAAATGCATATCTCACCAAATATTTAATACATCGTGTGTCGGTGAGGGCCTTGATTTACCATAATTCAACACTTTCTTGGATATCCCCGCTCATGATAATCGTTAAAAGACATCAATTGCGGTTAGAATAGACTGAAAAGATTTTTAAAACTTTCGTCTGAGGACAGTGAATTCATTACTTTTTCACTTTTTATAGTGCAAAAAAAAGAATTTATATATATTGATGGAGACTTTAAATCTTTAATAAGAAAAGTAATGAAATCCGGTGGCCTTCTACTTTGAAATTAATTGTCTTGAGCAATCGAATACTTTTTTTTTATCCAAGCTATCCAAGAAAGTGTTGAGTTATAGTAAATCAAGGTTCTAAATATTTGGTGAGATATGCCCCATTTTTGTAATGAAGGTGAAGTAAATGTCAGAATGAGCTATCTGGATTCTCAATATTGTTGTCAGAAATGTTATAATTTTAATGACGACAGGAAACTAAATATAACTAACTGCTAATATAATCAATTGCTGAATCACCTTCTTAACATAAATATTAAATTGAACTTCCATAAAAATCATTGTGATAAACAATATATAATCCAAAAGTCGATATATCCATGAATTTTCTAATAACTTTTTAATGAATGAAAGAACAAAATTATAACTACTGATAAACTTAACTCAATTCCTTTTCTACAGAATTCGCTGCAGTTAAGAGGGATTGGAGTTTCATCTTAAATATTATTTCAAAACTTCATCTTACGCGACGATATACGTATTGAGTTTGAAAAGAAATTCACAACAACAAATAAAATAACAAAGATATTCAATATTTCGTGAAAAGGAGTCACTGGTACCGTAGCAGATGGACATCAAACTGTTATTCCTAAAGTGAAAGAAGGGATCACAGTGAATGAAACGGGAAAGTTTCCTCGATCTTCCAAAAAACCATTTAAAAGATTATCCGTTTGAGTTTCTTATTGAATATGTTAACGTAATGTGTAGAAGTTGAAATGCCATGCAAAAAATGTGAGTTGAAAGAAACCAATAACAACATGAAGTTAATTACAAAACTGTGCTTGATGTTAAAGTGTGTCGTCTCTTCAATTAGTTAAACAGGAGAAAATACTCAAACTTTACCATGATTCCATTTTTATAACATGAATTGACAAACCTATTATTAAAAGTACTTGCTTTCATTTATTAAAAATTTAATAATATATATGGATATATCAGCTTTTAATCTATATCATGTAGAATAGTAATAACCATTGTCGACAAATTTAAAATCTGTCACAGTTTCAGTTCCTAAATTAAAAAGATATGCCATGTTCCTTTTTACTATTTTTTTATACTTTTCTGATAGAATTAAATTCCCTTTTTTTTTTTTTTTTTCACGAGATTGAAGTGGTTTTTTTTTTTTTTTTTTTACTATGCACAATTACTTCTTCAAGTTACTTATCTTCAAGTTACACGCGTCCCCTGGGTAATGCAAAGTGAGTACGTCTGTGCAGCGCTTGCCTTAAGGCTCGTTCCTACCGAGGCGAGAGACGTGAAAATTCAAGAGGCAAGCGACAAAATTTTTTCGACCCCTTCACAGCGAAACGTCAGAAATAGCATTACGCCTAGTGAAAAACCGCTTCGAGTTGAAAGTTGGGCAACTCCAAGCGGCGGACTGCAAACCGGTTACAGGCGACCGCGATGAGGCTAGTGATTGGTCAAATTTTTTCGCTTGCATCTTCTCGCCTTGGTGAGCACGAGCCTTTAAGGCCTCCAAGACCAAGCTGTCTAAGTGTTTGCCAGCTGCATTAGAACAAAAAAAAAAAAATTACTTTTGTTTACTTTTGTTGTTTTTTGTGACTCGTTCCGAACTAATTAGTTTCTAATGCATTTTATAAGGCGCTGACAATGTTTCTTCATGTTACAGTCTGGCGTTCTCGGGGCCCTGCCCCATCTGCTGATGACCATGGTCGTACCCATCGGAGGCCATCTTGCTGATCTTTTGAGAAGGAGGGAAATACTCACCACCACGGCAGTGAGGAAAATATTCAATTGCGGAGGTAAATCATTCATTTAAGCATTAATTCATTCATTTGCAAATGCAAATCATTGCATTTGATTCTTACTAATTAAAGTTATTTGATCATCTACCCTGATGACTTTCGTTTAGTCAAATGTTTCAGTAAATGATGTTAATATAATATATAAAACCCCTAGGGAATAATGCAATAATATAAGTTCCAAACTTTTTCAAAAACATATAGTATACTTTTTTCCTTTTCGAGATTTTTACACGAACTTCAAGTGCCTTCAGACAAAAACTGATTTATTACTTTTAATCAGTTTCATTCAATAAAATAAAACTTTTTTTTTTTTTTTTACTGAGTGAAATATGTTGGCTTATTCTTCCATCTCATTGTTTTACGTTTTACTCACTTTTACAATTTTGAAAAGCAATATTGGAGAATTATTGTATTATGTGTTAATACAGTTTTATAAATGTTCTTTGTAAAATAAAGCAATATCGATATCCATTAGTCAAAAGAGAAATTGAGGAATTCTTGAAAATAAGAAGCGGTCTAATCATCTCACAATTAAAACTTTCTTACTCTCCATGTGAACCTAACAAGGGATGTTTTACCAAGAACTCTCTAATTTTAAAATGAAATAACTGGGAAGATGATTAATACAATCAGAAAAATCGTAAAACTTTGATGCAGAAACTTTTAAAATTAGTTATAAATGTTGCAGGCAGGTAACGTTGTACCCTGTAATCTCATTAAGAATCACTATAAAGATTACTCTGAAGGATGGAGCGATCCTTCATTTAACGATTCCGTTGTTGAAATGTGAAAGGAGATTAGCATATTTAACAAAGTTGATGAAGTCAAGTATTCCGTAAATGTCTACATTTTTAATCGATTTTCATGTAATTGCACGACAGCTGTCATCTTACCACTATCTATAACCTATTTCATCACTATTTATAACCTATTATACCACAATTTTCAATAGATGAACTGAAGCACCAGAATTCTTATTTTCCTTTTATCTGTCAAATTGATTAAAACAGTATTCTTCTGGATGGTATGCTTAATTATCATCTAGAGCACTATATGTTACACCATTGTAAAAGCACTTAATATTAATGTGGTATTTTTACATCAATTTTAAGATATAAAAATGTGTTTACATTTTTAAGTAATAGTAAAAATATTCAAATTATATTTCAATGATAATAAAGTTTATTAATATTTTGTCTGAACTTTATTTGACATAACAAAATGTATCTTTATAATTCGTAGGTTTCGGTTTGGAAGCTATATTCTTATTGATCGTAGGCTACACTCGAAGTACTGTGGGATGCATAGCAGCGTTGACAATTGCTGTGGTTTCAGTGGTTTTGCAATTTCAGGTATGCAAATTTTCATTTCAATGATATCTGTAATTTTTTGTTTTTTTTTTTAATTTCTGTAATTTTAAAATCTTAAATATTGCTTTTTAAATTGGTTCCGTTTTGTATCCTCTCATAACTCAATCCTTCGATTCTTTTCATGTAAAAGGGCAATTAAAATTTTTTTTTGGGCTTAACATTTTCTAATATTGTTATTCATATGTATAACTATATATAATCATTAATAATTATAAAATAAATAAACCAGGAATGGTATAAAAGATTTATGCTGTCAGTGAATTTGAAACGTTCCGTTTTGAATTTTAAATGTTAAATTTGGATTCGTTTCCAACAAATATCCAAAGATGTTTTATTTTCCTATGTTGTAAAATTATATATATCTTCCTACGTCGGGGCAGAGGCTATATCGACCATGAGCCAGCTGGCAGTCCAATAAAAACCAGCCTTGTTATAATAGTCTGGATAACAGTTCATAAAAGAGAGCGCATGGCAGCTAGTTAAATGTGTAAAACCCATAAAAGTGCCTGAATAACATCAGGAATATTAGCCACGCCAATACGGGCAAAAGTGTCCTTGTAAAAAGTCATGACCAGTCAAAAGTCTAAAATTTGCAGTAAAAACCGAGCGAGGAAGGTCCATAGGGAAATGGGAGTGCAATAATGAAAGCCAGACCTTACCCTTTACAACTTCAACACGGTTATTTCGGAAGGACATTTGCAATCTATTTTTTACTACACCACAAATCTTCTGATAAGACAGAGCAAAATGTAACTGTTGCAAATTGCACCCATTTTTTGCAAGGATGTCGGCTTTTTCATTTCCTGAAATGTTGCAGTGGCTAGGAATCCACTGAAGAACAATTTTCCAGCCAGTAAAAATTGCTTGATTAAAAAGCATCTTAACTTTCTCCCCTTGGTAGGAATCCCTTATTGTATATGAAGCAACAGCCAAAATAGCAGACTGGGAATCTATAAAAAAGGCAACTTTCTTAAGTGGTGTAAACAAATTTAAAAGGTTTAGAACGGCTCGTTTTATGGCCTCGATCTCAGCATCGAAATTTGTGGCATTTAAGCCCACAGGATAAGATTCCTCGAAAAATCCTTCAAAGTAAAAACCAGCTCCAGTAGTACTTCCCGCCGTAGTAAAAATCTGTAAAAATGTCACCATGTGTAAAAATATCAAAATAAAATATCATCGTCATCTGTAAAAATACGGAGCATTCAACTCCTGGGTAGTTTGCTAGATATCTATATCTATACCATTATATTCTGCTTGCATGAAAAGAGTGGAAAAGGAAACTTCAGACAGAAATTGGGGACAATATAATTGAAAATTTTATAACAGAATACAACAGACAAAACAGAAAAGTGCTATTAAATTTATAAAAACTTTTTTAAACTAACAATTCATTCAATATACGGGAAATGAACATAAGATGGTACTTGATCTTTTATTATGTTACGATTTAAAAACGCTTTTATTATTGTTTTCAGGTTTCAACGTGAATCACCTCGACATCGCTCCGAGGTATGCCAGCATATTGATGGGTATTTCTAACGGTTTTGGCACGCTGTCTGGTATGATTTGCCCTATCGTTGTAGAAGAACTTACGGAAAGTGAAGTAAGTCCATCTTTTAATACTTTTTGTTTTTTTTGATACTTTCTTTCTTACACGTAAGCTTATGTAGCTACCTAGTAGATAAATAAAATATAGATATGTTTTAAGCTTGTCAGTAACAAATAAAGAATTGGAATGTTATGGCGGTTTTAAATTAAAAATATAATCTCGGTAGACTTTTCTGTTAGTTTTTAAACCTTTTCATATTTAAATCCAAAGCATGATAACAATAATAATCTTTTAATGTTGACAAACAAAAATTACAATCAATTCAACTTCAATTTGTTCATGACATAGCATCCATGCTTTTAGAGTCTAAGGCTTTCTTCTTATTTGAATAGGTAAATGATATTTTAACACGGAATGTTTTACATATTTCTTATATAATAATTATCCAAAGAATAAATATCAGAAACTTGATTTGACATCAGCAGCTGATGATTTGATGATTCATCAGCTGAGGATGTAACTGATTTGAGTAGATTTTTCATCCCTCAAATGGCACTACTGTGACACAAGTAAACCTTCTTTTAGTTCTTTTTACAAGAGAATTGGCATATATTGCATTAAATATAATTGAGTCCAGGTAAAGTTATATAATAAACAGGTAAACAAAAAAATGAAGCCAGCACGAACAATGACGAAGTATATAAAATGCATTATTATTATTATTATTTAACTTCAAGTGAACCAATTAGATGACTCTCGTCTTTCATTTGAAAGAGTTCATTTGAAATTTAAATTGGCAAGACGAGTAGGGCGTAATAACTTAAGAATAAAAAGATATTAAATAAACAAAAATGAAGTAAAGATATAAAATATGATGTAAAATGCAATCACAAAAAAAAATTAATGTATATTAAATGAATTATATAATATAACAAAACGCTTATATTATTTGCTGGTAAGGCTTTTCCGAAACATGTTCATAAATAATGATGTATGTATTACGATGTTAAATAGTTTGAAAATTTTGCTCTATTTTCATAAGTTTAGCAATCACATTTCCATTATCAATTAAAAATTGCATTGATTTTCATATCTACAACTAAGTTGACCTTTCTAGACTGCTGACTCTTGGCAGAGGGTCTTCATCATTGCCAGTTGCATCCACTTTGGCGGCGTCGTTTTCTACGCCATCTTTGCTTCTGGAGAGAAGCAAGCGTGGGCCGAACCCCCACCTGAGGACGAAGGACCATCCTGGAATCCTCTGGAAAACGCCTTTGGAGACGTGAAACAGAATGGGGCGCCCCACTTTGCCGAGGCTACGACTGCGCTGACAGAAAATCAACCACCGCCTTCATACGGATCCACCGTTATGGATTACAACTACCAGCAGCAGCCGGTCTACGAGACCCAACCGGAAATGGTACAGCAACCTTCAACGGACCGTTACATGCATGGTACCATCGAAGAAAGGGAGTACTAGGGAAGTGACCGCAGGAGGACTCAGTTTCGAATCGATTATCTTAAAAAAATGCCTTAAGTTTGGTGGCAGGTTTCGTCTAATTGCCTGTGGTTGAGATTTATTTCTGACGTTTGGGATGATAAGCCAAAGCAATATAGTTTACATCACATAAATTTAAACGTGATCCTGCCTGACATGGATCAGTGGGTGAATTATGTAGCTCAGATGTATGTGTGTTTCTGTATATATTATATATACATATATATTTATAAATATTTATTTAAGTACATACAAGGAGACCTGTAAAGACACACGTCTTCTCATGCATTCGTGTGTCGGTACAAGTGTGGGTATGTATGTTTAAAAGTCGATGTTATAGATTGATAGGTTTATTGAAGTTTCTAAATCTTTCAGGGGCTTAATTTGTTGGTCAAATAAGCTCCAATATTAATATGGTCTTAAATTTATCACTATATAATGAGTTAAGTTATTAACATTTAGTTAGCTGAAATCAATCACTATTATTTAATTTATAATTAAAATTATTAAACTACAGTAGTTATGCCTTTGTCATGTGCTCATGAATCAGGGGATAAAATTTTATTTTGCATGAAGTGTTGTAAAAAATTATGAATTGGTTGTTTGGAAGGATAGTTTTAAGGCACATCTACTGTAACGTTATTAAATATGTTTTATTAAAATAATGTTTTGTTCTAAAAGAAAGGCAATTCGTAAAATAGCACAGGTTGAAGATGATCTAAAAAAAAAGTAGATTCAATCTGATAAAATAAAATTTAAGATTCCAAAGAGCTTCATTATTATTATTTAAAAATTTTTGCAAATTTGTGCAACTTCATTTATGAGTAATTGAGGGCGTTAAAATTTATACTGTCTATTCATATCATCGCTACATAGGGAATTATTTTCGCTAAAAAGTAAAATTATCTATTTTTCTTTTCATATTTTAATTCTTATTAAAAAATATTGATCTGTGATATGAAAGATATTTGATGAGTGGCAAAAGAAATATTTTCTGATCACTTATGTAGAAATATTTTTATTACATAATTTAAATAAATTTTATTAGTTTTCATACATATCTGCAAGATATATATATTTATTGCCAATAAATAAATAACGTTAAATTGTTAGGCACTTAAATTTATAAACAGTCATTGGCAGTTTGGTACGAAAGCAAATAAAAACATCGTCTTCTTAAGAATCTATGTGACGTATTGTGAGATCACGTGACACAACCTAAAGAATTAACTACAACTATTTCCAAAACGCAATTCTGATTTAGAAATGTTTATAAATTATTTATTCGTCATATTTTTTATCGAAGTTAATTTAAGATTTAGATTAATAGTAATTAATGAAAATATAATTTACACCAATCAGCACACATAGAACGATTGATGAACTTTCGTTTCCTTCCTTTCGAAGTCTCTTATTGGAGAACGGTGCTATTACATCACTGCGCGATGAGATATAAATGGGTCTCTGCGCACGCTCAGTCAGAGTTACACTGTGATTCTCAAATTGAAAGAAATTGTTTTAGTGCACTTTTGTAAGTCAACAAATATACTGATTTCCAACAAATTAAGCCCTTCATGAACGATAGTACATGCAGGAATGTCTACTAATGTAATAAAAAGCAGAAATATTTATTATTGAATTAATTACAGATACCTTTAATATTAAAGTACAATCTCATGGCATTAAAATTTTGAAAAGAAGAATTAAAAACAAAATAAAACTTTACTGATTTTGATTTTAGAAAATGTCTGCAACGCACAAAATAATAAAAATAATCAACATAGAGCAATTAATTATTTTTTTTTTTCACCTATTTGATACTTTTAATGAATATTAAGTATTCAATTTAAATTTGCTTATTAATAAATACTTTATAAAAAATATCAATTTATAAATTACTGATTGCAAGTTACTGAAATTTAAAATATCATAAGATAACATGAAATTTTCCTGATCATGAAAATGATTTTGTAATAATGCACTATATGAAAAGATATTCTTCAGGCATTTTATAACATAGATCCAATTTTGCTTGTTGAAATTGTATTAATAACTACTTCTGAATAAGAAGTAGTTATATTCAAAGATTGTAGTAGATTAATTTTATAATAGAAACAATATTACAGATTTTTGTTAATAACTGCAGATAAAATGTACTTATACATTCGCATCTTTTATTTATCAGAAAGAAATTGCTTCTAATATTTTTTTTATTTTTTTTTTTAAATATACGCCATTTACATATGCCTAAAGTTAAAATAGCATTTTGTCATAAATTGAATTCATCTGTTATACTGATTTTTCATAGGAAAAAAAATTAAATTAAATTTTAATTAAATATTTTTTAACTAAAAAGCTATCAAATAAAAAAAAAATCAATTCCTTTAAAATGGCATTCATAACATCCTTTCAAAATAAGCGAAATTAAACATAATTTTTTTTTTTAAAGTAATCTTAGATCTAATTTCAATAAATTAGCCAGATAACTCAATATATTTTAACAATATAATGGCAATGTATTCAAGGTTTCATTGTGTATAATAATCAATAAAACTCTTAATTATTCTATTAAATTTGAAAGATAATTAGCGGACTGTTCCACCATGTACTATCTTCTATATACTATAATTTTGAAATTCCACGTTTGAGTTGATTGTATATTTTTGTGTCAGTGATAGTCTTTCAAAACCAAATCAAATATAGTTGGTACTTAAATCTTGATAATCTATGCAATATACACAGAAAAGTAGAAATCTGTTTTTATAATACTGCGTGTCACGAAACATTACTTGAAATCAAACTAATCAGAAACGAAATGTACGAATTTTCTGAAGCAATAATGATAATTGTGTTTCTTTTTTCTGTTAAATACCCGTCTTTACCTTCAGCAGCGAGATAAATTTAATTTAATTTTAAAAAACATTTAAAGTATTCTTTTCTGGTGGTCGTTTATCAAACAATAAGTTAAAAAAAGACGGATATAGTTTCCATTTAAAAAAGACGTTTTATATATATCTAAAACGATTTAGATAAAAAGTTTTTGTACACTAAATATTTTTTAAAAACTCTTTTATTTTATTTATTTTTTTCTCTGATGTATCAGAAGTGAATGAAATATTATTTTATTTTAATTTTAAACTTCAGTAGGAATTCATTTCAATCATCGCGTCAATTAAATTCAGTTATAAAAAATATATTCAAAGAAAATGTGGTAGTTTAAAAATTAAACTTAATTATCTAAAACAAATTAGATAAAAAGTTTTTGTGCACTAAATGTTTTTAAAAAGCTCTTCAGTTTTTCTGATGCATCAGAAGTTTTAAGATGTTATTTCTTTTTAATTTTAGACTTCTGTAGGAATTCATTACAGTCATTAAATCAATTAAATTAAATTTTTAAAAATGTTCAAATGTTTTCAAAGAAAATATAATTTAAACAAAATTCGTGCATGTAATTCGATAAGCTTTGAATTTTTTTATTTGATTTTTTAACGCATTTATAATTGTTAAGAATAAAAAAAAAATTCTTAGTTTAAACTTTTTCATTAACTTTTCTAGAATAATAAATCATTCCGTCCATTGTTTCAGTAATTTCGGATATAAAAATGCTAGCTTTTATTGTTATTTTTTTTAAATAAATCATTGTTAGAGATTTATTTATACTTTTTCTTCACAAAATGACAAACAAAAATTTGGGTGTATAATTAGTTTTTTTAGTATGTACAAACAGTTTACGACCACCAGATATTCCATCATTAATTGGATTTTTTTTTTCTACAAATAGAATTCTCGCAAATATGATATGCAATAAAAAATATCAATAATAAAAGGCAGCTTTTTTTAGAATAGATGTGAATATTTTTAATTAAGAGAAAAAGTTAATATTTTGCATGCTGATATTTAGAAATGAAATTTGAAAAATATCTAAAACTCAACTGAAATATGGCCAAGATTCTCATATAACTATAAATATTAAGTATATCTAACATTAACATCCATATATATTTGTTAAGCAAAAACCTCATATTCCTTCATATTGTTTTTCTTATAAAAATTCTGCTTCTTTTAAAATATTTCATTAGCTGAATTTATGTTAATGTTGTTTAATGTTATGTTAATTTAATTCCAAAAACAATCTCATAGTTTCAAATGATGGTGTGTACTTTCCTTTGCAATATGGACTCGCTCATAATTAAAACTTAAGTGAATATGCTTTATAAATAATAATTAGACGGGTCCAATTTTCTGTATGGTGATTCATAAAAAACCGCAATAACGATGTATGGATTCATTCTATTGTTCTGCCATTGATTGAAAAGAATCATATCTCACTAGGTTATATATGTTACTGATATAAACTCTTTTCAATCAATAGCAGGAGCCTAATTAATAACGGACTAACTAAGAAACAATAGATCTCAATGTGTAATTGATTCTTTTTGACCATTTTGGAATGAATCATTAGTATGAGCATTAAAATCTTTATTTCATTAGCATACAAAAAAAAAAGATAGATACATTGCATTTGGTTTTCATTAGATTTCACATAGATTAACCACAATCATTTCATGTTATGATGTTCTAAAGCGTGATAATGCTCTCAGTGTCAACATGTCGTTCCAAGCATAGAGTTGATGCATCGACTCATCATTTTATGACGTAGAAGGTTACGCCTCTTTTCACAGAAACAAATAACCTCGTGTAGGCAATAAAACTTAACTCTCTTTTATCCTTGTTCTTACCTTCTTGAATCTCCGTGTTTTCAACTTCTCCGTGTGACTTAATATGTATGCACTCTATTTTTAAATTCAATAGATGTTGTCGTGCTGCTATCAATGTCATGCCCTCAACTGTTCCACATGAAAATCTAGAGAAGGCAGTCGTAACCTGCTACGTCGTAGTATCTAGAGTTGGTTTGAGGTATTTTGTATTGTGTTAAATTTGCTAAGCAAGATAAGAAATTTTCATTCTTTAATTATTATCATTATTATTTTTTTGTTGCACGTAAGTTAATCTTTGTATTTTGCTAGTGCAGACCATAAATAACTCAACTATGGGCGATAAAAGTCTTCGAACATTGTCTCTAAAGGATTTTCAAGAGAAATTGAACTTGCATTTGCATGTCGTATTTGAGAAAAAATCCGAATAACTTCGAATAGGCAGCTTAATTATCGATATTCATGCTACCACAGTTTTCATCAAGCCTGCTCATTGCTGAAAGCAGATACAGGCAATTCAAACATTGGCCCTCATGCAAATTAACTACGAGCTGGGTTATTATGAAGCTCTCACCATTTATTGTGCATATATGATTGTATATTATTTTTACTGCTTAGCAGTTTACAATACATAAAGTATGCTTTATTTCATTATTTTATTAATAAATAAAATTGTATGTATAATTCGATTGTTGCAAGTTATAAGAAAAAAATTGTTTCAAAATTTTTCTTTTATAAAAGAAGGAAGAAAAATTAAGTAACTAAGATTCTAAGCAATATATTAGTAGATAGATGAGTTACTTTGATAAGTAATTAAGATTCTAAAACGAGAAAAAGATCTATTACAAATAGAATGTTTATAAGATTATACAAACAAAATTTCTCCAAATTTAAAAATACGATTTTTTTTCTTTCTAAATTCTGTCATTTTGATTAACATAAATATTTCTCAGTATAAAAATACTTCAAAATTTATTTACAGTGATCAACAGAAAAGTAGCGAAGAAAATTACTTTTTCATGGAGCGGAGGTAATGGCATGGTACAAATTTCGCCAAATTATGGCCAATCATACAATTTGGCGCAATAAATTCTTGATGAGCTCTAACATATTTTGCCTAGCGCCTTAATAACAGATATGTACCGAAAAACTATTACGAGATTATTTCTGTTCAAATATAGGTATGAAGATTATGAATTAATACTCCAATATTTAATACACAATATTTTTATGCAATTATCATTTATTATTCAAACTCATTTGGATAGATTTTTCTATAGTTTTATAATTAAAATTCCTAAAATATGTTTCTATTTTGTGAATTTTTAGATTAACAGATTCTCAAACCACCTCTAGATGTACAACCATAGATTGGGATCAGTGTAATTTAGCCCATTTGCTCGCTCAGAATCTGAAATTTAAAAAATTCGGCCAATACGTAACAGCCACTGCATTTGAGATGTAAATTTCATCCAATTTGCCATTAAAATTGGCGATTTTTCGAAATTGAGCCAAGCTGTGCGCTAAATTGCATTTAACCCCAACTACCGAATCGTTGATGTGCGACTTTATATAAATATATATCTATATATATATAATCGTTGATCATTTAAGAAATAATTGCTAGAGAATTAATAAAATGAATCCGTCTATTCTTGGGTTAGCGGTGTTATAAAGAGCTCTTTTATGCAATGTCGTTAGAGATATTGAATATTTGTTACAGATTTTTCCGTATCTTTTGTAGATAGTAGAATAATAAAAAAATTTCTTACAGGTGTTAAGAAGCTCAATTATAGCTTTCAACGATAATTGTAAATTATTTGTGATAGTACCTTCAAAGAGAGATGAGTTGTAATTAAGTAAAGATTAAAACAAAGCTGGTTATAAACAAATGCTCAGGTAAATATAGTATTCTCATTTACCACTTTTTTTTTTTTTTTTTTTTTTTTTTTTTTTTTTTTTTAAATATATATGGTATACATAATAATTTCTGGTACTTAATCACCTATGAATTATTTCAGGACTTTCCTGTGATATTCACATTAGAATCTTTAAAGACCACATAATATCTTATCAAAATGAGTTTCCTTGCATCATTTTTCTAAATAATTCAGAAGCGATAAAAAATGATACATAACAATAACAATAACAATTTTAACTGATTAGTTGATTTTATGATAAGAAAGGTATCTATTAATATAATTTCTTAAATTAAACAATATTATCTTCTGATTATTAATTAGATGCATATTAGAACATTTGTCTGAAATTTGTTATCGATTCTACTACTAGTCAAAATGGAATTACATTGATTTTGGCTATCTTTAGGTCTCTGGATTGTATAAAATTGCAGAATGGGGTCGTTGGGATTTCAATACATGACATTCTTAGCAATTAAACCAGCAAACATACATCATTCAATAATTTTTTAACTTACCTTGACATTCCAAATCACAGAAGAAATAATTGCTGTAGCACCCTTCCTTCAATTTAAAAAAAAATGCCTGCAATCCTTGTTCCCAAAGTAAAAATCCTCAATACCAGACATCGCTAATCGAAAGACTTTTGTCAGCACACAAGGTAAGAAAACAACCACAACGGCATAAAATGTTAATAAGTGAAATAAATTGCTTTTAAAAATAATGGTTTTTTTAATGCTTCTAGAACTTTCCAGTAATTGAATTAAATTACTTAATTAATCTTGGCCAATCAGAAACATATAATTAATACTGGCCAATCAGGCATTAGGAAATACCTTGGTTACCACATTCGGTGAATATTGCCCACTTGGGATGGAAAAAAGTCGCCAAATCCCAACGACTCCTATTCTGCGATTTGGCGCTGGATGGCTTTATCTAAAGTATAGTTAAATTTGCTTTAGTTAAATTATACAAAGTATTGTATTACTTTAAAAAAGTAATAATCTGGTATTTGGTATAAACAATTTCACAGACAGGAATTTTCTCGAAGATTTCACTCAAGTACGATGCCTTTCAAGTAAAGTAATATTCTTTTCGAATTACTAAAATATAGAAAGTCACATCATTTACAAAGCATTAACAATAATTTACAGTACAAATTAAGGAAATCAAGATGTTTATGTACAAATGCGATTTGTTGACGATTGCATTCTTACAGCATCGGCCACTGGCGATCATTTAGGAACATTCATTTATTATAATAGAAAAAATTGCGAATCGCGCCAGGCTGACCTTATGTGTATGCCAAAACTAAATAGATATAGAGCTTTTAAAAGTGTTTACAAGTTTACAAGTGTTTACAAGTAAAATAGATGTCAGGTGAATTTCAGATAATGGCTAAAACTATAAGCTCATGATGTGCATTCAAATAACAATTGAGGTATATGGGTGCAAAAATTTTTGACAATGAAACGTCTTCCCATCTTTGACTTATCATAGTCATAAGAAAAACACTTGCGCGTTACACCAGTACTGAAATAAAAAATAGTTATACAAGAAGTGCAATTAAATATCTAATCACAACTTAAATAATGAAAAACTCTTCATCTTGTTTAAATCTGATACATAAGTTGCATTATTGTTAATTTTACCTCACTCACTAGTATTAACAATAAGTAGTATTCTGAAAATTTCTTTATCAATCAAGACTTCAGCATTGTTTCCTATAATGTTGGGGTTTTTTTCAAGAGGGAGAGAGGGAATATTAAAACAGGTACAGGAAAATATTTTACTAAAATAATTATCATTTTTCTATAAGATATCAAGAGCTAGAATAAATTCACAAGCAATCAAGATCATTTTTATTCATGTAAGTTAATATTAAATTAAATAAATGTTACCTTTAATTACGAAACTTGAACCTAAATAAGCTTCTGCATTTTATTTTATAACCAGCTTGTTTTATCTCGAAACAGTGCAATATTTTTTGGCATTGCAAAGATTATAAACGATGTTGAGTTTCATGTCCTGTATGATTTTTAAAAGCTATGTTGTATTTATTCCACTTTTTCCCCATTTCTCTTACTAAACAACATCTACATATGTTAGCCAACTACTAGTCTTTCCGCCATGAAGTTGCACATTAGCATTCATTACCACTATAGAAAGCAATAAATTTTGTAGTGTCAACTATTCAAGTGGTTGCTATGGTTTGTTATCGATTTTATAAATGTGAAGTACTTTTTCTGATGTGTCTCTTATCTGCTGTCAATGTCAAACAATAGTTTTATGTGTAGTTCAGAATAATGAAAAGTGATGTTACTTCGGAAAATTAATGAATTGATTGCTATGTTGTGCCTCGACTTACAAAATACTAATTTCAATTTTCAGGTACAAATCTGGTCTAGAGATGCGGTCTCTGGCAATAAAACATGTGTTCAGTTTTTTTTAACTGTGTGTACCTTTCTAGGCCAGTTGTATCTGGAACTATCACTTTGATTATGCATGTAAAACATTACCTACTTAAAAAAATAGATTAGGATATCATGCATTATTTTTTTAAAAAACAAAATTTATAAAACCATAAAATCTTTTTATATTCTATCTTTAATAATCTACAGTGACGACAAACAAGATGGAACTAAAAAAATTATTCAACTGATATTGTCAAGATAGAATTGTCAATATAGCAATTACAATTAATTGTATGTAACCAATGCTTGAAGATGTTTTCTGCATACAAATTAACAGATTTTTCTAATGAAAATTTGAGATATAAACATTATGAAATAATTAAATTTCTAAGTCGAGGTATAACTAAATTTTATTTCTGTGAAAATTAGTATCTATCATAATTTAAGAATTAGAGTTTAAAGAAATTCTATCTTTAATTATGAAGTATTAACATTTCATATCATAGTTAAATTATTAAATGTTATTAAAAGTTTGTTATAAGGGGGATAAAATTTAGATGTTACTTTGAATTTTTGTATATATGATTATATAAAAAAATTAAATACGTTAATATTTGAAATCATTAAGAAACAATCATGCTCTAATGCAATTCAAAATCTGTGTAATAAAATAGCCTTATAACTTAATAAAGAGTGGTAAATTAAAATTAATAAAATTTGAGTCTGTAGTTCATTTGTCTTGAAATTAATTACACCTAACAAAATGGAAATAAAATTATTTAACAAATTTTTTATATAAAGTGAATTTATATTGCACTATTAAATAAAATATATAATCTGCAAATTCAATATCAGTGATCACTTTTTTTCCCTATACATTCTGCTTAAGATATTGCCGTTGATCATGTTTTCCCCTAAAATAATAAATTACAAAAAATCTCATTCTTTCATATATTATAATATGAGAAGTATGAAATTCAATGAATAATGTCTATCAATAAAGCCATGGAAATCTTAATGAATTGAGCATCGGCATAAACAATAATAAATCAAATAAGATTATATATTGGAAAGGTAAACTTTTATTTAAAAATTAGCTTTTACTTCTAAATTACATTTTTAACAGCATTTTATGTTAAAGTGTATTTTAATACAAATATGTTGCCTCATTTAAGGCTTATAGCACCAATAATAAATTACCATTCTACAAAGAACACTCTAAAAATTAAATTCACCTTCAAACTCATTGCCTTTACAAAATTGGACATACAGCGCTAAATTTTATATCTCTCATTGTGTCAAAAATAGATCGAGAAAAAAATTAATGATTTCCTTTTATAACGTTTCATACTTTCCTGAAAAATTGCATAGGCAGAAAATAAATACAAGATGAGAGGTTTTATTAAAAGTTATTAAAAATCTTAATTTGGTAAGTGAAAAAAATTAATTAAATATTGCATGAAGAATAATGATTTTATTTTTTGCAAACAGAAATGAACTGAGAAAATATTAAAATTATACACCTAAAGCCAGTTTTATTTAGCTGAAAGCTTGTCCTTTAGATTTTAAAAAATTTGCTTTAGCTTTTCTTCTAATATCTTCTTCCTTGACTGCTTTTTGTCGATTAAGATCAAGACATTTATCCACTTCTTTTGATAAATTAATAATTTGATCCTAGGAAGAAATACAGAAAAATACACACTATTAAATTCTACAATTTAGAAAAAAAAATCTAATAATTTACAAAATATTGCATACTACTTTAAGTAATGATAATTTACTATTATCATTACTTAAAGTAGTATTCAATATTAATGTATATTACAGAATGTATTGTGTAAATGATAATTTACATTCAAAATTAAATGAAAAAATAAATATGTGTTTTCATTAATATATATTCTCTTAGATTAAAAGCGAGCAACTTTTCAAAAATAATTTGTGGCATAACTTAATAATATTTACTATTTTAAAAAAGATAGATTTGTGAAACAAAATATTACACAAATTCATTATTTTTGAAGATTTAAAAGAATATGTACATTTTATTCAATTAAATTAAAGTGCCGCAATATTTTACAACATTAAAAAACTTGGAATATTTTCAATTATCTTTACTTTTAATTTATTTCCATAATTTAGCAACATGCATATACATTTAAATAATACAATAAGAAAAAGAATTTAAGAATGAAACATTTATTCAATATGCATGAAACAAATGTTTAATTTAAAATAAAGAAGATACTTAATGTATGAAACAGCCATTACTTCCCTGATTAATAAAAAATACTGTTCATTTACATTAATAAAACATAATTCACAAAATTTAATGAAATATGTCCATATGCATAAAAATTAAGAAACTATTTTAATTCAAAAAGAAAGATAATGAAAATATGATTCAGAATACTGAAAAAGAGAGAGAGAAAGCCTAATAAGAATGGCAAATCAAAATTACAGATAGCTAACTTGATAATGTTCTTCAAAGCGATATTCAGCTATCTATCCAGTTAACCTGATACAATATCAAGTTTTTTTTATCTAGAACTTCAATAATCAATCAACATGAAAATGTGATATTTAAAAACATTCTAGGTTCATATTTTACAATAGCATACTTGTTTTATAGATAATTTTGGCAAATGTTCATGGTATATTTATTAATATTTTGTTTTTTGGCAATGCATAAATAACAAATCTAACTAACTAACTTGATAACTATCGTTATCTGACAGACAGCTAGTCAAATGTAAGCTTTCTTCATAATTTAATTCACTAATTTTCAAATATACTAAACTTTTTTTCCCATGTATTACAAAGTTACACAAAGTGGTATATCAAAAATAGTTTTTATACATTTTTTTTTCATTTTTAGATAATTGATCCTTCATCAACAAAAAATAAAACAAAAACACTTATTTATAGTTTGAGTTTGGTTATTAGTATCAACTTTTATCAGGAATTCCTTGAATTACATAACTAACTGCACATAAAATGCAATTCTTAGCTTTTTGAATTTGGTGTTTCATTAACAGACAACATACAATTATAGTTTTTGGATTTTGATTTTTTTTCTAAACCCAAATAAAATCTGCTTTATAAATTTATAATTAATTTCATGTGATGATAATATCAAATAATACAATACAAGATAATACAAGAACAAAAAATTTTCACCTTAATTGATTTATTGTTAAAAATTGATTATGTATAGCATACTTGTTGCTAAGAATCTATAAAGCAACTGAAATTAACAAGTTTTTATAAAAATATTCAAAATCGCTTATGTTTATGAACTTTAAGAAACATAATAAATAAAAAGACTAAATTATTAAAATAGCAAAAGAAAAGATACTTACTAAATATTCTTTCTGCAGTTTAATTCTTGCTGCTTTTTCATGAGGAATAGGTGCAGGTCTTCCGTCTGAAAATATAAAATTAATAAATAAAGTGAAAAGTATCGAATTTTTATTCAATTTCATTACAAAAAACACTAATTATTCAAAATATTTTGTGACTTAAATTTGTATTTATTTAAATTAAATTAGAATGCAAATAATATTTACTAGTAACTAAAAATTTTCTAAAGAATAAAACACTTTATTAATTGCAACTCCCACAAAAATATATTTAAATAAATAAAAAAATTTACATAAATTTCCAGGGGTTTACATACCTCACAACAAATACAACAAGAAATGATTATGGAATGATTAGAATAATGAAAATTATTATTAAATGTATAAAGTGCAACTCAAAAATTTTTATTTGACAATACAGCAATTGTAGTGGCGTTGCCATGTGGCCAATTAGATGTCAGAATTAAAAATAGTGAGTATACACGAGAAAGCAATGTGTATATTGTAGTATTTGGTAACAAAATTTTCGATTTATATCACTTCAGAGTACACACAAAAAAGATTTTCCTTCAGTTAATTACATCTGATGTTGGTTAAAGCAATTTTAACCAACATTCTGATGTTGGTTAAAATTGCATCACAGTGTCTGCTGGGGGTTGCAATACTCTATATTTAACACTCCAATAAAGTTATATATTAATTTTTATATTCTACAGAAGTGATGGAATCTGATAAGCTACATATTCACCTTATTGTGCTTTTTTAGTTTAAACTTCATAAAAATGTTGCAGAAGCAATTCGAAAGATTTGTTCACTGTATCTAGGATTTATAAATGAAAGACAAATTCAATGTTAGTTTAAAAAGTTCAGAGAAGAGAAGATGAATAGAGATCCGGATTGATAATAACGGTTTAAAAGAACAGGTAGAATCAGAATCCCATTTAACAAATAGAGAACTAGCTGGTAGACTCCCCTATGCAAAAACAAAATTAGTGTCGCACTTAAAAATTATAGGAAAAATTTCTCAAACTGGTGTTTGGGTTCCCCATGAGTTTACACAAAACTGTCAATAACAAATAAGATGATTCAAAAGAAATGAAAATGATTCCATTTTAAAATGTATATTGGCTGAAGATGAAAAGTGAAGTTTTTATACAAACATTACTCAAAAAAGACAATGGTTAAGCCAAAATTGCATCCAAAGAACACTTTACTTTGCATTTTGTGGCATGGGAATTCATGGAAGGGGTGTTTTATTTTGAACTGCTTGAGAATAACCTCATCTTCTGTTGACATTTAGAGAATTTAATGGGCTTTATTCACTAAGCAATCTATATTACTCAATAGATGGAGTGTGATTCTTCAACAAGATAATGCTCTGCACTCACACTGCACAAATAACTCAACAATAGCTGAATGAGTGGAAGAAAATTCTGTTTTATCCACTTTATAGTCCCCAATAAGCCCGTCAAATTATTATTTGTTAAGATATTTGCAGAATTTTCTTGATGGAAAAAATTTTAAATAATAAAAATTAAGATTGAAAATTCTCTAAATGAATATTTTACTGCAAAACTAAAGACTTCCCCAATGATTAAAAAGTTTCCCAAAGAATCTTTAAATTTTATAAATATGAAAAAATTATTAATGATTAAATATGTGCCATAAATATTTTTTCTTTTCAAAACTACCTATCTAAATCCTGCATTAATTTCCATTCAGCACAATATTATTCCTTTAAAATGGAAGTTTTATTGGTATGAGAAATTTTATGAAAATTTCTTCATATTTAATTATATACTAATTAAATATATGTTGTAATAAATAATTCTTGCAATGAGTGATTGTTCTTTCATATTCTCCCATAGACAATTTTTATTTTTAAAAAATTTTCTGTCAGTAATATTGTTGCCATGGGAAAGTATCATTAGCATCTTTAATAATGATATAGCATCATGCATGGTTTTGGGTGAGTTGACAGCAGGTTGAAGCAAAATTTATCAACTCTTGGTTCTTTTGTATATCATTTTACAACAATCACTACAGTTTGATATATTTTTTTAATTCGGCACATATTTCTTTTAGCATTTTTTTTTGTTTTGTTTTGTTTGTTTTTTCCTTATCTACAGAAATTGAAATCATTCAATTGTTCCCACATACGATAAGTAGCAATTTTGTCAGGCTTTCATCAAATAATGTTTCAATCCAAGTCACTATTGGTTAAAACAAGAAACTGATATTGTTGGTATGAAGGCCAGCAGGAATCGCTCTAGTAATTTAATTAGTATTAATAATTTTAATGCATCCAATTAGAAATTTTCGCCAATCTTTAAAAATCGTGATTTAAATGCTTGACTTTCTTAATATGACACAAAACGAAAATCTCTAAATCCTCTACTTTATACAAAATATTCACTACTATACATCTTTTACCAGAAATCTTTTCAAGGGTCACGATACCAGACTCGTTACATCTTCAAAAAGAAATGGGATGAGGAACACATCAATTTGGTATTCAGTTAAGAAATTTCAAATTTATTTGCAATAGAATAAAAAATGCCAATTTTACTGGCAAAAGGAGGTCACTGATATGTTCTTTAATAGCGACATAGCTCTAGCTGGTAGGAGTATGTTTTTTTTTTTTTGTTGTTGTTTTCACCAGTTCAATAAAAGCTTTTACATCAGGGAAGATGTTCAAACATCCTTCAGCCATCTGCTAATTTTGCAGCCATCTGATGGCACAAAATGTTTTGGAAAAATCTTTTAAGTTAGTGTATAACAAATAGCGAGCTCTTCTAGCTGAAGAATCTTTAAATATGTAATATAGAGCTCTCATGAAATCGAATATATTCCAGTTGGTGAAATTTGCTCCCCTTTCAAAAGTCAGATTCACAGGCTGTGATCCACATCAGCTCTTGTTGAGAATTTCTAGATCTTTATGATCTTTTTTAATACATAATGTTAGTTCTTCACAGAATTTGAAATTGGGCCGTCTATTGATACCTAGAAAAAAAAATTTAATTCAAAGATGTAGTTGCTTCTTGAAGTGCAGTAAGTAAATTGTCAGAGCAGCTATGAGCAAGAAAAGCCAAATTCAGATATCTTTTTTAACTTAATAGCCAAACACCAAAATCTGACATTCAAGTTCATTTGCTGCCTTTGAGGAATTTTATTTTATTCATCAAATCCAACTACAAAGTGATCACATAAAAATAATTCTTTCATAAAATTTTCTTTAAAGAAAGAGGCTATCCCAAATATTAGGAAATACATCATTTTATCCCTTCCTAGCTGGATACCTTTTACGATTTCGCTACTATTGAGCATTTGAAAAAATAATTTTGCGTCTTTCTCAGCTGATCTCAATGAGAAGTGTGTGACAACTGCCAGCAGGCACCATAATATTTTCGATCTTACAAATATCTTTTAAAACTTGTTATTCTTATTGCTATTGGTTTTTCTTTTGTTATAAACAGAATAATAAGCTGAATATATTAGGTATTTTTTGTACCTAATTGAAGTCTTTTATACACATACTGTTAAAGGAACACTTTTTGGCTATCTTCCATTAAAGAATAATTCACCTGCCATAAGAATAGATATATACCATGCAAAACGAATGCAAATACAAAAACGGATGTAAAGAATGCAAAAGAAGTTATGACTTAGGCAGCAAAGAACCAAACTGTGATGCTAAGAAATTGAAAGATGCACTCAGTAGACAAATTTTTGAATCCAAAGATAGCAAACATCATGAAATACATTACTTATCAATGTTTATTTTTACTGACATAAGAGCTGAATGAAAAAAAATAATAAATAAATGAAAAGAGAGTGAAAACTTATCTTTCGGAAAGTTTAATTAGGGTTACTGTTAGTCACATTCATCAGCTTATTGCTTTTATTATAATAAAATTCCAAAAAATCGCCACACCCTTGAAAGAAAGCTGTCCCAGGTTGATGTTATGATTGTTAACTTGGGTAAGCCACCAATTGCATACAGGCTTATGTGAAATGCTCTTGTCAGTAATATTCCCTGATTTTTAGATATTTTATGAATTTTCCTGACTTTTTTCTGATTTCTCCAGATCGATATAATTCCCCAATTTCCTGATTCTCTCTATAAATGTTATTTTCAATTTTATGGACTTTACTTTTGCTTTCTTATTTACTATTTTAATACACAATTTCACACATAAAAATCTTTTAAAGCAAGGTGCACTTGATATCACTTGCTGAAATCTTAATAGTTTCAATCTTAATAGTTCTCAATGTCTACAGCATGATATGTAACACAACATCCATAATAAATAAAAAATATCTTAAGAGGAAATGTCCTTTAAAAGTGTTGATAAGCAAAATCAGTAACACAGTGCATGTCACCAAACCCACAATGGCAATGCATACTACAAAAGTATATATTAGGCTACCAATTAAATGATATATGAAAACCAGAATTGAACTTGTTATAAAACAGATTGGTACCCATTTTTATAAAAACTGTAATTAATCAAGATATAGTTACATTTCATATTGTTTTTAAAATTATGTTTTATTGTATAAATAAAGATGGAAAACTTTAAAAAAATGCTAATGTAAAAGAGAACTAATATTACCTGCATAAGACCAATCCGGAAGATCTGCAAGTGGACCATATTCACGTCCTTTAGCAGGTATTCCTTTCCTGATATAAGAATCAAATAATTTAAATAATATTCCAATGAATTTACTATTTCTAGAAGAGTTTATATAAAGGTTCATACAAGTTCTATTCATTGAAAATTTAAAAATAAAAAAGGGTAACTGATAACATAGAACGATATATGGCTATATATATTTTAATTGTACTAACATCATTCAGTATTCATACATTATCGATTCTTTGAATTCTGTGTGTAAGAAATTATAAGTTAACAGTTACAACCAGTTTTGTTTATAAAAACGGAAAACTCTTACTTGTGTACTAAAACACAATAAAATACAAATAATCATAAATGAGGTAACTTGAAACTGTTAAGGTTCAATCATATTAAACATTTATCAAGTGTCACCAATAGAAGTAGATTAATAATATAATTAATGGTTCTTTAGTATTTAACCATTATATTGGGGAATTTTAGATTTCATAAAAAATCAAATCATTATTTATAATTCATCAGAATAATTATAAATAAAAAATCATTTGAGACTATTTTTGTTTCCATAAATTAAAGAAAAATTGGAAGTAAAGGTCGTGAACTGTCAGTAATTGATTTGATTCAAATAATGACTAATTAAAGATTAAAATATTAACTGATCCAAAATAATAGGGTGTACTTCTCAAATATATTTGAAAAAATTTGATTTAAAAATGTTTTAATTTTTATCAAAGGATAAAAGATTTGTGCTGTCAAGCAACCAAGTGTTATAGGGTTAAAAACATGAAAGGTGTAAGTTCAACTCTCCCATGTTTGTTTTTATTAGGAATCATTTTTACTTCTTATGTTACACCCATTGTAGATAATGTAGCAGAATAACATATTTATAAATACTTAGCATTAAAAATATTTTTTTTTCTTAATTCCTTTTAATTATCATCAAATGTCAATTTTTCTTCATATGCAACTTTTTTTCTCTTAAGTTTGGGGTCCAGGACAACAAATGAATATGAAAGATAATGAATAAAAATTTTAAGATAAAAGGAAAATGAAATATAAATTTTATTTAACATACTGGTTAATAGTTTTTATGGATAGTAGTACACAGGTTCATATTTAATTATCTAATTGTAATATATGTAGCTGTTGTCATATTTTTATAAATTATGAGAAAATAAGATAAATGCTCAGTTTTGCATTTATGTATAAAGTTTTGCATTTATTTAGTTTTTTTCATTATGTTTTATCTATTTCTTTTTTTATATATTTCCTTTTTTATATATACATCACTTGAAAAATAAACTTAATTGATATTCATGAAAACTGTTCACCTCCTTTCTTCTCTCTATTGAAAACAAAAGCTATTAACTTTCTTATTCCAGGTTTTATTTTCTATAACCCTTTACAGAAATCTCCCCTCCTTCTCATACTTTTGATTTGAGAAGTCTGCAAATGTGAAAAAAACGTTCTAGAAATAATATGAAAGAATGTTCTATTAATTAATTTTTTGTTTATTCATAACTTATTTTTTAACAAAATAATTTTTTTTATTTTTCTCAAATGCTTTGTTTTGATTACCAGTCATAGTTTCTGATCAAATTGAGTGCTATTCACTGTTACAATCATGAATAATTTTTCAGAAACTAATAAATATGAAAAAAAAAATAAATAAATAAAATATCTGTCAATAATTACAGCAAAATCTGTAATTATAATATCTGCAAAACAGTTTTTATATGATCAGATTTAAAAAATTATATATTTGTCATTTATATATATGTTTTTAAAACAAAATACTTATCAATTTAAGAAAATTTGCTACTTAATGAAAAGGGTCTTTATTCTGCTATACAATGGCTGCAACACAAGAAATAAAAATGAAAAAAAAAAAAAACTTACACAAGGCAAACTGAATTCAAATTATTAGGTTATGTTTTTAACTGCTGTGCTACTGGTTTAATTAATGACATGAATCTTTAATAATATAAAAGATTTTAAAAGTTTAACTCAATTTTCACCAAAAATATTGAATATAAAATGAGAGATAAAAATGCACCCAAGTTCTCTTCAAATTAAATAGATAGGGATTAATTATTTAATTTGGAGAGAATGTGGTATCTCTTGAAAGCTAACTTGGGACTCATACACAAAAAAAAATTATGCTTTATCAAACTGCAGCCCAGTAGACATGCAAAAGATCACTTCAAAAGCTTTCTAGCTGGTCATTGCATGTATAAGCAACCTTCAGGAAGTTTTCTGCTCACAGTAGACATTGACATGATTTTTCTAGTGATTGCAACAATACTTAAGTTGGATTGGAGTACTTATACTTTGTACTGCAAGTAGCAGTCATTGACTTATATCTTTTAGTCATTCTTGATTGAATCTTCAAAACTCAAATTTTGGCATAATGTTATAAACCATAAAAAAACTAACATTTAACCATCTGACCTGTTTTTAATCTCCTAATGACTTTCCATTGCAGTTCCTGCAAAAAGAATTGCAATTCTAGATTTCTTATCACTCTATTATAAAGAAACCCAATCTTACACACATTCAATTTTTGTGTTACTTATATAGGATGCATTCTGATTGTAATGGCCTTGTTTTGCATATTGCAATTTTATACAGCACTTATTTTTAACAATACATTCAAATATTGCATTGATTGGTTTCTTTTTGATGAGTTGTAAATAATTTTTTGAAAATTAGCATACAATACATGATGAATATCATTTGTTATTATCAATTTTTATAATTACAAAAGATGTTAAAATATTTTCAGAATGATTTTTATAATGACAGAAAAAAGTGAATTAATAAATAATTTAATGTAAACATTTATTATTTGATTTTATAACCTTTCTTCTGGATAATAAATTTATGACATGCTTTTATAACAGAAACGTTTTTTTAAAAATTTCCATGTATTACTTTCCATATTACCAGTAACTACTTCCCAGATGAATTGTGGTAGATTTCCTTATGAAAATAATTCTTATCACTAGGCTTATCAATTTAAAGTAAAAGACAATATTTATTATTTCAAATAAAATGCTGTATCTCAGTAAAAAAAAAAAGGCTAACAGCATGGTAGTCTATGAGTGAAGTATTAGGAGACAAAATGAATATGTTGAAATACATATAATGTCTATGTCAGTCATAATTGTTTTTGAAGGAATGCAATACTAGATTTTGCAATATAACTGATCCCATTATCTTAGTACAGTTTTACTCTTTGAAAAAAGAATTTCTTTTATAAATATAGAACATTAAACTTTTTTCTGATAATTTTCTATGTTCAACTAGATAATTTGACAACAGCAAGGAAGTTGTTTTCAGGTATTTTAATCAATAAATCTTTATTTAATAAACAGTATTGAAAAGTTTCTTCAATCGATTTCAGTACTGGCAAATTTATGTTATTGCCACAAAAACATTAGCAATAGCATAAAATTTTTTTATTACTTATTCTCGAATTTCTTAGAATGCAACAGAATGGAAAGATGGTTTACTTCTTTCCACTTAATAATGTTGTTTAATTTGCATTTAAAACTTTAATGATATGTGTTTACAGAATAAGATGGCTATCCGTGGAAAGTATAAAATATATATTTTTTAATCCAATGCTTGTTTAACATATGTTTGACATTTTGAAATAATTTGAAGTAAAAGACAATATTTATTATTTCAAATAAAACGCTGTATCTCAGTAAAAAAAAAAAAATTTAAGCAATTGCAATGTTTCAGTCATTTTTTTTTTATATATTCAAATAAAAATATTCAAATTGCTTTGCCTAACTTATGACACAAAACCCTGCAGAAAAATAAATTTATAGAAAGAGAACTAGAAAAAAAAATTTTTTAAACAGAAAATGAAAATTCTTACCTCAATCTATACTGAGTAACTGATTCTTGTAAAACTGAACTAATATGCATATGTTTGAATGTTAAACCACTTTTAAGAGGAGTTGCTGAAAAAAAAATTAATTTTATACAGTGCTGCATAATTAAAATAAGTATAATACTTTGAAAAGGGTAATATTCATACACTTTGATATTACATTTAAAGGACATCAAGTATAATTCTACTCATAATAAAAAATACTATGATTACACTAAGTAAATAAATTTCATATTTTTTTTTTAATATAATCTTCAAAGTACAACGCACATTCTCTTTACTATTTCACAGCAACAAATTCATTCACAAACTTTGCCATGCAAAGCTTTTATTCTTTATGGCAATTGATATTGATAGATTGATATATTTTACATAAATTTTAACAATATTTACAAAATACAAATATGAATTGAAAACTTAAATTTCTTTTGGTACTTGTTCATTACAACTGACCCCTACTGCTTGGCAAAGCTATTGTACAACCAATGACAAACACAGACTAATCTCAAATTACTTACTCTCATTAAACTTTAAATTCAACTTTTATTTATATGACTCTATAAATACTTCTATATCTTTAGAGGAAAATTATTTCATTTCATTTTAGACTTTAATGTTTTTAACTTACAAATAAATAATACCTTAAACAGTAAACTGTGTAAATCAAGCAAATATCAAGAAGACAAATATTAAACTTCAACAATAGTAACAGAGCAATAAATTTACTTTCTATTGTCAAGTAGTATAATTAAGCTGAAGCACAAATACTTTTCATTTAGTTGACTTTATTTGGTTGTTATTATTATTGAATTGTATTCTCATTCTACCTCAATTAAAATGATAACTAAATAATAAACAATAGACAAATTTTTGATAAGAATTTTTTAAAATTATAGATTTAATTTCTATAGAGTAAAATTTATTAAATACTTACAAATAAATTTCAAAAATAAAATTTGTTTACAAAGTACCATCTTGTTATTGAATTTTTATAACATTTACTTCACTTCATTTTTTTGTTACATTTTGTTGCAGATCTTATTTTAAAATACTATCATTAGGACTTTATTTGTTATAATAACTAATAAATATATTATCAATCTCAATATGAATGAAAAAAAAATATTTTTTCTTTAAGTTTTATAAATTTTTAATAGAAATACTGTTAGTAATAAATACTTTAATATACAAATTGTGAAAAAACTCAAAAAATAATAATAATAATAATAACAAATAAAAGTTAAATTTGTAACTTATCGTGTGGCAATAAGAATTTAGTTTCGATTTTTGTTTTGCGGTATATTGCATTTATTATTAAATTTAAATTGACTTATAATTGATAACTATGATGAAAAACTTGGAATTATCATTTGAATATCAATTGGTTGAGTGGTTAAAAAGGATAATTTTTAATGCATGATATTGTATTACTCTTAAATCGTAACATACTTGTTTTTTAAAGTGGTTGTCTACAATGATATAGAAAAATTTGAACGGTTCACAAGTCAACCGTAACTTGAGAGCAAGTTTAGTTCATTGATATTATAAAGAAAAAGAAAATTATTATTTATTGCAAAGAAAAAATTTATTATAATCAGAAAATGGAAGAAGATAGCATAGATAAAGCTTTACAAACAGCTTTATTAGCTTTACTTGATGTCAAACCAAATGATCCCATTAAATTTTTAGCAACTCATTTTCAAATGGAATGTGAAACCAACTTGGTTGCTAAAGCTGTATATTTACTGCAAGACATGACTGTTTACCATCCTGCTATAGAGGAACGTTTATTAAAAGCATATTCAACAATTTGTCAATATAGTGAAGAAGATGGTCTTACTGGCGATATTTACACTGATCTTTTAGTGAAATTAATTGCAGATTCCCCAGCATACCAAAAAGAAAATTTCCTTCAACATTTGCAGTGTCATAGCTCTGAATATGTGTCATTTGATGTGTTTCGCTCTGGTGTCCTTACTTCTCTTCTCTTCAATCAATTTGTTTCAGAAGTAAAATTGTTGTTTTCCAATCTCTGTATAGAAAATTATGATTCAGCTCCTACATTTTTGTGCAAAAAAGCTTTAAGAAAAATGGGAAAATGTCTTGCTGAAGCTGCTAAAAGATCTGTTAGTTGTACAGATGGTCCTTGCACCTTGGGAATTTCAGAATTGAGTTCACCAATTCGTAAAAATATGACAAAAAACTTACCATCAGCAGATTATACCAAAATAAATTCATTCTTATCAGAGGCAGTTGAAATATTTTTAAGAGAAATACCAAAAATTAAATTGTGATTTTATTTTTTGATGTACATTCCTTATGAACATTTAGAAATAGTTTTTACAAGTATCAATATTTCCATTTAAACTCTATTTTACTTTTAGTCATACAAACTATTTCAAATTTTAATCTCAAATTTAGGCATTTTATTTTATATCCATTAAATTAGAAATGTTTTAGATAAACATTAAGGTACTTAGTTAATAGGATGGTACTTAGTCCAAGGCATGAACATTGATGCAAAATTTAAGTAGAAATAGAATAAGAAACTTTAACATTTTAGAATATGGAAAGTGCTTTGTTGACTACCACTTGTTGTAACAAGATTCAGAAGACTTTCTTTTAAATGCATAAAAAAATATTAAAGCTTTCACTAATGGTTAAAAATATTAGGCTGTTATCTAAAAAAGAGCATATTTTTAGGAAATTGTCATACAAAATTGAAATAAGCAGTATACCATAATTGGGAATTACTACTTGTAAAGTAAAAGTACCAAGATTTATTAAGAATTATTTTAGTAGATATTCTCACTGTTTTTGATAATAACATTTCAATGACTAAATTTAAACTTTTATCATAGTTCATGTTCAATTATTTTTACTATTATTTCAATGGCTCAATGCCAATTAAAATAATCCACTTAAAAATATTTTGTAAGTGAAGAGTTTCTGCTTAATGGATATTGCCTTCATATTAAACTATAGCCAATATATTTTTCTACTTATTGTACTGACACTTTATTTTTATACCATTCCATTTTTAATTATTTACTTATAAGAATTTATATTTCTGTTATTTAAGTATATATATAGCCATTATAGTATAAAAAATAATGTTTATGTTGTTTTACTATTTATTTATATTAAACAATATATTTGCTCATCTGAAATTAAATCTTTATATTATATTAAAATAATGACTTTTGTTTATTTTATACATATTCTTTGCTTTTGTATATAGATAATTGATAAATATATATAGATAATCACAAGAAAAAATTTTTGTTATGGCTGTCATAGTTAATAATTATTACAGTTGTTGTTGTTGTTGTTGTTCTAATGCAGCTGGAAATACAGAGACAGTTAATCTTTATGTTATAAGCAAAAATTGCACTGCTGTCACTCATTGAGCACTACCCAGGGGGCATGTGTAACTTGAAAGTTTGCTACAGATGCGAGTAATGTAAATACTGTCCCATTATTACAATTTCACTTATGCATTTATTGTTTTACTGCCAATTATGTATTTGTTTTTCCTTGAGTTTAATTTTTGAAGTTAACAGTATAGTAAAACTAGAATAACTTATAAACATTGGATTAGAGATCTTATGCTCCTAAAGATGAAGATGCATTTAAAAGTTTCTGAATTGGAAAGTTCTTATGTATGATATTGTATAAAATATGAATTCTTTAAAAATTCTACTATGACAATATTTTTCTCAATATTGAATTTTTATTTATCTTAAATCAGGGATATACAACTATTATATCATAAATTCGCTACAACCGATTTCACAATATTTTTAAAGTTCAATATCATATACATGTCTATATGACTATGTATGTTAAATTGGTATTAGTATTACAAATAAATTGGTATCGATGTTCAAGGATTATTTTTCACATTTTCAAAAAGTAAAGCCATTGCTTGGTTTATTTAGACATTTTTTTTATCCAGAATTTCCCCAGAAAAAATTAATTTGGAATTAATTAACATGAAAAAAAAATGAGAACCTGCAAAATAAATTTAACAAAGAGAAGATATTTCTATTGTCATATCAATGGAAATAATTAAAATTATTTGTCAGTAACACTTTCAAATTCACCAGCTTTTTGTCATCAATAGTATCTGTAAACAAACTTTTTCAGTCATTAATCTGTGCAAGTTAAAGTAAATTGAATGTTGAAAGTTATTTAACTGTCTCTGTATTGCCAGCTGCATTAGAACAACAATTTTGCTCTTACCACTACAAAAATCGAACCAGTACCCAGAACTAATTTCTGGGACTATTGGAGGAAAAGTGGAAATTTTGAAGAGATGGAGAGAGTATTGTGAAGAACTCTTTAACCCAGAGAGTGAGGAATTGGGGCAAATTGAGCAGGTGGAGAGTGAAAAAGTAAAGACAGTAGAGTGCCCTAGTAAGGAGGAAATTTTTAAGTGCCTGGCCAGGATGGTCCACCGGCACAATTGCATAAGTACGGAAGTGAAAGGTTGCTTTAGGAAATTGCTAATCTGCAACAGGAGATATGGAATACGAAAGAGATGCCAAAAATGTAGTGTACTGCTATAATCTGTCTAATTCACAAGAAAGATGACAATACCATTTGTAATAATTTTCCCTTCCTGGATGTTATATATAAAAATATTTCTAAGTTGATAAGCAGAAAACTAGAGGATGACATTGAGAATTTGTTGGGAGATTATCAATGAAAGTTTTATTATTATCAATAATAATAATAATAATATGTATTATAATTGATGAATTTCATGAATTTAACATGGATATACACCAATTTTATATGAATTTCAGACAAACATATGATTGTATTCATAGAGAAAGTTTATTTTAGATCGTGAGGGAATTAAAAATGCTTCTGAAACTTAGGAGGTTCATTAGACTAACATTGACAAATTTTACTGCAATGGTTAAAATCTAAAATAACAATACTGAATTGTTTGAAATTAGGAAAGGTTCGAGACAGATGACCCACTGTCAACCAATTTGTTTAACATTTGCTTGGCATATGTGATAATTATAATTAAACTGAGCACAGGAGGAATTATATTTAATAGACCATGTCAGTTTTTGGCTTTTGCAGATGATCTGGTCCTGTTGACTAGAAATCAGGCTACACTCAGTGAGAGTTTTCAGAAAATCTATCTGTTAATATGTATTGCAAAGACTAAACATATGATAAATACAAGAAAAAAGAAGTTTTCCAAAATGTGAAGAATTTTTAATGTAGTATAGAGATCTATGAAAAAGTTAATGAATTCAAATACCAGAGTGCTCAAATTAATGATCAAAATGAAATGTATTTTGAAATCAGAGCACAAATTGCTTCTGTTATCCACTATAAAAGCTGTTAAGATTATCATACTTAAATAGAAAGTTAAAAAATTCTTGTATACATGGTCATCATCAGACCAATTATTTTGTAAGGTTCTGAAACATGAATTATGATAAAGTGGGATAAGCTGTTGAGAGTATGGGAGAGAAAAATGAAAAGGATTTTTGGAGTAGTATATGAAAACAATAAATGGAGAATCAGATCAAATAAAGAGATATATGATTGTTACAAGGAATAGAATATTATTATGATAATAAGGAGAAGGAGAATGCAATTTCTAGGTCATGTAGAGAGAATGGAGCCAAATAGAACAATAAGAAGACACTTTAAGGAAAACTAGTGGATCTGAACTCGGAGGGTTATCAAAATTTAGATGGAGAGAGCAAGTTGAAGAGATTGAGAAACACTAGCTTTAAATCAAAAATCAACTAATCGTGTGGAATTGTATTAAAAGAGTTCAGGGCCCTTCAAGGGGTGTAGCACCAATGATGGTGATGATGATGACCTTTCTGAGCATAGACTGTCACATCGAATAATATGGTCAAGAACGATTAAAGTATTAACAAAATTCATTTATTTAATTGATAATGTGATACTTTTTTATTTGCTTATTTGCATTTTTAAAAATATATTTTTTCACTTTTATACTTTTTAGTGATTAATAATTATACTAAGTTTATACTAAGTAATAATATTATTGGTCCTGATGGCCGAGTGACATGTAAAGAGATGTGCCACAGGTTTTGGTTTCGAGTCGTTTACTTCTTAATTTTATTAAGTCTAAAAGCGTGTTTTTAAACTATAATATTTAAATGAGGTCCCGGTACGGAGGACTGGAACTATAGTTCTTACAATAATTTAATTGTGAGTAAAACAAAGGCTAAATGCGAATATGTCGAGCCAGCCAGGATTCGAAGAGGGAATCTCCTGATCCGTAGTCAGGCGCGTTATCCGTTGTACCACTGTCCCACATAGGTTTGAATGTCTTTCATTCTACATGGGTTAAATTGCTCTTCATAAGTTAAAATAAAATCCCTCATCCTGGCGATCCTAATCATGACGAGATAATAAACTTATCAAAATATTTTATTGTCATCGGTCCTTGATAAGTCTACAAAGTTTAAATTAAATCGGATCGCTTAAAGTAGGGCAAAATCGAGCTCAAAGAGTCAGTTACAAACAAACATACAGGTGAAACTAATAAAAGCGTATTAAAAATCGTTAAAATGGAAACGAATTGGAAATCAATTAAAAAATGTATCAGTGTTGAAAAATCGTTCCATGCTTGAGTCATCACTTGACATTTTTTATGTCAATACCCTCTCGCGATAAGTAAAAGTGACATCCTGTTTGTATCAAGGACTAAATATCTTGTTTATTTCGTTTAAAGATATATTTCAGTTTAGGACACATGATTTCGAGAGTATAAAAAGCACAGTCGCATGCTTCCCTCTTCAGATCCCTAGCATCCTCCTTCAGCTGGTATTCCTCCTGCTCACGATGGATCTCTTTCCCACTCAATTCTTCAAACGTGTCATACGTATAAAGTATTGCAAAAAGACGGAAGCAATCGAAAGTCTCGCCAGACAAGATCAAATCAAAGCCTTCATTACTTTTATCGAGCCGAAATATGCAAGTATTTTTCACCGACATTTGGATGAATCGTGGAAAAACAATGTCAAATCTATGGACAATATGAAGCGGGTATGGCTGGAATCGCAAAAGTTGAATTTTTTTTTAATCCCGACGCCGTCCAGTGGGAAAAGAGGCACAAACGATTAGTGATGACGCCCGACCAACACTTGAAAAATTCAGACACTCGTATGGGTTTTAAAATCACTCACAAAATGTACCTAGTCAAATGCAATTTTTCATTTGGGCATACCCTTGGCCAGGACACCACAGCCCATGTCTATCAGAAGGGAGACATTCCCCTCATTTTTTACGAATTGCCGAAAAGCAGTTTTCAATGTAAAACTGAACCCAGTCTAGTGAGACGAAGTTTCAAACCCTACGACCAGATACTGTACTATCGATACATTTTAAAATCTCGTACCTGCTGTGTCGTGCCCTCTGGAGTTAGGTACATTATACTCACGGTTCAAAAAACATTATTTGCATTGGATATTCTTCTAGAGGACATGATCCATCAACTGGACTTTTCTTGGTGCCTTTATAGTACGCACAAAACCTACCAACAGCAGGTCTATGCTCTACCCCCTACCCCACCTCACCATCAACCTGAATCGCCTCGAAAAAAACAGTGTTTGAACACATTTTTAGCACCTAAGAATCCCCGATACCTTGTACCCAAGTCACTTTCTCAGAACAAGTTTCCAAGTCCACTTTCAGCTAGGAAAAAGACTGGATTCATATTACGTTCCAGTTGCACCTGAACCGTATCCAGTGATTCATGGGACTCAAGCCTCGTTTCCAGTGAACAAAGACATTCAAGCCTCATTTTTCAGTGACACATGACACTTAAGTCTTGTCTCCAGTAACACCTGAATCCGTTCCAATGACCCATGAAACAGACTTGTCACATACCTGTATCATGGAGAGGGATCAAGAGTCATCAGGAAAAACGAATCCAGATTTACTACAGTTAGAAAAAAATTTTACAAACACTTCTCTTAAAAAGCTTGTGCAAGACTTTTCGCAAGAACTCTATGAAAAGCTCCGGCTTTCCCAAATTATGTGGGAAGAGTCAGTTTTCCCAAGGACAGTATAACGGACTACAAATTATACAAGACTTGTGTAATGAATAACAGTTTATAGACCAACCTCTCAATTTGTGTAAAAGTAAAAAATTTACAATCTGTAAAAAACAATTTGCATTCAAACCCATTGTACCTCTAAATTTATGCATTAAATAAAAAAAGTTGTAAATCAAAATGGTCTCTGTTTTTTTCTTTATTAAACACACACACACACACATACATAAAAAATAGAACATCCAGGATTCTCTTTTTTACCTTTCGTATAAATGAAAGGTGAGAAAGAAAATCCTGAGGGCTCTATTTTTTTTATACATACAAATCACCAACCTTGGAGTGTAGAAAAATTTAAAAAATAGAAACCCCAGGTTTCACTTTTCATATAAAATGAAAGGTGAATCATGGGGTTTTATACCCAAAGATAACCAACCTTGGAGTGTAGAGAAACTAAAAATGAACATTCTCAAGAAATAGGATCCTGAGGGTATATAAATATATAAAAAGCACATCTTGGCGTGTAGGCAAAAATAAAAAACGTCAAGATTCAAATAATTAAACATAGAAAACCAACATAAGTAGAATATTTACAAAAATCAATCCCCCTTAAACAAATTAAATTGAGGTCGTTTTCTGTTTTTCAAAAGGGTCACGGTACTCATATTCTTTTTCAACCGACTGTACATTACTACAGTTGTGAAACTCAAAAAGAATATAATGCCGACTATGTATCTCTTCTTTTTCTTTCCTGGCCATTTCAACCGAAAAAAGAAAAAAAAAAAGATTTAATTATTTACAAGTAAACAAATCACTTTAATCTTTAAAAAATGTCTTTAGCACGACTTTGAAGTACATAATGAGCTGATAAATTATAAACAAATATAGACATGCACAAACACGACGTTACCTTCCGATCAACTAATAATAAATTTTTTTCCAATATGTATAAATATGCAAAAAAATTAGATGTATAATAAAATATAAATAAATAATAATTATACAAAATTCAGATAATAAATTCGTATTTTTCAATTGATTAATTTTAATCTTATTTTAAGAAATCTTTTATCGAAATTTTTTTTTTTTTTTTTTAATAAAAATATTCAATTTTAAAAAATTAGAGACGGCATAATGGATAAAGAAAAATTGCTTATCATTGTGAAAATAATACAAAATGCGTTAACAAATACATTCATTATTGAAATGATAAACAAAAAGTACTAATTACCTATACTGAAGTACTATTACCTATATTACCTTGCCAATACCTGAAGTAAATAATTAAGCCTAACTCAATTCAGTGTAATTCTGATTAATCAAATTCCATAAATTTCGATTAATAATTAAAACATTCACACCCAAAACTTTTGAAAAAAAAATATCTTAGTATTTTAAACATTTTAGTATTGTAAATATTTTAGTATTGTAAATATTTTTTAGTATTTTAAAACTTTTCAAAATACTAAATGTATAAAAATAAAATAAAAAAAGAGTATATTAATATAAAAAAAGTAATTCAGCTGATTACAGTAAAGCGAAACGGGCAAGATTAGCTACTTCCCTAAAATCTTCCGCGGAAAATTCCCTTTCCATAAAGAACACGAGTTTTCTCTGGTGGTCTGGAATTTTTAACACCAGCTTTAGAGATATTATAGTTTATTACGGAGATCCTTGGCCGCGTAACGGCCACTAGCTCCTTCATTGTAAAATGTTGAAACATAGCGGTAGTCTCATGCCCTTTAGCTGTTTTTTGCTGTTAATAAGCAAAAGTGTAATAACCCAGATGCGTGTAATAACCCAGAATGAGCAAAGTCAAATTAGGAGAAAAAATAGCTTAGGAGAAAAGCGAACTTTTTTCATCCAGGCAGTTGTAAGGAATTAATTTAAAATATTTAGAACAGTGCGAGGTCTTTTGCTATGTTTGCGGGAAGAAACATCATAATCGTAATTTTGTAGGATATTTAAAACACGGTTATTGATGGGTTTTTTTCCCCAATGCAGCAGGCAAACACTGAGACAGCTTAGTCTTGGATGCCTTAAGGCAAGCGCTGCACAGACGTTACTCACTTTGCATTACACAGGGGTCGCGTGTAACTTGAAGATACGGACGCGGAGTAACAATGCCCCCGCAACGCTGTACTACGATCCTATTAGGTCCGGGACCTACGGCTTAAAGTGGATTCCGAACCAGTACAAACATCCATGGCACCGCCGGGACTCGAACCCGAAACCTGCGGTACCGAGCGACAGAGCGCTAACCACTCAGCCATTCAGGCCCGGGTTATTGATATTTCGCATATTATTATAGAATTTAGTAGAAATGTTGTGAGCAAATTGTCTTAAACTTGGAATCGAGAGATCTCGTCTAATATCGTCATTACGAAAGTACCAGGGTGAATTCGTTAACATTCTGAGAGTTTTGTTCTCAAGCCTTTGAATAATTTCAAAATTTGTACAAGCGACAGAACCCCAAACTGGGCTTGCATAAGCTAATACTGGACGAAGATAAGAGAGATGTATTAGAATTTTGAGATTAAGAGGTAAAGCTGAGTTTGATTGGTCTAATAAAGATTGTTATACACTAAAAATTATTATATGAAGAATATTTCCAATTGAGTGAGTCATTTTAAATTTCCTCCTTTAGCAAGTCTTAAATATTCTTTATTTTCACAATTATATGTTTGAAATTTAATACTTATACGTTTTTAATTAATTTTAATAACATTTTACAAAGAAAAAGAAAGCAGAGCAACACAGCATACAATAACTATTGAGAATGCACCTTCACCTGGATGCGAGTAGAAAACCAACTATCATTCGAATCAGAACAAGTGAATTATGTCCAAACGAATGATGCAATGAATGCTCCACGTGGGTACGAGTACGATCTAGACGCTGTCAATTGTGTTTTGTTTTGTTTTATTTACATGTCATTTTCTATTCTCCTGTAACTGCTTTTGTGAAGTTTTTGTCTTAAAAGTAAATTTTTTAAAACTTACGATGGAAAATATTATACCCGGATTAGATTATCAACATAATGAAGAAGATTCTGATAGTGATATATTTGAAAATTATATTTCTCCGTCAGAAATGGTTATTATTCATATTTCCAAACATAGGTTTGAATTTTAATTCATTTACAAAAATAAAATTATTTTATTCATCGATTTATTTCGCAGATTGGAAATTGCCGATCGAAAAGAGAATTTGTGCTTCAGAAAGAAACCAAGCTTAAAGCTGCATCAAAAATGTGTTTGTATCAATTATATTTATTATACTCATCCATAATATATATATATATCGTACAGAAATTATAGCATATCTGCAGTGTAAACGGAAACTACCAGGAATTATGGTTATTCTTTTGCTTTTTATTATTATTTGTAGCTATAGTTAGGTGTGTGTATATTCCTATATATAACTATGGGTTTTTATGTGTGTATAAATTATTATATATTGTAAAATTTTTTTAGAATTTGTTCACTGAAAAATGGGCATTGAAATTTATTAAAAATCTATATCCAATCGATATTGATTATTTATGAATATCTATTATGATGCTAACCAAGCAAATATTTACGGTTATCTATATTCTGGATTTAACTAATTAATTGCTAGTTATAAAAGATTATTAAATTAAAATATATGTAATATAGCAATTAAATTTTTTTAAAGTTATTTTAACTGTGACTCATAAATAGCAATGGTTCATAAATATTATATTTTATAATTCTTATTTTGATAATCTATTAAAATAAGTATTAATGAAGTGTAAACATTAATTTATTATAATAATATATTATTTTTTATAGTTTCTAAGATTGTATTAAATTTTCAATCTTGAATACATTTTTCTTTTGATTTCCAATAACTGAACAATGTTAACAAAGAAAGCACCATTAATATATCATATTGAGTCTTATTATTTGTGCTCACATATAAATATTGCTAATTTTTCCAAGATAACTCATTTTTATGTTGTTTAACTAATCATAAAAGGAGTTTTATTGAAAATTAGAATTTTATATATACTTAAAAGTTTTTATTCAGTCAATCAAAGTATCTATAATTCAAGAAAATTCTGAAGATTTTATGAAAATTATAAATTATTAAACTTGCATTTCATTAGTCAAATATTTTAAATGTTTAGATTTAAAGTCTAATTTCTGAAAAGCTTAACATTTTAAAATTATAAAGTTATCCGAAACTTTAATACTCTGATTCTTTTTCTAAACTTTTTAATGTTTGTTATATAATTTTTAAAAGCATATATAAATGCATATTAGGAATTTGTATCATTTATAAATGTTTTTACTAATACTTCCCAACGAGTTTTGTCACTTTGAGATTTTACTGTTTTCTTTGCAGACGAAGTTATTGATAATAAGAACAAAAAAGAAGTAACTATGATATGGCATGAAAGAATTTACAAACGTGATGAAGGTAAATAAATTTTTTCCCTTTAAATAACATTATATTTTACTGTCCATCAATTCCTTTTCAAATATATAAGTATTTTATTTTGTCATAATAAATTGTTATTTGCTATTGCATTCATTTCACTGGATGTCTTTTAATTATATATGAAATGCTATTCAAAATTTTCCAGATTTGTCCTATTTAATAGAAACTTGAAATAGTTTGCTGATAAATAAGATTAAAAAAGAAATAACTATAATATGACATGAAAGAACATATAAACCTAATGATGGTAAATTAATTTTTTCATGGAGATGGCAGTATTTCATTTGGGAGCCAGTGTATGAAATTACATCCAGGTGCCATTTTTTTGAAGTTGTTTATAGTGTGTTTTAATTTTTACTTAGATGAAAGAAAGATTCACATGTTTGCATTAAATTTTTTGCTAATCTTTCTAAAACTGCAACAGAAACTGTGGAAATGATACAACAAGTGTTTGATGAGCAATCACTGAATCAAACCTGAATTTTCGAATGGCATAAGCATTTTAAAGCTAGCCAAATATCAGTTAACTATCACAGACACATAGGGAAATTCGCAATTAGCACAGCACCAGAAAATACTGATAAAATTCAGCAGCTCAATCTTGGAAATCAACATCATCTTATTCCAGATCTCTGCGATAAAGTTAGAATTCACAATGAACAATTAGAAATGCATCATATTGCTGTCAAATTTTTTCCCAGATGGTTGACAATGCATCAAAGACAACACCAAATCTATGTTTGCTTTGAGCTTTGGCAGCTTGTTTTGGATGATGAAACTTTCATTTCCAGAGTAATTACGGTTGATTAGAGTTGGATTTATTGGTACAATCCAAAAACTAAACAATTTTCACAATAGAAAGAATGTTCACCAAGGCCAAAACAATGCAGATGAGTGAGAAGCAATGTGAAGAGTATGCAGATTGTGTTTTTTGACATTAAGGGAATTGAACATAAAGATTATGTGCTAGTAGGTTATGCTATACTTTTCAGCACAATAATATGCCTGCCTTCTGTTTATTTAGTACACACCAGTTTTTGAATAAGAATTCAATGAGAATTACCCCTTTCCCACCAGATTTAGCCTTTGTGTCTTATTTTTATTTCAAAACATAGAATTTAAGCTAAAATCCTCTTTTAATATTGAAAAAATTCAAAAAGAATTGCACATTCTTATTAAAAAAGATTTCCAGAACCTTTCAGCAATGACAAAGGCACTGGGGTTAATGCATAGCTGCTGGAGGAAGCTATTTTGAAAATGACAGTGAACATTAACTGAACTACTTACATTAACTGAAAATTTTGGATGACACCTCATATTAAATAAGATAATCATAAAGTAATTTATTGTATTTTAAAATCTTTCCTTACAATAAAATATTTTTATTTGTTTGAATTTCATATTGATATTAATATTTAGATTTCATATGAGCAAATTGATTAAAAAAACTTTGTCAAGAATGATAAAAAATTTATAAATGAATAAAAATATTTTATGTAAAAACAATTCTGAGTTGTTTCCTAATAGTTGAGCATCAGTCACAATACCCTTAAACAACCAAAGATTTAAATTTTTTACCATGAATCATGCCAAATATTGTGTTTTATAACATAATAATCAGCAATCATTTGGCCCGAAGGAATGCTAAATACTCAATACTCTCACTCCTTCCAAGTACTCAATGGTAAACTTAAAAGTACTATCTCTTTTTAAGAATTAAAAATGAAGACGAGTTTCTTTAATTATTATAAAAATAGTGAATGTCATATAAGATCGTTTTAGTTAATAGACTAAGTAAAAATTGTATAAGATTCCATTGTGTCCTATTATATATTTTGTAATAATGAAGTAAAACTTTAATCATGTAAATATCAATCATCAGATTATATATTCCATATAAAACCAAATTTGGGAGTCATACAATTATAATATGTGTCGTATTAAAATTACTTCTAAAAACTCAAGCTGTATTCCTATTGTATTAAGCAATAATATTGATGTTAAGAATGTATTTTGCAGTTTTATTTGAACTGTTTTATAAAGACATTTATAAAGTTTTTTAATATTTTTATATATAGTTTATATTTTTTTTAAATTTAAACTCAATTGAATTGTAATTTAAATGTATGAAGTTATGTTTTTTTTTTTTTTTTTTTTTTTTTTTTTTGGGAGATAAAAAAAATTATGTAAACATATTTTTGTCAAAACTTCAAATGCATAATTTTTGTTTATTATCTCTAGCACAGTAATTAAAAAAATAAACTTCATTAAATAATGCATTTTAATTTTTATAACAGTTAAATTCAAAAAATTGTTCACATTTATAAATAATAAGTTTTAAGTAAATTATTATTTACATATTTTACCTGTACAAGTTTCCTTATTTATTTGTACAAAATTTATGAAAAGTTTGCTATTATAGGAGGATTGATAGAAGAAATTTATTTTAGGTGAAACTCCATGCTTATTTTAAGTTTAGTATTGTGTTGTATTAAATTCATGTTCTTAGAATATTGTGATTTTGAATATTTTTTAAGAAATTTATTTATAACAATTTAATCTTTTATTTTACTTATGCAAATTAATATTAATAAGCAATATTTTAAATATGTTCTGTTAAAGATGCAAGAAATATTAGCTATATTTTAATTATAATTATTTTATAGTTTTGTTGATTAAACTCAGTTTTAATCCTTCTCATTTTCATTAAAATTTTTGCTTTTTCAGAATTTAAAGATTTAATAAAGGAAGGAGAACATGTGCGTAAACTGAAACATCCATGTATATTTCTGTTTTATGAAATTGTCATTGGACATGACATTTATGAGTAATTATAATAGTTTATTATTTTATTACTAAAAAAAATTATCTTTCACAAAAAAAGTATTAACATAAAAAAACATTTGCAGTTTTGGAGCAATTGGAAATTTGAAGGTTGTTTAATTTTTAAAAAATTTCCATTACTACAAAAAAAAAAGAAATAACAAATATAGCTTAGTAGTAAAATCATAGATTTTTTACTTCAGTTGATTTAAAATAAATATATCGGTGAAAACTGTAAAAATATTCAGTAAAATACTCATGCTAAAGTTGAAATTTCATCATTCAAGAAGACAGAAATGCAGAAATATAATCTTTAGTTTTAAGTAAATATTTTTTTTTCATTAGAATTATTTAATATGACTATGATGCAGCAGTATCAATTTAGAAATATGTGCAGCAAAGCGAAACTTTTTATTTTTGAATATTCAGCTTGCTAATAATGAATTATCAATAATAACAAAATTATCTTTTATATATTCAATGATGTTTTTAGAACATCCTTTATTTTGATAAAATGCTTTATATCTTCTTAGTTTTAATTTTTGTTATTTATGAAATGTTATTTAACTACTTAATAGTATAATATATTATTTGGAAGCCATCTATGCATATGCTTTGCAATTCTTAATTAATTTTTTTGTGGTTCTTCTTATTATTATTATTTTCAAAGATTCAGTTTTATGTTATGAAGTTCATTGAATTATTAAAAATTTTCTTTGTTTTAATTTCTGTAAAATTTTACCTAATAAGAATTTTACCTTATTTTAATTTATATGCATAGTTTCACTTGCATATAAATTAAAATTATCTTGCTTTTGTAACATGCTGAATAATATAACATTTTTTATAAAAAATGTGCTAATTATAATTTTTTTTTTTTTTTCTCCAGGACAGCTTTTATTTATGAATCTCATTGTTGTGTTATATCCAAGTTATTAGAACTGGAGAACAAAGAAAGCAAAGTATTTTTTACTAATGATGTTGTAAGTCTAAATTTTTTTTTTCACATACTCAATAATTTATTAAATATTTCAAAGTCTAAAATTTAATTTTCTCTCTATTTAAAAATTCATTTTTTTCCCCAGATCAAACATGTGATGCAAAATCTTTTTAGTGCTCTAGATTACTTGCATAAGAAATCTATTATACATAGGTAAATTGTTTCATTTTTAGTATATGATAACTGAAAATAACTTTCTTGTTATTATTTATCATATTTATTTTTTATAAATTTTAACTCTGTACATATTTCATACTTTATTGTTGTTGTATTTTTAAAGTAAATTTGTTTCATGAACTGTATATGTTTGAAATGTATTACTTTTTTAATGCATCTGTGTTGATTCTAAATAAAATGGTTTATAAGTTATGTTATGTAATATTTTTTCAAAGTTTTAAAGTATATTTTTTTCATTTTCAGTTACTTAAGTATTTTGTTTTAAAATTAGAGTAAAAGATATTAATATGTGTTATAAATTGAAAATTTTTCACATAGATCTTGCCTAGCATTTTCTTAAATTATTTTATTTATATCTTGTAAAATGCATACATTTGGTACAATTTTACTGGGAATTGTAATTTACCCTTAAATTTAATAATTATAGTTATCAATGACATAATAATCAGTTGCTAAACATAAACTTCTTTTAGAAATAATTATTGATATGACAACTCCATTTTTTATCCTACATATCTAGTGAATACTCTCGTATGACTATATTGATAAGTAAAAATATTAGTTTCTAAGTAACTGATAATGGACAGTACGTAAAATAATAATATTGTTGAAACATTTTCTTTTAAGAAATAATTAGGATTTTTTTTGAAGAAAATAAATCATTATTTTTTCATAATGATTTTTTTATTGCTAATTTTATTATTATTATTATTATTAATTCCAATTGTTTAACATTGAAGTAAATCTCTATTGGTTTTGCAAATTTGCTGCAGATTGGTCTTAACCTTGGATACATCACTCGAGGTTTATGCATTTGAATGTTTTTTTGATATAAACTTTAAAAAAAAACTTTGAATTATATTAGTTATTTTCTAATTTGATGCAAAAATTAAATTGCATTAATAATGTAAAAAAGAATTTTATTTTTAATGTGATTAAATACTTTTCTTATCATGTTTGTTTCTTTACTTAGAGATATTCAACCTGAAAATCTGATTTTCACAAGTTCTGGTGTATTAAAAGTTTGTATGTATTGAATTTTAATTTTATTAATGAGTTTTATTTTCAATGCCTTCAATAATAATGAAATGTTTCTTTAAGGGAATTTTAAGAATGCTCAAAATATGGAACAGAGGATGAGAGAGTTGAAATCTAATGAATTTCGGTAATTTCTATATTATTTGATAATAAATTAACATTATATTCTCATATTAAACTTTAATTTTTTTTTATAAATATTAAGTTGATATAGCTTTATATAAATTGAATCATATTTATTTTTAAAGATTTAGTTTCATGTCTAATATATATGTATAGATAAAATATAATATGGTATTAAAACACTGTATTTATTGTGGGAAAAAACATTTTTAATTTTTGAATGCATTTTTCTAAAATTACTATTATAATAAAAAATATATCACCCATGTAGTTTTATATATTTTATATAAAATGATAGGTTTTAATAGAAATATTAAATGTTGAATTTTAAATTTATATTAAAAAAGGAGTAAATGCTAATTTAAAGTATATATATAATTGCATTTCACCTATTAAAATCTTTTAATTAAAAAGCCCTTGCATGTAAAACTTTTCAGTCTTAGATTGACTTTTTCTTGGCTGTCTGATTTGAAAAGATAAGCATATTTTAAAAAAAAGTCACTTTATTTAAATTGCTAATTTAATTGTATACATTAATTTATTGCACTGTAATTTTAATTGTATTGTCTTTGTTTTTTAATTATTCATTAGAAAATATCAAAATTTCTTTAAGATGTGCTAAGCAAGATCAAAGCTAATATGTAGATTCGAATGCTTAAGATATACCTGTTTCCAATATTTATTATAATTAATTTGTCGAACTTATTATCTCGAAATGTCTTTGATGAAATTTTATGTGACCACATACTTTCAATGTACTCTGCCAAGACAATGTAGACGGCCAAGTCAGACTGATTCAAAGAGAACTGTTTCATAGGAAGGGGTTTAATTTTTAATAATTAAAATTATAGATTAAAAGAAAAAAAACTAGTTGAAATGAATTACACACCAACTATTATAATTTGTTCTTTCAAAGCAGTTTTGCGGGCATATATCTGGCTAGCACCCCTAACAGGTAATCGATTCATCTGTTTTAGCCATTAAACTTGTTGTTCCCATTCCATTTTATATGTGGTTGGACTATATTCGTTTGCGATGTATGAGGTTCTACCTCCTAATGGGAAATATTTAATTGAGAATTTGTCATTATTCAACTGATTACTTGTCATGCACTATTATCCTTAATACGAAGTCTATAACTGCATTTGAATGTTATTTTGCCACCAAATTTGTTCCATTGAACACTTGCCTAGTTATATGCCTGAATAATCTTATCTGAACCAGCAAACCTTTTTGCTAACAAATCAAGGATCAAAATACCTTGAAAGCAAACATCACCTATAAAATCATATTGGTAAGGCTTTCTAAAATGCCGAGATAGTTTGAATGTTATCCGGTTATAAATGGTGTCGCTTCTAACACATTATGATATCATCATATTTTAACTAAAGGATTAAAGTAAAACTCGCATAATATCATATATTATTAAAATCATTAAAGAAATACTGAGTTTGGTAGCAAATAGAATGTTTTATGTAATTTTCTATGTTATGTGCAAGTAGAATATATTATATCCTTTCCTATTTAGTTATTATTGTATATGTTTATTTCAAACTTTAAGTGCCGTTGCATTTATCATGTACATGCTGATTAAGTTAAACTTCAGGGGTTTTTTTATATAAATTTTAGAATTTTAAATAAGTTAACTTTTATAATTTCATTACATAAAATTTTATCTCTAATAGGTACCAACCAATTGAGTTGATTTTAAAAGACAAAACCTATAATACATCTGTTGACATTTGGTGAGTTTTATTAATTCTGTCTTGTATAGAAAGAAATTAATAATTTATTTCTAATTAATTAATTTTAGAAGCATATTCAAAAGATCTTTTTCTAATTTAATATTTATCTATAAATTTTCAAATTTCACTTAATTAAAAATTTATATTTCACTATTATATTTTATTTTATGAGTTAATTAAGGTTTTTTCTATATACATATTTTAATCTAATGTAGTTTCTTGGAAATTGCATACTGAAATGAAGTAAAAAATTTGCTGCCTAATTTAAAGTAATACTTTAAATTTTGTAATTTTTACTATGCAAAATATAATAAAAACTTAATACATAAATTTGTAAAAAATATTTTAGCTAAATGTTCTATCAAAATTAACTTTTTAGTTAATTTTTTTAAATGATTATAATAAGTTACATTTATTAATAAAATAAAACAAGAGCATGAATTATGTTGGGAAAAACAGAATAGTATCAAATGTCAATCTTTGTTTTAATAAAAAGGAACTATAAATTACTTTTAAGTAATACATTAAAATGTTTAGATTCTTTTGAGTCAACTTATGTATGCTAAATTTTTGTCATGAATATTAAGAAATCAAAATAGTTTGATAAAATTTTGATTTTTTTTTTTTTTTGGGGGGGTTTCAATAATTGATTTAAATGTTGAAATATTTATTAGATAGCTATATCATGTTTACTTTTAATTATTTTTTATTATAACAATATATAACATATAAAAATAGAATAAGCAATATGTAATCTATTTTTGGTAGGGTTTCTGTGAGTTGTAATAGATCTATGTGGCCAATAATCTTAATAAACCAATACAAATCTTTCTTACACATTCTTAAATACTAATTATAATTAACTTTATGCATCATTGTTTTAAACATAATTTTAGAAATGCTTTTTTTTTTTTTTAATACGCTTTTATTAGCTTCACCTGTATGTTTGTATGTAACTCACTTTTTGGGCTCGATGTTGGGACTGATGGCGCCATCTACTGGCGAGTCAGTCAACTGATCAAACCCTACTTATTTTGTATAATTATTTTGTTTAATCTTAATTCCTTTGTTTTATTTTACTTTTTTATCTTAAAATTCTCATTTTTTTTAACTTTAACCTTTTATTTTTGGGCATCGTCAACTAACTCTTAATTGTACCGATAGCTTTAGCTTTTTTTTGATCTCATGCTTTAATTGTTCTCAAGCAGATGTTTTTCCTAAATTTTAAATTCATTTATTTATTTTTAATTACTTCTATTCATTAATTTAAGAAACTACAATTTATGCTAATGTTTCAATTAATTTAAGATGTGGAGGTTTTGTGATTCTTAAAACCACCAAGGAACATCATAACCGGTACGCCCGTTGCCCAGCTTTCTTTCACCCCGGGTAGAAATTCAGTAATATCCGCGATCGAATTGCGCTCTTCCTATTGGCCGAAAATTTCCGTGGCTAAAAAGAGGCGGATCTCAAAGGCATAGGAGTGCGATCATGTCGAATTGCGCTCTTCCTATTGGCCGAAAATTTCGGTGGGCAAAAAGTATATAAACTTAGCGGATAATCGGCCAAGGTACCGTCTCTGCATAATTTGCACCAGACCTAGACTTTAGTCATCCTTTCTAGCAGCAATTACTCTACTTTGTAGTATATTCCAACTTTTTTATATTATTCTTTTTTTTTTGCTTATATTAATTGTATTGTACTTAGCTTTTTTAGTATTTTTTCATTAATTTTTATTTGCATTGTATTTGTATTTTGTAGCAAATGATAAATGATTTGTATTGAAACTAAAAAATAAAAATAAATTATAGTTTAAAAACTAAAAACACGCTTTTAGAGTTAATCAGACTAAAAAGTAAAAAATAAATTAATAGTTTGGTTTTTAGGGTTAATCTATCTAAAAAAAGTAAAAAATAATTGTTAACATAAAGAATAAAATGACTGACGAGAAAATGAATGTCACTGTTCTAAAAGCGTGGGGTGCTTGTATGACATTTTAAAATTAACTCTGCATTTCTGAGTGAAACTAGTGAAAAATTATAACCATTGATATCGAGCACCCCACGCTTTTAGAACAGTGACATTCATTTTCTCGTCAGTCATTTTATTCTTATGTTAACAATTATTTTTTACTTTTTAGATATATTAACTCTAAAAGCGTATTTTTTAGTTTTTTTAAACTATTAATTTATTTTTTACTTTTTAGTCTGATTAACTCTAAAAGCGTGTTTTTTTTTTTTGTTTTTTTAAACTATAATTTATTTCTTTTTTTACCCTGAATGTTTAGTAAGAAAATTAATTATAGCAATATTTATTTTTTTTTCCTTGAAAAATTTATATTAATATTTAAAAAAAATTTATTATTACATTTTTATGTAATAATTTTTGCATCCATTATGATTTTCAGGAGTGCTGCCTGTGTTTTTGCACATATGTTGTTGAAAAAGCCAATTTTTCCTGATTTTGGAAAAGAAATAGTTCTTCAAGACATATTTAGAATATTAGGGTTTCCTAAAAAAGACTATTGGAAAGTAAGACTTATTTTCTTGTAGACAATTTTTTTATTGGCTTTTTTTTCTACTATTTATTTTATTTAAAATAATATACAAGGATTTATTCTTGATAATTATTTATTAAACACTGTTTATAATATTACCTAATTAGATTAACAATTTAATTGTCAATCTGGTCATTTTAAGGACTTAATTTCAATTAAAGTTGCCTTATGATACTGGCATGAGGTTTGTTAATTGGATGATGATTATTCATGCCAAACTCTGCAGATATGTAGAACTCAATTGTTTGTTTTTAAAAAAATATCTTAATATTATGCAGTTTTATATGTATTAATAAATAATTGATTGATTTATGAAATTTGTTAAAGAAACAAATTATTATAGAAATTTCTTGTAAGCTACTTAATTCATGTGTTACTTTCAAATCCTCTCCACTGTTGCATGTAACATTTGATATTTTTATATTTTTCTAATAAAATAAGAAGATTCTGGCAATATTCAATAATAATTTATTATGATTTTAATTTAAAACAAATATTTTCAGTTGGAATAGAAATCATTTGATGAACATATCAATTAATTTTAATTTTATTATTTCTTTATATACATTAAAAATTTTGAAATTCTTTAATGTTTTATCATTTAATTTTATAGGAATTCTACAGTTACCCTGAATTGACTTATTTACTTGATTTCAAAGTTCATGAGTGAGTAAAACTTTTTTTTTAAGTATGCTTGTTGAACTTTTACATTTATAGTGACTTGATTGTAATCAAGTATTAAGCTGAAGTTACACCAACAAGCTGGAGAAAACTTATTAAACAAATATTTTGAAGCAGAGCTGTATCTAGGCTTAAAATAATGTTATTCTAATTCCCCGTCATATTGACATAAATTTGTTCTCTGTAAGAAGTTTACAAATTATTGTTTTTTAGCAACTTGTAGTTTAAATAATGATAAAACTTTCAAATGATTAAATAATGATATACCACATTTTAAATTCAAATATATAATAAAATAATTTGTATTATTCAGATATTTGCAATATTAAATTTGAAATACATACTAAGACTGTAAATTAATTTTGAGGGGTTTTATATAAATTCATGGCTTTATTGTGAAAAACTATATGAATTTATATTTTTTATTGTATTGTCCATCAATAGCCACTACTTTTTTCTGTCTTTCTGGCAGTATATGGATTCCTCTTCAAAAGAACAACTCATCTTTTAATCACCAATCAGTCCAATTTTTCATATATTTGTGAGATTGCAAGTGCTGTTTAGTCAGGCTATGGATCTGAATAAACAGCTATCCAATGGAGCAATACCTGGTGAATATGGCAGTTGTGGTAAAACATCTAATTTCATCATATCTAAGTATTTTTGACTATACAAGCAGCACATGATCGAGCTAGGCCAGGCTGAAAAATTACTTTAACATGCTTTTGCTGATAAATTGCAGAATTGTGTTTGTTTTTCCTTCAAGGAACTGCTCAAACACATCAATTGCATTTGGTAGCATTCACCTGTGAGGGTTTCATTTGGTTGAAAAGCTCATAGTACACAACATCAAGTTGGTACCACCAAATACAGAACATGAGCTTTGAACCATCATTATTCGGCCTTGTCATTGATGTTGATGCATGACAGACAAACCTCACAATTTTCCTTGCTTAGATTTATTGTTGTATATTAATTTTTCATAAACAGTGACAATATAATGAAAAAAATCCTTTCTTTTTTGATGATGAAGCACTTGAAAAATTGCAGTTGAGCACCCTTGGCTTCAGTTCATTTGACATCCACTTTCTTTCCTTTTGAATCATACCAAATACATTTAAACATTTAGAAAATGTTACGTGATCAACTTAATGTTCTGCAAGTTCATTTTGCGTTTGACATGAATCTTGGTCAAGTAATGCTTTCAATTCATAATCTTCGAACTCTTTTGGTTGACCAGGCCTTTCTTTGTCAACTGTATCGAAATCGCCACTTCTAAAACGTTAGAATCTATACTCTCACATTTTTATTGATGGAGTATGTTTACCATAAATTTCCAACAGCAGCACTTGGTGACTTTCAGCTGCACTTTTCTTTGAATTAAGCAGACAAGTAAAACTTCACAGCAAATGATGTTTTGTTGACTTGTAATTTCACATCTTCAGAGCTGAAAAAAAAATGTTCTTTTCACTTTAGCAAAATGACACATAATAAAAATTAAGCCTAATTACAGAGCTTTGACATAATGAATATAGTTATTATGATTAGCATTATGATTATAGTTTTATATAAACTATATCCTATCATTCATTTCTGTAATTATATTCACAAAACCAAATGATTATAATTTTGTGAATATAGTTACAGAAGTCTACAAGTTATCATAAGTTACGCCATCTGTTTTAAATCCTTTGAAATTAATTCACAGTCCTAGTAATAAAATTCATAATTAATTGAAGATAGTATTATCACATTTATGCCAAAATAATATATTTTTGGAGTTACTCTAAATATTTCCAATAAAATTATACCTTATAAAATTCAGTGTGAAATTATAATAAATAATTATAAATATTTAAGATAAAATGATAATGCCAAGAGCTAACAATATTATAAATTAAATGTAACATGAATATTTATTAAAATTGAATTTATTATATTGTGGTAAAAAAATATATTTTTTATATAAAAATAATTAAAGTACAATAAATTTTATCTTCTGCTATTTATATTTTAAAGTATCTTTACTGGCAACTTCTATAGAGAATTTATATATCATTTTTATTTTATTTTGTCAATTTTTTTTTTTTTTTTTTTTTTTTTTTTTTTTATATATGTTAGGTTTTTTTTATTAATCTTATTTAAGTTATTCATTTAGGTAGAAGTTTTGTATCCACCAATAGATTTTTCCTAAATAATTTCATTTGTTATTTAATATTATGCAATACCATTTAAATAATTTTTATCTCCAAATATTTATTGTTATATAAAAGAATATGCTATATCTATAAAAAGGAAAAAAAAAAAAAAAACATCAATTCTTCACGGTAATCATAAATAAAGCTCAAAGTTTTAATCAGTTTTTTCTTTAGAGTTTGTTCGGGGAAAAGAAATATAGAATTAACCGAAAATTCTTGTGTATAAAATTGTTAATATGTTGAATGTTCTGCTTTTATTTATATCACATTTTTTTTAAATTAAAATAATATTTTAAAAAGAAGGATGCACTAACTATTAATAAAAAACTCTTAATAATTAATGATCAATAAAAGCATTTTTAGCTTAAAATTGAGATGCAAAATAAGTTATAGGATTTATATTTGTTTAAAAATTATATTTTAAAGGGAATTTAGCACTACACACTGACACTGATATAATACATAGTATAATAGATATTTTTTACTAGAAAATGAAAAGTCCAGTTTGAATATTATAATATAAAGTATAAAAAAATACAAATTTTTGTTGAAGTATAATTAAACCATATTGTTTCTCGACTTTCTTCGGTGATTGTATGCAAAGGAAAATCCAGCAACTTTTCTCATTAATAATAAATAAAACTCCCAACTATAATAAACTGTATTTTAATATCTATAAACTAGCTTTCTTCTTGAATGTCTGTAGAATACCTTTTTTGGTAGCACCTCCAATTTGGACAAAAATGAAGATGCACCCATTTTTGTAAATGTTTAGATTGCAGAATATTTTCCCTTTTATTATACTCTTACATTCATAAATTTGTACAGTATTTATTGAACATTCAATTATATAAAATTTGTATCATGTTTCTTCAAATATTTTTGATGATAAAAAAAGGAAATTTTATAAATTTAATTCAAATGTACAAGTAAAGTTTGTTTAACAGATAATGCAGACATTAGATTGAAGCCAAGTAAATTCAGTATACAATTATGTACAGTTATAAAGAATAAATATTATTTTCAGTTTATACTGGTTACATAAATGCAAGAATTAGGTAAATAAAAATATTTGTTTTCGTAACACTCACTTCTTTCAACACCAGTTAATAATATGGAAATACACATAGACTACATAACACAAATAATCAAGTATTTCCACTATAAATTGTTACTATTAAAACAAGTTTACAGCTATTCTCATTATCAAAAATAATTGTCAGGAATTTAAATATCATTGATATTTTAATTTTGAACTTTATTATAACTTACAGCTCATTAAGTAAGAAAAAAAAAAATCTGTACAGTTTTTCTGTGTTAAAAATCTGTAGAGTTTTTTTTATTTTTTGATTATTATTATTATTTTAAAAATCTATATAGTTTACTTTTTATATCTGAGTATTTTTTTTTCATCAATTATTAAATGATATTCATCAAAATATTATTGCAAATTTGTTGTTGTATAAATATTTACTTTCATTGCAGGATTTTGTTATGGAGATTAATAAAAAAATTAATTTCTTTTTTTTTTTTATAGATATAATTGCCTAGATTTACACTTAAAGAAATATAGCACAAAAATTATAACAAGCAATTGCTTGGATTTATTGCATTTATGTTTTCTGTATAATCCAGAACACAGGTGAGTTATATTGTTTATTGTAAATTAAATTTATTCTTTTATTAAGTATTCATAAAATTTAAACATTTTGAAAATAAAATTTTTTGTGTATTTATTTTATGAAGCCTTATAAATTTCAGAAATAGCTTTGCACCTTAAAATTTATGCAATTTTATATTCTAATTGAAAAACTAGTGCAACCATCAATTAAAATCTACAGAGAAACAATTATAATTAAACAGATTTTTAAGAGAAATTATTTTTAAATGGTAAACATCGGAGGTTTTTTTTATTTGTAATTAAAATTATAATTATCTTGTTTTATGGTTTAGTTCCTAAAGTGCATAGCTAGCATGAAAGAGTATAATGATTTGATTCATGCTGGTTGTGGGCATTGTATCATTCTGTCAAAAACAAGAGACTTAATTATAATTGGAAAAGTAAGTGGAAGCATTCACACCAAATGTAAGACTACCTGATGGGAATCTGGGGTTTCTTATTTATTATTTTGTTTTTCATAAATATAGAACAACTAATTTAATTACTACTATAACTTTGAGTGCATTAATCTGCTTGTTTACCCATAAGGACTAGCCATGATGAATCACATGATACTTAAGTCATCTGATGCATATATATTTATATATATATTGAAATAGTTATTTTATATGCTATAAAATTAATTGAAGATTTCTAGAATATTAAAAATGTTTATTAGCTCTCTCTCTCTTTCTGTATATATATATATATATATATATATATACACACAATTTTTTGTTGTTGCTCTAATGCACTGGCAAACACTTAGACAATAGTCTTGTATGCATTAAGGCAAGCACTACACAGACTTTATTCACTATGGACGGGGAGTAATAATACCTCCGCAACGTTCTACGATCATATTACACCGAGACCTACTACTTAATGTGGATTCCGAACCACTACAAACATCCATGGCACCATCGGGACTCGAACCCGAAACCTGTGGTATCGAGCGCCAGAGAGCTAGCCATTCAGGCCCTAAATATATACAAATAAAATATCTATAATGTATATTAGTACAAATAAGATCAGCTAACTATTTAAAAATGATGCTAATTATTATTTTAAATTATTTACATATTTATAAAAATATATGTATGTTTATTAAAACGGTGCCCAACAAGAAATCTCAGTTGTTATATTTTTCTGTATATAAAAGAATAAATCACAGAAATATTGCTTTTCTAAATGTTATAAGATATAAGACAAATAATTATCTTGCTTTATATACTGAGAGTAAAATTATTAGAAAGATACAGAGTGAGAGAAAGCGGACAAAAAACTCATTTAAGGACAATGAAACAAACAAAGTTGTAAAATAACATAATTTATTGGCCTATTTTAATGGCCTTTTTATATAGAAAATACATTTTCTGAAAAGAAAAATAATAATCCTATGTTGGTTGAAAGTCTTCTTCATAAGATTTTATTTGAAAGTTATTAAAATTAACTTATAATTTAAAAGTAATGGACATAATAAAAAGAACATTATCATTGTAAAGCAAAATGTCAAAACTTAATTATACTATGAATTATGAAAAAGATTTGTTTTCACATTGGAATAAATTTTATTTTTCAAAGAGAATTTATTTTTTGCATGTTTTATAATTAAAAAAAAAAAAAATTGTGAAATATTTTTTTATTAAAATACTTTTTATATAGTGGTCTTCAAATTTTTTTTATTAGCTGTACATCTTTTCAATGATTTTTATCAAGTTTTTGACTATATAGTATTAAATATTAATTCCAATGAATTGATAATTTATATATTTTTTAATGATTGTGGATAGATTTTTTATTTTTTTAAATTTTATACTTGTACTTTTTTTCAATTAGGAATACAGCAGAGGAGTGTCTTATGCATCCATATTTTTTAGGAGAACCTTCTGGTATGCTTATTATTTAAAATTATTATTATCACAAAAAAATTTAGTAAATTTAAAACCTTAAATCTGTAATAAATAATATGGCATACAAATCTTTTGTATATATTGAAGTACTACAGCATAACATTATCGTGTCCACCATAATAATTATTGCCTGCTATCTAAAAAATGTTATTAAAAAAATTTATATTTTTATATGTAATCTATAACCAAATATAAACATTGTTCCTATATCTGTACATAATTTAAGTACTTTTTTTATTTATAGAAATGATACTTCATCATAGATTATATTTCTTATATATTTTTATGAAGTGCAGATTACAAATTGTTTTTAAAGCATTCTTTATGTTATATTAGTGTTTAACTAATTCAATTATTTTTACAGCTTGTCTCCCTGAAAATATAGTGAGAATTCTAGAATATGATAAAAAATGTCAGCAGCAGAGTCAGAAAAATTCATTACATCGTTTTATAAAAATGAGTGAATATGTACATTAAAAAAATTCGGCTACTTCTAAACCATTGCACTGAGATGTATGCTTTGTATAATTATGTCATCATGTAATTTAATCATTCCTTCGTGGTATACAGTTTTATCTGTAAATAATTGTCATATCATGTTAATAAAAGTTAAACCATATATTGTTTATTTAAGAGTGATATTTGACTTGCATTGCATTTATGTATTCAATAGCTAAATTTTCTTTGAAATTTATATATATATATATATAACTTCATTAAATATTGACAATTTGTTTTAAAAGTGGATAACCAAAACAATTTATTAATGCTTTAAGGATCTCTGTAATGCAACGAGAAAGGAACTTTCACATTCTTATATATATTTGTTATGTGGGACAAAATCTACAGAAAATGTAATAAAACAAAGAACTATAAAATATCTTCTGCTGTACAAAAATGTTTGCTAGTCCCATCAAAAAATAATTTGTATACATAGAAGAAGAAATTGATTCAAATTCCTAAAAATACCTAAGTTGCAGCAACATGGAACAGATACATATATCCTGCAGAAGCAGATCAAGGTTGAAAAAAAATAATTCAGGGTTCAATTATTCAAGTCAACAGCAAAAACCCTATGAAAAAACAGTTACAGTATTCTGAAGATATCTTTATCAAGGATTTTGTTATTTTTATCATCTAGATCACAGCTCCCTAAAGTATTATTTTTGACCCTATATGGAGCCACTTAACTAAATTTGATTGTTGCTGAAAATTAAGATACATATAAAGACTTAACTCGAACAGGACTCATTATTCTAAATTAAATGTTTTTCAAGTGGATTATAATAAATAATTATGAATGTATATTTTTTCTTCTAAATTAAAGCCATTTTTAATTGGGCTGTGAAATTTTTTCACTTATCTATTAAACTCTTAAGAATACTGCTGAATCTCTGAAATGATTCAAAAAATATTTATAATATTTATGCAAATAGAAAAAAAAAATTAAATTAAGAAATTGATCAATTCTGCAAAATGTTGAAAAGGTTTTACAATTTGTGTATTCGTTCTTTTAAAATCTAAAAAAAAAATAATAATAATAAACATGCACACACCCAGTTTATTAAAATTAATATTTGACTTTTTATGATTAATACATGGTAAAATTGTATTTGTGCATATATTAACTAATTGTTTTTTCATAAATTTCATTATCGGTACATATTTTAATTTATATATGTTTATACTTAAGGTTAAAATATGTTCTATCTGGTAAAAGGTACTAAGTGGCAAATGTTACCAAATGGAAAAAGTTTGAAGAACCCTACTCTAGATGACTCAAACCAAGCCAAAAAATTTCAGCAATTATAACAACATAAATTAACTAAAAAATTCCTTCCATATAGAAGTAGCAATAGTGAAACTGGTGTATACCAACTGAGTTGTCCAGCTGATTTTTATAGAACAATTGGCAGGGAAGCCCTATAATATATAATTGATAAGATTAAAAGGCCATTAAGGAATTAATTATGTAATAAAGTACAACTAATAATAAATATTTATCAGAATGTGGGAATTTATTTGCTTACTTTTAGGGCATTTTATATTATGTACTTAGCAGCACCATTAGAGGGTTCATTATACATAATTTGTGTGTGTGTCTCCAAGTCAATGTTATCAAAAAAAAATGATTGAAAATAGAAAAAAATCGATTCAAGATCCTAAGTTTGTATTAGAAGCAGCAAACAAAACTGAAAATTATAAAAAAAAAAAAAAAAAAGCATATTTCAATAAATAAACATGGCAGAAGCAAGTCAATAAGAAAGAGTATTAACATAAAAATATAGAATAGCAAATGATTAATCTCTGATATCAGTAAAAATCCATAAGAAAACATTCATGTTCTGAAGATGGCTTTTCAAGGAATACATCTCCTTGGAACATTATAAACATGTTATTTCTGCCTGCAAAACATATTTAGTGATGTTTTCCAGAAACATAAAAAAACAAATACCTTCTGCATAAAAACATGAAGGAATGGAGTTGATATAGATGATAATTTGATACTACAACTGGTCTTTAATTCCATTTGTGATAAATATGATATCAAATAGCATTCTAGTTTGTCTTAAAATGTTTATTGCTATTAAGTCTTGATTCACTGACACATATATTCATCATTATTACAAATAACACAAATTTTTTATTCTGAGAGGAAATATTGTTAATAAGATAAAAATATGTAATGCATATATGAATTTAGAGGGATCTCTGCTTATCAAATACACTGAATTGATACACGTTTCAAGTTTAGAAAGTTATTTGTTTAGCAGTTTGAGAAGGGTAGCTTACAAGTGAAGGCATAATTATTAGGCCTTTAATAATGAATGTAATAATCATTATTTATAGTTGTTGTTTTGATTACTAATAGATAATTGAAATGTAAAGGATCTGGAATAGAAAACTGGTGTTAAAGGATTTTTTAAAATTTGTTTATAAATAATATTCCATTGAGTAAAAAGAAATCATTATGAGAGGGAGATTAAGTTAATAGTTTCAGTCAAAATACATCAATGATACTTGTGAAAAGAATGTTTATAAATTTTTTGTAACAGATGTTTAATATTAAGTTTAAAAGTTAGTCTAAATTTTGCACTTTTGACAAGAATATTTCTGATATCCAAAGCATCAATAGTTCTAATATCGCCAGTGACAAATCTAACAGGGTATTTCAAAATTATTGTTTGGTTAGTTTGGTTGTGAGTATTGACAAGGTGAAAGATATTCTGGATAGCATTGAAGATTATTCCAAAAGAAATTTTATCAAAAACAAGGTGCTGTAAATAGATAATAAAATAAATTTTATTGGTGCATTTGACAGCAATTCATTTACTTCAGAATACTATAATTAATAACAGAACTCTTTTACTAATAAATTACATTTTTAACTAGTAATTTCCTACTCATTACTACTAATTACTTTTCCCCACAGTTTACAATTTCAGTAAACCTATCACAGTCTTGACATTTTTTAACCATTATTTTAAGAAATGTTGAATTATGCTATAAATTTATATTTATCAACCCACACTGTTAATTATCTGATTTACAATGTCAATAGCAGCTATAAATTCCCATACTCTAAAAAATATCAATTATTAGTTATACTCTATTATCAAATTACTTTCTTAATGACCTTCTCATATTACCCATTACATGTTACATTGTTTCTGAAAAATACACTAAAGATATTGTCTATTTCATTGGTTTTCCTGTTGAATTTAACAAAAATAATTTTAAACAGCAACACAAAAAAAAAAAAGAACTTGATAATGCTTTATGCATGTGATAATACTTCTGCATGCATTTTAGAAATTAGTCAAAAGTGGACAAATTTCTGGGAGCGATAAGAATAACTTCAAGTTTCTTTTTACATGGATATGAGAATTAAATGGATTTTTTAATGTTGAAGCAATTCAAATTAGCATGCAAAAAATTAATTCTCTATTTGTAATTTTGTTTCATACTTTCAATTCCTTCATCTTATTCCAAATTAATAATATTAAAACTTATTTGATTGTAATTTAATTAAATGATATTCTTCCAATACAATGCAATTGAGTATTTGAAGCTGAACATTTTCTAGAAATTCATTCAATTAAAATGAATATTCCGATTTCTATGAAGTTACTTAATGTTAATTTGATTTGATTATATAATTTATTTTTTCTTGCATACATTTTTAATTACATATAATAGTTTTGTTTGAATGGTTCTTTTTATTACTATTTTAAATCAAATGTCATATTTTTTCAGTATAATTAACTTTTTTTTTTCTTTTTAATTTTTGTTGGAACTGAATTACCTTCTCTGGGTATGAATAGAAGCTCTTTCATTTGCTTCATAATGCAGCTTGCTTCCTATCACTTGAAATGTTTTCAGTATTCATAATACAAAGCTGTAACATATAGTCTCTAATACACAAAGCTCTAATGGAATTTGTGTATTAGAAACAGCTTATTGTGCTGCCGCAGTTTGTTTCTTTCATGGAACTGTTTTTAATATGCTTTTCTGATAATTTTCACAGAAGATCAGCTTACATATTTGTACACATGCAAGTAACTCACATGGCTGGTTGGTATCAGTTATATAATATATTATGATTCTTTATTTCCCAATATGCACAATATGATGAAGGATTATTGTATATTTTCAGATTTTTTATTATATTCCCGACTTTTGCATCACGTAAAAATTAACATAACGCAATTTTTTGAGAGGAGAAAGGGAGGATAATCACTATAATATATGAACATTACATAAAACTCAAATGAATTATGTTAATTTGAAAAAATATAGTTTCTAAGCATTTATTAAGTGCTCTTTATTTTTTTAAATAAATTATTTTTATATCCAATTTTTTTTAAATCAGTGATTAGAATTGCAAGACGGTATAAAAAATAAAATAAATCAGTATTTAAAAGTTATATGCTGTTGTGCATAATTTTACAGTAGCATAGATTTGTCTTCTAACTTTCTACATTATTTTAAAATTTCTTTGAAAAAATTAATCTTTAGTATTTTTAATTAATCACAATATTGGCTATTTCATTATTAATTTGATAATTGTTCAGATATGTTGAATTCTGCTCTGTTGCAATTTTTAATGAATGCGAGTTAAATACCAAATTTTTCCATTGCAGATTTTTTTAAATTCATAGTTTATTATTATCACCATTTTAATACCTCTGGTTAGCATCATCATTCCATTGTTTCTATGTTAAAATTCCTTATGAAAAATTTTAATTTTAAAAAGAATTTCAAAATTAAATTTTCAGTTGGCTGATTCAAGAAGATTTGTTTTCAGTTATCCAATAAGTTTTATTGTTTCATGGTAATTTTTTATTTGTCTTTGAATTCTGTGGGTTTTTTTAAGTTAATCTACCTTTTAAATACTTTGTATGATGAATGTAGATTTCTGGACAATTGAAAATACAATTTTATAAGGAATTTTTTTTAAACTGATAATATTTTCATTCATTTAAGCAATCTATCATATTTTTACTAATATAAAACTCAAGAAACATCAGTTTTCTTACTTTAAACTTGAAAAACATTTATAATTATTTCTTGCAATTGTACATAATTTAGAATTTCATTAACAAATCCTAATTAAGGTCAGGCAAATAATTTAGTATGCTTTGTATGATAGTTGTTATTAATTGATTTTTACTTTAACCTCAAATGTCAGTGCACATATTAGAGATACTTTTAAAAATTCATTTTATTTTAATTACTTATTATATTTAGTGTAGCAAAACTAATAAAATTATGAAAAAATATATAATAAATGAATATTTTTGTGACCAATTGTATAAATCATTAGCCTACTTTCCTAGTAAATGATAACTGGAATTCATATCTTATTTATAACCTATTTAAAAATTTAATGCAGTTATTTATGATTTTTTTTTCATGCTAATATGAAGGCTGCAACTTAAAATTGAATTTCAGCAAAAATGGAAATTATTCTATGTATATTTTTTATTACCTTGGAATAATATCCTTAAATATCCAAAGGCTAAATAGTTGCTTATTTTACATTTTATTGCTGAATTCTTTCTGGAATCTATCATTGTATTTTGTTCTTAATCCATTAAATTATTAAATACCTTTAGTAAACATAAAATACAATGGTGTAAATTAATTTTAAAATTTTACAAAATGTTTCAGTTATTAATTTTTATAATCAACATACTTCATAAAGTTTAATTTATTACATTCCCTAACTTAATTAATTTTTCTAAAGTTTCATAAATTGTTTTATTTTCGAAATAACCACCCTTTTCTAGTAGTGACTAATAAGAAAAAGAATATTTTGATTTTTATTGTTTATCATCAAAATTGTATAATTTAAGAATTTTAAACAGAAATTTTAGTACTGCCTGGGAATCCCTACTTTTTTGAAATTGCTAACTATTTTCAAAGGCATGCTTAAAACATGTTTTGTAATAAATAAGTCCCTCACCCCACCCCAAAAAATTATAGCCTTTGCTCATGCTTCTAAATAACCAATCCATTTTTTTTTTTTTTTTTTTTTTTTTTTTTTTTGTTATAATAGTAAAGAATAATTATTCCTGGATTGTTTATGTCTATCTTTATTTCTATACTTCAAAAGTGTTCTAGCAAATGTGATTGCTCTTGAGGTCTTTTTTATAAAACAAAAAATATCATTTATGAAGTTAATAAGAAAAATGTTTGTATAATATTTTTTTCTTTATTATCTAGTTTATTAAAGGTAATATTTATTGAAATTTTAAAAAAAGATTACATTTTAATACAGTATTTTCTAAATAAGAATCAAAAACTCAATGAGGATTTTATACATATATATTCTAAAAAAGGAAATTTTATTTAATTTTTCATTTCGTGTCAAGAAAGTTTATTTATCTGTTCTTTACATTTGCATTTATAGTATTAAATAGTAAAATGTTCAGCTGCTTTAAATGTTTTTAAACACAAATAGTACTGTGGCCTTCTATATTCTTTTCGTATCAGAACCCTATGAAAACTGTAACACATCTATTAGTACTGTATTAAATGTTTTCATTGAACTACTATTTATTAATCAATGAATTGAAAACTGCCAGCTATTTAGAGGAGCGAACACCCCTTTCAAAGTCTTCTTTAGAAATTATTCTTATGCCAAATTCTTAAAGTAAAATTCCTTTTTGAAATCCCACTCATAATTTAATAAGAGATTCAAGACTATGCTACAAAATGACATTTGAGAAGGTTACCGAAATTTAGTTGGTCTAATATCCAGCACTTGTAAAGATATGGACTAATCGCTTTTGAAAATCTTTTCATATATGTGGTATGAAACATTTATCTTGATAAAATGACCTTGGACAGGTACGACTTGAAAAACTATGATGAATTTCAGATCTGCGGTAGCTTAGTTTGGAAACTAGATAGGCAAATCTATCTGATAGTTCAAAAATAAGCTTGATAAATTTGTAGGGCGAAAATTGTCCATTAAGTTAAAATAGAAGAGTGTGAATTTATAATTGATATTTGTTCTAAAATTGTGGTGGAATAATGTGGATATAGCAAGTTCTTTTAGATAACAGCCTGAATCAGATGTATATATGCCTTTCCAATGACCAATGGCCTCAAGTCTTAATTTGAAAACAAAAAAGGTTGCAAGCAAGCCAGCATTTGAAAACAAAAAATTGCCAATTAGAGAAATGTTTCTCTTTTACTATATTCATCAAAAAAAAAAAAAAACAGACCTTTAAAAACTTTCTTGTCATCTGTAAACAAATTAGATTATTATAAAAAAATCATAAAAATTAAAATAACTAGAATTTAATATATCTATGGCTAATGTAACATCTTTTCAAATTATTATCGAGTCATTGAAAAATTAGAATGATTCATAGTTCCTCTTCTGGGAAAGTATATATATTTTATAGAATATTAATATTACTATAAAAAATTTAAATTATGGTAGAATTATATTAAATGTGATTAGTAGAGATGGAAAATTGTATTGTTTGTCTGGAAAAACAATTCTAAATTCCTTAAATGAAATCAAAACAAGATTATTTACATCATCTGAAAGGCTTATGAGGAATCACAAATCAGGCTTTTCTTAAGTATAATGGGAAATATTTCTTAATAATTCTAATAGTGTAATTAAAAATTATTTAATTTATTAAAAAATTGAAAATACCACATGCAATTCCCTTCATAGGATATCATATACAACTCTCTAAAAAAAAGTTCTTTTTTCTATTATTATTGTAAAGCGCTCGGGGCACAGGCTTCGGGTTCGAGTCCCGGTAATGCGGTGGATATTTGTAGTGGTTCGGAATCCACTTTAAAATGTAGTCCTGGTCTAATATGACTGTAGAGCGTGGGCGTAGGGCTAACAACTCTACCCTGTAAAAAGAAAACATCTATTTCGATATCTGCCAGTACAGCCTTGGCCCACCATGGGCTGTAGTGGCAGAAAGTTTGTTAGTTATTATTACTCTAAAAAGATCTTAAATCATCTATACATTAGCCACACCCTTGTTTATTTTTCCAGACAAGCCAACCAAACTAAATTCAACATATTTACAAATATCTCGATTATCTTAAAATAATAATAGTATGCGCACATCTTTTTAAGCAATCAAATTTAACGAGACACTCCCTGTTTAAGACTCGTAACCTTAAAAGACTAATATAAAACTGAAACCAAAACTATTCACTGATTTCGCTATCAACTAACACTTCAATTTCAAGTATTTATTTAATTTTTTTTTACTTTGATTGCATAATATGAAAAAGATCTAAATTAATGTTTGCCATTGTAGTTATACAGGATAACAATAAAATTTTGGCAGTTATTTTATTTAGGAAAAATCATTTTCTCTTGGGGGGTTTTCAAATCAGACTTCTTTACAGCGAATGGCATCATCCCTTTTCCCAATGCGTTTACTCGTTTTTTGCTGCGATTGATAGTTATAGTCAAATATGGCGGCTCCCACCGGCGGAACTGGTATGCCCTGAATTAATAGTATTCATGTGTATTTTAGAATTTATAATATATTTCTCTATGATAAAAAAAAAACGAAAGCATTCTTAAAAATTTGTGTTCGCATTTATTTTTATGGCACATTCCTATGTAGAGGAACGTTACAGTGTTTATGTCGATTAAGAATTCTTGTCATAAATGTCTTCCTGGATGAATTATTGCGCCTTTGCTAATAATTTCAATGTTTTTTATTGGAATGTGATTCTGAATTATTTAAACTTAATCATATTTATTACTTACAATGTTGGGACTTATTTGAATGCTTTGTATCGCGATTTTCTAATCGGAAAAATATATTTTAACCAAGATGTTTTATGGGGCATTTCGTTGACAAATGCCCTTCGTTGAAACAAGTCTTTTTAAATATTTTATGTCTGTTGGGTCAGGAAAAAATGCTTTCATTTAAGTCGAAGTCCATAATAAACATAAAAAAGTTATCAAAATTGGTTTCGTTATATCATGTGCTTAAAAGTTAAAAGATACGTAGTTTTTGAAAGACGTAAATTTCCCCTTACTTAAACAAATTTGGCTTGAAAAGAAACATCAAAATGAATAGATACTAAGCAAAATTGCATGCCAATGTATTTTATAAATATAGCAAATGTACTTCAACTTATATTGATATCATATGCATTTTTGCCTTAAAAATGATTGACAGATTATTTTATTGTATACATGCTCATGAGGCAAAAAATATTAGGTTGACCTTATAAATGATGTATGTAATGCATAATTAGAATGATTGAGCAGACCAAATCACAAATGCTAATTTATTATAAATGCCCACAGTAATTATTGGATTTTATTCTTATTTATTTTCATATTGAAGTAATAAGTATTTAAATAAATGCTCATACATAATGTAAATTTATTTCTCTGTTCCTGAAAAATACTGGTCGTATTTAAAATTCTTTCTATACTTTAGTAGTGAAATATGCCATCTTATAAACTTGGGTTAGCTTTGATTAAATATTGGGGCCTAACATGCTACATTTCAACGAAGATTTGGAATTTTTTTTAAATATTAATAATATTTTTTAACAACTAATTGCTCATTGAAGGTAGTTAAAAGCTTCATATATACTTTGACATCTCATTATAATGTATGTTAGATAACAAAAAATCTAAGCTATTAAAATCTAGCTTGCTTTGATTATGATGTTAATATATTGGTACTACAAAGATGCTAACTATCCCTAATTGTTTGTCAATACTATAGAAAACAAACAATTTCGGTTGACTGTGGACTATAAAAAAATATAATTATACTTTAGTATTTTATAAAAGACAATTTTTTCCCTGTTACTTTTCTAATTTTGTATGAAACTGGGGTTTGGTAAAGGAGTGTATCATATGAAGGGATCTCCGCTTTTGTAAAAAGTAAAAAAAATCATGCAGATATTTATTTCTTTTATTAATAAAGAAAATATTCAATCTTGCCTAGCTTGAAAAGGTACTGAACATTGTCTGAAATTCTACTGAAAAGTCTTATTTAAAGTTAGCATCTGTGACAATGGCAATTTGAAGTTTTGAAATGGGATTGAAAATTAACAAATGTAGTTTTAATTAACAAAATAACCAGTTGAAAATATTTTTATTGGTACATTACTTTCTTGTTATATTGGACAATTGTATTTTTGATTTTCTTATACCTAAGAACAATTGGATCAAAACAAGAAATATTGTTTGGTAAATATAGAAAAAACACATTTGCTGACTTGACTAGATACTTTGAGAAACATTTGTTGAATGATTTTCGGTAGATCTTCATTTTCAAAATTTAGTTGTATGAAAAATATTATATACAATGAAACTTCATAGTTATTGTGCATTAAAAAAAAAAAAGAAAACATGTTATTTCCTTTGAGTTAAATTTATCAGAAATGTATCTTTTTATATATAAAATTAATTTATTTCTATTTTCATTAATTTTTTCATTTAGTAAATTTAGTTAAAATCTAGAATTAATTTATAGATTTGATTTGTATAACATCTCTAATATATCAAGGTTTTGATAAAATTCAATTTTCTTTGACAATAATAAAAAAATTTGTATTAATGGTTGATTTACTTGCAAAATTATATAATTTAAAATGAAATCACCAATGTTGGATTTTATCATTAGTCGAAATAATTGTGATTATTTAATAAAATATAGAACAAATCTAGTGCACAAGACATGATTGTATATTGATTTCAAATGTGATACATGGTCATTTTATTATCAATTTTTTTAATCAGTATTATAAAGAAAGAAGTGAGGTATTATAATTTATACAATAGTAATCTCCTGTTACCATTATTAAATGAATTTTAAGCTGTTGTGGAAATAGTTATTAATTTTAAAAAGAAATCTTATTTTTAATCTGTAAAAAGTCTGAGTTAATGTAATTTAAATGTTGTATAATCCTTGGGATTTTTTTTTTTTAGAAAACTGCTTGTAATTATTGAAGTTTAAATTTAACTAAGTAAAAACTTTTTTAAGGATTCTTTAAAAAAAAATCACCCAATTAACTACTTTAAATCATCAAGAAATATCAATTTAGAATCTAATTAGGATTTCAAATATGATTATATTTAAGAAAATAACCTATATTGAACTTATAAATATTGTTATTTTTTAAAAACATGGAATGGAGCAGAAGTGGGATATGTGATATATTGAGAAAGAGTATAGTTTCTGAAATATTGCAAAATGAAAGATATGAAAAATCACATTAGATGGGTCAGGTGGTTATTTTAAGAAAAGTATGAATCTTATTTCGAATAACAATAATAAATTAGTTGTATTATGTATATGTCCCATACCACTAGAACTTAATGACGTTTTTATATAAATTATTGTTTGAAGACTATAATAGGACTGTTTGAAAATATTTGGAAGTTACCAAATAACAATATTTAAAATGAAAGAATTCTCAGAATTTAAAAAAAAAAAATTATTGGAAAAAGGGTCCTGAAAAGTTCCCTTTTTCCTTGATATGATTATATTTAAGAAAATTACATTGAAAAGTGAATCAGTATTTTAGAAAAACACACACAGTGTAAGATATAAGACTGTTCTTAATTCCATTATAAGACTGTTCTTATTTCCATTATTTCCTACTTATAATCCACAAGTAATTCTTGCTTGTTCCTTGACATATTATATAGCTGTCAAGTTCTAAATTTATACCTATGGCATTAAATTTTTTTCAGTCTTAAAAAGTGTTTTGATGCCATAATTATATATAAAAAAAGTTAAATTTTAGATAATGGAAACCAGGAACAAGATATGTATTTAAAAATTGGTGAAAATGAGGCTATATTTTTCTAATGACTTGTAATCTTCATATTTGCTAGAGATGAAAATCATGATCTGTATTACAGTTAAAAGCTAATTGACTGTTTGCAAAGCATTTTTAATTCTTATTTATAGCTTGATTCCATGGATTTTTCATCTACTAGCATACACTGGTTTATGATGAGCATCACATTTTATGAAATTGTGTAAAAATTTGACTTCTTATCATTGTCCATAACTGTTATTCCTTATATTTAAATGATCCTTTAATTTACTTTCACACAAATTTTTATTTTTGTTGGCTAAAGGTATATTTGAATGGTAATTTTTTTAGAAGTGAATTTTATAAAGTTTCTGGGGGGGCATATATTTGCAGAGCATCCTATAATCCAAACCTTTGAAATTTTTGGTTTTACTATATAATCTCTGTTTATAAGTTGGTATATAATCATTAATATTAACTGCCTTTCAATTTGTCTTTAAATATATTAATTACTTTATCTTACTGAACATGAAAAAATAATTTATGGTTATAAGTTATAGAAAATATTTTTTTTAAAATGGCTTTTTTTTTTTACATCAAAATTTTGAAACATTGCTTTTTTTTAGGTGTTGTAGTACCTCGCAATTTTCGTCTCCTAGAAGAATTGGAACAGGGACAGAAAGGCGTAGGAGATGGAACAATTAGTTGGGGATTGGAAGATGATAGTGATATGACTTTAACTCAATGGACAGGAATGATTATTGGACCACCAAGAGTAAGTACTATTATCAATATTTTACAATTTAAAATTATTAATGTATTGTTAACTTAAAATAGGTATTGAAACATAGAAATAATCATACTGGGTACTACTTATCAGTTGTTTGCTTAATAATGGAATAAAATTTTTATGTTAATACCATGAATTAAGATTTATATAACATTGATATATACCAAAAATTAAAGATGTAACACCCGTTTGTGGAGGAGGGTCATCATAATTTCATGCTGCTAAAATTTATTTACAGATAATTCTTCTGTACTTTAAATCTGTGCATTTTATAAGTAACCAGCTGATCCAAAATAGCTGTTTCTATGCAAGTCAACTTAAATTTATTTGACACTAGTGATTGATGCATTGCAATTATTGCTGGAGTTTTGGAAAATATGTGCTATGTAGAAAGTATTACTACATTGAAGTGGTGACAAAAACTTATTTTATAGACTAGATGCTTAGGAGATGGAAAAAATGATACTTTTATGTTAATGGCTCTAGTTCTCTTCAAATATGTCTAATTCAGGGTTACCACTACTCAGAAAAAAGTTAGAAAAAGTAAATGTGGTGAACTACATCAGGGAAAAGATCAGGGATCAACTTCATATTTACTTCTTTTTCTTAAAACTACCAATATTTACATGAATCTAGAGATGTGCTGAAAATTGAACAATAGTTAAAGCACTAGGAAAACAATAGCAGCATTGCTTTATTAGTTTATGCGCTGCAGTGATCTATAACCACTTTGCACTTTGTTGCTATCTAACTTTTGTACTCCCATTCCACCTCGTGCCAACCCAATTGCAAATGCACTGCCCACTACAGCCAAAACCCAACTCTTGTTTGCTGTAGACAGATAAATCTCTGAGTTGTAAAGAAGTTGTTCTGAGCTGTGCACTTTGTTGATATCCTCAGCAATGTAGGCTTCCAGTCAATTAAAGGCTATGCTTCAGGGGGGGAAAATGTTTTCAGACTGCAAGATAGCTTCCAGGATAGAGCTGAGTTGTATCAAATTAAATCAAGTTGTTTTTGTTTTGTATTTCTATGGTACTAAAGGCATGTTGCCTGCAACATTTTTTTTTTTAATTGTGGTCTGTTTTGATAAATGAACAGTGTATCAAAGAGACAACAAATGAACTTAGAAGTGAAGCGGCGGCGTTGCTAGCGACTGCTATCGTGAAGACTTTTGACTTGATCTAACTTTAATAATTATATTTTAAATCCATGGACATGATAACAAATGGACTTAGTAATTAAGATAAAGGATAAAAAGAAAAATGAATTATTGAAAAGATATTAGAATTCCTTTTTCTTGGACAGTTTCAAGAACTGTCTTGGAGACAAGACTATTTGAATGCCATAAGGAGAGGATTCAAATGTAAATTGGTCTTTTTGAAGATTTATTAATATTCTATATGAAAAACGGATTCTGGAATCATGAATATTGGCTTATATATATTGCAAAAAATAGCTAGTTCTGTATGAAGTTTTATGGGTACTGATGTCTGTATAACAGATCTTTGTGTGAGAAAAAAAATCAAAATTATCTCATATCTGAAAAACATTTCAAAGAAGTTAAATTTTCTAAGAATTTTGTTTGTTGAAATAGTTTGAAGTATCCTATGTTTCTGGTTGATAATGCTTAGGATTCAAGCAATGGGTCACATCTTGTACATTTGGTTTAAGTGTGGAGGTTGTCTAAGCAGATAATTCTTACTAGCATCAACGCAGAAATCCTTCGATGGTAGGCAAGTACATATTAACCTTGTTCCTTGGTGAAAAATTGATATTTTTTTTAGTTAACACAGGTTATGAGTGATGTTTAAAGAATTGTTTTACAGTAAGAATTAAACTAGTTGTCATTTAAGCAATTTATAAAGTTTTCATCTTAGGAAATTAAACAATTGTACCATCTAAAGTTCAAAAAGAATTCTATTGGTGGCTATTTAAAATCAGTCAAGAAAATGAAATCATGACCTTTCACAGGAGAGCTAATTTTTTTGAAGGAGTTATATCTTAAAACAAGGTTATAATATTGATTGTGAAATTCGTTGTGCTATGAAATTCAGTTATAATAAACGAAAATTGATTTTTGTATTGGTTATTGAATCACTTTTCCTTATGCTGAATGGATTGTCTGCAATATTTATATTGTATGCCCTTTGATAAAAGTTGATCTCAACCTTGTACAGAATTAAGCACATTAGTAAAAAACTTACGTTAAAAGAAAATTTGTTTAAATTTAGATGGGAAAATAAAACCTTTCATGTTATATTTATATGAAAAAAATTTTAATAAGATCATGAAGATTAAAAAAGCTTTTAAGAAAAGTAAAATAAAATGAGAACTCTGTTTTATTTTTAATAAATAAACATTTGTGATTTGTCGCAAATATAGAAGAAGAAAAAAGATTTATTATTTTCATAAAAGTCACTGTTCTGTTTATAGGTAGCCTTTGATTCACCATGAATTTCTTTTCTGAAGGTCCCCATCATAATTCAATTCTGACTTGAATTTATGATTTGTTTTATTTATATTTTAATTTTACATAAAATTAAATAATTAATCACTGTAAAATAACTCATTGTATTATACTCAATATCATTAATTATTAACATATTTAAAAATGTAATGTAATAAAACACTTTTCCAAAAAAATGTATTAGTAGTTATTGATAACAGATTGTAGTGTTAATAATTTTGATACTATGTATTTTGCTTATTTATATTCAGACACCCTACGAAAACAGAATATACAGTTTGAAAGTGGAATGTGGTCTTCAATATCCTGATGAACCTCCAACTGTTAGATTTATATCAAAGATAAAGATGACTGGTGTTAGTGAAAGCTCTGGCACTGTGAGTATATTTTAAATCTAAGTCTTTCTAATATCTAGTACAGGGTTGGCTGTAGTGTAGCTCTTGCTGGTGAGTGATGTAGCTTTTATTCAATTAGCTAAAACTGATCAGCATTCAAAAGTGATTATTTTATTTCATTTATTCTCCCTAAGTATAATAATCTGAACATTATTGCTGATTTATATTGTTTTGGTCATATGTTTACTTTTTTAGCCATGAAATGGCATGTTGCATTATTTGTGCTAACTATTCCATCTGTAAGATTTAATGAGGTTGACCAGATAGGGAGGAGTTGTGTGGAAACTATAAAAAATTCATCTGATTTCTCAGATCTCAAGATTTTTTGTTATCAAAGATAAATAAATTGATTCCTAATATATATTTTTCTAAAATATTTCTTCTTGGAGTGACTTATAAAGTTAGTACAGTGCATTGTCAATATCATTTGCTATTTACATTCTTAGAAAATCTGTCAAATTTATAGTGTACATTCTTTTTATGAAAGTTTGTGAATGTAATTAAAAGTTGCTAATATAAATAATAAATTCAATTATAATAAATAATGTAGTAAAAGTTCTGTATTTAATCATCAACCCTTCTTTTATATTAGAAATGACAGAGAAAGTTTTTTAGTTTCTTAATTTGGAATAAAAATTTATGTTCATTAATAATTGAAGCTGTTCATTTCTTGATTTTTTTTTTCTTTTTGTAGTTTATATGTTCATTTTATTCTCATAGCAGTATTTCTTAGAAAGTGTGTGGATTTATTTTAATCATGATTTCATAAGACCAATAATTTTTATTTTGACCATAGAGCTAAAAAACATTTTCATTAATAACAAATTTTAAAAAACATTGGCAGAATCAAATGTAAATAATTATTTGCTTTTTGTAACCAATTTAATCCAAACTTGCAAGTTTAACTAATAAATTTTATCTTGTTTTAATATAAAATCTTATGTATAACTCATTAAGTATATTCATATTACCATATTTTAAAAGAATTCATGTTTGTTTTTCATGTATTATAAAGAGTTGCATCATAGTAATTAAGTATCCGAATTTAATCAAATTAATGTATATGATAGCATATTCTAAACAAATTTTAAATGCTATGTGAAGTATATATACATAATTATAATTAAGAGAAAGAAAATATTAAATTATTCTAAAATTTTAATAATAAAATATAATTAAAGTGTATATTTGCTATGATTCCGTGAAATGTCAACTGTGGGTGGTATTTTGAATTTAATTTTCATTGTGGTATAGTTGTAATGTTGGCATTTTTTAATACAACATATGTCATTATATTGTACTAAAAAATTGATGCATAAGATTAGCCACCTCTGTCTTATGGAATAAGTCTATGTTTAATTCTGTTAAGAGTAATTCTATGTTCTATTGTAATGATTTATGTGCTGAATTGTATTTCTGTAATATTTTCTAAATAAATTGCTGATGGGAGTTTGTCACTGATTTAATAATTTTTACTATGTGTCATACCTTTATTAGTGGCAGAAACCATTCCATATGCTTATGTAAAGTGGAAAGTATTTAAAATATTTGTAAACTTTTATCAATTGTTCGTACTTAATGTTACACATATTCTTTATAATATCAGTAAAGTTTTCTATGCGTCAGTTTTTTTTAGTATTTGGGATACATCTTTTGTGAAATATTAAATTAGATTCATTTTAATTTCTTTCTGAATCGGTTATTATTTATGCTTTGCTTTCTTTTTAAACTTTTACTTCCTGAAAAAATAAACTAATTTTTAATAAAATATTAGAAATGAAATGAAATTAATAAATATATCAAATAGCTTTAAGCAGTTCTTTTATAATTTAACGTACAAAATCTATTTTATAAATGTTATTAATCTACATTTAATCCTTTTATTGTAGTAAAATATACACTTTGTAATATTTATGTACTTAAATTGTACATTGATTAAATATTTAGTTATAACATACAACCTCTTGACTTGTAGTTCATAACTTTCTCCACAAATCTGTACATTGATCATGGGTAAACACCTGATAAAGTTATGATATTCACATGCTGGTTTTTCATATATTATGAAAAATATGAGTATAATTATACCTTAGCAGTTAACAAAAGTTGTTGTTGTTGTTTCTTATCCCACTTGGCTGGCTAAGCCCACGAGCCCATATGGACTCATGATTGAAGGGGAAGGAAGCAGCTTCTGTTGTGATGGAGCACCCGTAGGTAGAAGCCTGACTTTTGCTCCATGACGCTCTTACAGTCATAGAAGACCGGGACCTACGGCTTAAAGTGGATTCCGAACCACTACAAACATCCATGGCACCGCCAGGATTCGAACCCGAAACCTGTGGCACCGAGCGCTAGACACTCGGCCATTCAGGTCCCAATTTTGCCAACGGCACGCAGTGTTCCCAGGTGGTCACCCACCCAAATACTGACCGCTCCCGATGATGCTTAACTTCGGTGATCTAACGAGAACCGGTATATTCAGCATGGTACGGCCGTTGGCATTAGCGTAGAAGAGAGTTGTATATATAAAGGTTGTAGTTAAGTACCCAAATTTAAATTAAATTAATGATATTCTAAGCAAATTTTAAATGTCGTGTAAAGCATGCATATGTAAGAAAATACCAAGTTATTAAAAAAAAGTTTAATAATAAAAATAAAATGTAATTAATGTGTATGATATTTAACTAACATCTTTTAAATTTGTTAAAGACATTTGCTATAATTCTATGAAATGCTAATGGTCAACTGTGAACAATATTTATATATATATATCATAAATTTCATTGTGGAATATAATGTTTCATGCAAGTCACAATATGTTGTACTAAAACTTGATAACAAGCAGCTTCTTTAAGTTGTATTCTGATTTTTGGTACAAATTCTAAAGATGTAACTATATTGAAATAGATTTGTATTAAATTTTCAAAGCCTGCTCTTTATTCATCTCTAATAACTTTTGATTCCTTGGCTAGTTTTTGAGCAGGTATAAGTTCAGAATAATATCACAATTAAATGAATTCACAAAATATGTAAACATAGGTTTAAAATTTTTTAAATCTTCTAATGTATGTGGGTTTTTTTTCCCCCTTGTAAATACAAAATTAGCTATTCTTATGGTTATGTAATATGGAAGGGGATAAAAAAAAATCTGTCATTTTTCATATTCAGATAACTATTGGCAAAAATAATAAAATATCTAAACATTAAAAAGAAGAAAACAATGTTTAATTTGTATAATAAGTTATTTACTCTGAGATTAACGAAATTCTGAAATAAGAATAGCGTATTTAATAAAATGAAAAGCTGCATAGATATTGACAGACACAGTATAAGTAAAAGGATTAATTATAAAAAATCATTTTTTTTCCCTTCTTTTTAGAAGGTAGTTGCTTAATATGTAATTTTCTCAAATTTGTTTTACTTTTTTAGGTGGATAAAAGGAGCCTTCCTGTATTAAGTCATTGGCAGAGAAATTACTCCATTAAAACAGTCCTTCAAGAGCTTCGGAGAGCTATGACTTTAAAAGAAAATCAAAGGCTAAGTCAACCTCCCGAAGGCTCTGCTTTTTAGCCTCCATGCATATAGGAAGGGATCGATCGACTGTTTGGTTTGTTGCCAGGCATTCCATTGCTTGGTACTTTTTTTGCCCAAGTGGACTACAGGAAGTCTTTTTGTACATTCAATGCTTTACACTACCTTGTTGGGCTCCCTCCACTGCTCTATGTGGACACTGCAGATTGTCTTAATTATGAAAGCAAGGTATTAGTAAATGCAATTAATCAGCTTTCAATAAAAAAAGGAAAAACAAAATTACACATGCATTAGCACGCGATTTTGCGATTGATACTTAAAATATGTTGTGCCTTTTAATCCAACATTTTCTGTAGATACAAAAAGGCAAACATTGTAGTTGTTACTTTTAATTTTTACACTTTGGTTTAAAATGAAAAATACAGATTAAGAAAAATCTTTAAAAGCTGTAATTGAAAAATTTTATATTGATATGTGTACAATGTCGTGTGCTTGCATGTTATTTCTCTCCACATTTATTCCTTTCAAAACTAAGTACCAATATTTTTTGTGACTGTTTAAATTATGATTATTATAGTTTTTATTTAATGATATATACTCATGTCATGATACTTTTGTGTTGGATTTTTCTGTTCAAGTATATGTTTTAACTAAGATTCCAGAATCCATTTGTGAAATGTATGGAGCTTCTCTCGTCTTGATTTTCATGATGGATTCGTAATTCAATTACACCGAAAAGACTTCAAATAAAAGTTTAATTTTAATAAATTAGTTTTCTTACCTCGAAAGTGTTTTTTCTCTGATGTGTTTCTTTCCTGTGTAGTAATTTTTAAAAGAATTTTGTATGTATTTTAAAAATCAAGTTTGTGTTTTATTTTTTCTTTCAAAAATAGATTTCAACTCAGTTGAATTTTAATGTAATAGCATATATTTATTAATATCAATAGATATTTTTCATTATAATATCAAAATTTCTGCACATCATTTCGAGTTAATAAACAATTTTTAGTGTTATTGTTGGAGTTGATAGGATTTTCCCTACAGATTATTTAATATAATTCATATTGTTTTGAAAGAATTGTTGAAAAAGAAGAACTTAAAATAATTCAATAAATATGTCTTGCCATACTGCCCCCTCTCGCTCAAAAAAAAAAAAAAAAAAAAAAAAAACTTGCATGTGAGCTAATACTTTGAAAGTAATAGTAAATAGTGATTTTCAAATTCGTGATACAATAATCAATAGTGCAGATATTTGCTAATAATGTGACTTATTAACTCATTTGCAACTTGGATATGTTTATGTATTGTCTTCACATATTGGCATTTCTGCTGTTAACACATGTATCAGCTCTGTGTTTGTGAATGCTGTTGTCAGAATAAAATCAATGCCTCACAAGTAATATTTTAATTTTAAAATGATGCTAATGATTCATATTGATATCTAACTCAATGTTATGTGGACAAATTAATAAAAGAAAAATAGATTAGAATTTATTTTAGCTTTATGGTGTCATTCAGTATAACAATCACATTTTAATATAAATGCCATAAAAATAGTGGCATATTATTCCAAGCATCCAACATTTTAAAATTGATCACTGAAATTTTAGAACTTTTAAGTAAAATAACTTATTGTCAATGAAAAAATACTTGCCTTTAAGAATGGCTTGTAATTGATACTATGTAATTCTATTAATTTTGTTTAATAAGATAGTAAAAAAAAAATAATAATTTTGTGCTACTTTTAGTTGAGATTAAATATGAATAAATATAAATTTATTACATCTAGCAATTGGTTTTATTATTTATATTTGCTTTAAATAATTTTCAAGTTTCATGACAGTTGGGCAGAGGTGATTGTGTTCTAAAAAATTGGACATAATACATTCTAAAAATATATATATATTCTCTGAGATTGTTGTCTTTTCCATCTCTGAAATAAATATGTTTAAAAAGTTTTTGATTTCTGCATGTAGCCGTACTTTGTAACCCATTAAATTGAATGTATATCATGTTTTTTTTTTTTTTTTTTTTTTTTTATATTTCCAAATTTTATGTTATGGGTTTATTGGAAAAATTGGTTGTGTGGTGTTCTGACAGTAGTTCCAAACATTTCTACAATATCCTTAATCATCCCAGCTGTAGTGGTAAATATGGATATGCGATTTCAGAAGAAATGATGCTTAGTAGAAACATTTATACTATTTCACTATCCATTTTCTATTAATAAATGTGTTTAGGATATAAATATATCAAATTTATAATAATTTTGTGGTATGTAATTTTCTGCCTATTATCCATACAATTTGCTTCAGTTCTTTGATTATACACTATATCAATCAAATTATATTTTTTCATCTATGGTATAAAACTACCAAAATATATTTTTTTTTAATTTCAAGAACGTTTTTATGGCACAATTATATTTAATAAATTGAATAGAATCACATTTAATAAGAAGGTATACATTAAGGAACTTGTTAAAAGGAGAGAAATCAACTGTGAATTGCTGTGATTTAAGGATACCTACAACGAACCAAGTGCCCGTCCATTGGCAACATTTTAGTTTCAGTGGAATTGGAATTATTTAATCACTAAAGATTTTATTAAATATATTTCAATTAAATTTTTCATTAGTTTTAATGAACACAGAAACACTGCACTCCAGGGAATTGATTTTTATTAGTTTCCTCATTGTTACATTAAAAGGTTCTGTAAGATTTTGTTTTAATTGCTAAAGATTTTTGTCATAACTTTCTTTTAGTTTTTAATTAATATTTTTTTTAAAATTCTCATCAGACAAGTTTATAAATTCTGATCAATTGATCATGTATTGTAAATTTTTATCTTGAAAATAAAGCAGATAAACAACTTCGGGACTATTGAGCTCCAAAAATTTTTTAACTTCTTGGAATAGTTTCTATGTTAAAAAGTTTCTTTGCTCTTAGTCACCTAATGCGCACTTAACAAAATAGTTGACACACGCTTGAGATGGATTTCAAGGAAATTGCATGTATTAGTGCACAAATGTATGAGTACATTTATTAAAAGACTAATTGATCAGTTTCACAAATTGTTTGAAAAACTTGGGGGGGGGATCTAGAAATATGTTTTGTTTCTGTATGAGTAAACAGAGTTTTGATAAACTGTTGATACAATTTGAAAGACGCATAATGCATCAATGTGATACCATATCCAAATATTCCTGCATCTTGCAATCATATAAAAGTGATCTTTTATTAACTCACTGATAAAAAAAAAAATTTCTCTGTTCCTCAACAAAGGTATTTTGTTTCAGAGTACCTGAAGAATAAAATCCTCGTACCTCCAGATTATTATAATTAGGTAAGTTGATGATTAATGGGTTTTTGGATGTATCTCGTTTATTAAAGAAGTTAATAGATAATCTTTTTTAAAGTTATTTAGGATCGGTTCAAGTTTTAATTCATTATATAAAAATTTTCAATTTAAGTAAAAAAAGGGCATTAGTAATTTTCAATATATAGCGGTTTTGAAATACCTGCAATTTCTTCAAAGTGGTTACTGAGGCCGGAATCCAAGCAGGACATTCATAAATGAGGATGGGACATAGGATTGAGGTGTAAAGAGTAAGTTTACTTCTGATCAAAAATTACTATTTGCAGTTTAAGAGAAAATTTATTGATTGACTGGCTATTGAAGCTTTTCTAATCGTGTTGTGTGTGTGAAGCAAATAAAAGTTTTGAATCAATTATGACCCCTACGTACTTGTATTCAGGAGAAAATGGGACTGGATCATTGCAGATTTTTACAGGAGTGAGAACTGAAAGTTTTCTTTTCTGAGAGAAGATTAGACGCATCACATTTAGAAGTTTTTATCTTGACCTTTCATCGATTGAGGCATTTTTCAAGTAGTGATGTAATTTTGAAATTTTTCGATAATTAAATGGTGTCTGGTAATAATCGTTGTGTCGTCGGCATATATAGCAGTTTGTATGCTGTCTGCGCATGGAAAGTCGTTAACGTAAATGTTGAAAATTAGCGGTGAAAGTAGAGACCCCCTCCGATAGAGCGGGGTGTTAAAGTACGATTTTCAGTTTTGATTCGGAAGTTTCGATTTGAAAGAAAAGACTATTAGCAGTGCAATGGGTGTAGGAAAATCTAATTTCATGAGTTGAAAAATTAGACCAGTATGCCAGATCTTATCAAATGGTTTCGCGATATCTATGAAAAGGATACCGGTGCTCATTTTGTTTGTAAATCCGTTATGTATGAGCTCTGTGACTAATTAGTTGATGTACTGTGCTGAGTGATTTCTTGAAGGCAAATTGCTCTGGGATGATAATGTTTTGTGAGCAGAAAAAGTTAATATGGCATGTTCGTATAATTTACTTAGGTCTCTAAGTAAAGAAATTGGCCTGTAGTTTTGCTGTCGACTTTCATCGGAACTGCTTTTGTGGATAGGTTTAATTATAGCTGTCTTCCAGTAGCTAGAAAAATGTGAGACTCTAAGTAAATTGTTTAAAATGATAATTAACCAAACAATAAATTTAAGAGGAAGATGTGTTATCATGGCGTTGTTTACTTTGTCTTCTCCCGGGGCTGATTCTAGATTGAGGTTATATTTCTCGGTGTTGACTGTGTGCTTAAGTAAATTATACCAAGCACATTGGCGGGGTGACAATCTTTAGGAGGGCATTATTCGAGATCCTATCCGCTTTAGTCTTTAAAGGCTCGTGCTCACCAAGGCGACAAGATGCAAGCGACCAAAATTTGACCTCATCGCGGTCGCCTGAAACCGGTTTGCAGTCCTCCGTTTGGAGTTGCCCAACTTTCAACTCGAAGCGGTTTTTTACTAGGCGTAATGCTATTTCTGACGTTTCGCTGTGAAGGGGTCGAAAAAATTTGGTCTCTTGCATCTTCACGTCTCTCGCCTCGGTGGGAACGAGCCTTAAGAATGACGGAATTCTAAATTTGTGTAGTAACTGCTTGAGAGAGCTTTCAGCCATTTTAAGATTGTTAGGAAAGCTAATATTACAATGGGGGCTACTACCTGAGGGTTGGTAGTGGAAGCAGTGGACATCATCTTCCTGATAAGATATTTTGGTGGCGTCCGGAAGCCGTCGGCATCAGAAGGCTTTTTGTCGTTCAGCTTATCTTTGAGCTGTTTTTGCAGAGGAGCCGGAGTAGCTTTCTAAGAAGCTGGATTCTCTGGCTGCTCAGCATGGAGTTGTTTAAGTGGTGCTGTTGATTTGGGCGCATAAAGCGAACATCTGAGCTTTAGTAGCTTGGAACTCTTGTTCATATGGTATGGACCAAATCTGGATTGTCGTTGCTAGCTGGAAGTTGGAACCAGCTGGTGGTGAGTCGGGCTTTTAGATTTATATGTTCATCAGAATTTATACGTTATTGAAGATGAACTCATCCGTCAAGGTGGTGGGCCGTGGAGGTCGAACCTGGGAGGAGTTGTCTCAGAAAGACGTTTTTTTTCTCGCTAGGTGAGGAAGCCTCTTTCTATGTTGTCGGAACAGCGTCCGGATATTTTGGTAATGGGGTATATTAAGTACCTCTCGTTGAAGGCAAGTAATTAACTGAATAAAACCGGTGAGCGTGAACAAGCTTGAATATGTACATTCTATTCCCCCAAATGGGGTACTAAAAAATTTCTTCACCTTCGAAATAGATTATTTGTCTATTAAGTTACCTGAACTAAACCATCAGTGGACGAGTCTATATCGAAATTATTACGTTTCATTTATGTAACTAAAAGGTTTGCCAGCTCATGGAGGGTCTATTTCTATTCCTTCACCAGGTTGATTTTTCTTAGGGTGATTTTTAATGTTATTCGTAAGTTTTATTTAAATATTGTCTTTCATTTTCTATAAGCAGTGCAAACATTACTAGATCGATTTTAAAATTTTTTTATGAATTCAAGGTGTATATTTATAACTTCTTTATTTACTGTATTTTAAGACGCAGGAAGTATATAAAAGAACAAATTTTTTACAATGTCTTTCGGTTTGTTCTCTTGAACAACGTAGATTTCTAGAAGGTGACGGGGACGTAAAAACTGGTTTTTTTCCCTCTCAAAAAGGAAGCAGTAGGACGAATAAGATTGAGAACCACTATTCTCAACAAATGCATGCATAATTTCTAAAATGTGTGTATTGAGTGGAACTGTGATAGTTCTGTAAAAACAACCCTGATCATTTTGTTGCGAAAGGAGGGGATTATATTGATCGATTGTCAAGTGTGGATTTCAAAATGGTTCTACATATTCAAAGATATGTTAGATTACTTATTCGTCAATGCCTTTTCCTGTCCCTGTAATGTGACTGAACCTTACAACCACTTGGATGACTGCTACTTTTACGTAATTATGATCTGGATTCTCGAAAAAATAAGTAAAATTATACTCTGCTTATTAATATAAAATCCTGCTCTTTATAACGATTCCTTGAAAGTGCTGGAACCACTAGAAAAGTATTTTCTGTATTCAGAAACCAAATAGAAAGAAACTTCATCAGAAGTATGTAGAAAAATCGACAATTTTATTTGCCCAGAACTACATATTATATTTCAGGGTGAATTAACCTACCTATTTCGTGATTTGATCAAGCCAAAACGATAGCTTTGTTTCAATAATAGAATTTACTACAAGAAGGGGTGTAGGAGGGTAGTTTTTTAGGTTCTGATCTAGTAGCCATGTTAAAGGCTCGTGGTCGGATCCCTCTGAATCTCCACGAAATTTCTTAAAGAGTCTAGACAAGCTAGAACCACTCTTTCCATTCTCGAATAATTGTGCTCTACCTAAGAAAGCATCGGCTTGCAAATTCAATGAGGCATTCATCTGGAAGCAGCTGCTTTAAAGTGTAAGTTTGGTTCAGCATCAAGGATATTGACACTAGCTAATGGCTGTACCAATAGTTGAACTTCAATTTGTAGACATAGTTTCTACAGTTGAAATTCGTGGGGTCGTTTTTATTCCTCGGCTTTTTCTATCAGTTTTACTTTCTAATCTTTGGACTATATTATCCAGTGCGTTTTTCACAAATTCTACATCAGCGATGAAAATTGGGGTTTTCAGATAAGCTCCCGTAAGTCTATCACTTTGAGATTACCCTCAACCTACTCACCAAGATCTGTAGCAAGTTTTACTAAATCTTGTTTGCTGTCTTTTGTTATAAAGGACATAATGGAAGTTTTCCTTTACGCAAGTATAGATAGAAAAACTAGTTTCTCGGGCATAGTCATTTCACTACATAACAACACTAAAGTTTGCCGAATGTTCATTAACACTAATGCACATTTAAATTTTACTTATATTGTTGTTTTCATGGATACCACATATATCAGTCAGTTGCTATATGCAATCAATGTTTCAATATACTTATACTTGGATTTAAAAGATAAACAAGGAAATTTGCAATAACATTACAAATGAAATAAATCAATAACTTTTTACTAATACCCAAAATATCGACAATACACAATTTGATATTTTACTTTACTCTGTACTCAATAGTTCAATCACAGAAGGGATTGTTTCAATTCTGAAGTGTTGGGAGTGATAATAATAATAAAATTTTTAAGATTGAAACACTTCGCTAATATAAGTATTTGTATTTCTCAGAAAAATAACTAAACAGAATAAAATCTATAATATTTCTCATTATTTAATCATAACATAAAAACACATACTCATAAAAATCAGTAACCTTCAAACGAAATCAAATGCAGCTGGTAAGAATCAGAACACTGAAAAGAAAAGCAAAATAAAGAGAAATTGCAAGAGTGGCAGAAAACAGAACATTCAGTAGGAATGATTCAAAGTCTTTACATCTTTTGTAGTTATGAATCATCAACATGGCAGACTAAGATTTCAAATTTCTAACCACTCTTGCACTTTTAAACAAAACTTTTCGTAGAACACAAATACATTCAAATTAGAGTCAATATCAGTTGAAAAGATACTTATCTCAGTTGTAACTGAGTACTGGCCATATGTTAGGCACAGTGACGGATTTAGGCTTAGGCCCGGGCCTAGGGACAGCAAAAATTTGAAATTGGTTTTGTTTTTTATAGTTTCAACAGTAAGGCCGAATTTTAATGCTTCTTTTCTTGCTTTCACAATGTATAGATGTCAATGTTTAAAGGGTAGGAGTATTTTTTTTTAAATAATTAATCGTGTAAGCAGTAAAATTTAACATATCTAACAAATAGATACTAAAATATATACATATTTAATTCATGCCTAAATTTAATTCTATTCCTTTATTACTATTCGTATTATTATTATAATTATCATAGTATATATGGGCGACAAATTAACTTGGGCCTAAGGTGCCATCGAACCTAAATCTGTTAGTGATTAGGCAACCAAATGGTTGTGGATTATTTCGAGGTATTAATTAAGCCAGGTTTTAGAACTAACACTTTCATTTTACAAACACAACCACACATAAAATAATTTGATGTTTATCGCACAAAATTTAAAATAAAAAAAGATAATCTAAGCTTTGTGGAAGGACTCCATTGTTCAACTGGAATGGCACGACTTTCTCGGGTAAGTGTCTGTAGGCTAACTGAACGCCGCAGGGAGCTATTGCCAGCTTGACAGGAAGAATGGTTACAAGATATAATACCCTCCCTCCTAAATAAATTAAGAATTTTCAAAATATTACTAATACTTTTTAATTATATAATTTAAAATTGGTTCCTAAGAATAAAAATATTTTAAGGAAGTTATTTACAAGTTATTATTTATTTGTAGATAAATGTTTAATTCTAACACAAGTATAAATACCACTCGAAAAATTCAGATGTGTACCGCAACCTTAATAAATAATTTTTTGAATATTTTTTTGTAAATGAACTAACTTTTAAAATTATATTATAACAATCTAACAAAATATTATGATTTATGTAATAGCATAAAATATCCAAAGGACTCCAAGGGTTTCGTTAAACTGTTGGATGTGGCCATTATTTTGTTTTCATGTCAGACAATTCAAGAAAAACAACTGCTGCAAATACAAGATAATGGATAATTCCAATTTCAAATTGAAAATATTGTTTCATTGCATTGTTAAAAAGTTTTTAAAAATTGAAGGAAAAAAAAAATTTTTTTTAAAGGCACTTAACATACATACTGAGAAACTCTGCTAAACAATGAAATTAAATATTTGCAATATTGGCATGCTTATATGATTTATTCCTATTTTTCATTAGACATATTCCAACTTGGTCTGTAGAAATGAAAATATTCAGAAATACGTCTATCTTTTCATTACTGCTTATTTTAAACTGGCTTAATAAAGTTGGTGCATTACAATGCTAGGTAGATTGCCGACAAATTGATTAAGTGAAATGCAGGTATTAAAGAATAAATTACTAAATCACGCTTCATTAATGAAATATTTTTCTGAATTTAGGAAAGAAGCATTTTAATTTAATTTAAGTCAAATTTTAATATAATTAAAAATTTGGCGCATCATTTAAAAAAAAAAGATAGAACTGTGACATTTGGTAAGTCATCTAAATTAATGGAAAAGGAACTTTATGTCTTTTTAACTTGAATTTCTATATATTATAAACAACGGGAATGATTTTGTGACAGTAATTCGTCCATTGTGCAAAATGGTGATCCATTTAGTAAGTTAAAATCACTGCCATGACAATATTCAATTTAACTCTAGTTAAATTCAACTCTCGCACTGGTGGTTGCTTTACTTTTTAATTCCATATAAATCTATGGCTTTAAAAAGTAAAGCAGTAAGTTAAAGAGTAACTATATACTTTTAAATTTAAAAAATTCTTTTTGAACTTATTTCTATCGCTTGATAGTTATTATTTATTTTCATATTTTTTATTTTTTAATTCCTTTTAACATGTTGAAATCATAGATAAATATTTTGCGAATGAGTGCAAAAATATTGGTATGATTAAGGATATGATAGATTGCGATGATATCATACAATACATATAACATGATATTATATATATAATGCACGCATTTTTTTCTTAATTCTAATTCAATAATTTTTTTATTAACAAATCTAGTTGAAGTAAAATATGTAAGTTATAGTCAAACAATGATGGATCGGCTCGGTTTGCAATATATTAATAAATATTAGACAAAATAATTTATTTAAAAAGAGTGTTATTCTTAACCTAGAATATACCTTATAGATAGATCAAAAGATCGTTTTTTAATGCATAAACTTAAGATTACGTTCTTTATAGAAATGCTTATATTCAAAACCATATCAGTTTTATCAATATTTTTTTAAAAAGATTTTCTATAATCTTTTATAAATAAATCTTTTATATTATTTTATTAACCAACAAATTCATTGTGATTAACAATTTCTAATAGATTGCTTGAGGTTAGATACTTTCTATTGTAATTATAAACAAAATTAAAATATTTAATTAATTAAGTTTGTTATTGAACTTCCCTTATAAATGATTTGCAGTTTCATATATTTTTAGTAATTATATCTGATTCATTATTTGAAAAATGAAAAATCCTTTTTCAGAATAGTTTTTTATAATTTTATTACAGTCAAGTATTCAAAAAGAAACTAATAAATATAAAACAATAAAATTAACAACAATGGAATGGGAAGTTAATCATTTACAAATCCTTTCATTTTTCTAATTAGTTCTTAACGAAAAATTATTATTTTGTATAAAATATATTAACAATACGTTTCAAATTATAAATGATAAACTAATTATAAAACAAATAGAAAATATTACCAGAATTAATAAGATAATTCATAATAATGTAAATCTTGAAATTTTCTAAAAGTAATTCTTAGACATTAATCATTTTGGAAATTATTAACCATGTACGTCTATCTATATCCGGACCATTAGATCAATACAGTCTTTATATTAATGGGAATTTTGCAGTATTAGGAATTTAAACCATTTAGAACAAATCAAATACGAAATAAATGATTCTTATAAATGATACGTATTCTTGGATATCGAGGTATATTTTAAGAAATGAACAAACCGATTTTCTCGGCCGAGGCTCGGAATTACAGCAACCTACAAATCCTACCTTATCTATTCGTTCAATTAAACTGTTCCCAATGTAGATTTTATGTGGACCCCCGAAAAAAACGATGGAGTAGAGGGGGTCATGTGAATACCACTGATTATCTAGTACTTACGTGAGGTGTAATCCTGTTCAGATTGTTCTCAAGTGATCATTGTCTGATAGAACACCTTCGTATATTTAATAATGGTATTTATGATCAATCATTTTGTCAACTTGGGCATGATAAAACTTAAATAACGCACAGCCCGCAACATCGTCGAAGAGACAGGAAAGTTTGTACTGGCGAGTTAGAGAGCTTTTGAGAATATTATTCAAAACACTTAATTATTTTTATTGCAATAGTCATGATTGTATTGATCTGTATCTGTATCTGATTATTATTGAGTTTCTTCCTTTTATCTCTTTCTTACAATTTTGCCTTGTCATTGGAAATAATAATAAAATAAAATGTCCCTATTTTTCAAAGTTGATAAACAGAGACATTTTCCCTGAATAAAATAATTGATGATATAAAATCACTTCTGAAAAGATACATTACTTCACTAATGAAATAATTTATTTTCCTATTTAAGAGAAATCAAACCTCTTAATGTTTTGAGCAGAAGTAAACGGATAGTCCAATTTCTTGATAAATTTCTCATTGATTGGTAATATGAATGATGTTTTTAAACTAAACCAAACGTATTATTATTATTTTCTTTAAAAATATATTCCATATATTTTTTTCAAAAATATTGATAGATATACAAGTATTTCACCTTTTTAATTATTTTTAGCCTTCTCAGACTAATATAATTAATACCGTTTACTTATTATTAATAATTATCATTACAAATGAACGTTTACGTTTGTATTATTTCAACAAGTTTTTTTTTTATTCTAGATTTCATAAATATCAGTCATCCATAAATATTTTACAAGGATTTATTTTAAAATTGATGAAATTAAAGGAAAGCCTATTTATTGTTAGTTGTCTGAAATACGGTTAAAACAGATTTGTTTAACTGTCGATTTAATCAAGTTACGGTATCAAACGGATCGCAATTTAATCAAACTGTCGGCTTTTTACCATGCTGGATATTAATATTTAAAAGTCATGCAAAAACCTGGTAAGTAATGCTTGACACCCAGAATTTGGTTCATTGTTTAATTAAGTTCATACGAACTTGGATCTTGTTAAATGTCATCTAATAAAAGCAATATTTGCATATTCAAAACGGTTATTTAAAGTTATGTAAATAAATCTATTGTTTTTTAGAATCTTACCAAATATTTTGTAATGGTTTGGTTTTAATATTGTACTGTTGCAAATGAAATCTTTGTTGTTAAATTATTATGCTGCCTTATTTTTTTATGTTACGCTATTTTTTCCGATAAAAAAAAGGTATTGATTACTTTCGGAGTTTTTATTTATACGCCGAATAGTCTGTAATTTAAACTGTCAGGTTTTTTTCTTTCAAAGTAACTCTTTATTTACACATATTTTTTATGATAATTCTTTTACTTATTTTCATAAATGATTTTTTATTTATGTATATAAAAAATACATAGTACTTTTATATATTCTTAAAAAGAAAAAAAAAAAAAAAAAAAAAAAAAAAAAAAAAAAGGAAGTGTTATACTTTGAAAAACAATATAACTGTTTCATTTGAAAGAAAATAAACTTATTTTTATAATAAACATTGCACATTAATTAATTTTTAAAAATTATTAAAATGATAACAATTCTTCTGCAAATTTAACCAAATTTTGTCAGTATTCAATATAACTTTTTATTATTTTTTGTATGGATAAATTCAATGATAAATTTTGTTATAATACTTTAGGAGTTTGTTCAGGAAAAATGCTAGGTAAATCTGAGATTCATATTTTATGAATCCACATATTAACTTAGATATATTTAACATGTATCAAATTTTTGTTTAATGTTAAATAATATTATTGTCAATAAATTCTGCTAGTTGTTATCTCTAGATTATTTGTTAGCAATGGGCTATTTATTAAAATTGTCTTATAAACAATATTTCATTTATCCACATTTTAAAAAGGCTAATTTATAAAAGAAAATTATTATTTGCCATTTCGTAGAACTTGATTTGATTTCCTTTTTTTAGAAGTTTGTAAAACTTATCTTTAATAATGTATTCCTTGTTTTCAATTTCAATAAAAATATTGTGTATTTCATGTTTGCATAATTTAGATAGTTAAAATATGTAAGTTTTGTTATTAATACATTATTGGAAAATAATCCATTGTATTTATCTTTTTACATCATAGCACCATCTCCTAAATACAATGGAATATACATACACAAAGTTGATGCATAATTATAAAAAAATTACAAAGTTATGCAACATGTTCTAGTGTTTATATATCTTACAAATATTTCATTACTACTGTGTTTCAACATCTAACTTCAACACATTAGAATGTACCTGATATATCTATTAAGTTACAGTATTATTTATAACTTCAATTAAAGTAAGTTATAAATAATACTGTTTAAGTCTTAGCTATTTTTTCCTTGATTTGCTTAATTTAATTACAGGCTTTATATCATATATTTTTGAAGATATTTCTAATATTTATGTTATTCGCTCCTTTTTTCAACCGACTTATTCATTAGTTCTGCTTTGCATATTTGTATTGTTTTATATATAAAAAAAAGAAAAACTCCTGAAGTATTTCTAGAAAACAAATTTTTGCTTAAGATGTATGTGAAATATTTAATTAACAAGTTTAATCAATAATTTTTGTTTTGATTATTACATATAATAATATATATATATTGTTTTATTTTAGTTAAAACTATTATTTCCAAAAGATAGTTTCAACAAACATTATTTAAATAGTTATTCTAAGATTATAATCATCGAACCTGTTTTAAGGAAGAATTCTATAAATTGACTATTAATTTGTATGAATATTTTTGTAGAAATAGGGTTAAAAAAAATTAAATGAAAATTTTTTTAAGGATTTTCTGGGGGGAGGGTGGGGAATTTTTTAGGGTGTTGAAATGTTTCATGTATTTTTTTACAGATCAATATATATATAAGAGTGAAATATTGATATTTTCAATTATTATTATGATTAATCTTTTTACAATTTTTGACAGACAATATACACAATTGGTGATTATAATTATGGATATAAAATTACTGGAACTCCAAAAAATATTTATATTTTCGTCATTCTTTTAACTTAGATTTGAAATTTATTTATATTAGACTGAATTATAAAAACACATTTCAACTTATAATTGGTTGGTATGAAAGTTTGGGAATGTATAAACAAGTTTATTGACCTAAATTTAACAAAATATTATTGATTTTTTTGGTCTTATTGCTAAAATTTTTGTAAATTAAAATTCTATTTCTGTCAAATTTTTAAAATATAGTTTTAGATTTCGCAAAAATATTTAGTTTAATAAACACTTGTCCTTTTTTTTAAAAAAACAAACAAACATAAGATCAGGGATACCTTAAATAGGTTTTGTAAAAAATATTAATGCCATTATATTATAAAATTCTATTTTATTTCCTCTGAAATATTTTTAAAATTCATTTTTATTTAATCGTATGTTCTACATTCTTTCTGATATTCTTTTTCTATTATACTTCTACTATAATATTCTTTTTCTAATGTTAATCGTAATAATATTTATTTCTTTTCATGCATCTGAAAATAAACTAATATTTTAAATGTTTGTCAATACAGCGTATATTAATTGGTTAATTAATTTATGCTGTAAAACATTTAAATATTTTTTTAAACAGATAAATTATCAGTTTCATATTCGTTACTAATTTCTTATGCTATTTCTCAATTCTTTTTAGAACTTCCTGCTTATCCTTCTAGTAGGAAATTGAATGGTAAGTTAATTAACAACATTTCCTTAATAACTTTTCTAAATATTTTAAACTTTAACTAATTTCTAAAGTTTTTTAAATTAAGTTTTGGTAATATTTTTTTCAGTTAAATCTAAGTTTATTATTCTGAATATTGTATATAAATTTGTATGAAATTTTATAAATTAAATTTTCATGATGATTTAATGCTACAATTAATAAGTAATATTTTATTATCTTTAATTAAATTCGGGTTATAGTTTTCTTTTTTTAATAGATTAGTTTAGACAAAATCAAGAACAGATATATGTGTTGATTAATAAAAATATATTACTTAGTAAAAGGAATCCTAAAAGGAGATTATTAGTTTATTCAACAAGACTAAAAAATTTTTTTTTCATGTAAGAATTCTTTCGTCATATATTTTATGAATTTCCATCAAAAAATTTATATAGTTAATAAAAAATTTCATGGTTTTATCCTGCAATAGAATGTTTCTACAATGATGCAACAATTTTGGCTAAGCATTTGAAAAATATAAAATTATGTTTGCACTTTGTTGGTTGGTTTTAACTCGTACCATATGTTTGAAAATATTTTATAAATATAACAAAAAAATTATGAATAAAATATCTGACGATAACTAATAAATTATATAATTAATTTATTAATATTTTAACATAAAACATTTTTTTATTATGTTAATCCTTATTTAATGCCTAATGTTTATTAAGTCATACATCCTGAACTACAGTTATAAATTTATTAATAATCAATTTCAGATAAATTTAATCATGAGTGCTTATCTGCTAATGAGCGGAATAAATGTCATTGAATAGTTATTATTAAATACGTTTTTTAGATTTTTTCAGTATTAACTGATGCCATTTGTGAATGTCAATTATGTTAAATAACTCGAGAAACAGATTTTGGTACTTTAGTATTTACATTATGCCATTGGCAAATGTCAATTGAGATACAGAGATAGATTGATTGAGAATAATAAATAGATTGAGAAACAGATTTTCTGCCGTTGATATTAATACATAATAAAGTAAATAAGAATGATCAGTTGCTAGCAAGTGGTTAATACAAAAATAGTTTTTTGTTTATTTGCTTTGTATTCTTTTTTTTTTTTTTTTATCATTTGAGAAGAGTAGGTTTTATATGAAGCAATAAATTCCTCTTACCTTTGCATTTAATCATGTTTTCCCATTGTTTGAAATTCAAAAGAATGGATTTTGTAAGGAAAATTTTAACATTTGTTTTCTATATGAGAAAACAAGAAAACTACATAGTCCAATTTGACTATGGTAAAGTTATATCTGAAATGTTCATTAATCTATTGTTGTAATAGTCTTTAGTTAAATGAAGTCAAGATTTGAATCTGAATACATTAATTTTAGAGCCTCAGGAAATACTAGCTGATTAAGTCATTTAATTAGTTAATAGCATTTGTTTATAAAGTTTATTATTATTATTTTTTTTTTACCATTTGTTGGTGGCTGAAAATTTATTGTGAATGGTTTATTTTAAATAACAACATGCAAGAATTCGCTTGCAAAAATTTTTTTTTACGTATTAAATTTTTCATTATTTTAACAACAATCTACATTTCATTTCTCTCAGTGTTTACAAATAAATTTTTGCAATATATTTTAAAATACGATGACAGAGAAGGCATTCAAGATAACCACACTCTGGCATACGCCTGTCTTGATGTTTTGTACTAATTGGCCGAACTATTTATGAATCATATTATTTAAATGTTTTCTGGTTATGTGATACCATCCATAGAAGACAACTAGAGTTCATGTGAGATAACTCTCAGACTCAGATATTGCATCCTTTGAATGTTCTTGTTGTACATGAATTTTTTTCACCAGGAATTCAATTACAGCTTCTCAGCAAGTTCTGCCCTTGCCTGATATGCATCCTGTGTCTACCCCCCTTTAAATTTCATGGTTGAAATAGTCATTTTGTATCTGTTGATACCGTGAAATAAAATTTATTGTGAATCTTGAAAGATTTCCATAAAAATAATTTGGAAACATATTTCAAGGAGTAAAAGAAATGTTGGGAAAAGTGCATTAAATTACTCCTGTGATTGTAAAAATATATTTTATTATTATTGTGTTCTTTAGAATATCTCCCAATACTTCTTTAAACATTGTAGAACTATATAATTGGATGTACTTCGTGATATATTTCTTTATTTTCTTATGATTTAAATTAACAGATATGATCTGACACTGCCTTTTTTTAAATATAATTTATATTATATTTCTCTAAGTTTTATTGCAAAAATATAATATTTGCAATTAGAAATTGAAAAAAAAAATAGAGAGGATAAAAAAGGTTAAAAATGCTGTTTTTTTTTTATCGAATTCAATCATTGCATCATTATGCACTTATAGCATTTCTATGTGAAAGAAAAATAAATAAACCAATATTAATTAAAAAATTTTCATACAGAAATATATAAGAAAAATTAGTAAAAAAAAAACCCAAATTTTTAATAAATGAACAATAAATCTAAAATCTGAAAAATAATTAAAGTTAAAAAGTAAACCAATTAATAAATTAAATAATAATCAATCGAGCCATCAGAGACCTTGCATATGATACTTGATTATCTCGTAATATATTTTTAAGTCAATGGGAGTGGTGAAATCACTTGACACCAAAACATATGGCCTTATCCCCAGTTATTACAAATGAATATTTTGAAATGAGGGAAATAACTGAAAAAGGTGGTGATTGAAGAATAGGATGACTTGACCTCTGGTCTATGGTTTGGTGTGGTCTATGGTATGTTGGTCTATCACCGTTTTTTGCTCACTTTAGGCTAATTAGACTGGGTCCTACAGTTTAATATGAATTCCGAACCACTAACAAGCATCCTTGCCACCGCCAGGATTTGAACCTGAAGACTGTGGTACCAAGGGCCAGAGTGCTAGTCAATTGGCCGTCAGGTCCTCTGGTCTATGGAAACCGGTAAATCAGCAATTTACTAGGTTGTTGAAAAAAGGTTATAGAATGATCCACATGGGTTGCTGATCATGAGACCAAGACAAAAATATTAAGTATAATATGAAAATAAAACTCTTGATTAAATATGGTATTGAAAAAGTTAGTGATTTGGATGTGATAGTTTATAAAATATATTGAATATTTCACTATAAGATTTCATGAATATATGATAATTCATGTTTATTATGAGTATCTGAGAAGTTCAAGAGTTCAGAGTAGTGGTTCAGTGTTATAAAGTAGAGGATCCTGTAGATTGAGATATAATGTACAGAGGTAATAATTGCTTATTGTAGGAGTAAGTTAGTGATTACAAAATTTAGTAGTTAAAGCATAACCACCTAGAGTACATAGCATAGCAATATTTTGTGATGCCATCAGTGCAGGATAGTTTTATAGCACTCACTATTTTTCCAAAAAATAAACATAGCATTTGCTTTGAACAATATCAACAAAGATTTTTATTAATTTAATGTTTTTAACCTTTACTGAAAATTTTAAAGTAATTATTCGTTAAAATATTAATTTTTATTTGTATTTAAAAAAATTCTTAATTTTTGATAGTTTTTCAGTATGTTTATAAAAAAGAAACATTTACAATTCTATCTAGTTCTGTGTTTAATTTTTTTTATGCCAGTTGCTCAAAATATCTGAAAATATAATGTTCTCTGTATTTAAGCTTGAATTTTATAAATAGAACACCTCAATTAATATATAATTTTTTGATTTTAAAATAAATTTGACCCTTTCAAATTTCCTTAGTCTTCTAAAAGGAATTCAGCTGTGGGATCATTATCAAAATAATCTTTCATTAAATCTTCTGAATTTAAAACATTTTCAGACAATTTTCAATTTTTGTAAAATTAAAATAATAATTTAGTAATAATTCATAATAGATTAGTTTAATTTTATTTAGGCTTTTTTTTTACATAAAGATAAAATTAATCTCTAAGTAATTATTTTTATCTTGATTATTTAAGTGATTAAAATTTTGACCTATATCATTTAAGAAATTTTTTCAGTTTGTTCTACTTGTGGGTATAATAAAAGATTTGGCAGTTTAGGGTTTTGATTACACCAGTCTATTTTCCGCTCCAAAAGCCGATAATCGTTTTATCTCGGCGTTTTTGCAGTAACCTCGTTTTTCATGATTGATATCATAACTGTTTGTGTTTTTTTAAATTTTTATTATTAAATATGCTTGTACTTTTCTGTGCTTACCTAGTTAAGGTCTTGTAGAAACCATTACTTTTGTGTTGCCTAACGGATTTTGTGTGTCAATGTCATTTGATAATTTATCGGAAGTTTCTAAAATTTTTGAAATTTAAAATTGTATTGTCTACTTTTCATTTGATATGGCCGAGCAAGAATATCAATGGAACAGACGAGTGGGATAGTATAAGTTAATTTTACTAACATAGTGGATAAAACATCTTTTGAATTCTTTACATTTTTTTAAAATTTGAGTTTTAGTGCAGTGCTTAGGTATTATATGGAAAATGAATTATTTTTTAAGCATTTATTTAATTACCGAATTATGTTCCGACTACTTGTGCATCTGTAATTTGTACCTGACTGTGATGTTAGCAAAAGGTTGGCACGCCGCTTTACAATAAGTGTAGCGGCGAGCCAGTGCGACGCAGGAGTGTTGCCTCGTATTGTAAAGCCCAGAGCAGACTGAGTGACAAACTAGCCTGTTCGCCGAAACTAACGATACTGATTATGTAATCTGTTTATCGGCAAAAGCAATAACTGTGTAAAAAAAAAAAAAACCACTTCAAATTTACATTTTTTTTTTTTTTTTTTTTTTTTTTTTTTAACATTTCGCCATTGTAAAGACCGCAAGACATTTGATGCGATTCAATATAAACTGTAACCGTAGCGGACATTTTATTTGTGTAGAAAGGGACTCGGCGAAAACCGCTAAAGGGGTGGGAGAAAATCGTCAAAACACAAGCAGAACCCTAAATTGTAGAATTCTCTTTGGATTTGACCTGCTGTATGAAATGTTCGTATTTAAAAAACCTAGATATCCAGAAAATATTTTAGGAACAATATTCTTTTTTAAACAAAATACTTTTAGCATTCTACCGGATTTTTCATCATATCCATGTGCTTCTTTAATATCACTCTCTAAAAAGTGCAGTTCACATACCTAAAATATAAAGATATAAATCAATAATACAATAAAGAATATTTTCGTAATATTGTATTGGGTGACAGAAGAAAAAAAATATTCATAAAAGCCAATTAAAAATTTACCTAACTAATTTCCGTAGGAATTGAAATATTTCCTTTGAATTGCAGCAGTTCATTTTCCTTTAGTCTTCAGCAGGAAATATAAAAACTCTAATCCTGGGGCCAGTTTTAAGATCAGCGTGACATTTTGGCACACAACATGTGTTTGGCATGGTACTTCGTATAAAAAAACAAAAAACAGTGATTATAATCCAAAAGAGAAACACAAACGTGAGAAACGACAAGACACGAGGTCGTCCAAAGAAGTGGGACGAAAAAAATCGGCGTCCATGCAAAGCGCCACTGTTAATAACATCACAAGAAAAGAAAATTTCTTAAATAAGTATTTTTTTTTTTTTTAGAGAGGCACTTTATATACTTTCATTTTTCACTATACATTTTTTTTTTTTTTAATTTTACCTTATGATAAGCATCCATAAACATTAATTTTTTTTTCTATATGCATGTATTTTTGGAGAAATGTTCTTGATTTTATGAATCGAAATAAAGAAAATTACATTCTTAAAAATTTTTTTCTTAGAGTGGTACAGAATATGTACCCGAATAAGGAACGCAATTAAAATTCTCTTTGGAAAGATTTACTTTGGCGGAATTAATTGCAAAGTGGCAAACAAAAGTTGCAAGAACATTAATAATAGTAATAAAAAAATCGAATGAGAAAGCTGATGAGCCTGCATCTTCAGTGAAAAAAGAATAAAGAGAATAATTTTTATAAATGTAAAGTTCTAGTACAATTTGATGTACTTATTTCATAATCGGATAATTAAATATTATCCTGTATTACAAACGCTGATCATAAATTCAAAATTAATATATTGAATATAACATGCATTTTCCAGATATGGGAACTTAGAGGAGAGTTAAAAATCCGACTATCGTCTTTTTAATCCTACTTCTTTGGCCAGTTAATAATATTCTAGTCGTGACCTATAAATTTCAATCAAATTTATAATGGAGTGTTTGTGACAATTCTCTTTACCAATGCGGCCTGGTGGCCAAGTGGCTATCGCTCTGGCATTTGGTATCCTAGGCTTCAGGTTCGAATCCTGGCGGTGGCATGGATGTTTGTTAGTGGTTCGGAATTCACTTTAAAATGTAGGTCTCGGTCTGTTTAACCCTCGTATGCACAAGATGACAGATGACAAACCAAACCAATCTCTTTACCAATAATAAAAACATATTCCATGTTTAAAAAGAAATTGAAACACGTCTTATAATGTTTGCTTCGAAATTGCCAACTTCTCCACTATATAGTTCGAAATTTCACATAAATCCTCTTGCTCTGAAAAACGATGTTTATAGTGGACTACCGTTTTACCATGAACTGTGTGGAATGGTAAACATTTGTTTAATGGCGAAAACGAGCGAATCGATTACTTGCCAGGCATCAAATATACGTTGCACAAAGCTGTTTTGGAAAAAATAAGTATAATAACTAGTGTGGCATTTTTTTATTGAATTTTCCTTTTAATATCGTTTAATATAAAATTTCAATTATTAAAAATTAAAATTCTTTTTGATACAATTAAACCACCTAAATAACATTTCCTTCCCTACGATTCCATCTTTTTGAATTCGTCTGATTTGGCCGCTTACCAATTTTCCCATACTGTTTGTGGTCCAGCTAGACGCATTGTAAAGAAATTTTCCCTAATCCACGGAAAATATTTACTGCTAAAAAGTTACTATTACCTTTAAAAAAACTTTGTTAAAAATATCTATAACAGGGCACCGAACATTAAATGTTATTGAACAATATAAATCTGATGCACATGTGTCTATATTGCTGTTTCCTTGTGTAAAATCGGTCATTCCTTTGTGTAAAATAATTTGCTTTGCATTTAATGATGTTAATGTTTAGGGATTTTATTGTGAGATAATATAGGAAATTTAAATCGAAATAGTGTTCTTGAAGCTGCTCGCAAAAAAGTTCCTTCCTTTCCGTTGCATTAGAACTTTCACACTTCAGACGATGATTACATTATAAAATGTTTACATAAATAAAAAATTTTTTTATTGTTGTTCAAGGGATCCTTTTGCGAGTAAAATTAAGGACATATATCATTTTTCAGAATATTATTTTGAAATGCATTGATAACATTATAAAGTAAACATGTTAATGCTATTATAACTGGCAACTGGCGTACCGATTACGGAGTACCAACAGGGGGAAATACCCCTTAAACCTCCTCATCTTAATTCATAGATATGATTGGAATTTTAAATGGCTGCTTAATTATTGTTAGTAAAATTAAAGATAAATGTTTCTAAAAACTCAAATTAAGTAGGTACTCAAAAAAAAAGAAAAAATACTATTTATAAAAAAAAGTAAGATAAAAAATAAAAGAATTTAAAAGTTAAGTTTTAAATTCGGTACAATTAAAATGCTATTATAATTAACAAAATTAGAAAAAAAAAAAAAAAAAAAAAGAAAACGATACCATGACATTATATTGGTACTTGTAAACTATATATCATTGGGCAAATGAAGTCATAGTACGCGATTTCACCGTTTAGTTGTTAAAAATTTACTAAACTATGTAGTGTTCAGGTTGTGCAGCTGGATTGTAACTGGGTGTGGTTGGGTTGAGACTTGAGACAGAAGTTTGAGAACTCACAGCTTTATTCACACACGCACAGACCTCTCACACATACAGTATTTAACACATTTAAAGACATAATTACAGATTCGTGAATGGACTCCACTTCTAAGCCGAAAATAAAGATACTCAGATGCGCGAAATATACAGTCTGTAGGCCAACGATTACGCAGGGTTGCATTAAATACATTTTCTTTTGGGATGAAAAATTATAAACTAAACGTTTCTCAGCAGAAACGGGAGTTGCGCTGTACTTCTACTCGGGTGAGAGTCTTGAGGTCTACTGACAATTTCTCCCGAACGCCACAGGGGTCGCATTTGCAGTGCGTAGAAGGAAGCACGGTTACAACTAGATAAATATAATGTTTTGTAACTGCATCAAATACTACTATGATAAATGACTTCTGTGTTAGAATATACTACTAACATCGATGCCATCCATCATAGTAGCATTGAGCTGCTGTGATAAATTTATGATTGTGATTTAAAATTGTGGATAATTCCACAATTTTAAAGTATTGATGAGAATAAATTATTTTTTAAAATACACAGTAACGATTATGTGATATGACACTAAAGTTTATTGATTGTTACATTTATTATTATTGTAATGTAAAGATTGCACTAAAAAGAATTTTATAAGCAGAGGTAAAAATTAGCCGAGGTCAAGAATTTATTTTTTAAATATATATCTTTTTTCCCGCGTCCATGTTTATGGTTCCTTAAAATCTATCAGAATCACTTGCTACAAATTTGAGTGATATAAATATCTCAATTATCTCAAAACCTATAATGAGGGGCGATTATACATTTGCGTAATTGCTTCATTATTCAGACATAACTTATACTCCCATTATTGATGGGTTTTTTTTCTATTTATTTTTTGTTTCATTTATGCAATTACACTGTTTTTTTATTTAAACATATGTTCATTACTTTTGATATGCGAGAGGTAATGGTGCATCACTTAAACGGAAAAAAAAAAAAAAAAAAAAAAGTACAATTGCAATTACTGTTTTTATAGAGTACGCTTGCAAAGTAATGAATTAAAAAGAATATTTGTTGCTTTAGTAATAATAAAAAATGCTTAATTAAATTGAAAGAAAAAAAAAAGCATTAGGAATTTGCTGAAAGGTATTAGTATAATATGCATTAGAATTTTCATAAAAGGAAAATTCTTTAACCAAATAAATTCTGATTTTTAAAATATTTAAATGACGGATATTTTTTTATGTTATAATATCTAAAAATGAAATTTTTTGTTAAGTTATTAAGAAATAAAATTAAAAAAAACCACTAATTTTGTGTGCTGAATTAATTTGCACCCATTATTACAATTTAGTTCAGAAAGAAGATAACTGCATTAAAATCTGTAGCAACAATTTTTTTGTTTTTTTTGAAATCTGGAAATCTTTTTTGAATCTTATTTCTGCAACTTTTGGGATTATCTACAGCGGTCCGTATAGTAAGTGTTCGAACCACATACATATTTGCCTTTAAATAAAATTGTAAAAAAAAGTCTCAATAAATAATATAAAATTATGCAAATGAATTTTTTTAATATAGGAATTTCTGTTTGATATTTCAAATTTCTATTTCAAATGATTAAAGAGATGCCGATTGTTGACTGATGCCATAGGTTAGTCTTTAGAAAAGAAACCCCAATGACTGGAACTCAAGTCTTTTGCATATTGCACCAAATTTTTCTAATCTTGTTGACGGTGAATTTGGCAGAATTAGCTTCCTAGTTTATTTCCTTTTCTTGGTTCAACTGTAAACTGGGAGAATTTAACGATGTTCCGCGGAACTTCAACCACTAAACAAGCCACTCGAATTTTCTCCGACAGAACGAGAATTTCAATTAGAGTGTGTGTTTCATTTTGCAAAATCAACTCCACCCGAAACTCGAGCTTATCCATGTGTAGGAGTGTCAACATCTGTCTCTAAAATAGATTATTTGGTTTATTAAAAAAAAAAAAAAAAAAAAAAAAAGGTGTTTGCAAAGAGAAAAGCCTCAGAAGGCAAAGTGATTTCGTTTAGCTCACTTCCTTCCTGTGTTGTTGGAGAGAGGATGTGGTATGGTTGCTTTTCTTTGCGTTGCTAGATTTCGAATCAACGTCATCAGCTAATCGCTCCTTAAATATAATGAACATGAGACGGATTGTTAAGCGTAAGTAGCTGGTATTTTTTTCTTTTAATAAGTTGATATAAAAAGGGGTGGTATTAAATGTGGCATGAGCTATTTGCTGCGCCTTCTTTGGCCACAGTGTAAAGAACATGGGTTGGGTGAAGTTCTTTACGACATGCTAATCAGTAACAAAATATACTTAGATGTCATTAAGTTGCCTAAATCTGGAATTGTTTTCGTATATTTGCTTATTATTTCTTTTAGAAGCTTTACTAAATCTAACATATTTTATATAATTATTATAATAGTAAGCATTTTTTAAATTTAAATTATCATAATCGGCAAATAACATCTTTAAAATACGAATATGTTATCATATGGAATACAATGCAACTTTTTGTCGATATACGGCATGCAAAATAATTTTGAATAATTTAATTGCTATTTGTTTTCGTAGTCAATGATTTAATTTATCGGAAATAAAAGGCATAAATATTTCCTTCTAAATATCAAGGCTATAAGTCATGCACTGGTATTTTAAAACAATAAATGCTTACTGTTGTCAGATTTTTTTTTCTCTTGCTTAAGATTAACATACTTGCATTTTGTTGAACGTAATTATGACTAAACATTTTATATTTATTATCTGAATCAGCTGATTTGATGATAAATTTAAAAGATGAAAAATAATATGACTTCCTTTGGTCGTACTAACTGCCTGTTGAAGAATTTAGAAGGGAAGTTTTTAATTATGTAGTTATCAGAAACTGATATTTATCAGATAGTTCTCAGATTTCTAAAACTTAAAATGGTATGCCAAATGTAATATTAACATCAAGATTTTCAAATTTTTTTTTTTTTCCACTAAAAGTTGATTAAGATTTTATTAGAATTAGCAGAAAATACACTGGCAAATACAAATATGCACTAAAGATTTTTTATTTGCCTTAGTAGCTGATTTGTGGAAAACTACTGCTTTCTTTTTACTTTTTTCTAATCTTCTAACAATAAGTTGTGGCTCACTTAAAGTGTTCAGGCGTGATTTCCATGAATATCTTTTTTTTCTTATTCTAATTCAAGGGTGTGCAATTTTTAACTTTCTTAATTCTCATTTAAAAGTAGATATTTCTAAAAGTTGCAAAAATAAGAATTTTATTTGAAACAATTGATTGCCAATTTAAAATTTTTTTTTCTTTTCTTCTTCTTTTGTTGAAGGCCTTAAATATGTTTTCTGAAGCTAGTTGTAATAATGGGTACAAATTCAGTATATTTTTTTAATATAACTTAACAAAAATGTCTTTCTTCGATATTATAAGCTTTAAAAAAAAAGTCCTTATTTAAATTTTTTAAAATCAGAATTTTATTTGATTAAAGAATTTTCCTTTTATGTGAATACGAGTGCATGGTGTTTCTAAAATAACTTTTATCAGGAAAAAATTGAATTATTTTAATTAATAGAATTGTCGAATTTTATCGAATACTCATCATAAAAATTAGCGCATCTAGAAAGCATTGCCAGAACCTATTGAAATTTTACATGCGTATTTTTAACGTTGATATGAGTTAGTGATTACAAAATGTAATCAAAAGGAAAAATTTAGTGCAGTAAAATACACAAAGAAATACAGCATGTAGTTCCACGTTGGAGGCGCTTCTAGTTTGAGTGCATGATGCAATACGGTCTGACATTGAAATCTGCAGGTTTCTTTTGGTAAGCTTGCAACATCTCATTCCATTATTGGTGTAAGCGTGACTCTAGTTAGATTCATCTACGCTGCACAACTTGTCGACTCTGGATGTCTTACAAATTTTCAATCGGTGATAAATCTGGGGATCTAGTGATCCAAGGAGTGTCAATAAGGAGGAAGCATTCTTTAACACACTTATTGTGTATGGTCGAGCATTATCTTGCTAAAAATTACTTACTAGCAGCGCTGCTAAGGGAGCCAACACATGTGTTTGGAGGATGTCAACGTATATTTTGGGCCGTCATGATGTCGAGAATCATTACTAAAGATTAACAGTTGTGGTATGGAATGGCTTCCAAACACATGCACGGTTGTCATCACAGTGTCAGATTCATATTATTTATCACTGACGATCTGTTTCCACTTCAATTCAGCCGACCAACGCACAAATTGGGTAGGACGGTGGATGATTGCCAAGGGCAACACATGTAATGAACGACGCCATATTAAATGCTTTTCAATCGGACACTTAGTAATGGTACGAACAGATCATGCCGCTTATGTGAAGGTGTTCGACAGTTGCTTTGTGCGTGCTGGTCTGACAATGAAATGGCTCCTGCTGGTTATTGATGCAGGACGCTTTGTGTGTGAATTTATCTCGCCCCATCTGTATCAATGCATCTTTATGATGACAGAATTGTCGATGGAGCAAGCAATTCGCCGAACTGACCACCCAGCCTCCATTATCCCAATTATTCTTTCTCTCTCAAACTGTGGTTGATACTTACTTCAGTGGCGGCATATGGGCAACTCTTATTGATAAAGCGTTCTTTTGTGACATATAAACTGCATACAGAGTATATCTTAGGGCTATATAAAGAGTGAAGATACGCCAATTTGCTTATGTGCTTAACGCAAATCTTCATTCATGCCAAGTTTCGTAGATATCCGACAATTCTTTCTTGACAATTTCATATGATAAATTTATGTTGAATTAATCATTCACTTGTGCAGCATATTTAAAGTCTCATAGATGGAAGTCCGTATAATGAGAGGTTTAGAAGAAAATTTTAAGTTGATAGTTGCAAGGTTTCTCCGTTATACTATTATTATTCTTTAAAATAAAACTATTGTAAAAATATTTTTTTTTTTTTGCCCTCTAATGAAAATGAGGCCAATAAGTTTCTATTTTTTAATGCTTTAATTTTAAGCAATATTCTATCATAAATTCATTAGGTATGCAATTATAAGAAAATACTTTTTTTCAAAATGAACGTTTTAATTGTTAAAGTGAAAGCACTAAATTAGAAAATATAAAATTTCATAATAAATGTCGTAATTCCTGTGCACTTCTTAAATGATGTGAAAGGATTAAAATTTAATGATGCATGCAATTTGACTCGTAGCTCACTGCAATTTAAATATAGCTAATTTTCCACTCTTCCTACCATAGTTAAAATGTGTAGTTGACCTATTTCTTAAAACTATTTGATGTAGACGGCAAATGATAGAAATCTTGAATTAATAAATCTTTAAAAATCTTTTCCTTTTCTTTCTAAATTAACCATATAAGGTAATAAAGATTGAGACGAATGCAACAAATAAGATGTTTTTTTTTTTTTAAATAAAATTTAATTAATAAAAGAGATTTATTACTATTTCCTTTAAAAAGTATATAAAAGAAACTTATTTTAAAAGAATGTTGCAAATAGAATATCTAAAATGTGAAATTGTTTATAGAGATTATATTAGAATTAACAAAAATTAGTTTTAGAATTTTGTTTGAGAAATTCGCCTTAATATTTTTTTATCATTTTGATTTACTCTGTTTCTTTACATTTTTACCTAAATTGGCAAACATTATTTTTGATAAGTATCAATCAATTCAGATGTATTAATTTTTAAAAATAAACTCGAGATAGTTTACCATTTTTTAAAAAGTTTTAATTAAAATACGGGATTTCGATCTGTGTAAACACTTGCTGACAATTTTTGTGTATTTTTTAAAGTAATTTTTAAAAGGATAATATATGTATCCATGTGATTTTGTGTTTTACCACTTACCAATTAATAAGGTATATCATTCTATGTTTATTTTAATTATGTGTACTTATTTTAAGTATGCAAACAAACATCGATACGATACAAGCAGCTAAATACAGTTATTTCTATTATATTGGTTCCTGGGTTTCAAATAAATACACAAAAGTTATAAATCGTAACAAAAAATCATTTTACCACAATTTCTAAGCGCCCTGATGTCCAATTGGCCAGATCTTTGGCAGCACAGGCCTCAGGTTCGAATCCTGGCTGTGGCATGGATGTTTGTTACTGGTTCGGAATCCACGTTAAATTGTAGGTCCCAGTCTAATTAGCCTAATGCGTGCAAAAAAAAAAATGACAGTAGAGCGACAAACCAAACCACAGTTTATAAAGTATTCCACTTAGATTCCACCAAGATACCAAAATTTTGTTTGAAACTAATGTGGTAATTTATATGCGCTGTATGTATCCTGAAGTTTTCTGACAGACATCCGATATATTTGTATAAATATAATCACAACAGAAATATATTGAGAAGGTTTATATGTAGTGGTTATATATATCATCACAACAGAAATATATTGAAATATAGATTATTTTTGATCTTCCTTAAATCTCTCGATTGCAATTTGTATTTTCTTCAATCCAAATCCAAATATATAAATATTAAAATACCAAAAGACTGATTTTTTAAGATGAAAACTCGGAATTTTTAATTACTACTGTTTCACGTTAAACCATAGACATGGTCTAATATCTTGCTGATTCTGGCCAAGTTGGTTCATCTTTTTTAAAATTGATGTACAAGTTTTTAGTTCAGTGAAGTTTTTATTTACAATTTAATTGTTATTGTTTTAGAAGTTTTACAGGATGAGTCAAAATTGATATGACGAACTTGAAGGGATGATGAATACAGAAAACATTTTGTTTATAGCAATCGCACACTTGATTTGTGCAGACGCAAATACAATAAGTGACATAAATTTATAAACTATTTTTTATTATAATTACGCTTTAACACTTCTCAGAAGTGCGACATTGATACCTATTTGCTAGCAAAGGGCATATTTGTTAGCATTAATGCAAGGTTCGGTGTACATTTTCGAAAGTGCTGGATATTTTTTGAACAGTTAAGTCTAATCGAAATTCTTATGCGAGTCCTTAACTGAGAGACTTGATTGGAGCTTCATATTCAAAATCTTTCAGATATCCAACAAAGAAGAAAAATCGATGTTATTTTATATTTAGTACTCCCAAATCTGGTTTTGTTTGTCGCTCTACGGTTTTCTTGTGCACACGAGGGCTAAATAGACCGGGACCTACAGTTTAACATGGATTCCGAACCACTCACAAACATCCATGCCACAGCCAGGATTCGAACCTGAAGCCTGATGTGGAGCATGCAGTTGGCAACCACAAACAACCAATCTTGTCTCAAAAATTGTATCCGATAACTTTTTCCTTCTAATGATTCTAATGAAAATGCATATTTTTCAGCATTAATACAAGGGTCAGAGTACATTTTCGAAGATGCTAGGTATTTTCGGGACAATTAGAATGTCCGATCGGAATTCTTATGTGTGTCTGTGACTAACAGATTCGATTTGGAGTTTCATATTCAAAATCTTTCGGATGTCCGTAAAAGAAAAAATCGATGTCGTTTTATATTTAGCCCTGCTAAATCCGGAGATTGTGGTTGCCAACTACATGGTCTATTTCAAGCAATCAATCCGGTCCTAAAAATTGTATCCGATAACCTTTTCACTCTAATAAAGAAATGGGTTAATTCCGAATCATGTAGGAACTATAGTCATCATCACCAAAAATGGTAAAACAGTTTTCCTCTTCCGCTCTTAATTATAAATACGTTAGTCATGTGAATTAAAAACAAGTAATATATAAAAAAAAAAAAAAAAATTTAAGTCAATTCCTACTTTTTTTTCACTATATTGCAGAAAAGTCCTTTACAAATGAAGTTGGAATTTTCCTCTGGCGCCATCTATTGGTAGATACACGCAACTTAAATCTAAAAAAAACTAAAATTAAATTTAATGAATGAATTAATATTTGAAAACACTGCATTAACATCAAGTGTCATCCACTACAAGTTAAAAAAAATGTATTTGAACTTGAGTGAACGAATAAAAAGTATTTTATTAACGACTGAAAATTTGAACAAGATATATATAGGGAGAGTGTGAACTAATAGTAGGAATTGAAACAATGTATATATTGGATTTCGATTTGTTTTGCGTATATAGATAATTTTATTAATCTAGAAAAAAATTAACATTTTTGAAATAATTAGGGGGTGATAACTGCTGATAATCTTGTTCACTCTGTAGTTTCCTTGTTTTGTGAAATACCAAAATATCATTTCTAAATGGTTATTCTCATAATTGGTATTCATTTATTTTCTTGTGAAAAGACTTTTATTTTTAGTCTGAGTCAAAGTTGAGTGATCCGTGAGTATGAAGAAAAAAAAAGTTTTATATTTTCTTGTTGTTGTTAATGAACAATGCTGTCTTTGTAGTGTTTTTCTCAGAGCCTAAGAATTTTATTTTTCTGTTAGCACTTATGTCACAATTGTATGGTAGTTCTTTACTAGTGTTGTAACACGATGCTTTTTTCTTTTTTTTTTTTTTTTTCATGTGACCTTCTTTCCGTGATGACTCCACTTCAGCAGCGGTAAGAATATTCTTTTTTTTTTTTTTATTATCTTTGTGCATTTTTTAGAGTATATGTTTGTATTATGTTTTATTCAGTTCCCATATGTATTTGTCATTGTTTCGTGTGAGCCTGCGAAGTAACGAGAGCGATCCTCTTATTAAAAAAAAAATGTCGTATTTTTTTGTCGAGCACTTGTAAGAAAGTACTTGAGAAACAGTACTCAAAAATTCAGAAGTGTGTTCGCGACTGCTTCTGTAGTTTGTGAAGGTCACCTTTATGTGCTAATGCAATTATACTTTCCGACACTCCATATTAGTGAATTTATTAGTATGTCAAGTTACTCGAATCTTCGAATAGAATAGAAATTTTTATTCAGATGCAAAAAAGAAAATTTGCAACTGGTAGTGTTTTTATGTACCAGAAAATCTATGGATACAAAATATCAGGAATGTCTGGAACAAATATCTGTTGTTTCATGAACCTTTTTATGATATATTTTAAATACATATTGCATTCTTATCTGATTTATTGAAATAAAAAATTAATCAGTGCAATATTTGGATGATATATAAAAATGTACACTGGGTAGCTAATTATTATGTATGTATTTTTAATAAAAAAAAATATCTTGTACATTATTTTGAAGGTTTACAAAATTAAAGTTTAGAAAATTAAACGAATAATGAATATTAAATAATGTAAATACACTTTTTTGATTTTTGTAGAAAATCGTCAAATATCTAAGTTCTTAAAGTGTGCGTCCTAGGAGATTTCTAGATGCACGTTGTGGTAATTCAGAGAAATATTCATCCAGATATAAAAAATATAGATATTTTTTTTCTTGTCAGTTTTCCCGTTTAGAGAAATATCTCACTATAATCTATAAACTTTTCTGATTGCTTTTTTTCCTTCTTTTATTCACGTAAAAAGTGCCAAACAGCGATAATGCGCCAAAGAATGTTTTCGTGAAACTAAGAGCGGTAACTTCCATAGTTGTCTACTAGAAGTGTTTACATCTATGTGATGATAAAAAAAAATTTTCATTGCTAAAAAAAATTTTCATTGTAACCTATGAGACTCCACCGTCTGTAAGTTGAGTTGATCAGTTAACAACTAATGTAAAAAAATTTTTTTTTAATTCAATTCCTACTTTTTTTTACTATATTGCAGAAAGTCCTTTATAAATATTTTTCATTCTTTTTTTAACTTTATATGGCGCCATCTATTGGCAGATATAGAAAACTAAAATTAATTAATTAATTAAATTTAATGAATGAGTTAATATTCGAAAAACTGTGTCCAGTGTCATCATCCACTGCAAGTTAAAAAAAAAAAAAAAAAAAAAAAAAAAAAACTGTATTTGAACTTGGGGATGAATAAAAAGTATTTTTTGAACGATTGAAAATTTGAACAAGATATATATAGGTGAGAGTGTGAGCTAATAGAAGGAATTGAACAATAACTGAAGAAGAACTAGGAGATATATCGTAGATTGAGGATTAAACAGAAGGGATTGTCTCTTGAAGCCTGCTTTAAAAGAGGAGTGCCTGTTCACTATCTAACAAAGCTTTGAAAATGTTACTAAATTTTCATCTTCATATTTATGTGAATTAGGTTTTTCTTCCCTCTCAATTAAAAGAGGAAATCTTTTATGTATTGATAAGAAAAATGAGTGTTTGCCTTTCAAATATATGCCTAAACATTAAAATAATCACTTGGGCACTTCCGGCTCATGTTTCTCATAAATAAATAAGCGGCCTGATGGCCAATTGGATAATGCTCTGGCTTTTGGAACCACAGGCTTCAAGTTCGAATCTTGGCGGTGGCATGGATGTTTCAGTGATTCGGAATCCATATTAAACTGTAGGTACCGGTCTAATTAATCTAAAATGTGCACAAAATGACAGTAGAGCTATAAACCAAAGCATAAACAAAATAATAAATAAACTTAGGTGCGTTTCATTATATATTTTTTATTATATTTTTTCTATAATATGTGACTTAACTATTATAATTCTCAGAAATTTGTATATAGTGCGCCTACAATTATTGGTGTGATTTTAAATGTGCCCGACTTCCAAAAGTTTGAGAACCACTCGTGTGTGGGCACATAATATACGCGCCTTTCTGTATACAAAATTTTGTTTTTAAAATGATTTTATCATTAAAAAAAATTGAATACGTTTGAAAAATTATACAAAAGGAATTGCATTTTTCGTAGCTTAACTAATGTATTCGAAGTTGTTTATTGTTTAATTTTAGATCTAGATTACAATTTATTTTCACATAATTTAATAATAGATTCTAGAGTAAACAGAGCAATTACTAAGATGAAAAACAGCCCACATTAAAAACTGATATTATTCTTTGTTGTTATTTTTATGATAAATTAAAAATGGAGATGGTTTATGCCATCTTACTTTAAATAATCGTTCTTTCAAAAGAGAAGCATGATATATAATTTTGTAGGCTTATTTTGGATCTACATAAATTTCAATGAAAAGGAGATATGAATAAACTGTTTGAAAAACTTTAAGAATATCCATTAATTTTAATATTTAAATCCATTTATTGTTAACTCATATATATATATATATATATATATATATAATACAGCAGAAAAGTAAACAATACTATATGTAATAATTTTTAATTTTCGTCTTTCATTTATATATATAAGGGCTTTTTTTCTGTTTATAGAATAACATGACGTTAATATTTCTGAAAGTCCCAAATATTGTTGAATTGAGGCACAAGTTGGATTCTTTAAGAACTTAAAACTTTTAAATTGAATTTATTTTAATGTTATTGCATAAGAAAACTATTTTCTGAGAATTTAGTTTCTGCTTGTAAGATAATTTTAATTTATTTATAAAACTTATTGAATTAAACAAAAAAAAAAAAAAACAGCCTTTAAGAAACTAATTTTAATCATTCATATGAAGTCAAAAGTTATTTATTTTTGGATTCTTTTAACATTAAACAAAGAAAAAAAACCCATCATTTTTTAATAAGCTTATGATAATATTTGGACGGTAGCAATTTCTAGTTCAGTATTGTGTTTACACACACACACACACACATACGTCATTAACAAACCTCCATTATGCTCAACAATCTTATCAGTATTTAAATTACTAAGCAAAAGATATTTTATATTCATAATTTCTTCAGCCAAATCTCCACAAAGTGTCCTAAAATTTTTTTGGTTAATACAACTCTAACGCATGTGAGTATTTAATTTCGGCGGCGTCATATTACAACATCAATTCATTTTCGAAGTAAAATTTTTCAAAAATTTTTTCAAATTCAAATTTTGCTTTTTCTGCATCTGATGTAGTACAGATTTCTTTCAGATCATAACGCATCACTTTATTTTTCATTAATTTGTCATAACTTTTTTTATTTGATGCCACGTGCTCTCTGTCATATATTTAAAAAAAAAAAAAAAAAAAAAAAAGCACCTCTATACGTATGATGTCGTGATCGGCTGTAAACTTTCCTTCTACCCCAAAATAACAGTTCGGTGTGCGTCACACCCGTGACTTGATGCACTTGAACCATCTGGCCTCTCCTGCACCCGTGCTTACGTTTTCCCGGAACATTAATTGACAGTCGACTTCCAGATGGCCACGCCGAGTGGCTACTCTATTAAAAACAGATAAGGTTCATCCTTTTTTTTTTTTTTTTTTCACCCTGAATCCCTTGTTCCTACTAGAAAGTTTTTTTTTAGGATTCACCCAAGCTTGAGCATTTTTTTGTCGGCTGTTACAGCAAATTGAGATGCTATTTATGTCCCATAACCCTGAAGCGAGTACGTTATCTAGTGGGTTTGTGTTTTATATGGACTCTTTCACCATTGCACCTGCTAATTCTTCATGACGAAGATGCTCCACAGAGATTTATTTTTCGTTATCTATCTCCCATCTTGTCAGTTTGTATCACGGAATGGGTAATAGATTTTGGCAACAAGTTAAAGAAAACCAAGTGTTTTTGGTCATACAAAATATCTTTGAATGGTTGTGTACAATTTTGTTTTAAGTTTAGTAATGAATCACAACCGCATTACTCGGGATAGCTCCAACTTTGACCTGGATGAATTTTTTTTTATAAATGCTTTTTGCTTCTCAGCGAAGGAATATTTCAGAATTCCTATATAACAAACAGCTCCAACTTTGACCTGGATGAATTTTTTTCATATAATTGCTTCTTTTTGCTACTCAACGAAGGAATATTTTAGAAATCCTATATATTTGTAATATAATTGGACAGAGTAATATACATTTTACGTTGGATAACACTGATTCTATTTATTCTAGTTGGGTTAATGTTTAATGAGGATTTTGAGTTTCATTGAAGGTAATCGTCTGAAAGTTCGTACAAAAAATTGGCATGGCTACTGCTTAAAATTAAATATAAAATACCAAATGCTAACTATATTGCCATTCCATTTATCAGACGAACGAAACTTGAAACATACAAGCAATCTCATGATCTAAATGTTGAAAGCAAAATGTATTCTTAGACCATTTCCGTTTTCATTTTCTACATGTAGGCAAGTTTACGAGTCATTTCATGCCTAAAAGAATTACAAAAACAATCAATAACTGGTAAATGCTTTTACCACCTCTCTTTTAAGTGTTTGTAGGTGGCCCATGTTTTTTTATACTTATTTGCCAGGATATCATAACCATGAGATATGAGGTATGACTATTTCTGTCTCTGAATATCATCCCATGATTTTTTTGAGGGTAGGGAGTGGGGTAAAAAAACTAAATCTTAGAAGTGTCTTTACATATCTTTATCTGTTCATCAATTAACTTTCATACATATAAGGATCACTGCACCTACCACTTCCTTAATCCGTATATCATAAAGCGTGGGACAGAATTACCCTTTTACACCAATGTACCCAGCATAGCGTTTTGTTAGTCTAGCAAACAAAAATTCGCATGGAGACCTTGCTTATATGATAATAATATCTGTATAATCTGTACTGCATAATAACATCTAAAAAATATTTTTTTTTTTTTGTTGAAAGCAGTCTTTTATTTCTTGATATTAATTTTGTATGGGATTTATAGGATTAAAAAAAAAATTTCACGTGTTCCAAATGGGGATATTGTTATAAATTTCTTAAAATTACACTTTTCCCACCCAGTGTTTTTCGTTCTAGCTATTATAAGTTATTGATTATTTCTTCGCAAAATTTGATTTTATTCACATAAACATATCACATTTAGAAACCTTACTTTTGTTTTATGTTATTTTGGAGTAGTAGTTTTTTTTTCGAAAGTATTTATGTGCTTGAATTCTAATTTTAATCAAGAATCGGAATACTTTTCAGCATAAAGTTTAGGGGGAGAGAATGCGTCCTCAAATGATGAATCTCTAGAAGATGTTATAGACGATAAATGTTTATATTGGAAGTTAAATTGAATTTTATTTTACTTGAAATCATACAATTGAAAATTTCGTATTAATTCGTCACACTCATAATTAATAATTGTGAATAGAGAATTTTTTAATTAATGGTAAAATGGTTCATAAACACAATATTTATAAAATGATAAGCCATTTTCATGTATGTCACTGATATCTCGTTTTAAGAAAAATTCGCATAAATTCGTTAAATTTTTTATTTTAATAAGATGCTTCCGATAAAGAATAAGACTTCCTTAATTTTAAATATTTTTCTTTTTAAACAAGTTATTTGATGTAAGAATGATTTTTTTAATGGATTGCAACTGACTTATTGGCCGGTACTGCTGCGTGCAATATATTAGTGAATATCTAAGAAGTATTGTAGATTTATCAAAACTTCTTATTTTTAATAATTTTTTTAAACGGAGATAAATTTTTCCAATTTTTAAGAAGAAATAATAATAAAAATCCTTAAAAGTATCTAATTGTTAATAGTTATTTAAAAATGAATGGTTTTGTATTAATTATATAGCAGGGAATTTTTAAATACTTAAATAGCTATAAATATTTTGATATTAACTATTTTTTAAAGCTGCCTCTAATATATCTTATTTTAGGGTCAACAAGCGTAATCGCATTAAAAAAATATCGTGAAATCCTTGTGCTTATTATAACTGAATCATTTGCGTCACATTCATTTAGTCATGTCTTTCTTACAAAATTTATTTCCTTTTTTAAATAGTATACAGGATTTTAAGTAAATTACAGTTTAAAAGTAGCTTTGAGATTTGATTCATTGTTGAAGTTTTTTCTTTTTTTTATTTCTTCTGTTTTGAATGACACTATTTTATGAGTTCAATTACATGAACTGAATTTTTATAATAGTTTGAAATATTTTTCTTGAGATATATATGTTTGGGTATCGCAAATACACCATCTTTTAATTTACCTTTTAATTCCTAGAGGATAAGGGAGTTTCCATTATTTCAGTCTTTAACTTAGAGTCCTTGCCACACCACTTGTTGGACTTGAAGAAGTGAAGGCTGGGATAAAAGATGCTGTGTGTATTGTTACAAGTGACATGTTAAACATTTCTTGGCGGGAACTAGAGTACCGTTTTGGCGTTCTCCAAACTGTCAAGAGCACACTTTGATGCCGACTGAAGTACATGGCTTTATTAAAAACTTTATAAAAATATTTACAATGTATCCAAACAAACATGTCTAATTTTAATAGTTTTCGCACAATAAATTTTTATAATCAGGGCATGACTTTGTGTCCACCTTGAATTTTTTTTTGTTACTTATTTATTGTTGTTGACTAATCCTCAATGCCCTGCAGTGCGGGACGGACATCCCATGAGTGATCTACTCATGGATGGAGGGAAAAGGGGCAGCTTCTGTTGTGATAGAGCACCCGTAGGTAGAAGTCTGACTTTTGCTCCGTGACGCTCTTACAATCATATGAGACCGGGACCTACGGCTTAAAGTGGATTCCGAACCACTACAAACATCCATGGCACCGCCGGGACTCGAACCCGAAACCTGTGGTACCGAGCGCCAGAGCGCTAGCTACTCGACCATGCAGGCCCTGCTTATTTATTGTTCTTGAGTTAAACGCTCACACGCACAGCATGATCGTACCGTAGTAGTCTATATTAGTTTTGCTTGATGTGTGATGGTATATGACGCTAAATATTATTTTAATTAATTTTTATTTGGTTTAAAGGTAGAGAACTATTTGCTATGGTGGATGAAATTTTTGTTTAATTGCTTTAATTAATGCAGCGAAATTTCATATTAGGTATATTATTACAAACGCGAATAAACTATATTTTACGAAAAATATTAATTGTTAATGTTCTAACAAAATTAATACATGGATTTTAAATAAGTATTATTATAAATATATTTTTTTACTTCTAAATGACTTATTAAAGAATCTAGTTTTAAAACAAACAAACTAAAGTATAAATATACATATATTATAAATTTTGCCAGCAAAAAGTATATTTTATGGAAGTGATAACGATAGTAATAATGAAAGCAACTTTCCACAATCTATTTCGCAATTGGAAGCGATAGTGATCAAGAAGTAATATTTCAGAAATTCATAAAATGCTTATCTTTGATAGGAAGTTATGCTTATCTTTGATAGGAAGTTTTATTATTGTAAACTATGTTTAAGAAATGTGCTTAAAGGGAGGGAATAAAAGAATTTTATTACATTTACTTGTAAATAAACAACCGCTTGCGCTTATTTGATGACTATTATATTTTGCCTTGGCATTCTTAGAATCTGTGGCAGTGTTTGGTAGCTGTAATATTTAGACTTTGCGGTGTATCTGAACGGTTCTCTTGTTCAACAACAATTTTTGCGCTGTCTGTAGTGTTTAATTTTTCCTTACTTGCTTGAAGTGCAATTAAATATTTGAAAGCATATTTGGTGATTGTAATATGTATTCCCTTGAGTTCTTTAATAGTGTTGAAGTACAATGAAATTTTTAAAAATATGTTTGATATATGTAGCATTTAGTTTTTTCGTTTTTGAGCGTATCTGCGGCATAACTAAACTTTTAGGAACTTATTTATGACTTTCATGATTACTTCTCAAGTATTTAGAAAAAAGGAATTTGGAGTATAACTAAGTATATTGAACGGAATTTTTTCGAAATTTGGTACGTAATCAAAGGCTTTATACCAAATCAGATCCATTTTGTATTTAATCAGTAATGATAATAAATTGAGCCTCAGAAGCACTATTTCTAAGACTATTTGCTTTTGACACCATTCATGAAATAGATATTTGATGCCAAAGATGTTTGGTGTTGAAAATTGACTTAATTTTGAATGGTTTCCAGATGTATCAATTTTCATCATTTAATATATATATCAACTAATTATTCATAAAAGGCAATATCGAAGTCCGTGAGTGACGAAATGTAAATTTTATTGCAGGTAGATCAGGCTTACTTTACTTTTTTGAAAGTTATAACATGTGTTACTTAAGAAAAAGTCGTGAGTTTACCATGTGGTTAGCGTTAGCTAATACTTTGTTAATACTAATAACTTTACGATAGCTAATGCTTTGAACGTTAACTGATACTTTTCTGGACTGAAAACGACGATTTAGATATTATTCACCACAAAATTGTTTCTTTTGGTAAACTTTTAAGAACTGATTATTTTCTGGAGAATAATTCTACTCGTGACTCTAAATTTTGATGGGACAATCAAATATTGCACTTTTGCAATAGGTAGAATCCAAGCTGTATTAGACTGTTGTTGTTTTCCAATGCTGGGCATTTTCATCTGAAGTCATTCACTAATACAATGGCATAAAGGTAGTAAATTCAATGATACTCAGGATGTACCATAAGAAACTTGCTACATTGCACCTACATTTCGCCGCTTCAATTTGGAAGGAATACCCCCAGAGATGGCATCTGGGTAATTCGCATTCTCCTTCCTAAGAACCTGATGGAAAAGGTTTCATCTATGAATTTATCGTATCAATCATCTTAGTAGATATGATGCTTTTGATTTGACCAAGTTTCCGTTAGTTAAGAAGCTCAAAGCGATAGCTTCCAATCCTAAACTAGATTTAGTAATTAGCATAGAATATCTGTCTTTATTATATATTTATATTGCTGGTGAATACTTATAACACACAAAGAATTACTTTCTGTTAACCAAATGTATAGACTGCTGGCAAATCGAATAACTGAATATAGGTTGTCCTTTTAAGATCTTCAGAAGCGTGGTGTCAAGGAATACATTGATGAATTATTATTATTAGGATTAGTTTTTGAATCAGCAAGTGTGTAAATAGAAATACTGCCAGTAAAACAGATATCACCGTCAGGGGCCTGATGGAGTGGCTAGCGCTCTGGCACTCGGTATCACAGGTATCGGATTCGAATCCCGGTTGTGCCATGAATGTTTGTAGTGGTTCGGAATCCACTTTAAACTTACCAGCTCCTAATAGGATCGTAGAGCTTTGTGGGGATAAGACTATTCACGTCCGTAGCATATCTTCAAGCTACATGTGCCCCTTGGGTAGTGCTAAATGAGTAACAGCAGTGCAGCCTTTGCTTATGGCATAAGGATTAAGTGTCTGTATTGCCAGCTGCATTAGAACAACACAAATATCACCGTTCCGTGCAATTGCTGTTGCTTCAACAAATGTCCATGATCGAGGAAGAAAAAAATTCAAGAGAAACTAATTCATCATATAAAAAAAGTCATCAAAACTGCTATAAAAACTACTTTTTATAATATACGTGTTGCATTCACACGAGAAAATATTCAGTTACCCGTGAACTGGCAAGTCTTTCGGGTAACGCAGATGCCGATAGAATTTTTTTTTTTTTTTTTTTTTTTTTTTTTTTTAAATTCGAAATGAATGGAATCAAACTTGTATGGAAAGTTTGGCGATCTTCCAGAAAAAGAAAAAGGAGAGGTAAAAAAAAAAAGCATAGAATACCTGCAATTTGCCGTGTATACAGGTTTCTACGGCCCATTGATCAGTATGGTGAGTCACAGTTGGATGGCGGGGATGTTAGTCATGGTGGAAAGGTCGAGGGATTGCACCACCCTTTAGAGGTGAAGGTTGCTGATAAGGTGTATCGGGTTTCACTTGGAATAGTGGCTTTTTGAGAAATATGAGGTGGAATTTTTCTATCTTTTATTTGGTTCATTTGTAAAATGTCTTATTAATTTTTTTAACGATAGATTACTTAAGTTTATTTCTCGTACAAAATTGACAACTAAGATGTTGTGATTTCTGGAAAAAAAGCAGGTTATATGTTATGACATTAAACTAATAAAACCACTTGTTTTGTGGAGAAAGTGAGTCATACTTATTGTAATTAATATTTAATTCATTTTTTTATTGCATGATGCTTAAACAATCTATAGTATAATATAATTTTAGACTATATGCCATAATATATTTTTAGAGATGATGTGTCCAGCTATCCTTCTTTATAATATTTTCCAATTAACACTGGATATCCAATTGTATTCTGGCTTACTTATTTATATAAAATTTAGTTTATGTGCACCGTAATGGAAACTATGCAACTATGTTTAAAACGTCTCAAAACCATATGTAAATAATGCAATTATGTTCAAAACATCTCAAACGATCTTCAGTGTATTTGGAATTATTAACATTATGTAATATGCATAGTGTTAAAGGCTACCATGGCATAAAAAAAAAAATCGAATCTTTCAAGCATTTTTTTTTTAAGCACTGTGATGTGAGATATTTATTTTATAGCACACAATTTCTTGAGCCTAATTCGGCGAAACTTTTATTTTATTCTCACATTCGAATGATTCTATTTGTTGATTTAGTCTAAAGTATATTTATCATGTCATCTGTTTTATGAGACTTTTAGCATCGAGTTTCTAGTGTTTTTGATGGCGTACTTTAAATTTATATTTGCCTGCCTTGTTATGATAGGCCTTCTAGACTGCCTGTTTTTCATGTTTATTGCTTGGGTGGGACAAAAACTGACCTTATGCTGTTGACAAATGGGCCATTGCGATTCGAGTAATAATTATATCTTACTGCAAGTTGAATGTCGTTTTGAGTTAAAGGATTTCATTATGCAAGATTTTAAATCCTTAAGATTATGGATTATAAAAGATTTAATGATGTTAAAGAAGGAATTTCATTCCAATGGCTTCATCACTTGAAGGGGAAAGAAATAGTAATGAAGCTAATATTTTTCGGTGTTTTAAATTACATTTATGGGACTGTTTTATGTTGCCTTCCTATTTTGGGTAGATTTTATTGAAAAGTTGGACTTCTTGCATAAAAATCATTTTTATCGCCATAGCATTAAAACGTCAAAATCTGAATAATAATGGATGTAGTACGTGCATATGTATTAGAAAGTATATTCATATTACTAAAAGTAATAATAAAAATATATTTCTTTAAATTCCATTCAGTTATATAAGAGAATACGTTATATTTAGTAACTAAGCTAACTTTCTATTTTCAGTTAGAAATAGTACCAATTTTCATATCTATTCCGTTTTCCGCTTATCTATTCTAATACTATTTACTGAGCTTTCTATCAGTTGATTTTTGTAATTGCGGTTAGACATAATGTGGTATGATGCAAAACATTCTAGCACAGCAAGTTTCAATATTAAATGTTATAAGCTACATTAGCTTGAAGAAATACGATCAGCTGTATTACATTAGGTCTTTGATTTTTTGATTTCAAAAGAGATTTCCAAATGAAGTCATGCGGTTATAGAACAAGTAAAACCACATACTCTGAATACTCCGATTGTTTATCCTCTGTATCAGAAAGGGTCTCATTGATTGTCAGTTGGCATTTCTGGTAGATAACATTGAGTTCTGTTTAATCAGTCTTAAACCAGCTTCTCTGTGGAGGTAAGCTACGGATTTTTGATATTTTCCAAATTTTAAAAGTAATTTCAACCATTTAAAACTTATGCTTTGATGAACTATAATAATTTTTTATTTTTAAAGTTTTCAATTGATTTTCATTTCCTGCATATGTGGAATTATAATACATTTTCCATTTAATAATTTTATAAAATAAAGTTATCAACTGTGCCTATTTATAATAAAACAATTTTTTAATGAATGTCGAAATATACTTGATTTTAATGTTTTATTTATTTATTTTTAATTATTTCTGGTTGCCAGTTTCTATAAGCAAACCTGTCTTTAAAATAAATCTTTTATTAAATAAAAGTCATTTAATTTATTGCTTGTTCTTTAAAAGAAAGCAATATTTGTATTAGCACAAACACACAAAAACGAGCAAATAAAGCGGAATTCCTTATTGAAAGTAATAATTTTAATGAATCCGTGGTTCATAACTTGAGAAGATAATCATAAAACTTTCTGCATTATTATTACTGATCTATTTTTTTTTTTTTTTTTTTTTTAAATTATATAATATTTTCTAAAATTTCCGCTTTGGAGAAATTAAATGTTATGTAGTTAAAAGGAAAGTTTTGGTCAAGGTTACTATGAAACTTTCCACACAATTGGGATATGTCAGAGTCATTGAACTGCTATGAAAAAGAAAGTGGCAATCTAGGTCATAGAAATCCATTATAAAAGGTCTTAGGGTCGTACAGAACTTTCCAAGAACATTTCGTGCGAAATTGGAGTAGGGACCGGGAAAAGACAGCAGCTGCTTTTGTTTTATTTTCAAGGGCTGGCCGGAATAGGGAAGTTCCGGGCGGATGTTGTGATGTGGATTTTGTGTTTTCTTTGAAATCGAACATTTGATATGTTGTGTGTGAATAATTCAGCATAAACATATTTATTTGAAACTTCGTAAATTGTTATTTATTATGATATTAATGTCTAAAATATTTTTATTAAGGGGGAAAAAAATGGTATCTCATGTTTATATTTTTTAAGAAAGTATATTTTGGAGTTTTTCTATCGAAATCGCATGGCACACTAAATTAAAAGTTCTAAATTTCCTGTTTGATTTTAATTAAAGAAAAAAGGTAAATGTAAATTAAAAATTCTCTAAAACTTTTAACTTTTCTACCCATTACATACTTTGAATTTTAAAAGCATCATCTAACATTAATTTGAAAACTGTACTTGAAGAGTAGCTCCATTATTTTTGCTATCTGCTTTAATAGTGAATAATATCTTCTTCATTGGCGTAACAACCCCTTGGTTGGCCAAGTCCGTTTGCCTACTAGCAGATTTCGAAACATATGTTTTTTTCTTTTTACGGGTTAAGTTGTCAGCCATACACCCAACTCTCTACAGTCATATTAGACCCGGACCTACGGTTTTAAGTGGATTCCGAACCACTACAAACATCCGTGGCACCGCTGGGATTCGAATCCGAAACCTGTGGCACCGAGCGTCAGAGCGAATGAATAATTAGGTTTCGTCTAATTTTAAACTAAAATAGGTTATATTGTAATACCACATGCGCTTTCGTATTTTATTATAGAAATCTCTAAAGTCTTGTTTTAAAGTTATTTATGTTCATAAAAATTACATTTTTGTATACTTCTCTGCTTACTATATAAAATAAACGTTATTTCTAAACTTATTATTATTATATATATATATATATATATTTTGTTGTGAACAAAGGAACGTATTTTTTAAATATTTACAAATCAATCGCAAAATAACTTTGATCTGTGCGAAAACTGTTAAAGAATTAAGTTGATACATAGTCACAATGTATTTTACGAATTGGAAGTTTTATACACATAATAAATAACATCTGCCGAATGAGATAATGCCTAACAATTTTCTCCGTATTAATCACAAACATTTTCCACTTCCCCCTAATTCAGTTGGCCTTTGTTCAAAGTAGGTCTATCAGCTGCTCTTGTAATAACACCTGGACGTCTGCTGTATGTCTACACTGCGTTCGCCGGAAATTCAAATCATTTTACCCAAGTTCTTTCCTTGGATATGGGGTTTTCGCTCTCCGCAGCGAGTAATGAATGGTCCGTTGTGGGCGTTTGAGTAAATCAAGTAAATACTAGTGGATCGAGTAACACTTTTAAATTTATTTTTAAACCATTCACTGTTGGGCCAGTTCATGGATGAACTAGTATGTGGTTGATTGAGAAATGCATTGCATCGTCGGTTGGTTTTCTGGATTGTTGACTTACTTATTTGGCAATTTTAGTTTTCGTTACAGTTTATCCGGTTCCAGTGATTGAAAAGGTACGTTGGAATGGAAATATTTCAAAGTTAAAAGTGTTTTTTTTCCCTTCATTTTACGAGATTATCGATTTTAAATTATTCATGCGGTATTATTTATTTTGAATACTTTATTACATGAAAAGTGCATTTACATGCAATATTTATATAATATGGTAATATATCATAAATTAAATATTAACAGGCCTTTTTTTCCATTTACAGTTTAATATCTTTTATTGTTCTGATAGTTTCGTAAATTATTGTTTAATAAATCTAAATAACACATAGTTACTATATTACTATTCTTACCATAATTGTTATTTATTTGCTGCATAGGATTTAGAATTGAATTCCTTCGCTACAATACACACACACACTTTTTTTCCTTTTTCTAACTGTTTTTAAGCTAACAGTTTTTGAAACAATTTACTTTGATTTAAAAAAAAAAAAAAAAAAGAAACCTTGAATGTATTATTTACAATGTATAATTAACTTATGCTGCTCAGAATTCATAATCAGTATTATGTTCACGAATGCATTTTCTCTCCGACCAAAATTTAAGGTTGAAAATTTTTTCCTTGCTTGCTAGCGTGTATCATTTCTTCTTAGAAACTTTTACATGAAATTTCTACTGCTGTTTGAATCGATCCTCTTTTGGAAGAAGTCCAGAATAAAACTTGTTTTTTGGTGATCGCTGTTGGATAATATCATTGAACATTATTTTGTGAATGTATGATGGTCATTTCAATTTTCAAAGCTGCATTCAAGTTTTATAATTGATTTAGAAATTCGAGAACTTTAAAAAGGAAATTTCTTTATCAGTAAAAAAACTTTGAATATTTCGATGTTTCTAAAACTGTTTGTTGTTTCGAAGAATTAATCGATATTTTTTCATAAACCTTTGTTGATTTTCTGTTTCCAACAGTTTTAAAAAGTTAATAAGTTGCAATAATTTATCATAATTTTATTTTAATTTGAAGTAATATCGCCTTAAACAGCCATTCAAATAGCATTCTATGTAACAAAATTTATCCGTAGTAAAATTGGTTATAAATTTGATCCAAGAAAAAACAACAATGCAATTTTTGAAATTTAGAAATTTTTGTTTCATTTTATTACCAAATTTTTTCCATTTCTTTGATTGGATAAGATTGTTCCAATAATCTTTTAATTTATATTCGAATATGCGTTTTGCAGAAGATTCATCAAAATCAACAGGATGCATACAAATGCAAGGATATTGGAAAAACGAAAATCGACTCAAATATCGATTTTCATTTTATCCTTTCAGTAAATAGTAAAGAATGTTATTTTTCTGGTAATATAACAATCTGTTAGTCGAAGGCATGGAAGCTTCAAGATTATGTAAATTTTTTTCGCGACATTTAGCAGTTAACATGATATTTAAAAATGAATTTAAGAAGGAGTGTGGTGTAAATTCTGAACCTGACAACTGTTTTTTTAAGGCTTCAGTAACTTGAAATTCAGGATGTTTGATGCATTTTCTAACTTTAACGCAAAAAATCTCGGTCTCTAGAGTGATAATTCAATTTTTTCTGCATAAGCATACTAAAACAACTTGATTAAGTGGGATTGATAGATAGCTAAAATTATTGGATTGGCTAGAAAGTAATCATCATTTCAGTACATGCTAAAAATCGAACGTACTTTTTTACAAACCCAATATTTAAAATATTAAAGAAATAAAATTGTTAAAATAACTCTCAAATAATGAAGTGGAAGTAGATAATCTTTTATTTAAATCAGAATTTTATCAAAATGTCATCTACATATCCTTATTAAAATGTCTGTTATCTTTCAGTCTGTTTTTCCCAGAGCAAATTATATACATTTATGTTCCATTTTCTTGTTTATTATTAAATTCTGGAACTTTAGTTTTGTCTTTTATTGAGAAATATTTTTTTAATGTAATGAAAAAACAGAACAACAATGATGATTCTCAATTAAAATTTTATATTTAATTATAATATTTAAGGAAGAGACAAATGATATGCTAAAATGCAGAAAACATCTATTCTAACCTTCATAAAAAAAATTTTCATATTTCTAACCTACATTGTTTCTGAAAAAAAAAAAAAAAAAAAGTATATAATAATAATGAATTTGGCAGGGCGGAGATAGTCCTTTCTAGTACTATCTTTGTTTTATTTAAGCATGTTTTTTTTTAATGGAATTACTTTCACATTAATAACGCAGTTATATTTTTTTATAGACCAGAAAAACAATGATAGAAATTTGTCGTATCTTTTTTTTTTTCTTTCTTTAGCCTATTTAAATTCCACCAGAACTAAAAAAAGCACAATCAAGTTATCGATCCACATTCCGGTCCCCGTATCATTAGCATTCAAATCCATGCGTGTATAACAGACAACAGCAACACTGCAGAATTCCATTAATCCTTCAAAAAGTGCGTGCCAATGGGAGCATTCATAATCTTATGATTTTTTCTGGTGTCACCATTCATTATTCCCACCCTACCTACCTGTGCACCCAGAAGAACGTGCCCATTATCATCATTCTTCTGTATGCCGGGCGTAATGTGAAGCCGGTATTTTCCCGCGCACGTGTTTTCGCGTCGTATCGTACAACCACCGGATCGATAGCTTGGAGTCAGCGAACCACATCTCACGGTGAAGGTCTATGTCGTTTGGGTTTCAGGAACTTGTGGCAGTCAGCGAAGTTGCTCTGTTTCACTGGAGTTGAAGTTAGCGTGGTTAGCTGCGGTGAAAAGTATTTCCAACATTGTTATAGTTTGCTTTTCTAACCGCAGTGTATTGGGTGTTGATTGTGAAATCGTCATTTGTTGTTGCCTAATAGGGGTGTTACTTTTGGAGTGTGGTAGGGTTTTGCTGCATCCACAAGGTGAGTAATAAATATATAATTTTGCTCTATGACAACCTTGTCATTTGGGAGAAAATTTTCTTAGCAATTTTGTTTTATGAATGTCACCATTTTAAGTGATCTAATTCGCCTTTTCTATTGTATTTTTAAATCAATAGGGAATGTTAATATTCCACTGTGGATTCTCTTATTTACCTCTTTATAACCGTAGAAAAGATTTTTATTTTATGAGAATTAAATTCACAATATTTTTAAAGTAATTAAGTGAACAAAAATTAGAATGACAATTGAAAAAAACTGCTTAAGCTATAAATTTTGAAAAATTCACTTTACTTCCTTACCTCTTCCTTGGATATTTTTGCATCTACTTCTTATTTGCTATCTATGCTTAGTACTATTTCTTTTCAGAATATGTCTCCACAAATTAGTTGTGTCAAATCTTCTTTTATCTTTATAAAAGATTTTTTAGAATTAAACGTTTTCAAAGAAAATTGTAAAGTAACTTTAGCTTCTAACTGTAGGAAAATGTTTTTAAATTTTAACTTTCATTTTAATATAAATGTTTTAATTTAGCGTTTTATAATTAAAAGTTCTATTAATATTTTCACTTTTTACTGAAGTTTTAAAATAAATTTTTCTTTCTCGATATTATGTCAGATATGTAATAAATATATTTGCTGAGTTAAAAGTTTTCTCCTTTCATTTATATTTCTTTTAAATGTCAATTTATGTGCAGAGTCAGTTACTTGCGATAAGATCTGCATTAATTGTCTACTCATTTATAAGGATTTAATCGATTTTGAATTATGTATAGAAATCGATATACACAGAGAAAAGATAATTATAGGTGGGTAAAATGGACGTAGCTTTATAATGGATCTGCACCACGCCCGTCATAATAGAACATTATCACGGTCTCGTAATTAAACTACCCAAAAAAAGAAAGTAAGGTAGGAGTAAAGACCCACTCTAGTTGGATAGGACAGCTCTTTCATTATTCGTAAGGCTTAGGCTATGATTTAATAAAGCGCTATAAAAAAAAAAGTTTTAGGAAATCGACCTTTTTCTTCAATCCAGCATCTCCCTCTTCCAGGTTCAACATCCTGGTTGTCATGGCGACTGGAGGAAAGATCGTTTGGCGAAGTGCGCGCGATTCAGATCTTGCGCACTGATGCAAGTTGTGGAAGGTGTGGATGTGGATGCAAAGGGGTTTTACAAGATACTACTATCGTAGTATTCACTCTTTCATTGCTGCGTTTTTTATATTTTTTTGCTCTTGCTTTTGGAGAATGAAATCCATTCTTTTTCATACTTTAGTTTTAAAAGGAAAAGTTCAAAGAATTTCTGAAGGATAAATACATATTTGTTGTCACGCTTTCTATTTCTTCTATCAGCACCACTTAAAACTGTAGGCACCGGTTTGTTTAGCCCTCGTGTGCACAAAATGACCGTAGAGCGACAACCCAAACAAAATCTATCCGCAGAGCATATGTTAATAATAAATAATAAGAATCGATAATCGAAAGAATGAACTAAAAAATTCATTTTAATTAATTTGAAACATGGGGCTTGTTCGAGTGACTGGCGCTCGGTGCCACAGGTTTCGCGTTCGACTCCCGGCGATGCCATGGCTATCTGTAATGGTTCGAATTCTTTAAACCGTAGGTCCCTGTCTAAGATGACTATAGTTTGGCGTAGGATTGACAACCCTACTATATAAAACGAACATCTTCTGTCTCAGTATCTGCCAGTAGGCGGAAGGACTTTGCCCTCCATGGGGTACCAGGATGTTAGTTAATTAATTTGAAATATAAAAGATGTCTTGTCTATGTGGTTTTGCCTTATTTTAATTAATGATACATGTCGATTCTTCGGTGTCTATTGTTATTATCGATAGAAAATTATATATTATATTTATGGTCTTTTTTTAAACATATATAAGAAAGATTATTGCTATTTAAATTAAATTATATGTATTGTTGGTATATTTATTCCCTTATCTAATATGTAATGTAAAGAAGACCGTGAAAAGCATGATCCTTTTACGTTGTCTGTATAAAAATATATACTATATTATAATAGGAATTTAATTTTATTGTTATACAATCTAAAACTCCTATTAGTGTCTTTTTTGCTTGGCCTACCATAATTACATAGTAATAAAATAGGCAAGAGTGATCAATAAAAATATCCAAAAAACTTGAAGGAATTGATTGTCAAAGAATTCTCTTACTACCTACCTACTTACTTAGAAAACAACTCTTGCTTAAACGAATAAAGTCATCTATGTTGGCAACATTTATAAGGGCTTTGTAATGTTGACAGACTTATTTGTGAATTTTGTAGATTAATTTGTGTGTGTGTCTTTAAATATTCATTTCTTGACAAATAAACATTGTCCTTTTTCTCAAGAGTAGTTTAATAATAATTTCTGTTAATGTCTATGTTTCGAAACTTCATGAAAGATTTTAAAAACATTGCCATTATTTATTAAAAATAATATAATTTGATTATTTATGGCGTAATCAATATTTGTTAAATTTTTTTTCCCTTTGAATTTTTATATCTGATTTTTTTCAGTTGTCGATCAGATCATTTGTTGTACATCCTAACTTTTACATTCATGTAAAATATAATAGTATAAAAATAGGCTTTTTGAGTTCCTGAAAAGTTTTGTTTTGCCTCCATTATTGAGAATAAAAGAAAGACTATAAACTCATCCAAATTTCAAAAATCTAAAATATTATAGTTTTGCCGATATTGTATCTTTATCTTAAGGCTTGGTGTAATAAAAATTTATCCTCTGTTTATTAAAAACTCACACACTTCCATTACATGCCATTCTTTATCATCTTATAAGAAAGTGTTTACAATCAATCTGCTGGTTTAAACTCTACGTTGGCGACATGTGCATGGTTGCTACACTATTACGTTCCCCCTAATAGTCTCTTCATTATCTGGGCTATTCCGGAAACAAGAATGTGAGTTTGAGTTCTCTTGACACATCTTCTCGCCATCATTATTCTTTCCTTCTAATGAAGTCACTGGCCCCCTTGTATGCTTTAGCTGTCAAAACAAAATGGGTGGTGAAAAGCCAGTTTTATTTTGGGAAAGGTCTTTTGGGGTTGTTCCTCGTAAAACTCATGGTCATGGAGGTGCTCGTTGATTTATGTGTGGTGAAGATGAGGTTTTTTTTTGCTTTGTTGTATGGGTGGCCCAAAGTACGTTTATAACGTACGGTACTTGGTTAATTTTTGTTCTACGTATTAAAAGGAGCAATATAATAAGATAATTTGTTTTAAATAAAATGTACAGTTTGATAAGTAATTTAAAATTCAATTTGGCATTTATTTATATATATTTTTTAATAAAAAATGAATTTTTAAATTGCGCAAATTATTTATCTAAAGCTATATTAAGTAATGACAATAGTATTCATAGAAGTATTTGAAAGAGTACAAGCTGGTTATCAAACATTTTACGCAAATAAAAAGTTGTATAACAACAGATTTATTTCACGAAAAACAAAACTTTTGATTTATAAGACTCTAATAAGGCCAATTGTCACGTATACTTGAAAAACGTGGACATTAAACGCTAAAACTTGGATTACACCAGGTCCTTTGAGAGGAAAAATTTGAGAAATTTTTGGACAAAGAGTTGACAATAATATATGGATTAGAAGACCAAACAAAGAAATAGAACACCTCATTAAAAATAGAGAATTGTGAGATACATCGAATCACAAAGAATCCACTACAGAGGATAAGATAGGGAAACACCATTGAAAGAATGTTATTTAAATTATTCAACAATAGAAAGACCAAGGGAAAGGGGGATTGGTAGTGTCGGAGAGGATCTTAGACAACTGAAAATTATTTACTGCAAGAGATTGGCATTGGAGCGAGACAGATGGACAGCTATTGTGTTGGAGACTCAAGCCTGTACAAAGCTGTAATGTCAGTAAAGAAGAGTTTATCTAGTTAAAAGAAATCACAATTTATCTAGTTAGAAGAAATCACAAAATTACTAAATCTAATAACGAATTTTTTTTACAAATTTTAAAGCATTAATTTTTGTGCTATACACAATTTTTTGTTTTAACATAATTTATATATGTAATGAATTTCATTAGAGTTTAACATTTTTTTATATCAACCATATGATTTTTTTTTATCATTGTTAAAAGAATTGAAATTTCACTTGTGAACAAATCACAATTGTTTTCAATATTTCTGTTTTGTTTTCATATTTTAAATAGAGAATGTTTCTGCCCTCATTGCTCCATTTACTATGAAATAAAAATAAAATTCTTCATAAATATATTTCATTATTCACTTTTCTCTATTATTCATCTATTATTTTCTATATTATTCATATTTCGAATTATCTCAGTCACTTGCATTTTATAACATGAGCAATACAATGCCGAACATTCCATTTCTTAACTCATATTCTTCACATCCAACATATTTGTCACTTCACCAGACTTCTGTCACGCTTGCATCCATCTCATATCTTCTGCACACATCACACCCTCTCGTATCATCGACGCCTCCCGTTAAATCACTCTCAAAGAATCGTCTGCTAGAAAAGAAGAAGAACGAAGGCGTGGCCTCCCAACTGCTGACAGCACTTCTTTTTTTCTTTCCTCTATTCCAGTGCTGTGAGCGAAGTCGTTCGAATCGGAGGTCCACGGATTTTGTGCGCGCTGATTACGCTTTTTGTTCATGTCCTTACGTCACGTCCTTTTAATGTGTGACTGTGTCATAGTGTGAGAGAAGTCCAGATTGTGTTTTTGGGAAAGAGGGTGTGTGCTGATACCTCTTGGAGTGTCCTTTTTGGTTTTTTTTATTGTGTGCGGCTTCTTTGGTCATCTTGTTTACATCTTTTTGTCCATGTGGGAATAAGTTCCGGACTGATAGATGTTGGCTCACGAGGTAAGCATGCTAGGGTTTGTTTGTTTTTCGTGTGTGTTGGGATGGGAATGAATCATGTTGATGGAATTTGAGTTATTCGAATTCCTTTTGTCTTAAATTTGTTCGTTTGAATTTTTACTGCTAATATATAGACTTACTGATTATGTTTGATCTTTTTATATACATAAAATGCAACTATGAATAATTTATGGAACAATTTATGTATGATTGTCATTGGGTAGTAAGATTGTGGCATGTATGACATTTTACCATTAAAAATTAATATTTTTATTATTTATCCCATGAAACTAATTTTTCAAAATAAATTGCAAAATGAAATAAATGATGTGCGAACAATTCTTTTATTATGCAATGACATTAATTATTTGCAGCTGTGATCAAATATTGTTTTATTTTACAAAGGCAAACAAACAAATTATAAAAAAAAAAAATGTTTTTTTAATAAACACATGCTACTTTTTTAGAGAGATATTTAATTTGTAGAAATTGGTTGTCATAAAATGCTGTTCTGCACTGTTACTACGAACATCATATTTAAAATATCACTATGAATATCATACTCTTAACTATTATTTGCTTTATGTTTTACAAATACAGATGAAATGTTCAGATATTTATAAAGCGATTTTTATAAATGATTATCCTATAATAAAAAAAGTATCTTAACACACTTTTCTCAAATCTTAACACACTTCCTATTTTTTTTTTTTTTTTTTTTTTTTTTTAAGTTGAAAGAAGGGGGGGGAGATAAGAGGAGGCTTATCTCTTTCTCACTTTCTTAAAATATGCTTGTATGATTACAAAAGTTATTATTATTAAAAATTATATAATCTTAAGAAAAATCCCGTTTATTATATCTTTCATTAGTGCAGATTTTGAAATAATAATAATATTCATTATTTTTAAAATGAATTTTAAACCTTTTGCCCTTCATGATTATTGTTTTTATTGCTTTTTTTTTTTTTAAATCAAAGTTATACATTTTAAAATCACTGATAATTTTCTTGTAATTTAAAAACCTTATTTCGAAAAAAAAGAAAGTAAATGAATACTTTTCGTATATTTACATTTTGATGTAGCGCACATCTTAACAAAAACAATAATAATAATAAATAAATGAATGAAAACTGCATCCTTATCAAAAGAAAATAAATTTGCAATTCTCAATTTCCCTCTCAACCAATGACATCCTCTGGAAGAAAAATTGCTAACTCCAGGTGACCTTCCAATGATAAACTTTAAAACAATGTGTTCACGGAAGGTTTAAAACCTCAAATTCAAGATTTACTGAGCTATCTTCTTATTTTTATTTTTAAAAAAATATTATAGTTGTTTGACTGACGGATTTGCTCCGATTTTTATGAATGGATGCGTCAGCTTATTGTTGTGAACCGATTACAAATTTCATTCCCCCGAGCTCTAATCTAGCAGGAAGAAAGATGTTTTTAAATTTTGCTTGTCTGGGGATTTGGACCTAACTTGAACTAAGTATCAAAGTAAATATGAATTATTAAATAGTTACGAAGAACAAATGTTTAAAAAGCATTGATGCTAATATATGTTCTTGAGTTCAATTCTCACACATCTTGAGTCTTGAAGTTATTATTTTTTTTTATTATTATTATACCCATTACATCACTTGGTTCAGATAAAAAAATTCTTTTAACCTATTCAATATTGAATAATAAATATTTATATAAGAAATAATAAGAAAATTTTTATATAAATAATAATTCTTATTATAGAACGTTTTTTTAAGATAATAAGAACCTATTTTTAATTTACTAAGAATCTATTTTAAGATTTAAGAACATTTTTTTAAGATTTCTTATATAAGAACCTTTTTAACTAAGAATTTTTTTTTTTTTTTTTTTTTTTTTTCCATAATTGTTTTAAAAATATTATAAGACATTATTTTCTAATAGAGAATTTAACATACAGTAATAACTGATAATTATTACTAATTTCAACAAACGACGTGACGCTTAATTAATTGTTCTTTCATAAATTCTTATCTGGTTCCAAAGGTTAAAATATAACTATTTTGAAATCTTTTTCCTTTGGTTATATTTCAGAAGACGAATATTTATCATCTGTCCATTGTACTAAAAGCAGCCATAATCTCGTAGGCGCAGAGTTTTGTCTGAGCTTTCAGATTTTCCCACCTTCATTTAAATGTTAAAAGAATATTTTAAATCTTTCTTTTAATGCATTCCATGTGCGCATTCGACCTTCTCCAAGCGGAACTGAACAAAAGTTCCAACGAGCGTCTTGTGAGGTCCGTGGGTGTTATAATTGATTGTCCCACTGATACACTGTCAGGCGATAATCATAATAATAATAATAAAAAAAAAAAAAACGGCCTTTTTATTGCGAATCGCCATTCACATAAAGCCCGATTCAATTATTGGCGAGATTGAGGTCAATCACTTTCGGAAAGTATTTTGCAAGTTGATCATCATGGATCTGCGCACGCATTATTCCATTGTGGAATCCACGCCCTTGAATAAAACAATCGAAGCATCTCTAATTGACTGTTCGGAAAGTGTTCTTGATGCGAATGTTTATGTTCGTAAATTCGAATTGAATTTTGCTCTTATATACTAATTTGTGTATCAATAAAATTTCTTTTCGTGATTCTTTTAGATTTCTAGTTTTATAATTAGGTGTTGCCCAATTAAAAAACAAACATTTTTCATATGGCTGACTGAGAAGTAAGTTTGAAATCGCATAATCGTTCGTCGTTCAGTCACTAGTTATCTTTCCGTTTTATGACCCATTGTCCTGTCTCATTTTTTTTGCTTGAAATTGAGTACTTAAATTGTCTGTCCTTTGTTATGAACGTTTTTAAAATGGGGATGACACCGTTTACTGAAACAAAGAATTGAAAAGGATTTCCCAATTAGATATTTATTAGCATTATGGAGTTAACTTTTTATCATGAAATGACATGTTTATCTGTGTGTTAATATAAATTTTATTTATTGTACTTTTATATAAATGCGTATGTATTTAATTATTCAGCATATGCAATCTTTATAGTGATTTCCAGTAATTCTTTAACTCCAATTTATGCTTAAACACTATTGCTTTGAAGATTTGTAATTTTTTAAAAACACTGTAAAAAGAATAAATCAAAGTCTTTTTGTGTTTTTTATTGAAAAATTAATATAATCTTTTAATAAAAGGATACTTTTTTTTTGTTTTTTTTGTTAAATGCTCTGTACTTATTTTAAATTAACTTCAACTGCACAATAAATAAATAAATAAATAAAAGATACAAATAAAAAGAAAATATTTACTTAGAAATATAATATTCTTAAAAGGTTAAATTTTTCTTTTAAGGTTTATCGAATGTGTTGAATATGAAAGTTCCTACCAAAATTTCTATTAGTTGGCTAACATTCCGAGTGTTCAATACCATGCATAAATATAGTTAAAGATGGAAACGGACAAATCGATTATTTGTTAGGGCTGTTAGTCAAATATGCCGGCATAGAGAAATTTTGATAAAAAAAAAAGTTTAATAATTATTGTGGAATTTTTTATCTACATTTCTTTTGACATTAAACTTTTAATTATTAATTAAAATGACTTTCATTGTAATAGACACACTTTCTCTACTTCTACACAATTAAATTATCATAAAATCAAAAGTATCTTCTTTTTGATAATCTTGTAATCACACGTCTGAATTAAATAATTATAATATATTATTTCTTAAAAGTTATTTATAAACACACACACCTTTCAGGACTTAATCGCATGTCGTACTTTCTCTTGAGTCAGTCTTGCATTTATTTTAAAGATGCATCCTTTTTTTTTTTTTTTTTTTTTCTCCTCCATGTCTCTTTACTGCATACTTTGTACACCGTTAAGCTATGTAGCCCACAGCCAGCACTCGTGTTTAACTAAAACTTTCATTGGCACAGTAAAATTGGCTTTCTGCCAGTTTCAACTTAAGGAATCTCTGGTAGGCCATTAATTGAGTATTATTTCATTGTCGATGATTTTCAATCCTTAACCTATCTATCCAGCTTATTTACACAATGTAATGTATCTTGATCGATCTATTTATAACTTTACGCTATCATTCCAATGATGGGTTGGTTTTCCACTTAGTTCCTATCTACAACGAGTGGCTCTTCGATATCTGCTTAGGCGCTGCTTTGACAAATATAGTGACTCGGACCATCTTTGGCGTCGATAAAATTTATAATGAGTTGTGGTGTGCATAAACTTCATCACAGAAGATAACCACGAACAGTGGACAGTTGTTGTCTGCCACTGGCTGTTTCGTTTTGGTGACTTGCTGGAAGCTCTTCCTTGTTGTTTGCCGGCGAAATGATTACTTTCCATGATAGAAGAGTCGGGGTTAAATCCATTCTCGCGATTGCCAATTAAGATAAGAAATATATCAATTTTCACAGTTTTGGTATTTGATAGGATGGGGGCCATTAGAACCATACTAAATGGCTTTTTTTTTCTTTTAAATTCCTTTGAGTTTTTTTCTTAATATAGAATTTGTTTTTTTGTGTAGACTTTTATAATTGTCAAGTATTCTGTTCGTGTTTTTATTGCTGTATAAGTTTTTCTGGATATACAGTAAGAAGTGTTATTAATTTAGGGAAAAAATTATAGAATATCATGTAATTCAACATTTTTCAAGCCTTGTCTTGTAGTAAGTGTCGAATTCCCAAAATTAAAATTTGATTGTACAATTCCATGGTTATGTTCTTCGTTATGTCAGATTAGATTATGTCAGATGTATAAAAGGATTTCAAATTCACCAAAACATTGAAGTTAGCAAGAATGTATACTTACGAAGTACCTACATAAAAATTATATTATTTTGTGATTTGTTTTAAATAATTTCCTTTACTTTATTAAAGTAATTTATAATTCATTTTCCAAAAATGTAACCTGTTTCTTCTGTTAAAATTTCAGAATGTATAATATGTTTAGAGGTACAAATATTAGAATGTATTTATTAAAAAAACCTTTTTACTGTAGTGTTTGGTATGTGTATATCTGTATGAATTTATCTGGACTTTTATATAAATTTTTTTTTATGTGAAGGAATGCAATTAAAAATATCAGATAAGAATTTTAAATAGTTCATCTATGAATTTGCAATTTCTCTAAATATCTTCCGCTACTTTATTTAAAAATTCGATTTTAAAAGTTTGTATTGGTTGAGAAGTTTAATATTGGAAGTAAGGCTTTCATATTTTACAATATATTTTTTGTATAATTGATGAAAATAATATTTTGATGCTTATTCGTTTATAAAAAATTTGCTTAATTTGAATGCCTTATTTCTTTTACTGTTTAGACTGTTTTTTTCAATTACGACTTAATTTTCATTTGATTTAATATCTATTGTCACATTACAAACTTAAGAACATATGAATCTTAATGTCTGTAATAGTTCGTAACTGTTCCTTATTTGTTAAATGTCATATCATTTTAATTGGGCCTTTGCCACTACTTAAAATGTGGAAGGGATAATATATAAAAAAAAAATAATAATAAATAAAAAAGTCCGCTCTCTTCAAAGTGGGGATCCAGCTGTAGAATTGTTCAATCTAAATTAGCCACCAACTCTCGCAGATGTTCGGTGGAAGAATAATTTATTACCAAAAATGTGCAATTGCCTGCTACTGACTGCTATATTTCTCTTGCTTTTTGACTGCCATATTTCCAGAGACGTTTTTGGAAATCTTAGTGAATGTTTTTATGTTGAAGCTCTATGTCTAATTGCTATTGGTATGCTCTTGGGGTATAAGTACTGTTTCTCAGACAGGAAACGATTTGTTTACATACGATAAAATCAATAATAGCATGAATGACGGCGCAATTTTTCTTGCAGCACATATCGTGAGGTTGGTTATATATGGTATATTATCTATTAAGTACTGTATAGATGTATTCAATGTTGAGTATTGCTAAAAATTAACCATTACACTTCAGGCAATTATTTTCATAAAAACTTATAAGCATTGCTAATTATTGCACAAGCACTTTTATTATCCAATGTTAAAAATAAATATAGCTCTATTCATTTACATTATAATTCTTATAGGAATTCCTAAAGTCGTACAAAGAATAATTGTAAAGGAAGTCTTTTCATTCTCATATTCTAGCTCTCTTCTGACGTGATTCTGGTTGCGGTTTAAAGAATAAATGATTTCTTTTTGCAATTCTTATTTTATAAATTCTTTTAAATAAATTGTTTCGTTGGAGCAGGCATCTAGAATTTCTTTTTAAGAACATGGAAATTATACTCTATTTCTCATCCTGGAGAGAGATGTCAGTGTAGTATAGTAGTTTAAAAATCAATTTGGTAATTTTGCATTTGCTCAAAATCAATTCAATTTCTGATATCTGAAGTACCTAATAGTTAAAATATGAAAATAGGAGAAGTGTGGGATGTGATAGACGTTTAGGTATTATTAGTTTGGAAGTATAAATCTTGCTATGCAAGTAGAAGTCCTGATATCATCAAAAAATACTGTAAGTAAAGTTGTTTGATTTACTCAAGGAATTCATAAATGTCATTTTATTGCAATAATTCAGAGTTATAAGTTTATTTGTATTTGTAATAGATTCATCCACACCAGTTACGATTCCCTACTAATATTCCTTCTGCTTTTTAAAGTATATCAAAATATGTGTGATGCTTCCTACATAAGTCATCATTAGACATTTTTAGATGGTGTCATTTCACCATCACATGGCTTTAAATGAGTTTTTTTCCCCTATAATATTAAACATTAATTTTGTGCATTATATAGGATTTACAACAAGTGATTACAACAAGCAAAGATATTTAAATTTGTTTCTTGCGAAAGTGAGGATGATAGGTAAAATATATATAAAAATTTAAATGTATTTTAAATTCGGGATTGCAATATGGATATCATCTTACTAATAAGAATGAAATGCAATACTTATGCAATTTCGAATTAAAGTGTATTCGTATCTGAAGTATTGCAGATTCATCGTCGTGAAACAGAGGTTTGGATTTTTTTCCCTTCATGACGATAAGATTCTTTGCACATTTCAACACGAATGTGAAAAATAAATGTATTTAATTTTATTTTGTTGATATAAAGAAATAAAATATTCTGATATTTATTAATTTTTACTTTTCATGCTTTAACTGACTTGTTATTAACATTTTGTTTTATATGTTCCGGTTCTATCTGTTACACTTGCTTGTTGACCTCATTTTTAATGCCATAATTTAATTTTAATCACTTGATGTTTACTCGCCATTTCTCAAAAAGAAACTGTAACTGCAACCAAGTGGAGCATGAATATTCACGATCTAAAGAAGGAAACTCCTGCATGACTGATTGCCTACAAAATGTCTTCATGGACCTAACAGATGCTCCGCTGATAAACATGCTTTGCATCACTCGTCTGGAATCTTGATTGTGAAACCATAAACCTTGCAGCGGAGAAGTTAATCTTTTCCGTAATTAAAAATAAACTGAACCCGCTAACATGGTGGAAAAAATATCGTTATCACTTTAGTTCACCTTTTCTGTAAAAGCACGCAATTTGGCAGAATTGCATGCGTGTTGAAAATATTTCGTCTAAATATAAATAGTAATATGCATACTACGACATAAATATACATTATCTAAATATAAATACTTGATTGCAGTTACAAAATGGTGATTAAAGAAAGTAAACGTGTAATATACTATACTCATTGTAGTAAATCTGAGTGGTGGCTTTACAGTTGGTTATCGTCTTTCTCCGAGAAGGTTAACAAAATGACAGAAATAAAAAATTTTATACTAATTGCAGTAGCTAATTTATTTGAAATATTTAAAATTAACACGATTAAAAAAATTTTTTTTTGTCTAGCAGTCATTTTTCAAACCAAAATATGCTTTATAAAGTTTTCAGTGTCTTTTGTGGACAAGCGGAAATCTTTATTTCTTTGATTCTGTATTTTGATGATATTTAATCTCTTTCCGTTTTTAAATTAATTGTTTTTATAAATTTATTTTTTTATTTTATTTACTTGTGTTCACATTACTTTATTTTCTTGATAAATATTCATAGAATTTATTCTTGATGAGATTAGCACACTACTATGCTTAATCATATTATATGTTTACAATGTCTTAGTATCTGTTTTTAATGTATGAAAACATCGGCTTCCTTCTATTAATTAATATTTTGTTTTTTTATTTAGTATTATTTCTGTTATTTTATATTATGTTTAAACTTTATCTTCATTATTTTCTCTAATTAAATCTGAGTTTGTATATCATCAAAAATCTGATTAGTTGATTGCGCCATTTTTTTTTTCATATAGACTTGCAAAATGAATCGTTCAGAAAAAGTCGACTTACCTTTTGTAAAAGTCACTTTATTCCTTGAAAGGATTCTCGGTACTTACGTACTAACGGTACCTTGGCGAAAACGCGCCAACCGCCGCTACAGATTTGGCGGTTTTTAAGTGGCGCCAATCCACACTTAAAAAACAATCAAAACGCTTTCAAAATATTTTTATTCAAAACAATAAAATTTATAAAACACTTCATTTAAAATCAAAACAATAAAATATATAAAACACTTCATTTAAAATCAAAACGATTTAAAAATGCCGACCACAACGACTTTTACGTTTAGTAAACAAACTTTCATCAATTTCCACAATGCAATCTGGTCCACCTACCTTTTTTTTTTTTTTTGGTTTATTCACCATATCCAAGACACATAATTCACGCATGTAATTGTTCCAATATATAACAGTTTTATCCAATATATCAAGTTGCTTTTCACAAAATTTAATCGACGTCAACTCCTCGCACCAGCAGTATATGAATCTCAAAGCTGTACGAAATGGAATTCTGCTTCCTTCAAACCAGTTGTCTTTTCGGAATCCCACACGATGAGCACACTGACTGAAATTGCATTTCCAAAACTTACGTTCACCAAAATAAAGTTTCATGTCATGGGAATTGGGACATTTTCGTTGTTTTGGTAAAATATTTCACTCCTGGAAAAATAAAATTGCATCGTGCTCCGTTTCTGGCAAATCCCAAATACGCATTTTCGTATCACAATAATATGGCGTCGAAACTCAGCAAATCTACAGCCGTTAAGATTGCCGCCACTTAAAAAGCGCCAAATTTGCAGGGGTTACTGTATTGGCCCCACTAAAAAACCGCCAAATCTGCAGGGGTTCCATTGGCGACACTTAAAAACGCCAAGTCTGTCGCCAAGGTACGTAAGTACCGGATTCTCTGACCTACAGATTTAATGTGTTTATCCTGGGCTTTTTAAATACCGGAATTTTTTTTTATTCTATTTCCTTGTAATTCGAATTGAAATCCTTAGTTAACAAGCCCAAGTGCGTTAACCAACAAGTCATTCCAGGCCTAGATTTCACTTTTTCATTATACTTTAATCTTGCCATTTTGCTTGCTATAAATACAAAATGACAAACTATCCAGAAATTACTCAAATTTGAGTTCGTTGCCTTTTTTTGCCTGAAATTATAATAGGAATTTTCAATTAAATTATCAAAGATCAATGACTTAAAAAATATAAGTTTTCCGTTATTGTAAAACGATTTTCTACTTTTTTCACAGTTAATGTTTTGTTTTTGCTTATTTCGACTAATACTTTTTATTTGGCACTTCAGTAATAACAAACGACTTCCTGAAGTAAAATGCACTATGAAGGTGAAAAGCTCCGAGTTTGCTAATAAAAAAAAAGTTTTTTTTTTTTTTTTTTCAATTTTAATTTAATAATAATAATAAAAGTAAGGAGTTAGAAAAATTCCTTTTCTCTGATTCAAAATAAGCGGGAAACTATTGATGTCTTGTCAATGCTGAAATATAATATTCAAAAACTGATAAGGAGACTTTGGGCATTTGATTTTGCTGAGATTGTTGAAATTCGTAAGATATTCATCAGTCCATGAAATTGTGTGGAAATGCTTGCCTATTCACATTTCTTCTATTATTATGCTTTTTTTTCTCCCCCTCCATTTTGTGCAGAGGGGAAAGAAAAAAAAAACCTTACACGAATTTGTTTAACGAGCATGAAAGATACCGATTCTTTTGTATGCAAGATGGAATTGAATAAGTTTTTTTTTAAAGGTGTCTCTTTTTCACTGGGTCCCTTATACATTGCTATTTGTTATTCAGTTGCCAAAAAGTTGCGTGACAACATGCATTTTTTGATGGAAAGATGGGCAGAAATAGCTAGCATGTAATCATTGATAGTGCTTATTTATGCTATGCACATTGCAAAGCTAGTCGTGCGGACAGCTGTTTTTTTTATTTTTATTTATTTTCCCTAGTAAATATTTTCTGTCTTGCAAAACAACCGATCGTATTTTAGAATCACGTTGACAGTTCCGATCGTGTGATTGTTGTTGCAGACTGATGCAATATTTAGTTTCATCAGAATTCTTCCAGAATTGGGGCTGTTGGTTGAATAAAATGCAATAAAAACGATGAAATGGCTTGTTTTCGTAAACGCTTCGTTTGGTTGTCGCGTCAAATCGTAATTTAATGTTCTGTGCAATTCAAAAGTTGCCTTTTTGGCAAATTATCATATTGGTGTTTTCGTTAAACATAACGAAAGCGCGTGGGATATAAAGTCGTCTCACTCGTACACTGCAGTAATTTGCACACTTTATCCCAGGTTAAGAACATAATATTGTTATTTAATCAACTTTTGATTTTTTTATCTGTATCCTGATAAAATATTATTTAATTGTAATTGTTAAGAGGATATCGAATTCTTTGAAAATTATATTTGTAATTCCCATAATAATCCAAAGAATATCATAAAAATATTATCTGAACTTGACACCAATTAGATGTTATTAAATATTAATTCATTTAGTAGGAAAAATAGTAAAGATAATTTTTTTATGAAATTTATTCAGCAATTCAATCAATATTTGATCTAACTTTAATAATATTTTAAATCCATGGACACGATAAAAACAACAACTAAAATTATGATATGCCTGCGACCTACTGTAAATTAATCTTTACCTAAATTTGTTCTATATTCGTCCTTTTATAAAATATCTAGCATCTTTTTTTTTTAAAGTAAATTTATTTTGCTTTGTAAAATAAAACCAAAAAATAAATGATTTTATAAGAGATATTAAATTAATTTATATGTCTATAAGAATGCTTTGATGCAGCTAAAACTATGCTGTTTTGTTTATATTGAGTATTCCTTTAATTATCTTGAAAAAAATTATTAGTTGAAATTTTACTTCAAAACAATAAATGGAGTGAAAATGTGCATACATGTTCAATTTTTCCTAGTAAAAGAATTCTTCCACTGTATAAAGGTCACATTTATTCACTCCCACCAATAATGCTAGTCGCAAATGAATTCAAAGCAAATAAAGGCGAAGAATTCATGAATATGGAACATCTTTTTAGGACCTTGAAACCCAGTCCACAATTTTTTTTCTCCCTCCATGCATGGTCATTTCTTATGTGTTTCAGCACTTGATGGCACATAAATCTGTTCGCGAGATGTTTGTCTGTTTCCGATGGTAATTGATGACCCCTCTCTTCCTCAGAACTGCTTTCGACCTCTCACTGTTCGAAAATTTTTTTTCTTCTTTTTGCCGCCATGACTCACGACTTCCGCTGAAATGCAAATAGTGCTTCGAAGCGCTCTTAGTAACTTCCTATCCCTGTGTGGTACTTCAATCTTTCACTGTACCAGAAAGTAATTCGAGATACGTTGTATCCTTTTTTTTACTTGTAGGAATGTGTCAAGAATAATTTATTTGGGCGACAGTTGTGTAGTTTATGATGGAGATATACGTGAGCTATTAGATTTTTTTTAATTATACTTTTTTTACGTGATATTAATTGTGATTAATTTGTTTACTGGTGATATTAATGTACCTATATCGAATATATTTCTTGCCATTATCGTTCTTAATTTGTTTTGATGTTTTTTTCCCATGTATATCATCGTCACAAAAATCATTTTTCATGTATATCATTACAAAAATCATTTGTTATTATTGTACAATAATAGCAAATGATTTTTGATCCCTCCTAATAATGAAATAAGGTATAAGATAGGCATTGATCAGTTTAACGAAAATATCGCTCATTTTCTAAAATTCCCCCAAAAAATTCTCATAAAGAAAATAGCTTAAAAATCCGAAATAAAAATGGTATATTTTATTTTGGTGGTGCATTTTTCTCCATTTTTAAAATTGCTATTAATAGAGAATGTTATGCCTTCATTACTTTTATAGGCGTTTAAATAAATTATTAAAAGTAATGCTATTCATATTTACGGTTTTCATTGGACTATAATTAAAAATATATTTTGTTATTTATTTGAAATAATGGAGAACCATTTCCTCATGTTTGCTGAGAAAATTTTTTTAAAATCTTAATCAGACAACTGCTATCGCAATGAAATTTTAAGGATGTTTCTTTTCAAACATGCTGCGTCATTTGAATTGATCTTGCCATCCATTTTCGAATTTCCATTAGGATTTTCTAAAAGATTTGATATATTTATGTCTTCAGACGGTATGAAATGATTTTTTTTTCAACCCAAATTTTAAAAGAAAGTAATTCAAGATTCATTCAATCTGGAATGATTTAGTCACGTTCCTCCTATCGCTGCTTGGCGACATTTTCAAATCGTTTTCATTAAAATATGGAGCACACAAAGAATAGAATGAAGGGGGAAAAAAAGAAAGAAAGAAAAAGAAAAGACACTTGTGTCAATGTCTTACTTGGAATCAACAACACTTCCTTTCTTGTGTGTTCGGACCCATAATTGGCCTCACAATGAATGACACCAAATTCTTTGTTTCGAGAGGGTCTGTCTTTTGGTTTAACTATGCAATCACGTGGAACGTGTCTCATCCGATTGCATAGTCACGTGGTAAGGGCGATTGACACGCCCGACGTTGTGGTTTGATGGATTTGCAGTCTTGCATTCTTAATGTTTTATTTTTTAGTGTGTCATTGTACTGCACAATTTCAAAACAACCTGTTGTTTATGTACGCTTTTTTCCCCATCTATTTTTTTTACAGAATCTATATTTGCAATACTATTTTTTCAATTCCTTCTATTAACTCACACTTTCCCTATATATATCTTGTTCAAATTTTCAATCCTTCATAAAATACTTATTATTCATCCACTCAAGTTCAAATACATTTTTTTGAACTTTTAGTGGATGACACTGGATTTTAATACAGTTTTTTCAAATATTAATTCAGTAATTACATTTAACTAATTAATTTAGTTTTTTTTTTAAATTTAAGTTTCATATATCTAATAATAGATGGCACCAGATAAATTTTAAAAAAATGAATGATAATTATTTATAAAGGACTTTCTGCAAAAGAGTGAAAAAAAAAGTAGGAATTGACTTAAAAAAAATTGTTTTTTTTTTATATTACTTGTTTATCATTATTATTAAAAAATGCCTTTAAAATTCAGCTCATAATAATAATAATAGTGATTTCAGTACTCTTCTTCTATAGTGGCTTTTTGGGCTTGGAATGTCGTTGGCGAAAAGAGGAAAATCACCTTTTGACACTGTCAGCTCCGTCAGATGGAGGCGGCCTGATGGCCAATTGGCTAGCGTTCTGGCCCTTGGTACCACAGGCTTTCCCACAGGTTTTGGGTTCGAATCCCGGCGGTGCCATGGATGTTTATAGTGGTTCGGAATCCACTTTAAGCCGTAGGTCCCGGTCTCATATAATCGTAGACTCGGCTATAGGCAAAGCGATGTGGTGTGGTATGTAGTAGTAGTAGTACCCCAGGTTTCTGATTCGAATCCTGGCGGTGGCATGGATGTTCGTTGGTGATTCGGAATTCACGTAAAACTGTAGGTCCCGGTCTAATTAGCGGTGAAGTGTGTACATAATGACCGTAGAGCAACAAACCAAACCGACAAATGGAGCTCCGTAGTTTGTATAAGGATTGATTGTGCTCCGAAATTTTAAAGCTACTCATGCCGAAAATTTGACTCAACCAATTCCTTAAATGTGTTAACACTGCAAAGGTACATCAACATTTTCCAAAATTGCTTACTTCTCCATCTCAATAAATATGCTAAAAAATTTCGTGCGATATCTGTAGGCAATGATGAAATGTAACTTAAGCGGACCATATGACGTTTTCTTTTATTCAATAGAAAAGAGAGAGTAGGGGTGGGCATGTCTTAGTTGTTTCATGCACTATTTCCGAAAATTTGACTTTTTCAGAAAATTTCAATGGTACTCATGATCCCCTGGCCCTTGGTACCACAGACTTTCCGCAGGTTTTGGGTTCGAATCCTGGTGGTGCCATGGATGTTTATAGTGGTTCGGAACCCACTTTAAACCGTAGGTCACGGTCTCATATAATCGTAGATCGTATTAACCGTAGACTTGATTTTTGAGACATAACCGTAGACTTGTAGATCATCATCATCATTGGGCTGTTGCGGCAGTGATGATGATGATTATGTAATTTAAATTTTGACTGTTAAAAATTAAAATTATATTTATTATGATAAAAACTTCTCCAAAATCACCTTCTTCCCTTTAACGCTGCTCTTTTTGAATTTGGCCACTTCCCAATCTTCCACACAATCTGTTGTCGAATTAATTTATTATTTTGACAATATCTTACAACATTTAACGACACATCGGTCATTCCAATTGTGTCAATATTGTTTTCAAAAGCACCACTGCCACAATAGAAAATATGCACAGAGATTTCATTTATAAAAACATGTACACAATTTTGTAAAACTTTTTCATGCAATAAACACCATTTATATTCAAAATTAAATGAACTTTACTTTTTTTTTTTTTTTTTTTTTTTTTTTTTACAAATTATTTTTTTGGTTTCCTTTAGTACCGTACTTCCACGAAATTATTATGAGGTTCCGTTACTTCCAATAAATTATTCCTTTTTTTTTGAATATTTCTAAACAGAAGTTATTTTATTCTATTTAAACATTGTCTTTTGAATGATCGTTTATGTATGTTAATTGTTTTGGAAAATTCGTTATTAAATATATGTTCGTATGATTGTAGTTTTTAAATTTTATGAAGAAAGCAAAATATCATAGACGTACAATAATGCAATTATTTAAAATTAGTTTATAAGATAATTCAGATTAACTATGACACAAATATTAATTTTGCTGATATAATTACTCTTTCAAATGCACTTAATTTATGCAAATGATTTTAATTTGAGCATATGAAATATTTTGATGCGAATTTATTAGTATTAATTATTGCTTATGCATCTTAATGGCATTCTATGTGCTATGCCTTAAGAAAATATTTTATTTCAAAATTAAAATTTTGGTTTTGCATTTGTAAAGCAACTATTCATTTTTTCTTAATTCGGAGAACAAATAATTTACGATTATTTTAAACAAATTGAAAACCATATATTTATCAGCTTATGTACTCTTACTGATTAGTTAAAATTTAACTTTCGAAATCCTATTGGCTGTTGAGTCAAATCTTGATTACTAGTGTGTAACTGTCAAATGCACTTCTGAAGCTGGGATGAAAGTAAAATCTAAAGTAGTTGGTCGTTACAGCTTATCTTAGAGAGCTATTTTGCTCATAAAGTTATTATCAGGAGCCCTTATCTGTTGAAGATCTTGACCCTTTCACTGTTTACATTATTGTGATGTGTTTGTATCTCCAGTTTCTTGTACATTTTTTAGGATTTTGTCTGATTATAAACAGTGCTCTTGCTTGAAATAACTAGGGTGGTATCAGATTACCTTATTAACCCTGTCACCCTTGTTTCTTTCATGGGTACTTGAAATTTGTGCTTGTTTATTTCAAGTTTTATTACTTCTTTTTATTAGCAATAAAACTAATATAAATTTTTTCCTTTTCATTTATTTTTTGAATAATTTATAATAAATTTCCATTTTAAATATTATTTTTATCTTGAAATTAGTTTTGATTGCTTTTCAAAATAAATTCAGAAAAATTTGTGCCGTTAACTTTTTAATTTGTTTTATTTTGCAATATTCTTTACTGTAAAAGCTATAAAAAAAATGAACTTTTTATCTGAAACAGATATGATAAAGATGCATTGGAAGAAGCATTGAATGAAATATAAATAAATATAGTATTAGATTGCACGAATTTAATTTGATTCTAATTAAAAATTTTCAACTAGTGAAATATCAATTTCTTATCGTTTTTCATATTTTAAATTAGATTTAAACATTTAATAAAAATAATTTAAAATTATTCGATAATATAATCGTTAAACAACTATTCATTAACTTTCTACATATAAAAAAAAAAGTCCAAGTGAATCTTTGCTTTTTTTATGTTATAAAAGTAAACAAATTCAGTTATTTAAATCAATTTTAGTTTGTTTACAAGTGATTTTCTTTAAGTATATATTATTCATTAAAAATAATAATAATAATACTTTAAGCACAAAATATTGTGATGGAAGTAAATTTTCAAAAAATTCAATATTTTTATTTGTTGAAGCAAATTTAGAATCTGAATTGCTGACTGATTTAATTATTTTGTTAATTAATTCTTAAATTAGTATTAAAATTTTTTGCTGCTTTCCATGGTTTTCAAAAATTAAAATATTGATAAATATTAAACTTTTAATTTCAGAACATTTTATATTATATATTTTTTTATGTATGTTCTGGAAATATTTGCATGGCAAGCAAAGAATTTTGTTATTTATATACATATATTTTTTTTACAGTTAAATGCCAAGAGGGATTTGTTTTTTCGGCATGATGCACCTACAAGTAATCACACGGTAGCACCTCCTATTATAAATTCATCTTTAGGTATCAATTCCAATTCGTCATCCAAAGAATCCTTGTCTAGTAAAGAAGGAGAAAGAATGAAAGATATGTCTCCAAAAGATTTGGATGGCTATGTTGGGTTTGCCAACTTGCCAAATCAAGTTTATCGAAAAGCTGTCAAGCGAGGTTTTGAGTTCACTCTCATGGTTGTAGGCAAGTTAAATTTTTTCAAATGAAATTTCCTTTAAAATATTATTTTTTGCTTAAATATGTGTTAAGAAAAATTTAAAACACTAGAAAAGTGGCATGTTTTTTGTTTATTGTATAAAAATAAAATTCATATATTACTATAAATAATGGATATACAAAGAAAAAATAAAAATGTAGCAGAATTATGTCAAATTGTTTACTTTTCAACAATAAAAAATATTCAAGATTTTATTAAATTTTTAGTTTTTAAACTTTCAAATATTATTAAATTTGAAAAGATGGTATATTATAGGTGCTTAAAAATATTTTTGGTAAATAGAATAATTACAAAATTTTTTATTGAGTAATAAATCTGAATAAAATCTTTTAAGTTGTAAGAAAAATGATGATGATTATTGCTTTTTTTTGTCACAGGGGAAGCTGGACAGGGTAAATCAACTTTAATTAATTCTATGTTCCTGACTGACATTTATTCTAATGAACATCCAGGCCCATCTCTTAGAATTAAAAAGACATTACAGGTATGACTAATGTTTGTTTAGTGAAACATTTCATTTGATTTCTAAAGGAATTTTATTTTATTTATTTTGGACAAAATGGCAACACAATATTTTTATTATGTTAATTATTTAGATATTTAATAAATTATTGAATTTTTAAGAATCATTAAATTCTTTAAAAATATCTTTCACAATTAATTTTGTTTTTATTTAATTCTATAGTATACAAGTTGTTTTATTTTAGGTGGAAACAAGTAAAGTTCTTCTAGCAGAGAACGGTGTTAATTTATTACTCACTGTAGTAGATACACCTGGGTTTGGAGATGCTGTTGACAATTCTCATTGGTAAATATAATGATTTTGTTTGACAATTCTCATTTATTTTTTTAAAAAAATTATTAACTTAAAATTTCTAATTGATAGATGACAATTTTTTTTTTAATCATTAGTAATTTTATACTATATTTATATAAAAATACTGAAAAAATATTTGTTTATAAATATTTTTAATCTTGACATCCCTTTCATGTAAAAATTAATGTATAATAAACAATTTTTTTTTATTTTTAGTTGAATGAGTAAAAATTATTTTTAAAGAAATCATGTATTTCAAGTTATATCAATTATTTTTCTGTCTTTTATATTAAAATAAATCATAAATTTTTTATTTTAAATAAAACCAAAATCCCTTGAAAGTTATTTTAATAAATACACTAATAATTTTGTTTACTGCTGAAAACTTTCACAATCTTGTTCATATAAAAATTCATTTGACGTGAAAGAAATATTCAATACTTGATAAATGCATTAATTCTGCAAAGTTCTATTTTGATAACTTTCTGAATATTTCTTTTTTTCATTCTAGTTGGCAGCCAATATCTGACTACATAGAAGACAAATATGAAGAGTACCTGAATGCTGAATCTAGAGTTCACAGAACAACTATACCTGATGGGAGAGTGCATTGTTGTCTTTATTTTATAGCTCCTTCTGGTCATGGGTGTGTTAATCATCAGTTTATAATTTTGATTGGCATTTTTTCAACTCATCCTCTATTATAAAATTTAAAAAAGTTTAATTATAGTGTTAAATTTGCATAACATAGTAAAAGAATATTTATTTTTTCATGTAAGCTAATTCATGTTTATATTTGTAAAGTAGTTGTCCATTTTAGCATTTTGTAAAACCAAAAACAATTGTCCGTCGCAATTTCCTGTTGTTATTATCATCATCGTAAGAATGCAACAATTTAATTTTGAAGTAATAAATCTAGTCTCTAGAGTGGGATATATAAACCATGAGCTACAGGTAGTCATTTATTAATTTGTTGGTGGCTTACCTCACCACACATTTTTTTTTTTAATTTTTTTTTTTTATTCATGTAAAAGATTGTGTTGCAAATATTAATATTTGTTATGGTCCATCAAGAACTGCTTTCTTATTTGAATGAGTAAAATAGTGACTATATTTATTTAATAATCCAATTTTTATCTTACTCATGAATGCATTCATATCAAAGAGCTTGAATTCATTGACATGCAAGATGAAAACATGAAATAAAAGTTAAGACAATTCATTCAACTGCTAACTCATCCCTACTGGGATCATAATTAAAGAATTATTCCTGTGATTATAAAGACGTGGATTATAAAGTCATGAATAAGTCGGTGATATTAACATATATTTTTAAATAAGCCTTTTCAATATGGAATTCTAAATGATTATATCTTTTCAAAAACATTTATATTAATTTTAATATTTAGCTATTATAAAAATTAACATTAAATTAAAGGGAAATAATAAATGCATAATTAAGTCTTTTTATTTAGTATTTGTTTGTAATACAGGCAAAATATTTAAATAATTTATTTTAATATGCATACCTTTTGATGGCCCTGCCATAAATCACAATGAGTTACTTGGCAGGTCTGTACATGGCTATTCTAGAATATGATATGAGAATTATGAAATATCCTATTTTTATTGTTTCTCAAGGAAAATATGGAGTGCTATTTTATCTATTTATGTTCAAATTAAAAATTAAATTTGTGTATACAGTATGGTGTTCAAAGTAAAAAATATAAAATTCATGTATTTTCTTGCTGTATTCATATATTTAAATATAGCTTTGAGCATAATATATAATTTGTTATTGTGGAAGCTAATTTTATGTTGCATTAGATTAAGCTGATTGTGTTTAATTGGTATTTGCAAGGTATTCATTTTAAAATTCCCATTTTGTTTTTAGGAGAAATTACTGGCCATGCATAAAATCAAAGTTAATTAATTTACTTTTATATTTACTACCTATGTTAAAGTTTCTTTCTAAATATCACATAATTTCCGTGGAAAATTAATTTTCAATCATGGATAATAGTTGAATTGTTATGGATTCTCAGATTTATTTTAAATACATTATTGCAGAATAAACTAAAAAAGAAATAAATAATAATAATAAAATAATTCATCGTGTGTCATTTCTCAAAAGAAAATTTACACCTGACTAAATTAAAAATGCTGAAAAAGTACTGTATGCTGGCATTAAATGCAAATAGTATAATAGATATTATGCAATTAATAAAATATGTTTTTCATTTAATTATATCTATATAATTATTTTATTATTTTGAAATTAGACCAATAAAAGCACACATACCAATTTTACTTGAATAATGTATTTCTTTTTGTTTGATTGATTATTTAATTACTTATATGAAATAATTTTATTAAGTTTTTAACGTATTGAAAATTACTGATTTACATTTATTTTTTGTTAATATAAACATTTTGAGAATTGGTAATTATACAAAAGCTGAAATTAAAATAACTACATATGAAAATAAAAATATATTTTAACTGAATTTGAATACAAAGCTCATTTAATCATTTTCATAATTTGTAATTTTTTAAACTTGGAACTATCCTTTCTACTGAAGCAGAGTGTATAAAATTGCAGTTGTAAAATTTTTCTGAAAACTATACTATTTGAAAATATTTTGTACTACTATTTATATGATGGAAATTATTTAGTATTAATAAAATTTTTTAGATATGTTAGCATTAATCATTAGATTATACATATAAATAATTTTGCGAATTACTCATTTTATTTTGGTTATTAAAAATATTTTTGTAAGCATTTGTTAATAGTATGATACAAAAATTTATTTGCATCTTTTCAAAATTTTTTACTTTTTCCTGAATTTCTTTGAAAATTTATTAGTCTGAAACCTCTTGATGTGGAGTTTATGAAAAGGCTACATGACAGAGTCAACATTATTCCTATCATTGCCAAAGCAGATACAATGACTCCAGAAGAGTGCCATCATTTCAAGAAAACAGTAAGCTTCTCAAAATGCTTTAAATTCATTTTCCACTTTTTAAAAAATGTTTATAATAGAAAGTCTATATATTTAGTTTTCTATATGTATAATTTTAACTTTATAAAGCAACTCTATGTTGTAGATGCACACATTTAGTTGAGCATATACTTTAACTTGTTGAACATAATTCTGTGATTTTTCATATGATCATAAATTAATATTAGAATTTTGCCTGTTTATTATTTTAATATATTAAATCTGATATTAAGCTTTTTATTTAGATTCTGAGTGAAATTGCACAAAATCAAATAAAGATATATGAATTCCCTGACTGTGATGACGATGAAGATGAAAACAGACAACAGAAAATTATGAAAGTAAATTTATGCATGTGGAATTTACATTCATTTATATAACATATATATATTTGTTTTTTATGATAAGCCAATTAATGATAATTAAATTTACTACAAATATTTTATTTTTGAATATCATTTTCACTTTTCGGCTCTTAAATTGGTATAACGAAATATTTATGATTTATTGATAAAAAGATAACTTCTGCTGCTTAATAGCTATGTATGTCTTTTTGTAATTAGAGTTACAGCTGATGCTTTTTATTAATTTTTTCCCCATTACTTTATTTTAATATTAAAAAAATGCTTTCATTTTTTAAATAACGGAGAAGAAAAAGATAAAATAGAATGCTAATCTACAAAATTTCGTAAAAAAATTGTTGAAGTTATAATAAGTACCAGTGGTTAAAAAAAAGATGATAAAAATATTTATTATGGTTTATGCTTAAGAATTAGTTTTGATTAATTGTAGAGGAAAACAAATGAAGGATAATAATAAAAAAAATTATATATATTTGTAGTAAAAAAACAAATCTGATAATACAAGTTAAACATTTTAGCATGAAGTTAGATCTGATGCAGGAAAAACAAACAAGATAAAAAAAAAAAAAAGTACTTGTGTTAGAGAAAATTGGTTGCTATGTAGTTCTGAGAAGTTTTTCAGTATTTGGTTACATTGATGTACTTTTAAAAATAATTTTCTATGAAATTAATGTGCTGATTGTTATTATTTTATTTTTAGGACAGAGTACCATTTGCGGTTGTTGGAAGCAATACCATCATCGATGTGAATGGCAAACATGTTAGAGGTCGCAGATATCCCTGGGGTGTGGCTGAAGGTATTGTTATTGAATGCTTGAAATAGTTGAAGACAAAAAAAAAAAAAGGTAGAATTATATATGTAATATATATGTATATTTTTTTTTACAGTTGAAAACATGGAACATTGTGATTTCATAGCATTAAGGAATATGCTTTTAAGGTAACTATATTGTTCTATTAATTTAGTAAATCAAAATTACTTAAGTGTATACTTTTGAATTGGTTGGTAGCTCTTACAAATAAATGAATATTCAAGATATAAAAAATAAATACTAAAATCTTATAAAGAGCCCTGAATGTTATTTAACAATGTATAAAGTTAGTTGATTTCATCAACATTGTGACATCTACATGACTTTTTTGTTGTCGTAATTTGCTTTTAATCAAATGCTTATACACTGAATTTCTAATAAATTTCATCTTGGCATTGTTTAAATTTTTCAACAATTTTATTGTTATGCCATTCTCTTTATCTATTTTGAAATATCCAGTATTAGGTTATGACAGAATAGACGAAACAATTTGATTATTTCGTAAGATGTCACCTATTAAAATTTTTTATCAAAAATTGAGTAATGTAACTATGTTTGTCTTGTAATTGATTGGTAATGTGTAACTGGTGTAGTTTTGATTTTAAATTTTACAAAATTAAACCTTTATTTTTTCATAGTAATAATATTTAGTTAAATAGCCATCTAAATTAAAACTCTTGCTATTAGGAATTCTGATAAGGAAGGTTAGAGACATTACTGTCTCATTGGTTCCCTAGTCAGTATGTCGTTTGTTCGTTTTGTGTCATGTATTATTATAAAAATACTTTGTTACTTTATTCTCAATTAATAAAATATTTTATAATGCTTTCTTAATTTCTATTTATATCTTTTTTATATATGAATAATTTCTTTTTTAATGCAGGACACACATGCAAGACTTGAAAGATGTTACAAACAGTGTACATTATGAAAATTTCAGATGTAGGAAATTAGCTGGAGTAGGCTCTGATGGTAAACCAGCTAGACTTTGTAATAAGTAAGTTTTTTTTATTTTCCACCTCATTATATAGATTTTATGTATTTTAGCTAAAAAAGCTTCAGTCTTTATATGCATAAATTGTGATTATTTAATTTTTGCTTGCAAAAACAAATATTTTCTTTAATATAATAAATCAAATATAAAATCAAAATATTCACTGTTTCTGCTGACTGATTTGACTGCATCATTAGCAAAAGTCATTAGTACATTAGTACATTCATTAAATATTAAGTTATTATCATAGCTAATTTTAATTTTGCACGTATTGATTATTATAAAATGTTTTGAAATGGAAACTAGTTAAATGTATTATTTTCCTGATATATATTCTTAATACATCAATTTTAATTTGTATTACATTTGTCTTAATAAATTAAAATTAATAAATTTCCTTCTGAAATTTCTAATAAATTTAAAAATTTGATTTTTCCTGTTCCGAATATTTCACATTACCCCTTTCAATATCAATTTTTCTAAAAATGACTATCCTTCCATCTCTGAATTGAACATTCTTGAATATATATATATTATGAGAAGTTTAAAATACATAAGTGCGAGATGAGTTTTTAGAGGAATTAGATCTAAGTTGTTCCATATACAATTTTAGAAAATCTGACATATAGTTTCGAAAATTTCAGGAGTACTCATTGATAACTTTTGTAATTAGTAAAAATTGGATGTGAGATTTTGTTATAAAATATATATAATTACATATTTATCTTTTATAGTATAACTTTACATACTTTTTTTAACTCTTAAAAAAAATTATATTCAACAGTTTCTAGATGTGTTAGTATATCCTTATTTGTTCATGGAACTAAATATATAAGTTTAAATGGTAATTTTAAATTTATAACTAATTATATGAAATAAAAAAGTTAAATTAAATTGCCATTATTGTTTTGATGGGAACTTTATTTTTTTTTTCTTTTAGAAATCCATTAGATCAGCTAGAGGAAGAGAAGAAAGAACATGAAAATAAAATGAAAAGAATGGAACAAGAAATGGAACAAGTTTTTGAGCTAAAAGTGAAAGAAAAACGACAAAAGCTTAAAGATTCTGAAAGTGATGTAAGTATTTTTTAAGTTCAAATTAAGCTGGTGGAAAAACTCAAAGGTATATGCTTTGTCAAGATTAATTGAGAAGGAAATAAGTGAATTAGAAACTAAATTATAGCTATCATTGAGGAGTCAAATTATTAAATGTGCTTTATTTTTTTTCTATTTTGATATTAGTAAATCTAAAGTTCATATATTTTATTTTTATTTAATAGCTTCAGAAAAGACACGAACAGATTAGGTTAAGCTTAGCTAAGCAGGCTCAAGAATTAGAAGAAATGAGAAAGGCATTTGAAAAAGAGAAAAGTCAGTTTGAAGTAGCCAACAAAGATGTAGAAGATGCTTTCAAAAGAATGACCATGGACAACAATTCCAAAGAGTAAGTACTTTTCAGTTATTGTTATAATTATTTTAATTAGTATACTTTTTCTTACATAATGAATAGTTAAATAATAAATAACTTCTTAATAAAGTTCTACTCAACCTTTTTTTCCCCTCCTGATATAATATATTGTAAGACTTTCTGAAAAGAAAATTATCAAGTGGTTTCATTATATGCTTTTTTATATTTTTGAAGCATTTTTATTCAATTTTATTTAATAGTGAGGTTATATATTGAGAATGTTTGAACCTTCCCCTTATGTTGTGAATTGAAATGTGTTATGCTGATATCACTCATAATTTCTGATTTCTCTGCAAGGTGCATGATTGTGTCATTGATGTGTTTGACTCCCATTTGTGCTTATCCATGTTATGTCTTGTCTGCAATTGTGATGTGTTATACCAGAAGTAGATAAACAAGTCTTTTCTTTTTTTAAAGAACCTGAATTATTAAAAATAATTATTTTATTAAATTTATTTTTAATTATTATTTTAAATCACAAAATTTTTCAAATATATTAAAGAACAGTTTGGGATACTTTGTTTATCTATGCTGGCTCTAGCTATGTAATGTGAATGCCTTGTTTATTATTTGTAAACTTTATCAAGAAATTTGAGTTTGATATATGTAATTTATTTAGCAATGCAAAAGCCCTCTTTTGGTTTTTCCAGTACTTTCTGTATTGATCCTCTTTGTAATGAATGAAGCAATGTAAATGATATTAATCAAAGTTTTTATTTTATTTCTTTTAAAATAATTATTATCATATTGTAATAAAACACTTTTTTTTTAATATGTGGATAAAAGTTTTTGATTATAGAACCAGCTTTTTAGATTGATAGTTACTATTATAAAATATGTTTTAACTTAAAAGAATAATGTTTGACTCACACATATAATTTTTTAGATTAAATATAATGAATGAGAATATTTTCAAAATATGTTACTTTTAAGTGTAAATATCCCTTAAATCTCTTAATTTTATCGAACCTTCTTTTGGTAAGTTACCAAAATGGTGACTCTGTTTAAAAGGCATTTAATAAATGTATTTCAAGGATTCAAGCTTAAAATTTATAATTAAGTAAAAGAAATTTCATTGCAAATATTGTTTTATAATAAATAATTTAATTTGGCATTTATCAAAGCATTTTAAGATAAAATAAGAACTTTTACTTTCATTAATTAAACATTAATTAAATGAGCATTTTCATAAAAAATCAAAATTATTTTACTACTAAATTTTGACTAAATTTTAAATTAGTTTTATATCAATTTAAGGGGGAAATGAAAATTTCCTACTAAAAATTGACAAGTACTTATTAAAGGATTATTTCCCTTAATTGAAAAATAGTCAGTTTTCTGTTATGTTATTATAGTGTACATATTTTGCACATTGTTATGAAAATCTTTCCTAATTTATAATTTTTGTTAAATAACTAGCTGTATTAATATATGGTTTTCAGAAGATTTTGATGTAATTGTTAATTAAAACAAATATGCCATACTGCAATATTGAGCTTTTTGTTTGTATTTTAGTTTTATGTTATTTAATACCTGCTTTAATAGTTAAATAATTTATTGATTACAAAAGTTCATATATTATTGCTTTCTCAACTTAATTAAAGTTAAGTAAATTTCTTTGTCTCACTGATTCAATAAAGTTCATTTATGTTATGTATTTTAAACAAAAGGGGAATAAATTTAAGTATGTTGAGATATGCTTAAGATGTTAAAAATATGTGATGCTTATAATTCAGGCTAAGTTTGGGTCAGAAAATCTTCTCTGCTTGCTGCACTCCTTTCTCTTCAAAGAAATTTTTGAAAATGTTTGGTGATCCACCTACTTCACTCTAACCTGATCCTCTTTCACCAATTGGACAGGTACTTCTCAGTTATGTGCAATGCTTCATTTTATATTCTTCCTTAAAATGAAATCAATGCCTTGAATTAAAAAGCTGTATCATTTGGCTTTTTTTATTTGATTTACAGATTGCCACTTTTAGTAAAAAGAAGCCTTTATGCAATGCTTTAGATTGACAATTTATTAATGTTTTCTTTGAAATGATAAGGAAATATTGTAGTGCAATATATTTTTTTCGTTGAATTTTTATTTATAAATAAAGAATCACAGCCACTAAGCTAATATTAAATTGACAACTATTGTATTCCATTAAAAAAACAAATGTTGAACAATAAATTTTACATTGGACTATAGCAATGACAAATTCAAGTTTACTTGCTTTTAGTGCATCACAATATTTACATTGATCTCTAAATTTTAGATTTAATTTTAATCTTATAAGTGAACAAACTTTTACAGATATTTTTAACTAATTAATGAGATATTTGGCTATAAAATTACTGATCTTTCTAGGTTCATTATATAAGTAGCTATTAAATCTGTCGATAATTAATGCTTTTATGCAATCTGCAACATGGTGCATTTAGACTGTTGTGTGATATTACATGAAATTTTTGTGAGGCATTTTTAACGATTAGTCAGATATTATTTTGTATAAGAAAAACACATAAATCATTAAAAATGTATAACAAGGCAGGCTGTCCAGCATGAATGTAGGCAGTATTAAATTCATAAATGACTTTATAAAATCATTGTAAATTTTTTTTGAATTTATAGTTATGTAATGTATAAAAACAATCAAGTTAATATCGTGTTTATTTTATTTAAACATGAACCTACATTTCTTATTTTTAATTTCATTATTATTGCTCACTAATCTAAAAACAATGGTAGATTTATTAAACTGTATCATTTTTGTTTAGGTGTCAAGATATTTATTTTAGAATATACATTTACTAACCTTATTTGCTTTTCAATTATCATTTAAATTAATATACATCTTATGTGCAAACTGAAACAATCTCCCCTCCTTTACCCTTTTCATATGCATGGTCTAAAAAAGCCAATAAAATAAATTTTATAAGAAAGAAAGCAGTCTTAATTTATTAAATGCAGAGATAGAAAATCTGTATCAACTGTGCCAGACTATGCCAAAATTCACCACTTGCTACATTCTGCTACAAAAACCACAAAATTCTCATGTCTGCGCCAAAAGTAAGATATTTCCTTTATTTTGATTTAGTAATCCCGGAAAAATAGCCATATATAAATGATCCAATCCTCAGCCTTCACTTAAGATTGCAACTAGAGGGGTTAGGAATTAATGAATGGTTAAAGTTTTGCTTTTATGGCATCTTTGCTGTTGATAGGCGATTATGCATCTTTAATGAATTTTGTTGATTACATCAACAACATTCATCGTCATATATCGTCGTTTGTGATAGTTAATTTGAATCATTTTAATGATTCGAGCAATCCTTAAAAAAAATTTTTTTTAATAATAGATTAAAAAGATTTGTTCTATATCACCGTGCTATCTATTGCCTTTATAAGAACAAATAATTTGTTGGTGAACTTATACTGTTTTTTTTTATAATAACTATTTTAAATAAATGTATTAAATTTAAATTATTTCCAAATGCTAATATTTTACATTTGTGCATAATGTTTCTACTTCCTCGCTAAATATTTTAATTTTTATAAATTGCTGAATTTTTTCTTTAGAACTAATATACTTTCTTTATCCCCTTTTTATTTATTATCTTGTTTATATATATCTAAATTTTAAAATAATTGCATTTTTAATAAAAATTTACAAATTAGCTTTAATCTGTAATTTGAAGGTTTGAAGCAATTCTTTATTTCCTATTTATTATTTGAATTGAATTTTGTAAGCATATTCTTTTACCACAGAATATCTACCAATACTATATTATATGTAGAAATAATAAAAATCTGTAAAGATATGTTAAATAATATTTATTTAAAAACATATTTATCCATTATTTAACTTTGCATAATAGTTAATTCTCCTTATGTGTTACAGATTGATTTTTTTTTTTTCTTCTTCTTTTTTTTTTTTTTTTTTTGTGCTTTTTTGTATTTTTAAAAAAATTGGAATACATATAATTTTAGATTTAATTAAAAAAAAAAAAATTCTACTTTTGTTTATACAAATAGAAATAACTTATAGTAAACATATAAAATTTTTTTTTTTTTTAGTCAAAATTTGTATATCATTTGTTATTTTTAAATTTTAAATGAATCTTTTATTTCTTCACTACAATACTTTTCTTTTCTACTTAAAATAATTTGTATTTCAATTGAATTATATATTTAATGTAAAAATCGCATGTTTAAACAAAATTCAGAGAAAAGTTTAATATATTTTTCCTATTTAATAATCATATTCTTATAAGAAATCCATTAGAAATTGATACAATATTTTCATTTAAATTATCCATTGCCAAGAATTCCAAAAAAAATTGAAGCTACAATAAGCATAAAGAAAAACTGTTAGCCTTTAAAAGATACAATTTTAATAAATACATCCATTATTGAAATGGATCCAATTCAGTATTAGATGCATTTATTAATAGATATTAAATAAAAAGTTATTTTATTATCTATACATTAAATTATTATTTTACTATCTGTACATTAAATAAAAATTAGTTTTTAACATTCTATTTTAATTTTTTTCTTGAAGTTAATGTTACATCAGTAAATTAGTGTAATGAATTTCTGATACCTTATGAAATGAGGCAGTTTAATTTACTTTTGTATTTGATCATGCATTTTTATTTCATACAAATCATACAATTGCTAAATAATTTAAAATTAACTAGTTTATATCTTGAAATTTGAAGAAGAAATTGGAAAAATATGCTACTATGAAACAACTGAGAGAAAGTGTGAGGGAATGCAATTTGTCCTGTTGCAAAACTGCCCTGAAGCTGCTATGAAAATAATTTTTTTGATTTTCCTCCTCTGTAAATGATACAATTAATCAGTGTATCAGTTTGCAATATCATTTTCATTGTGATGTGCCATTCGCATTTTAAACTAAAACGTTAAAAATAAACAGGTGACAATAGCTGTTACTATATGTGTGAAATTTTTTGTAAAGTTCTTTAACTTTTAATATAAGAAGTGCATTGATATTTACACAAATTATTAAAGAGCTGCATCGAAAATCAATTTGAGATCTGGAGATTTCTAAGGCTTTTATTTGATCTCTGATAGCAATTTAAACATTTAATTTAAAATTAAAAAAAAAAACCTTTATTTTGAAAGTAATCATAAAAGGATTGAGTTAAACCTTAGCTGAAAAATTTCTTAAATGTTATACCATTTCATTTTTTAATTACTTTTTGTCATTTGACAAAAATTTATAGCAGGTATATATATATATTAAATTGTAGGCTCTTTGTTGATTGTAAGCATGTGTTGATATTAATGCATGTATGTGTGGTATTCTCAAGGGTTTTTTTTTTTTGTACTTTATATTTATTTGGGGATTAATTAATATAAATACTTCGAGTTTTAAGCTCAGGACACTGGTATCCCATTGAATACCTGTGTTCTAATTTAAACTTAAAATAAATATATTCTGAAATAATTTTTGGTCATATTTCAACTCAAATTTTATTTCAAATCTTTTATTTGTTAATACTATATTTTATATAGATAAGATTTTTTTCTTATAGTAAATGTTCAATTTTCCCAAAGATAAAGACTATAGAAAATTATTTTATATTATAATAACTTAATAGGTTCATATTTAACATATTGACAATTTAAAATTCAGTTTATTGGCAACAACATTATCAACAACATGTAAATGAATTTTAAATATATATATATATTTTTTTTGTTGAATTTTACTGTTTTGAATTGTATTTTGATTTGCCTGCTTCTCCATTTCTCCAGCATTTGGAATTTGTGCATCCTTATTATTTTTGTTTGCATTTTGGTTTTTGTTAATACTTGCACCCTTTCAATTTTCTCCCTGTTTTTCAGAATCATATGATTACTTGCACAAGATAGAATTATCTGCATATTTATTAAATTTTATATATTTTAAAACAAGATTCCATAAAATTTAATATAATTTAACTAAAAAAAATTTCTGCTCTGAAAAAAAATTCATAAGGTTAATATCACTTTGTTTCCTCTACTTATTATAGTTTTACAGTTGCTTTTAAAACGTTAAACTATTTAATATAAATTTTTTTTTAATTTTTAAAAATTGCTGATTTTATAAAAACTAAACTTAAGCTTGTTACAAATACGTTATTTTATTTTAATAAAAAATTGTTTCAAAATAGCTTTAATTTATAAAATCTCATAAAACTATTCTGTATTATTATTATATTATCATTTCATTAAAAGCAAATAAATCGCTCTGTCTCACATTTGGCTTATCAAGTTTTTAAATAGATATTTATTTTTGTCCTTTTTTTTTACATTCCATCTTTTGTTTTCATATATTTTGCCATCAACAGGACAGTATCTGGATCAGCAAGAAATACTCCACGACTGAAAACCAAAAATTTGACTGCCTTTCTTTTTAAGTAAAATGCTTTTTTCATGTTATGTTTTATTATGTGCTGTGAGTTGTGTAATTTCTAAATGTTTCATACATTATAAAATAATGTATTGGGTTGATTAATTTTTTAACTTTTCAGATAAAAAATATTACATTTTTTTTTAGATTAAATAAATATCAACTTGTTAAATGCATTAATGTATATATTTTGGATTATACTATAATTTAAATATATTACAGATGTTTTAATTATTTTTAATTAGTTATTTATAAAATTATGCATTTAATGCTAATTTTAAGGAAATTGGTCTATTTTAAAGTATTTAAGGGCTATTAAAAATTTTTTATAAAAATAATTAGAAACATTCCATTAAAGTAGCCACTGAAATCCTATAATTTAATGTGTTTTGCTTAAAAAATTAATTAAAAAAATAAATAACATACTTTTATCTATGCAAACTCATTTAAAACACTAAATTTTTATTGACTTTTATTTTACAATAAATTTGAAGTTAAAAATATTATTTAAGAATGTAATATTGCATATTACTAAGATTGAAACCTTAAACTTGTATGTTTCTGAGATTATTCTTCAATACAAATAAAAATTTATTTTTTATTATAATTATTAGCTTTTTCAAACTGTTCAAATTAATTCTTAAAAATGTAATGGTTTTTCAGATTATACAATGTATTATATTTATTTGAAATCTAAGTTTAAATAAAACTAATTCTTTTCTATTAAGTTGAATTTCTTAAAAAAAATAAAAAAATAATAGAAATACACAACTCATTTGAGCCCATATAATTGTTTTGATTTGCAGTTTTTGTATTATTTTGTGTTTTATTTTTTAACAGAATTACGCACAAAATTGTTATGCTAATTTGTAAATTTTTGTTTAGTTTTTGTGTTAATTTGGTAAGAGATTGTAATTAAACTGATAATTCAAGAAATAAAATTTTTTAATGGATTTCTATTGATTTCATTATAAAATTTGTATTCAGGATTATATATTTATAAAAAAAATCTACATTATAGAATAAATATCAAAGAAATAACACAAATATATTTTTGTTCATTATAATGCGGATAATTAGTGAAGTTCATAAAATATCTATAATAAATATGTTAGTTCTATTAAAAACATTTTTTCATTTATGATTGTGTGTTTGTAGTTGTAATATGTTTGTGATCTGTAAATTATTTACTGGTAATATATAATGTATGTATATGTGTATATTTAGTGTTATCTCTTACTTTCATTAGAAATTTTCATAATCAATATGTATTCCTAAAATTAAATATGCATACATATTAAATGCATTTAAATTGGACATGGCTATTGTAAGTACTTATGTTCTTTCATTGAATTAACCATATTTTGTCATATATGTTATATGGTATTTTTTTAAAGATTACATTCAACATATGTTGCAGATCTTGTTCTGAGAAACAAATATTGTTTTTAAAGTTTTTTAATATTTTTATTTTATTTTATACTGAATGTAAAGGAATTGAATTTGCAGCATTATATTTAAATCTACTTCTATTCTCTTAAATTGAGTTGTTGATCATAAGGTTTTACAAACATAGAGAATAACCCCCCAAATAGACAAAAGACATTGAGATGCCTAATTGAATAAGTAAATTTATGTACAATATGCATTTGAAGCTGTAAAAATCTGATACCTATTTAAGCCATGTCTATTTTTTTTTACCCAGGTGTAAAAATAAAAATTATTTTGAGTATATATTGCATAGATGATTTTTTTTTTTTTTTTTTTTGAGGTGTTGTTTGTAAATTTTATATTCATTTTATCCTAATTAAATATATTAATTTATAACCAATGTATTTATTAATTTAAAATTCATTTGCATAAGCAAATTATTTTGTTCATATTATTTCAAATTTTTACTGTCATTTTTCTTTTGAGTTTAATTGTTTCCTTTGATTAAAAAAATAAAAATACATTGAAAATAAATTTATTTGGTTTCTGATTATATACTTGTTTCTGTACTTTACTTTAGTTGTATTATAAATAAAATGTCTAAATACATTTCTTTAGTATATTCTGAATTAACAGATTATTTGATTGTGTTTATATTACAAAACCATTTATTGTATTCGATAGCAAGTAAGTTTTCTTTAAAATGATTAATTTTTAATAATATATAATACCTTTTCAGTTAAATGAATAATAGCTGTCTCTTAAAATGTTTTTTTTTTTCTATATAAATTTTTGCATTTATTGAACAACCAGTAAATCACTAATAGCTTGTGCTTTGGTTTGCATTGTAACTGCTTGAATTTTTCTATTGAGAATTGAAGCTACAAACGTTTGTTGTGAGCTAATTAAATTAAGAAACTAAATTTTATTTATTTATTTATTTTTTTGAGATATGTGAAGCTTACCAGTAAAAAATTATTTAAATATTTTTTTAAACTAATAACATACAATGTATTAAATATTTTCATGTATCATTAGATAAAAAAAATTCAATTAATATTATATTTTGATTAATTTCTTAAATTTATGTATTAGAAATAAATATGTTTTGATTCTGAATTGTATTGAACATATTTCAGATTTAATCAAATTAATAATTGCATAGATTTATTAGTGTTGTTTTATTGTATAGATTGTTCTTGACATTTTGGATAAAAATATGTAAAATGTATAAACAGTTACCTTTTTAATTTTCAGCTTCTGTATAAAGAATATCTTGTTTCAGACATTAATAAATATTTAATCTTTAATTACCGTACATAATCAAATATTAGGATTTTCATTAATTGAGATTTTACTTCCCTTTTGCTGCTTGCTTAATTATTTGATATTTCTTACTAAGAGCTTTGAATAATCCTATTTATCTTTATAACTTTCATTAACCCTTATGATTTTTCTTAAATTTAAGTTTTTAGTTTGTGAACTGAGATGTAATTTTTGTTTTATATTGCTTAAATTTATATATAATTTATTTGACCCTTAAAACTTTAGATAAGAAGTTTCCAATTTATAAATTATTTGATTGATTAAATTTAAGTTATAATAAGTATGATTTCATGAAAGGAAAACTTAATCACATTAAAATTTTTTATGATTGAATATTCTTTCTATAAGTTCTGAATTTTTACCGTGAAGTAGAAGTTTGTTTCTTTTAATAAGATGTAATTAAGATAAATTTTAATAATAATGTTATAATATATTACTTACCAAATGTATTAGATAATACAGCATTTTTTAGAAAAAATTTCTATTTAATTTCTAAGTGCATATTCATTATTGAAATATTAGTTCAATTAAAAAGTTTCTTTTCACTCCCCTTCTTGCATCCTACAAATATTGGATTTTTTTGTTTTTGTTTTTAGAGTGTTATCTTATTTGAAATGTATGAAGATATAATTGAGAAATTTCAATAAATTTTTTTTTATTACATATACTGCTAACATTTATAATTTTAATGCATAGAGCTATGCAAAATTTTTTTTAATATAATTGCTTACTAACTTAATAAAACAATTGTTTAGTTTTTTAAAAGTCAATATTACAGAAATATTTAAGACTGAAATTAAATGTAGTGTAAATTTGAAATATATATAAATCCACTTATTAATTAAAAATTTTTAACTTTTCATGAGTTTTAAGAACAATATGTAATTCTCATTTTTTGTACTGAATTTTAAAATTTAATATAAATCTAGATCATTGTATTTTTAAAATATATATCATATAATGGATATTTCCTTCTTCTATTTACTGTTTGTACAGCAATATATATTGCTCTTATATAGCAATATATATTGTTCTATAATACATTATTTATAAATATAAATAAATTGCATATTAGTTATTTATTGATATTTGAAGAGTTTAAAGTGAGAACTGTTTCTCAGAATTTTTATTTCTATGAAATCATTTACTTAGTTATGAACTATTTAAAAACAATTTTATTATTTATTTACTTTATATATTGAAAATTAATTGAACAAGCTTATTCTAATGAACTATTTTAAGAAGAAATTAATTAGTTTTTTAATACTAATAAATTAATATGTCTTATGTTGATCCTTTGATTAAGTTCTCTTTTTGATAAAAAAAAAATTAACATATTGAGTAAAATTCATCTATTAGATAAATTCATCACATACAGTTTTTCCTGTACACTTAACTTCTTCATTATTATATTAATTATTTGTAAATTATTCATAGTGTTACTGATCTCTTTTCACAAAGCTAGGGCTACTAATTGCTTATTTAACTCCCACTATTGTATTTAATTATTTTTAATGCTCAGCTTAGAAAATAATTGCATGCAGCAGTGGAGTGAACAGTAGATGCTTTTTGTTTGCACCCTAAAAATTGCTTTTACTTCTTTTCCAGGCAATTGGATGGCAAAGAAAAGAAAAAGGAGAAAAAGAAAGGTCTTTTCTAAAGTGGAGAAAAAATTGGGGTGTATTGTACCTCCATTTAACATTGTTTGCTTTTGTGCTGTCCAGTTGTCATGGCAACCAGTTGTAATATGTGTGTTTGTATTGGAGTTACTTGGCACCCCAGGAAAACTTGCTCACAATGTGTTCTGCCATTGCATACATTGAAATGCTTGTACATTTTTTTTTAGTGAAGCATTCCCAGCTGTGTATCTAATCCATTTGTACATAGTAAAAAGTATCATTTATAAATAACATTTTATTATTTTGAAGACTTGGATAACAATATTGTGGTATTTAAGCAAACTTAATTTTTTTTAGTTATTTCTTGTAACTAATTATTCAGATGTATTTTGAGAAATGTATGCCGGTAAGAAGAACAATTGCTCATCAAAGTCTCAAATATGTTGTTTAAGATTAGATTATTGAAAATTTTTGATCAACGTGAAAGGCATCTGATGTGCTCTGATTTTATGAAAGATGTAGAATTTTCTGTTTTATTTTAATATTAAAATTATTAGTTTTAAATATTTAAACAATTGATTAAATGAAAAGTAGAATATAAAGCTATTTTTTAATTTAGTGCAACTTAATATTTCTGTGCCTGTATTAAAGGTTTTTAGTTTTCAAATGTTCAAGCTCTTTTATAGTGAAATAGTGTTCTAAAACATTGATTAAAAATAAAAATGTGGGCTCATTTGAAAAAAAAAAACTTGGAAGACCAGAAAAAATAGTTCAGCAAATTAAAACAACTGAAATATTTCTATTTATAATATAGCATGAAGTGCATTCTGTACTGAGTTTCAAATTAAATAAGTTAAAAAAAAAAAAAAAAAAAACTCAAATCTAATAAAAATTTATTTTCATTAAAAAAAAAATATTGTTTATTTTTAAAACAAATTTTTTTTTTTAATTTTATCAATGTAGTATATGAATTTTCAAACTATGATGATAAGTAAAAATAACGAAATAAAAGCAAAACAAAACAAACGAAAAAAAAAAATTGTTGGATGTTTTATAAAATCTGTCTTAACAATCTTTTGATGATAATATTTTGGGGGCTTTAGAAAATATTTTCTACATAACAAGACTTTTTATAAAATAAAGGTGTCTTACTGAAACTTCAACTTTTGCACTAGGAATCTTAGAGATATGCCATGCTTTCAAATAAAACTTGTTGTTGGTAGTTCTGTAATAGTTTCTTATAATGTGATGCCTAAATTTTAAGACCCTTAAAGGCCTCTTTTATTTGAATTTTTTTTAACATTAGTGAGGAATATGTCTAATGAATTTTCATTGCAGGTTTATACATTGTTTTCTCCTGTAATTTATTGTGTTTCATTTCTTGTATAGAGTTACCCATTTATTTTCTGTTCTCTTTAAAGTCAAATAAGACTGAATATCCCATACTTTACTGTAAATGATTTGTTTTAAGTCATATCACTATTAGTGCCTGAAATGCATTGCTTTGTTACAACTGCAGTTAACTTTTCGATATCTATAGTCTTGTAGCTTTTTCAAATGTTTGAATAGAAGTTTGTATATTCAAATGAAGTTAATCTCTTTTTAAAATGCTGTGCGTTGTATTGTCATTTGAAACCAATATGCAATTGTCTTTATATGGACTTCCTTTAAATAAAAAAAAAAGTTTTCATGTTTTGATTTATTGTGTGTGTTTTAAGTATTTCTAAAATAAAATGACACTAAGTTTTTCTAATTGATTTCATAAAGAAAAAAATTAAAAATATGTGTTTTAATTTGGTGGATTTAAAAACACATTGTACGAAAGTTGAAATATTAGTTATTTTTGTTGAAACTTTATTTGCAAAAGTTTAGATTTTGCTGTAAATGAAACCATTCAAATTCTGATTAAATTAATTTTAAAGATGTTTTACTATTGGATTTTTTAAAAAAAATAGTACAGTATATGTATAAAGTTTCAATCCATTTTGTTTGATAATTTCTGTCAATTATAAAATTTAATTTTTCAAGCAATTTGGACACAATTCATGGTTTTCTTTAAATTACATTTTTCTAGAAATTATATTATAGAACACTAAAAATCTTGAAATTCTAATGAAATATTTAACCTTATTAATAAAAAATATATTTTAAAAATGTGATAATAAATAATTTTGAAAATTGATAGAGAAATTAAAGGTAATTAAATAAAATCAAGAGAAAAACATTTTTTTTTATTTCAAATAAAAAAAAATGTATAAAAACTCATAAATGTCTATAATGCAAAATGATTCAAATTACAAAAATAGCACACCTTCAGTGCACTAATACATACAATAAAGGTAAGACAGCTATTAAAATACTCATGTATTTTGAAATGAATAATTAAAATAAGAGAAAAATTTCTCATGGCAACAAAATTTAAATTTTTTTTATCTGTATGAGAGTCCAGTCACAATAATTCAAGAAACATTATCATTGATTTCGGTTGGAATTGTTATAGAAAAGCAATGATGTTTAATAAATTAAGCTCATTTTATCTTTTGACATAATTTTTCAAATTGAATTTTTGTAACAAGATCGGAAAGGGAGCAAATTAGAATTTCCCAGAATGTATGTAATTCCCTTTTTAAAACAGGAAAAGTACAATGATCTCCATGATTTGTTAAGAGTATTGGAAAAGAAAATTTTATTGAATGTATTATTTTATTAGTTATATTTGAATTTTCAATTTACATTAACACATTTGTGGAGTCATTGAAATAATATATTTTTAATTTATTGATTCTATCAATATGGATGGATTTCTTTACTACAAAATGCAATAAGCTATACATAACAGGTTCCAATGAAGTTCAGGGTAACGAAAACTCTTAGGAATCACTTTTGATGTTAGTTGCTACTATAAGTTGAAACGTTTTCCTTTTAAGTTATAGATATATTGACAATTTGTTTTTGTGACATTTTAACCGAAGTCATGCATTTAAAAAAAATTTACAATGAAGCAAACTGACAAAACTTTTCGTACAACGTCTCACTAAGATGATCTCTAAAGTTAATCTTCCCACAGGCAAGAATTAAACATATATATATATTATAATAAAGAAAAAAAGGCATGCATAAACCCATGTGCCATCATTCAGCAATAAGTAATGCCTAAGTAATTCAGCGATAAGTAATGGTGCAGTGGCAGTGTTTATGGTGCCTCTACAACCTTCTTTGATGGGATAGATCACAAAAATTAGTGACAATTGATGAGGCCTGGATTTTTCTTTGAGATAAAAGCGAAATATCTAAAGTGCAATACCTAAGTAGAAGTCAAGATATGTATTCCTAAAACTTCGAAAACCTATCCAAAAGATGTCATGGTCTACATGGGTATTTCTGCAAATAGGAAGCTATTGCACTCGTTTTGTGCAGCCAGAAACTAAAATCAATTCTTCAAATTACTACATTTAAAAAAAGTTTTAAGGTTTTTTTTAAGGGGATTTTATCCAAATTTTGATGATGGTTTTTCCATCTGCTTAAAATACGTGGAAATACCTCAACGAAGAGAAAGTGCAATTCACAAAGCCTTATCGGAGGAGGCCAAACAGTCCTAATGTTGGACCATGTGGGCATATTTAAAAATGCAGGCTATTTCGAGAAGAAGTGAAGAAAATCCTTAAATAATGCACGTAGTATCCCTATACTACGTGCATTCAAATCATGACCAAAGCGATGTAAACAAATTTACAATGTCAAAGGTTATGTTGAGAAACATAGCTCATTATTTTGCTAATACTAAAGAATGCAAAATCATCAAAAGTTATCCCTAAAATTTTTTATAGATTTAGCTTAACAACATAGATATTTTATAGTAGCTATCACAATTTTCAGACCTTAATTCAATAGAATATTTATGGAGCCTTTTAAAGAGGAAGTTACATCAGCATTCAAAACGTCGTGAATATTGTCTTAGAAGTAAAATAGCATGTAAATGTGGATGAGTAACGTTGATGTTGCTTAATCCTATCGTCAAATATTATTACCTACACATCCTTTTAAGTCGAGGATGCATATACTGATATTATCGTGGACTGTGTAAACTCACTCTACGGTGGGTTCGCTGAAAAAAAATTTTGAGTTTTTTTATTTTATTCATTTCATATCAATGGAAAGCAAATAAAGTATGTGGCACCAGACATTTTTTTTATTTAATAAGTGTTTTAATATTTGGTTCACTTTAATTAGTAGCCATGTCAAAAAATGCTTTCGATTGTTGATAATGATTGAACATGTTTTTCTTCACGTATGTGTTGCATTGATTAAAATATGCTTACGCTTTCTGATGTATCATCTAGCAACGATCACATCTGTTTTATTAAGCGCAATTTTAAAGGGTAATATGTATTGGCTTGACTTGACTAAGTGCTTTATCTCAATTTATTCAAATAAAAGAGGACTGTGAAAATAGACAATATATTATAATTGTACAACTAAAAAGTCCAAAATTCGTTAATTCATGATAGTCTGTCCTATTTGGCAGATCTCATATTGAACTATGAACATAATTTTGAACGAAATGGCGGAATATGTTTTTTGGTAATCGCATAACATTTGTGATGGATTCTTGTAATAAATGCTACAATGACTACTGATTGTCAGCAGAATTGAGATTTTTATACGTGGGAACAACCTTGTTGTTTAGTAGTGTACAATATGCTACAGATGAGTGACTTGGAAGCTAACGTTCTAATTCTCCGAGGATATACTGTGTCGGTCACTTCACAAGATTTACAATGATTATAACGATTGCATTTTTGTGGTGTACTTATCGTTTACAATGTTCAGTGATTTAACGAGAAGAAAGATGATTCTTTTTCACGCAGGCTGCAGTCCAAAGGTGATTGTGATTAAAATGTTCGAAATGACAAAAATTCAGCGCCATAGTGTTATTCCCCCCCCCATCCCGCATCTAGGGTTATTATTCTAAATGTTAAAGATAGCCAAGCAAGCATGCTATTCGTTTTAAGCATTATAACGTAAAATTTTAGTGAAATTAAACTATATGGCAAAAGTCGAGTTAGGAAATTAGTTTAATTAATAATTTTTTTTGAATAAGTTATTTAACACAAGATATATCAAGTTATCATATTTCATATCAAGTTATTCAATCACATTTTTTTTTATCACCTACATTGTCTGAAGAAGCGAAAGGATCCGTTATTGTAATACAAATATTACAATTAACTTAGGTTGCCCTCAAATATAGTGTGAAATAAATGCATCGAGGCCCTGCATAAGAATGGTCGACAAAAATTCTCATTTTCACGTTTGCAATAAATTAAAAACATTAAATATAACTTATAAATTTTAATGCTTACTTGTTTTTTTTTTAAATTAGAGCTTAATCATGTTTTTACTTTTATAAAAATCTAAAAATTAATATTTGAAAAAAAATACCTGCCATATCACCTTTTTTTAAATAAAAATTGCAACTTTAATGTAAATTTTATAACTTTTGCATAAACTTTTTTTAGTCTGTGCATCCCTGATTTAAGTTAATTTTATTTTGGTCATTTTCATGTGAAACAAGAGTTACGTGAGAAAAAAAATTGCTGTATTGCTATTTTAAAAATGCTTAGCACTTTTCTGCAGTGTTTTACATTCAATTAGTCAATAAATTGAAATACATTTGCAATTTGTAGAAATTTGCGGTTTCATTTCAAATTGATAATGGATTGAAACTTTAATGAATGTTTATGTTGAAATTATTCATTTAATCGTTTTCCTCTAATATTATTTCTTAATGAATGCAAATTCTTAATGTTTATGGCAGGTTGCAGGATAAACATTGGAGTTGGTTTAAGAAGTGAAAAAGAAGATCATATGAAACTCCATGTTAGGTGTGAATGCACCAAAGGAATTACTACGAATTTAAACTCTTATTTTTCCAGTACAATTTGTAAACCATAATAAGCATGTATATGAGCACTTTAACGATTTTAATTATTTTTAATGGAAAATTATTTTATTATATAAGCGAGTATTAGTCACATAAGTTAAGTAATCTCAGTTCACAGTTATATGGACCAGTATTCTATAGTCGACAAGCAAACTTCAAACTTTATTAAAATGAAAATAATAGCTTTGAATGAAATGTTGACCAAATCGCAAAATAGGGGTTGTTGGAGTTTGGTGACTTTATGTGCCGCCATCTGAGCGATAAATCGACAAATGTTATAACACAGATTTATTGTACTGTTTACAATTCACTTCACTTAAAATCGCAATTCTTTTTTTGGCGCACTTTGGCGAAAAGAATTTACGACGCCAAATCCCAACGGCCGTTATTTAATAAACGAAACGATTTTAACGAAATTTTAACATTTATTTGAAATAAAAGTAATTTTAAAGAGCTGTTCAATTTATGAAAAGAAAAGGTACTTTTCTGCTAACAAGTAAGCGGAAGTTCAAACTTTCACCATCAGTCAGTTTGAGGTTTACGGAGTTCCATGGCCTTATATGGGCCTAAATTCCTAGCTGAGAGTAAGTCACATGGTGATATAAAAAACATTAATAAACAACAAAGCAGTAAGTAACCAAGGTATGTCCCAAATTACCAGATCAAAATAAAATAAAAGAGCAACGAGTAAATCAGAGAATTACAATAATAGAAAACATAAATTAAGAAAAGAGAAATATAAAGTAAAAGTGAAGAAAATAATTAAAAAATAAATGAAGAAAGCAAAAAATAAAAAACACCACAGGATGGAGTTGCAGCTGCTAGAAATGATGACTAAAGGAACAGGTCAGGGTGCTAATGACAACTGAGCCAGTTCGTCTAGGGTAATTGTAAGTTATATAAGACCGCCCTGGGGCGTTTAGCATTCTCCGGCAGAGAAAAATCATATCTCGGAAGATTACGAATTTCCTCATTCGAAATGTGTTCAAGATTTGCATAAAAATTTTCCGCAATCTTGAGCATATAATTTTGTATAGAAGGGAGGGCAAGACTATGACGAATGTCATCATTTCTAAAGTACCAAGGAGAATTAGTTATCATACGTAAAATTTTATTTTCAAGAGTTTTAATATAATTAATGTGATACCTTGCAGCAGAGCCCCAAACCGGACTCGCATAAGTCATTACGGGACGCATATAGTACATGTAGATTAGTAATTTATTTAATAATACGAAACGGCCAAATCGCAAAGTAGGGGCTGTTGGGAATTGGCGACTTTTTTATGGCGTCAAATATGGTTTCCGGTGCTGTTAACAATTCACTTCACTTATAATCGTAACTCGTTACTTGGCGGACTTCGGCAAAAATAATTTTTGACACCAAATCCAAACGGCCCCTGTCCTGCGATTTTTACCAAAGGAAGAACTAAATTTAGAGGTAACATGTAAAAATTAGACGAAAATATTTATTCCTTTTTTATGTAAAACGCACATAAGTTTTATCGATATCTGAGGAAGGAAAACTTTTTTCTTTAATAAAGATACACCTATATTTTCTTCATATATCAAAATTAGGGATGCACAGACCGTGGCCTTTGCTCACCATGTTAACATTTATAAGTCGCACATTAGGTAACTTTAAAAAAAATCATACTTTAATGAAAAAGCAGAACAATCATAAGACTTTATAACAAAGAAATATAATAAATTTTTTTTTTTTAAATTCTGAGAATATATTTACTATTTTTTTTATAGATTAAGAGTTATGAATTTTCGTCAATAAGGTGTCAGTCAGCGAAGGTGTGGAAGTCAGTGAACTTCAGAAGTCTGTGGCTGCATGCTTGATCTTAACAATATTAATTAATCTTAACAATATTAATATATGCCAGATTAAAAATATGTTGATTATTTTATAGTCAGTCATTAATTGTTTTTTTAATCGAAATTTAAAAAAAAGAACTAAATGTTTTGTGAATAATTTAACCATTTAAATGATTTAAAGAAGATTGTGATTGATAATCATATCGTTTGGTCGCAGATAATAATAATAATAATAATAATAATGGTAACAACATATATATATATATATATATAATTAAGTTTGCTTTTTATCATTGGGGCACATATTATTATATTTCAAATTCACGTAATTTAAGTTTGGAATTCAGCATTAAAGGATCTTATTTGAGAGAAAAAAGAACAACCAGTTTGCTCTTTAGCTATAAAACTATTAAAATTCTGTAAATCTTTTAAATAAATCAAAATTCTGTGACTTCTTTTTATGTGTGTTTTATAACCAAATAAGTAATAGTACATGAAGTAGTATATCTGAATTTTATTGATAATATTAGCACTACTAATATAATAAAATTAGTATTGGTAATAATGATAACGTTGCCATAAAAAGTTATTCAAATAATATAATGTTGTGCAACTATATCTTTTTGTTTGTTCGCTTAATTTAATTAATTTTTGTTTGTTAAATTTGTAGGAAGGTGATGATTTATTTTTTGTGATGAGGGGGTGATAAAAAATTTAAGCTGGGAAATCACTAATTTAAACCATAAGCCATAATATCCGAAACTCGTTTTCAACTGCTAACCATAGAGAATCTACCAGAGTACCCGAAACATGGTAACTAACACTGTTCGGATTCCAGTTGCAATTGTTGGTAAAATCGCAGAATAGGGGCCGTTGGGATTTTGCGTCAAAAAAGTTTTTCGCCAAAGTGCTCCAAGTAAGGGGTTGCGATTGTAAGTGAAGTGAATTGCAAACAATACAAGAAACCCGGATTATCGCATATACCACTTATACTTTGGGATTTAATATTAATCTGAATCGAAATTGTGAGGTGTAACGAAAAAATGATAAACATATATGGACATATGAGGTAGAAGGTTGTAATGACATCAGTGACCAAATATTCCCTCATTCAAAATATTCTCTTATTTGTTCATAGCAATTGGCGAGGAAATAATTAGAGTACTATTGTAGAACAATATTCAAATGCCATGCGAAGCTTTTAATATTTAATCGTCAATGTTTCCATGCCGAGAAAAAAGTGAAGAATGGTGATCACACATTGAGGGTTTTTAATATATTATTAAGTATATATTCGAACATTAATCTTTGCTAACAGGAAAAGCATTTGGTCAATAAAGTGCTCATAATTTATGAACAATTGTATTTTTACATAAGTGTACAAATTAGTTTTATCCACTTTTTTTTATTAAAACATTTGCTCAATGTTAAATTGTATTTTGATGTAGAATGTGTCTTTCTTTGGGCTCCAGAATTACAAAATAATTGAGGTAAAAAGGCATTCCACACACCTTTGTCACGATTTTTAAAATCGCCACATGCAGCTCATTTATGCATTAGTTGTTAAGTATCTTTCAATTTTGAAATATGCATAACTTGTAACGTCTCGGTCTATATTAGACCTATAACTGCTTCAAGAAGAGGGCCACTTTCAGGTTCTTGGGAACACTTTAATTCTTATTAACAAACACTACATATATATATATATATATATATATATATAAAGATATATAGAATATATATATATATATATATATATTATATATATACAAATAATGAACCCTGGGTTAATATACAAAGAAATGTAGAATTAAAAATAAAATTTGACCACAAGCGCACGATTAAATCACAAGCACAGTTCACTCCAAGGTCAAAGATTTTCAGAGTTCTCGAGACTACGTCGAATCTAAGTGCCTGGTCTGCGGCATACCTTAATAATCACATGGCGTGGTACACGAAACCGCAATGGGCTCACTTGTAAGCCGGAGAAAACTCTAGCCTTTTCAGTCACTTCAGAGAAAAAAGGAAAAACAACACTTCTGGTCGACTCGTTCGCAGAACTCTCTTTTTTTTCTCCAAAAATTTCCCTTTAAAAAAATCTGTCAAGGTCAGCTTCCTTCACTTCTCCTTGGAGTAGACATTTCTCAGCTCGTGATCGATCACCAATCGCGATGGAACAACTCATGGTGTATTCCATTTTCAATCTGTAATTATTTCGCCCTGTGAAGGTCGCACAGACATTCACTAATTTTATGTCTCATTATACATGATACCGAATATCTGCTATCAGATTTGAGTGACAGGTTGCAGTTATATTATATAAATAACATGCAATTAATGTAATATAACTACCCACAATAATGCTTGTCTGTGATTGGGTTGTTATTATATACTTGTCAAATAACATACATTCTTCTTTCCTGGGAATGAAATGCCAAAACTCTTCCCTAGAAAAAAAAAAGGCTACAGTGGTATTAGATTTTGCGCTCTATACCCCCCAAAAAAGTTTGTCACCGAGGGCATGAGTTAAACTACATTTAACTACAGTTAAAAGTGGTAGTGAATATTAATGATTGAAAATTGGACTTTTGATTCCAACACAATGAATAATTTGCTTCACGTTGAAGGAAACGAAATAACCCGTGAAGTTAGGAAGGGGTTTGAAGTAAGGGAAGGGGTTTGTAGAAAAAGTATTTCCTGGGGTTTTCTCTCACACAGGGCACAAACATGAGTTATTTCTATTCTAGAAATCTTCAAAGAATGTAATATTCCTTACCTGTTTTTTTTTTCTATACAAGTAAAACAAAACTGTAAAAGAATGTGAAATGGCATAAAATAAATCAACCAGTGTTGGGAAACTGTTTTTATGTGAGTGGAAGAATTAAAAACATGAGAGTTCAAACTTTAAAACTGCTTATGTGAATTTGGATAAATTAACGTTTTCAAACGTTCTCTTATATATGTTAAAATATGTATTTCATAAGTTAACAGGCTTATAAGCATTGAATTTTTAAATATTTGTTATGTCATAATCATCTATTGAATGAAACAAATAATTCTGAAAAATTTGTCAAAAAAATTATTTATGATTATTTAAAAAAATTATTTATTGTGTACCAAGGATTTGCCTATACAAAATAATGCAATATAGAAAGATAAATCTTTTAATAAAAGTTTGCTAATTTAAAAATAAGATTTAATAATGGTCTTGATATAAAATTTAACATTTTAATTGTAACAATTTTTTTGAAATTAAGAATTCATATTAATATTAAGAATTGTTGTTCTTTATCAAATACCTCAAGATTTGTAAAATGAAATACTTATCAATCTTAGCAATGTTTTGTAAAATGATTACTGAAAAGATTCTATTAAAGTTACTTGAAATTGAAAAAAAAATTTCGTCTTTGTCTTTTTTCCTATGTTAAGTGTATTTTTTTAAATAGTGTACAGTGTCCATATAAAGGAGCCTGATGGCCGAGTGATTAGCACTCTGGCACTCGATGCCACAGGGTTCGAGTCCCGGCGGTGCCATGGATGTCTATAGAAGTTTTATAATCCCTTTTAAACAGTGTGTCTTTTTCTAACAGGACTGTTGGGCGTAGGGCTGACAATCCTACCACGTAAAAAGAAAATAATTATATCTTCTTTCGGACGCAGACGTCCTTGGCCCACCATGGGACTGGTGCAACATTGAAGAAGTCCACATGAAACTTTCTTGATTTCAAATGTTAATTGTACGAAAACTATGAGTCCTAGAGATTTGCTGTTTGTGTTATCATGAACAGCAACGCAACAAGTTTATTTTGCAACACATAAAATTTTTTTGAAAAAGTTAATTTGTGTTGTAAGTATTTTTAATATGCCCAAACGCAAAAACTTTGCTATTGAGATCCTGGACCGGATCGACAACGCTCTGAATCACCTTGAGAAAGTGATATTCAGTGACAAATCAACATTCCCCACATCTGGAACAGTTAACAACATTTGTATCTGGGGTTCAGAACAACTTAACGTTGTTCGGGGACAGTGACAAAGTGAATGTGTGGAGTGATCTGATGCTTGACAGAATCGTCGGACCATTTTTCTGTGTGTGTGACTAATGCTCAGTGTCCTGCAATGTGGGACGGACATCCCATGAGTAATCAATCTACTCATGGATAGAAGGAAAGGGGGTAACTCTGTTGCGATGGAGTATCTGTAGGTAAAAGTATCCCTTACCTCAGTGTCGGCCTTCTCCCAGATTTCGAAACATGAGATTTTTTTCTTTTTGCGGGCTAGATTTTTTAGCCCTAAGCCCAAACAACTGGTTTGTCGCTCTTACAGTCATATGAGATAGGGACCTAGGCTTAAAGTGGATTCCGAACCACTACAAATATCCATTTCCATCCGGGATTGGGACCCGAAACCTGTGGCACCGAGCGCCAGAGCGCTAGACACTCGTCCATTCAGGCCCAAAATTACCATTTTTCTTTATGAAAAGAACCGTAATTGGTCATATTTATCTTAATATACTTGAACAGTTTGTTTTTCCACAGCTAATCCTTTACAGTCAATTGTGATATTCCAGTAGAATAGTCACCCACAGAATTGGAGTTCAGATATTAATCGTTCCTAAGACGAAACATTTCAGCAGCGATAGATCGGACGAGTTGGATCCACTGCTTGGCCACCGCGATCTCCTGGCATAACACCTCTAGATTTCTTCCTGTAGGGATATGTCAAAGATATGGTCTACGCTACACTTGTACGTGATGCTTGTGATCTCTGTCACAAAATTACGGAAGCAAATCAATTCATTCATACATGACATCCTGTGCAATCCATGGATTTAAATTGAATATCGACTGGATATTCTGAGAGCTTCGAACGCAGCCTATATGAAAGTGTATACATAGGCAAAAATAAACGTTTGCAGAAAAATAAACTTGTTGTGTTGCTATTCATGATACTGCAAACCTCAAATATTTAGGACTCATAGTTTACACACAATTAACAGTTTCCTGTGAACATCTTATATTTTGTATTTTGAATTGAATTCTAGAAAGTGCATGTATTTGAAATAACTATTCTAAGAACGTTAAAATTCAAAAATCCAAGACCAGCTCAACCACAACCATTGCGTTTTTTGTGTTTGTTTTTGTTTTTGACAAGAATTATGATATTCATAAGTGAACTTCAGACGTCATCGATCTGACGTCATTTTTGTTTTTCATTATTTTCATGGTCATTAGCAGTTTCTTGAGTACATGATTCAAGCCTAAAATTATTAGGGTTTTACTTGATAGAAAAAAATTTAAAAAAATTATGCAATAAATTCACTACATTAAAAGTAAAACAAAAAGCATATTTAGAGATGTATTTAACGGTAAACAAATGCGAAAATCCATTAGACATAAAATCACGTAAACAGTAATGTTGCATGTGCTTTGAACAAAATCTAACACCGAATCCTCTGTTTACATCCCAACAAAAATATGTCAATTTAAAAAGCTTAACTATAAAAAAAATTTAAATTCCTGTTAAAATTTTAGAATTTGAAATTTCAGGTATGTTAAATAATTCATTTTTACACAGAGATTACAACGTTATTGTCTTATAAATGTAATACTATTAGTGCTTATTTCCTAATCATAACACTGAAGAAAGATAAAATTCAAAATTATATAAAATTTTTAATTTTGCTTATTAAGCCAATATGTGGTTAATTAATAGTTCTTAAATTTTTGACGTACATAATTTCTTGTAAAGTACAGTGTACATATTTTTACATATATTTCAGATATTGTCGCAACTTTAAAAAGTGGTAATTAGTTTTGGTAGCACAAAAATGGAAAATTTATAACTGAATGGAATAAATGTTCTTTGCTGTGTACATTTTGTGTTAGTAAAAAAATTTCAAAGTTTTTTAAAAGTGAATAAACTCAGATTATCGGGAGTAGATCATATTTTCTCTCTAGCACTGACCCACAAATAGGATTGTAATATTGTATCGATATTTTCGAAGGCCAAATAGCAAAATAGGGGCCATTTGGATGTGGCGACTTTTTTGTGGCGTCAACTGAGAGATAAGTCACCAAATGTGGTAGCCCGGATTTCTTATAATGTTTGTAATTCAATTCACTTCACTTACAGTTGCAATGCTTTTCTTGGCGCACTTTGGCGAAAAAAGACGACTTGACGCTAAATCCGGCTAGTCGGACTACTTGGCGAGAGTTTTCAGGGTTTTGTCCCATGCGATACGTTGTTGTGCAAATGCGCGATTGAAAAAAATCCTAAAAGTCTTCCCTGAAGACGCTGCCCTCCTTCTTCAGCGACTTGGAGCCAAGTCAGACTTCTACGTATGGGTGCTCGATGACAACAGAAGCTGCCCCTTTCCCACCTTCCAAGAGTAGATTACTCATGGGATGGCCGTCCGCACTGCAGGACACTGAGGATTAGACAACACAAACAGCCCTGACAGTTATCATTAGATTAACTTTAAATGCTGCTTTCAATTTTGTAGCTTATATGTCCTGATTTGAATTTTTCAAATGTATATATATATACATATATATTCTTTCTGTGAATACCTTAGCTGTATCGTATTACAATTAATTGTTACATATCCAATGCATCGGAAGAGAAATACAATTTTAAGAAATAAAGATAAAGCAAGTAATATTTAAAAAAAAAAAAAAAAAAAAAAATTGAAGTCAATTCTTACTTTTTTTTCACTATATAGCATAAAGTCCTTTATAAATAATTTTCATTCATTTTTTTAAGTTTATCTGGCGCCATTTATTGGCTGATACATGCAACTTAAATCTAAAAAAAATATAATTAATTAATTAAATTTAATTAATGAGTTAATATTTGAAAAGACTGTATTAACTTCAAGTGTCATCCGCTACGAGTTAAAAAAAAAAATGTATTTCAACTTGAGTGGATGAATAAAAAGTATTTTATGAACGATTGAAAATTTGAATAAGATATATATAGGGAGAGTGTGAGCTAGTAGAATGAATTGAAAAAACACCAGAATAATATTTTAGTACCATTAATATGTTTATTATTAAGAGTTTGTAGTGTGCAGGTTGGGAAACCAGATTGCATCTGAGTGTGGTTGGGTTGAGATACTTGAGGCACAGGTTTGGAGAACATCATCATCATTGCCTCAACAGCCCAGTGTGGGCCAAGACCGTCTACCTACTGGTAGATTTCGAGACGAGAGTTGTTTTTCTTTTTACGGGGTAGGGTTGTCAGCTCTACGCCCAACGCTCAACAGTCATATGAGACCGGGACCTACGGCTTAAAGTGGATTCCGAACCACTACAAACATCCATGGCACCGCCGAGACTCGAACTCGGAACCTGCGGAACCGAACGCTAGAGCGCTAGCGACTCGGCCATTCAGGCCCCGGTTTGGAGAACACACAGCTTAATTTACACACTCACAAATATCCCGCACCTGCAATTAGAGACATACAATATTTAACACATTTAAAGACAGATAATTCTAGATTCGTGGAAGGACTCCACTTCTTAACTTGAAATCGGAAACTCGGATACGCGCAGGTTGCGAGAAACAGACTTCTTCTCCGGGTAAGTGTATAGGCTAACTCAGGGGTCTCCAAACTTTCCAGCCTTAGGGCCATACTGTTTACTCCAGTAAGTACCAAGGGCCGAAACCGTTTTACTTTTCCTTCCATTATCAATATAATTACATAAATCTCATTAGTATTTTTTTACAAGTGGATACTCCACGGCTTCATTCGCGTTAATTTAGCTTTTCCGTTAATGACGGATTTTCAGGATAAAAATCATAGGTTTGATTCAGGATATATACATTCCAAACATCGATATGCATACATATGCGATACTCTTTACCCCAACATAACTACCGAGGGTAACCGCGGGATGTTCACTAGTTTATAATGTTAGTGCGATTCATTTCAATTACTTGTTGTTATGCTTAAGTTAAATTTTCTGCATATTATGCTTGTCATTAAGCTTTACCTAGCAAGTAAATAAAACCGAGTTATTATCATTCTCTGTTTTTTTGTCCAACTTATTACAGCAACAATAAGCTATTCGCTGTCGCGGGCCGGATTGATGACACTGGCGGGCCGGATTTGGCCCGCGGGTAGTAGTTTGGAGACCCTTGGATTAACTAATACGTCGGGATGAGCTAAATATATTTTAATTGTTTACCTTTAATTCGACCTTTTCCCTAGAACCTATGCCATGTTTCCCGATTTTCCGGAACACGCCTTCCCGATGTTGGCCAACACGTCTGCGCTCTACTCCAAGAAGAACTACACGTGGATAAACATGCGGCAGGTGGTGCTCATCAACGAGGTGGTGAAGTTGAGCTTCCTGGCCATGCTGCTGCTCTTCGTGGCCTTCCTGTGCTGCAGGGAGTGCGACGTGCACAGGAAGATGTGGGAGTGGTTCATGGAGGGGCAGCAGCTGAGGGCCCACAGGGACATGGTGGTCGCCTACACGGACGCACGGCACAGGACGAACGAGAGGGCCGCAGGAGACATAGCGTGAAATATTCAGTTGAAGATGATTTGTCGAGTTACAACGATGTGTAATTGCAATAAAAGACAGCTTTTTACTTGCCATGAAGTTTGTCATTCTTCAGTACATTGCTTTGATGAGTAATGATTATAATATGTCGGATCATATGAGTAATATGTTTATTGATGAGTGCTAAAATCTTATATATGATAAGATAGGATCTTATCAGAACTTATAAGATCGTGTTTCTTTACTTTCTTCGTGAAGCAAACCCCCGTTACCAATCCTTCTGTTCCATCGCCTATTTAGAGAAAACCAATGATAATTGTCATTGGTAATGGTAATTGGTGTTCCAATGGTAATTAACACTGTTGTAACGTCTCGTCCTATACTATACCTATAACGGCTTCAAGAAGAGGGCTACTTTCAGGTTCATGGGAACGCTTTAATTTTTATTTACAATCATTATACTATATATCTAGTATACATTATTACAATTTATTATTTACAAAAAAATGAAAAATAAAGAACTAAATTTGATTCATGAGTGCAGTTACTCCAAGGACGGAGATTTCCAGAGTTCTCTAGTCTATGATGAATCTATTTCACCAGGTCTGCGGCAGATCTTAATTATCACACGGCTTGATATACGAAATCATAAGAAGTTCACTTTATAAGCAGGCAGAAATTCCGGCATGTTCCCTCACTTTCAGAAAAAGAGAAAAGCAACACTTCTTGTCGACTCGTCGCAAAATTCTCTTCTTCTCCAAAAACCTCCCTTTAAGAAAATCCGTCAAGAGTAGCGGAGGAGGAGTCAGCTTCCCTCACTTCTCATCGGAGTAAACACTATCTTAACACCCATCACGATGCAACAATTCCTGGTGTAGTCCATATTCCATCTGTATTTGTTTCGACCTGTTGTTTTTTTCATGAGTATCATTACATATGACACTGAATATCTGCCGTAAGATTTTAGTAACAGGTTGTTCTAATTAGTACAAAACACTAATTGCTTGTAATATAAATATCCATGACACTGATTATCTGCTATCATATTTAAGTGATAGGTTGTTATTAAGCACTTGTTAAAGAATGTACATTCATTATCCTTGGGAACAGAAATGCTATATATCTTCCCGTGGGCAAAATGCTACAGTACATTAAAGTTGTTTTTATTTTCATAAGATGAAAATTTTGCCATTTTATCTCCACGGCAGACGAGCAGCTGATTAATTAACCTGGTACCTCTGCGAGAGTGCGCTTTTTTACACTGCACCAACATTATTATACCACCGCAAATTAGAAAGAACAACTTCAGAGCCGAAGTAAGAGGTGTCCTTCCATCCTCCTGGAGCCCAATGAGATGAATTTCTGGCCTACAGATTTATCATGCCCTTCTCAAAGGAGGATACTTTCAGCATCAAGTTTTGAACCGAGAACCTTCACTTTGAAGACTCAAATTGTTATCCTCTGTGTCACTTCATACTCCTTATACTAAAATTTAAAAATAATTTTTCATCTGTATTAGGAGTGGATAATTTCTATTTGTAAAATTTTTTTCTTTTTGTTAAAGCTGCTTACAAATTATGTAAAAGGTCGAATACCCCCACCCCTTCATTTTTCTTTGAGGACCGTTGCTTTACAATATTTTCAATGCAAATGACAATATTAGCATGGATTCATATGAAACCCAAATGAGTTTATAAGAGTTTAAAAGTATAAAATTAAAAAAAAAAATAATAATAAATGAATTAATATCCACATGATGATAAATAACGTTGCCACATTTTTCTATACTGAATACAAACATCATACCAGATTTTGTAACTCCTCGCCGATTTGGCGAAATGGGTGAAACGGTTGACTAAAAAAATAAATTAATAGTTTAAAAAAACTAAAAAACACGCTTTTAGAGTTAATCAAATTAAAAAGTAAAAAATAATTGCTAACATAAGAATAAAATGACTGACGAGAAATTGAATGTCACTGTTCTAAAAGCGTGGGATGCTTTGTATGGCATTTTTAAACTAACTCTGCATTTCGGAATGAAACTAGTGAAAAATTATAACGATTGATATTGAGCACCACACGCTTTTAGAACAGTGACATTCAATTTCTCGTCAGTCATTTTATTCTTATGTTAACAATTATTTTTTACTTTTTAATTTGATTAACTCTAAAAGCGTGTTTTTTAGTTTTTTTAAACTATTAATTTATTTTTTACTTTTTAGTTTGATTAACTCTAAAAGCGTGTTTTTTTAGTTTTTTTAAACTATTAATTTATTTTTTACTTTTTAGTTTGATTAACTCTAAAAGCGTGTTTTTTAGTTTTTTTAAACTATTAATTTATTTTTTACTTTTTAGTTTAACAAACAAACAAACATTCAGGTGAAACTAATATAATAGCGTATTAAAAAGAATCAATTGTTTTCTTTCTGAAAAATGCCTGTAAATGTTTTTTTGCAGCTTAAATAGTGTATATGTGGAGAAACAGATCTCCAGGGGAAAAAGTCAGTTACATACATACATACAAACATACAAACATACAGGTGAAGCTAATAAAAGCATATTAAAAATAGGATGCAATCGAAATTGTATATAATTGATGTTCAAGTGAAACTATCACAAGCATCTGATTTCAAAAGTCGGTTAGAAACTTTATTCAATGATATCATTCTTTTAGGAAAGATAGTCATCTTGTTGCCAATTGAAATAAGTCAAGAGTCATGTTTTAAATATAATAAATAAAGAAATTGTGATCTAGATGATGTTGAATCACCGTTTTCTATACGTGGTTTATTACCTTAAGAATGCAAACGTTTAACGGATTGATCCTATCAATGAAGGATTTTCATGGAAGCAGGACACTGCAGTAATTTTCCTCGATGTGGCGAAAGCCTTTGATCGGGTTTGGATAAAGGGGCTAATTTATAAGATGATTAACTATAATTACTCTCCATACATTATCAAAATTATCTACAACTATCTTTCTGATCGAAGTTTTATCGTTTCTGTTAACAATACTGATTCTAAAAACTGCAAGATTCTCGCGGGTGTTCCTCAGGGATCGATCTTGGGGCCCTTCCTGTACAATATTTTCACTAATGACATTCCACAAGACCACAGAATTAAATTGACACTCTACGCTGATGATACAGCAATTATTACACAGGGAAGGTATTTACACATCATCCAGAAAAACTTACAAAACTACATCAACACTCTTGAATCATGGCTAGAAAAATGGAAAATTAAACTCAATGTCGCGAAAAACTGAAGCAGTGCTATTTACCAGAAAAAAAGTCTATAATCCTCCTAACATAACTATTTTTAATACTAACATTTCCTGGTCTAAAGAAGCTAAGTATTTAGGTGTAATTTTTGATAGAAGACTAACATTTAAGGCTCATATTAACTACTTGCGCGATAAATTTAATAATGTTTTGCGTAAATTTTACTCTGTCATGGGCAGACATTCTAAACTAACAATTGAACTAAAAACACTAATCTATTTAGCTTATCTTCGTCCGATAATAGCATATGCGAGTCCAGTCTGGGGCTCTACAGCCAAAAGCAATTTTATTATTTTAGAACGGCTTGAAAACAAGGTTATCCGCATGATTGTTGATGCCCCATGGTATTTTAGAAACGCCGAAATTAAATATGCACTTTCCATGCCTAGCTTTAGGGAATATGTGGCTAAAATTGCAAAAAACTTTTATTCATCACTCAATAGATCTAGTAACTCTGTCATCCAAGCATTAAATCAATTTGAATATGATATTTCTCTGCACTCGTCTCGTAAAAGATCTAGATGTGTTATAAACATCAATCAGTAGACTGCATTTCTTCTCTTGCATTTTTCTATGCTCCTGGTAACTTCAGGTTAAGTTCGCGCTCCGCGTATATTTTTGTTTGTTCTTTTAAATACTCCTGCGTGGGTGCTATGTTGTGCTTCGGCTTTAGGTACTCTCCGGTCTTTTTCTCTTTTTTTTAGTAGTTGTGCTTTGTATTTTCTTGTATATGTTTTCTTTTATATTTTTACTTTTTCTATATATTGTGCAAATTGTTTTTCGTTATCAATGGGCAGTGACCGACTGCCACTGTTTAATTATTTCTTGCTAATAGGAGGTTTGGTCGCTTCGCGACCAAGGAACTCCGATGAATCTTACCGATTCACACGGATTGATCCTCTGGAAAACGGTTGTGGTGGAAATACAGAGGTTCGTCACGTTTATTGAATCTTTAGTTCATACATGCATAAGCAGAATTTGTAGTTTTATATAAAAATTTTGAGAATGATAAATAAAAAATATCAGCGATGCATGGGAATATTAAATATTAAAAAAACAACAACAACAATTGGGCCTAAGTATGAAGCGGCCATGAGTTTAAACATGTGCACACATTTTGCCTATAGCCTATTCAAGCATTTCTTACAACCACATAATGTCTTGTTACAACAAAATGAATCCTTATAACACTTTAAAACTATTTTAATTAAAAATGAATTATTTTTTGGCTATTTTTTTGGTAAAATATAAATAAAAAAATAAATTCAAAGAAAAACATCGGTGTTCTAAGTTTTAAAGTGTTTTAAATTTTAAGAAATATACACAGAGAGAGAATATATATATCCTGTTATATATGTTCATTGATTTAAATTTAATCAATAATAAATAAATTATGAAATTTTTTTCTTATTTTTTCTTTATTTTTTTAATTATTAAATTTTTTTTCTAATCATTATAACACTTTAAAACTATTTTGATAAAAATGAAGTTATTATTGTTGGCTATTCTTTTGGTTAAAAAAAACAAATTTAAAGAAAAATATCGGTGTTCTGAGTTTTAAAGTGATTTAAATTTTAAGAAATATACACAGAGAGAGAATATATATATCCTGTTATATATGTTCATTGATTTAAATTTAATCAATAATAAATAAATTATGAAATTTTTTTCTTATTTTTTCTTTATTTTTTAATTATTAAATTTTTTTCTAATCATTATAACACTTTAAAACTATTTTGATAAAAATGAAGTTATTATTGTTGGCTATTCTTTTGGTTAAAAAAAAAAAACAAATTTAAAGAAAAATATCGGTGTTCTGAGTTTTAAAGTGTTTTAAATTTTAAGAAATATACACAGAGAGAGAATATATATATCCTGTTATATATGTTCATTGATTTAAATTTAATCAATAATAAATAAATTATGAAATTTTTTTCTTATTTTTTTTTTCTTTATTTTTTAATTATTAAATTTTTTTTTCTAATCATTATAACACTTTAAAACTATTTTGATAAAAATGAAGTTATTATTGTTGGCTATTCTTTTGGTTAAAAAAAAAAAATTTAAAGAAAAATATCGGTGTTCTGAGTTTTAAAGGGTTTTAAGTTTTAAGAAATATACACAGAGAGAGAATATATATATGTATATATATCCTGTTATATATATTCATTGATTTAAATTTAATCAATAATAAATAAATTATAAAATTTTTTTTTATTTTTTCTTTATTTTTTTAATTATTAAATTTTTTTTTTTTCTAATCATTATAACACTTTAAAACTATATTGATAAAAATGAAGTTATTATTGTTGGCTATTCTTTTGGTTAAAAAAACAAATTTAAAGAAAATATCGGTGTTCTGAGTTTTAAAGTGTTTTAAATTTTAAGAAATATACACAGAGAGAGAATATATATATCCTGTTATATATGTTCATTGATTTAAATTTAATCAATAATAAATAAATTATGAAATTATTTTCTTATTTTTTTCTTTATTTTTTAATTATTAAATTTTTTTCTAATCATTATAACACTTTAAAACTATTTTGATAAAAATGAAGTTATTGTTGTTGGCTATTCTTTTGGTTAAAAAAAAACAAATTTAAAGAAAAATATCGGTGTTCTGAGTTTTAAAGGGTTTTAAGTTTTAAGAAATATACACAGAGAGAGAATATATATATGTATATATATCCTGTTATATATATTCATTGATTTAAATTTAATCAATAATAAATAAATTATAAAATTTTTTTCTTATTTTTCTTTATTTTTTTAATTATTAAATTTTTTTCTAATCATTATAACACTTTAAAACTATTTTGATAAAAATGAAGTTATTGTTGTTGGCTATTCTTTTGGTTAAAAAAAACAAATTTAAAGAAAAATATCGGTGTTCTGAGTTTTAAAGGGTTTTAAGTTTTAAGAAATATACACAGAGAGAGAATATATATATGTATATATATCCTGTTATATATATTCATTGATTTAAATTTAATCAATAATAAATAAATTATAAAATTTTTTTCTTATTTTTTCTTTATTTTTTTAATTATTAAATTTTTTTTTCTAATCATTATAACACTTTAAAACTATATTGATAAAAATGAAGTTATTATTGTTGGCTATTCTTTTGGTTAAAAAAAAACAAATTTAAAGAAAAATATCGGTGTTCTGAGTTTTAAAGTGTTTTAAATTTTAAGAAATATACACAGAGAGAGAATATATATATCCTGTTATATATGTTCATTGATTTAAATTTAATCAATAATAAATAAATTATGAAATTTTTTCTTATTTTTTCTTTATTTTTTTAATTATTAAATTTTTTTCTAATCATTATAACACTTTAAAACTATTTTGATAAAAATGAAGTTATTGTTGTTGGCTATTCTTTTGGTTAAAAAAAACAAATTTAAAGAAAAATATCGGTGTTCTGAGTTTTAAAGGGTTTTAAATTTTAAGAAATATACACAGAGAGAGAATATATATATGTATATATCCTGTTATATATATTCATTGATTTAAATTTAATCAATAATAAATAAATTATAAAATTTTTTTCTTATTTTTTCTTTATTTTTTTAATTATTAAATTTTTTCTAATCATTATAACACTTTAAAACTATTTTGATAAAAATGAAGTTATTGTTGTTGGCTATTCTTTTGGTTAAAAAAACAAATTTAAAGAAAAATATCGGTGTTCTGAGTTTTAAAGGGTTTTAAGTTTTAAGAAATATACACAGAGAGAGAATATATATATGTATATATATCCTGTTATATATATTCATTGATTTAAATTTAATCAATAATAAATAAATTATAAAATTTTTTTCTTATTTTTTCTTTATTTTTTTAATTATTAAATTTTTTTCTAATCATTATAACACTTTAAAACTATATTGATAAAAATGAAGTTATTATTGTTGGCTATTCTTTTGGTTAAAAAAAAACAAATTTAAAGAAAAATATCGGTGTTCTGAGTTTTAAAGTGTTTTAAATTTTAAGAAATATACACAGAGAGAGAATATATATATCCTGTTATATATGTTCATTGATTTAAATTTAATCAATAATAAATAAATTATGAAATTATTTTCTTATTTTTTCTTTATTTTTTTAATTATTAAATTTTTTTCTAATCATTATAACACTTTAAAACTATTTTGATAAAAATGAAGTTATTGTTGTTGGCTATTCTTTTGGTTAAAAAAAACAAATTTAAAGAAAAATATCGGTGTTCTGAGTTTTAAAGGGTTTTAAGTTTTAAGAAATATACACAGAGAGAGAATATATATATGTATATATATCCTGTTATATATATTCATTGATTTAAATTTAATCAATAATAAATAAATTATAAAATTTTTTTCTTATTTTTTCTTTATTTTTTTAATTATTAAATTTTTTTCTAATCATTATAACACTTTAAAACTATTTTGATAAAAATGAAGTTATTGTTGTTGGCTATTCTTTTTGGTTAAAAAAACAAATTTAAAGAAAAATATCGGTGTTCTGAGTTTTAAAGGGTTTTAAGTTTTAAGAAATATACACAGAGAGAGAATATATATATGTATATATATCCTGTTATATATATTCATTGATTTAAATTTAATCAATAATAAATAAATTATAAAATTTTTTTCTTATTTTTTCTTTATTTTTTTAATTATTAAATTTTTTTTCTAATCATTATAACACTTTAAAACTATATTGATAAAAATGAAGTTATTATTGTTGGCTATTCTTTTGGTTAAAAAAAACAAATTTAAAGAAAAATATCGGTGTTCTGAGTTTTAAAGTGTTTTAAATTTTAAGAAATATACACAGAGAGAGAATATATATATCCTGTTATATATGTTCATTGATTTAAATTTAATCAATAATAAATAAATTATGAAATTATTTTCTTATTTTTTTCTTTATTTTTTTAATTATTAAATTTTTTTTCTAATCATTATAACACTTTAAAACTATTTTGATAAAAATGAAGTTATTGTTGTTGGCTATTCTTTTGGTTAAAAAAACAAATTTAAAGAAAAATATCGGTGTTCTGAGTTTTAAAGGGTTTTAAGTTTTAAGAAATATACACAGAGAGAGAATATATATATGTATATATATCCTGTTATATATATTCATTGATTTAAATTTAATCAATAATAAATAAATTATAAAATTTTTTTCTTATTTTTTCTTTATTTTTTTAATTATTAAATTTTTTTCTAATCATTATAACACTTTAAAACTATTTTGATAAAAATGAAGTTATTGTTGTTGGCTATTCTTTTGGTTAAAAAAAAACAAATTTAAAGAAAAATATCGGTGTTCTGAGTTTTAAAGGGTTTTAAGTTTTAAGAAATATACACAGAGAGAGAATATATATATGTATATATATCCTGTTATATATATTCATTGATTTAAATTTAATCAATAATAAATAAATTATAAAATTTTTTTTCTTATTTTTTCTTTATTTTTTTTAATTATTAAATTTTTTTTCTAATCATTATAACACTTTAAAACTATATTGATAAAAATGAAGTTATTATTGTTGGCTATTCTTTTGGTTAAAAAAAAACAAATTTAAAGAAAAATATCGGTGTTCTGAGTTTTAAAGTGTTTTAAATTTTAAGAAATATACACAGAGAGAGAATATATATATCCTGTTATATATGTTCATTGATTTAAATTTAATCAATAATAAATAAATTATGAAATTTTTTTTCTTATTTTTTCTTTATTTTTTTAATTATTAAATTTTTTTTCTAATCATTATAACACTTTAAAACTATTTTGATAAAAATGAAGTTATTGTTGTTGGCTATTCTTTTGGTTAAAAAAACAAATTTAAAGAAAATATCGGTGTTCTGAGTTTTAAAGGGTTTTAAATTTTAAGAAATATACACAGAGAGAATATATATATGTATATATCCTGTTATATATATTCATTGATTTAAATTTAATCAATAATAAATAAATTATAAAATTTTTTTCTTATTTTTTCTTTATTTTTTTAATTATTAAATTTTTTTCTAATCATTATAACACTTTAAAACTATATTGATAAAAATGAAGTTATTATTGTTGGCTATTCTTTTGGTTAAAAAAAACAAATTTAAAGAAAAATATCGGTGTTCTGAGTTTTAAAGTGTTTTAAATTTTAAGAAATATACACAGAGAGAGAATATATATATCCTGTTATATATGTTCATTGATTTAAATTTAATCAATAATAAATAAATTATGAAATTTTTTTCTTATTTTTTCTTTATTTTTTTAATTATTAAATTTTTTTCTAATCATTATAACACTTTAAAACTATTTTGATAAAAATGAAGTTATTGTTGTTGGCTATTCTTTTGGTTAAAAAAAAACAAATTTAAAGAAAAATATCGGTGTTCTGAGTTTTAAAGGGTTTTAAATTTTAAGAAATATACACAGAGAGAGAATATATATATGTATATATCCTGTTATATATATTTATTGATTTAAATTTAATCAATAATAAATAAATTATAAAATTTTTTTCTTATTTTTTCTTTATTTTTTTAATTATTAAATTTTTTTCTAATCATTATAACACTTTAAAACTATTTTGATAAAAATGAAGTTATTGTTGTTGGCTATTCTTTTGGTTAAAAAAAACAAATTTAAAGAAAAATATCGGTGTTCTGAGTTTTAAAGGGTTTTAAGTTTTAAGAAATATACACAGAGAGAGAATATATATATGTATATATATCCTGTTATATATATTCATTGATTTAAATTTAATCAATAATAAAAAAATTATAAAAATTTTTTTCATATTTTTTCTTTATTTTTTTAATTATTAAATTTTTTTCTAATCATTATAAAACTTTAAAACTATTTTGATAAAAATGAAGTTATTATTGTTGGCTATTCTTTTGGTTAAAAAAAAACAAATTTAAAGAAAAATATCGGTGTTCTGAGTTTTAAAGGGTTTTAAGTTTTAAGAAATATACACAGAGAGAGAATATATATATATATGTGTGTGTGTGTATCCTGTTATATTGAATTTATTGAAATTTAATCAATAGATAAATAAATTACTAATTTTTTTCTTAACTCGAGGTACTACATTCAAGCTAATCAGGAAAACTAAGAGTTTATAATAACTGATTGAATCAGTTAGATGATTTAAACTAAAATTGAATTTGGAATAATATGAAAAAACTTTTCAATTTAAAAAAAATGTTGAAATAACGTTGATATATAGACGGATTTAAGACATTAAATTTGTCAATTTAAATTCAATTCATGTTAAGTTACAATAACAGAAAAAATATCCTTTTGTTCGTTGAAAAGCTCCCATTTCCATGTAAACGCAAATACAGGATATTTAAACTCTCTAAACAATTGAAATATTGCGTCAGTCCATTAACGAAATTGTATGGGATGTGTCATTTTTTTACTGCCTGATTTCGCGCCATGTGTGTGTGAACAGGTGTTGATATGCTAATAAAACTTCAGAATTCAGCACTTGGAAAGTTACTCATTCTCGCATAAGTTTGAGTGAAGTGAGGATGTTCTTACTTAGAAAGAATATTACAAGAATAAAAGATGAAAGATCTCTTGGTTGAAATTCCAACTTCAGGTGAGTTTATTATTTTTTTTTTAAAGAGGATTTTTTTTTCTTATCTCTAGTGGTTTTCAGATATGGGTATTTTTCATTTATGAAAAAAGAATTTTGAAAAGCTATATATTCCAAACATAATGAAACAACTCGCTAACATTGTCAAATTTGGGATTAAAATTTGTAGATAGATAAAAATGCCGTCAAACTTGGCGATATTTGTTAATTTTAATTAATTTGCTTTTTTTTTTTATTCCCAATATAAGGAAATAAATCGTTAACGCTGCGAAATGTGGGATTAAAATTTATAGACAGATAAAAAGGCCGCCAAACTTGGCGATATTTATTAATTTGCTTTATGAAAAAGCATTTTTAAAAGCTATATATATTCCAAATATAATGAAATAACTCGCCAATACTGCCAAATGTGTGACTAAAATTCGTAGACAGATAAAAATGATGCCAAACTTGATGATATTTGTTAATTTGCCTTATGAAAAAGCACTTTGAAAAGCCATATATTCCAAATATAATGAAATAACTCGCTAACACTGCCAAATGTGAACAACAGTGTGTGATTAAAATTTATGGGCAGATAAAAAAGCCGCCAAACTTGGCGATATTTGTTAATTTGCCTTATGAAAGTTATATATTCTAAATATAATGAAACAACAAGCTAATATTCCCAAATTTGGGATTAAAATTTGTAGACAGATAAAAATACCTCCGAACCTGGCGATATTTTTAGTCTCCTGTTTAGTATACTTAGAATGTAAGTGACCGTATTATTTTAAAATAAAACAAATTTTTTAAGTGAAGTTACATAAGCAATATGAACTGAAATAATTTATAAAAAATTAAGAATTAATAAATAATTATTTGGGTATTAAACACTTCGCTGTCTTAGGCTAAGACAGAAGGCGGTTTGTGCCAGGAAAATCTGTATTTCCTTGCTAATAGGAACTTTAATATTAACATTGAGCATAGTAAATAAGCCACAATTTTAATGATACATTCATTCGAAGAATTTGTCTCATAATTACAATTTCACAAAACTGCTTAAATAATTATTACCCATGGAGTTGGAACATATAGCTGAGTTTTGTTTACATATTGTTAAAAATATTTAATTAATATTTTGGAATCTAAATGAACTTTACAGTTTTAATGAGAAAATTATGATTGTGTCATAATTATGATTGTTTCATAATTACAATTTCGCAAAACTGCTTAAATAATTATTACCCATTGAGTTGGGACAGATAGCTGAGTTTTGTTTACATATTGTTAAAAATATTTAATTAATATTTTGGAATCTAAATGAACTTTTCAGTCTTAATGAGAAAATTATGATTGTTTCATAATTACAATTTCGCAAAACTGCTTAAATAATTACTACCCATTGAGTTGGGACAGATAGCTGAGTTTTGTTTAGATATTGTTAAAAATATTTAATTAATATTTTGGAATCTAAATGAACTTTTCAGTCTTAATGAGAAAATTATGATTGTGTCATAATTATGATTGTTTCATAATTACAATTTCGCAAAACTGCTTAAATAATTACTACCCATTGAGTTGGAATCGATAGCTGAGTTTTGTTTACATATTGTTAAAAATATTTAATTAATATTTTGGAATCTAAATGAAATTTTCAGTTTTAATGAGAAAATTATGATTGTTTAATAATTACAATTTCGCAAAACTGCTTAAATAATTACTACCCATTGAGTTGGAATCGATAGCTGAGTTTTGTTTACATATTGTTAAAAATATTTAATTAATATTTTGGAATCTAAATGAAATTTTCAGTTTTAATGAGAAAATTATGATTGTGTCATAATTATGATTGTTTAATAATTACAATTTCGCAAAACTGCTTAAATAATTACTGTCCATTGAGTTGGAATCGATAGCTGAGTTTTTTTACATATTGTTAAAAATATTTAATTAATATTTTGGAATCTAAATGAACTTTTCAGTCTTAATGAGAAAATTATGATTGTGTCATAATTATGATTGTTTAATAATTACAATTTCGCAAAACTGCTTAAATAATTATTGCCCATTAAGTTGGGACAGATAGCTGAGTTTTATTTACATATTGTTAAAAATATTTAATTAATATTTTGGAATCTAAATGAAATTTTCAGTTTTAATGAGAAAATTATGATTGTGTCATAATTATGATTGTTTAATAATTACAATTTTGCAAAACTGCTTAAATAATTACTACCCATTGAGTTGGGACAGATAGCTGAGTTTTGTTTACATATTGTTAAAAATATTTAATTAATATTTTGGAATCTAAATGAACTTTTCAGTTTTAATGAGAAAATTATGATTGTGTCATAATTATGATTGTTTAATAATTACAATTTCGCAAAACTGCTTAAATAATTACTGTCCATTGAGTTGGAATCGATAGCTGAGTTTTGTTTACATATTGTTAAAAATATTTAATTAATATTTTGGAATCTAAATGAACTTTTCAGTTTTAATGAGAAAATTATGATTGTGTAATAATTATGATTGTTTAATAATTACAATTTCGCAAAACTGCTTAAATAATTACTACCCATTGAGTTGGAATCGATAGCTGAGTTTTGTTTACATATTGTTAAAAATATTTAATTAATATTTTGGAATCTAAATGAACTTTTCAGTCTTAATTAGAAAATTATGATTGTGTCATAATTATGATTGTTTAATAATTACAATTTCGCAAAACTGCTTAAATAATTACTACCCATTGAGTTGGAATCGATAGCTGAGTTTTGTTTACATATTGTTAAAAATATTTAATTAATATTTTGGAATATAAATGAACTTTTCAGTCTTAATGAGAAAATTATGATTGTGTCATAATTATGATTGTTTAATAATTACAATTTCGCAAAACTGCTTAAATAATTACTACCCATTGAGTTGGAATCGATAGCTGAGTTTTGTTTACATATTGTTAAAAATATTTAATTAATATTTTGGAATCTAAATGAACTTTTCAGTTTTAATGAGAAAATTATGATTGTGTAATAATTATGATTGTTTAATAATTACAATTTCGCAAAACTGCTTAAATAATTACTACCCATTGAGTTGGAATCGATAGCTGAGTTTTGTTTACATATTGTTAAAAATATTTAATTAATATTTTGGAATCTAGTAGATGAACTTTTCAGTTTTAATGGGAAAAATTATGAATGTGTCGTAGCTAAAAGAACATTTTAATTTAACAGCCTCAAAAACGATGAATTTATCTGTGATTTATTTCGTGATGAGATGAAATTGTGAAGAAACCTGAGAGATTTAATACTATTTCTTGTTTGAATTTCTTTTAAGAAATCAGAAGTTTGATAAACCTATGATAGCTTATTGAAATGACAGGTTTATAAACTAGAGGGGGTAAAACCAACTTAGATTGTAAATAATTTGTGACGAATTTAAAAATAAATTATTATTGGTCCTGGAAATGCATTAAGATCAATAATTGCAATGATATCTGAATTGTAAATAATTTTCTGTGATGAATTTTTAAAAAACCCTAGGTTAACATGTTATTGAAGAGGAATATGTATGAACTTTAGTATGCTATAAAATAGTAAATATTGCATAAAATATTTTTTAATAAATTTTAATTAGCATAATAAATTTTTATTTCTTATTAAACTAAAATTGAATCATATTACATGTGTTAATCTTTCACCTAAATTTGAAAATTCTTTAAATAAATTACCAATTATAAGTAAATTAGACATAACATGTGGTAGACCGGGTCCATGCCTACTTTAAATAATTTAATTAATTTCACTCTAATTAAACACATATTTGCAGATTCAAAATAATGTATTTATAAATAAGTTGTAAAATTCAGTGAATATTTTTTTTCATTCAATCTGAGCATAACTTTTAATAAAAACCTAGTAAATGATTTTTCTAAAAATTACACAAAAACACTGAATACTTATAAAAAATCTAATTTAATTTGCCTATTATCCTGTGTAAACGTGAAATCCCGAGATGTGGGCTTAGAAAAGAATGTGAATCTGAAAAATAAAATTAAGAGTTATTAAATTCGGGCAAAGTATAATGTTTTAGAAAACCTTGGAATTCTGGCAAAACTGCATGAATTTTTGCAAAAATCCCGGTTTTATGCATTTTTATGAAAATCATAAAAGTGTTGTTGTCAAAACCAGTTTTTATGATTTGCAGCTGGGTCCAAGTTGGTAGACGAATAAATTAATATAAAGAAGGAATGATGCAGGTATCCTAAAGCAATCAGTCTTTATTTTAATGTAGAGCTTAGTTAGTAAAAAAATGTGACAAGATCACAATTTTTGTGGTTGATAGCTTTCAGGATTTGCAACTGGGCAGGATTTGAGGGATGGTTCCAAATTGGTAGGTGAATAAATTAATACAAAGAATAAATGCTGCAGGTTTTCTGAACATTCACTCTTTATTTTAATGTAGAGCTTAGCTAATAAAAAACTGTGAGAATATTACAATTTTTGTGGTTGACACTTTTCATGATTTGTAACTGGGCATGATTTGGGGGATTGGTTGTAATTGGTAGGTGAATAAATTAATGTAAACAATGAATGCTGCAGGTTTCCTAAAGCATCCACTCTTTATTTTAATGTAGAGCTTAACTAGTGAAAACTGTGACAATATTACAATTTTTGTGGGTGACAGTTTTCATGATTTGCGGCTAGGTTCAAATTGGTGAATAAAGGATGAATGCTGCAGGTTTCCTAAAGCATTTTATCTATAATAGCTGTGATGGTAAGAGAACTGTGATAGTATTACAAATTTTAAGGTTGATTCTAATATTCCTGTGGTTGTTGAACTTGGTTAATGTTCTTGATATATCATGATTCGTGTAATATAACCTAATATATTGACTGTGGTTACTGAATACTTTCATGTTTCTGAGGCTACTGAATCCGGTTGATATAGGGATTATTGGGACATTGATATAGGGACATTTGCTTTATGATTAAGAAGTAACGTAGATTATTCCACTACTCCCGTGTGGGACCAGGTTAAAATAACCCCACTGTAGCCCATGCGTGTTTTAAAAGGTAATTAAAATGTGTGCCCAGTGTCCGGGGATATAACCGGGAGGTATAAGGTCAGAGTTCTCACTTTGGATGTTCCATGTTCTTTGTGCCGCAACGTCAATGACAAAAAGAAGCTGCATTTGTTACCCTTTATCATAACTCGTCGATTTAAGACACACGGGTTCATGGATTTGATGTAGATGTTGCTGCGACCAAGTGGGTTAAGGAACAACACAATTGCAATCATGGTCCTTCATTATTTATTTCGTTCTCTGGCCATTGGCGCCACAAAGAAGCTGTTCGAAGCTGGAGCTGAAGCAGCTCCAGCTTCAAATTCTGGCGGTGGAATGGATGTTTGTTAGTAGTTCGGAATCCGCCTTAAACAGTAAGTCCTCGTCTAATTAGCCCGAAGTGCGCACAAAATGACCAACGAACAAATGAGAACGACAAACCAAACTTCCTTATTCGTTTTAGTTTAGAGAAAAGGCATATTTACACATGATAAATAGAAATTCGTGAGCGGGTTTCAGGTTTTTATTTATTAATGTTTTACTTTTTAAATATTATTTTAGTTTTTCTTTGTTGTAAATATGATTCATTAGTTCAAAACTTATTGGCATGAATTTTGATTCACTATGCATATATAATTTGAGATTTTTCTTATAATTTTTCAAATTAAGATTGATAGAATTTTTAATATCAAACCCACAAATTTTATAACTATTTAAACTTCTGATAAAAGAAGCCTTTTACGACATCAAATATAAAAGCAGCATTAGCAGTATATCTGTTTATCAAAACTTCCTTATATTATTCTTAATAACAATCTGGAGTTCCCAAAACAAAAGAAAGAATTGCTTTCTTGGATGATAGTAAGGGTAAATTGTGGCATATTTGAGTATGCTTTACATTAAGTATCGAAAAACCGTTAAAGTCTATTCCAAGTATCATTCCCAATCGTCTCCTGTAAATTTGTTTTCCAAATCAGTGACTGCAATACATATAATATAAGCAACACATATAATATATAAAACAGAAACATAAGAAAGAATAAGAAAGAAACATAAGAAAGAATAAGAAAGAAACATAAGAAAGAATTGCTTTTTCGGATGACAGTAAGAGTAAATTGCCCCGCATTTGAGTTTGTTTTGCAATGAGTTCTGAAAAACTTTCAGAGTCAATCCCAATCGTCTCCTGTAAATTCGTTTTCCAAATCAGTGACTGCAATACATATAATATAAGCAACACATATAATATATAAAACAGAAACATAAGAAAGAATTGCTTTTTCGGATGACAAGTAAGAGTAAATTGCACCGCATTTGAGTTTGCTTTGCAATGAGTTCAGAAAAACTTTCAGAATCAATCCCAATCGTCTCCTGTAAATTCGTTTTCCAAATCAGTGACTGCAATACATATAATATAAGCAACACATATAATATATAAAACAGAAACATAAGAAAGAATAAGAAAGAAACATAAGAATTGCTTTTTCGGATGATAGTAAGAGTAAATTGCCCCGCATTTGAGTTTGCTTTGCAATGAGTTCTGAAAAACTTTCAGAGTCAGTCCCAATCGTCTCCTGTAAATTCGTTTTCCAAATCAGTGACTGAAATACATATAATATAAGTGACACAAATAATATAAACAACATATAATATACACTTATAATATAAACAGCACATATAATATATAAAACACATGTACCCAAACAAAAATATTTAAGTCTACTACGAACTAGGCTTACTTTTTAAAAAAAAAATTGTATTCTAAATTAGTGAAATCTTTGATTAAGCGTTTTGTTTTTATCAAAAAATTATACTTTAATTAACACACTATCATATAACTAAACCAAGTGATTTATAATTATTTCCAGAAATTTTCACGGTATAAAATACTGATGTTTCTTCCTATTCTGACTAAAAAGAGATCGTGATTTTTGTCTTAGTAAACCTCCAATAAAAAAAAAGACAGAAAATCCTAGAAATAATTTTGTAATAAAACAACAAATTTCTGAACGACAACCAATTTAAAACCGAACTGATCTCTATTGACCTACATTCTTCGGCAAACATATGCGATCATTCAAAAAGGCGATGCATATCGCTTCTTATTATAGACACACACCAATTTAAAATTTTCTTTCGAATAAAGCATCTGCGCACAGCTACTTTTATTCTATTTTTGAGTCATAAACGTTTATCTCGTCTGTCGAGCCGCGAGTTAAGGAAAAAAAACCCAGCTGTGTTTACTGATGGCAAAAATATGAGGGCGGGAAAATGCAGGTGATGTTTTTTCCTTTTTCTTTCATATGCTGTATTGCATTGCATTGTTGTTCATGCTAGCTTTGTGAGCGATGGTGCAATGGCCGGTAAACAGGCGGTTACAGTGAAATCATGCGGTGAAGTAAGATGAAAGTTTTTTCTATGTCAAAATGAAGTTCAAATATTTAGGTGAGTGTACACTGCGATTTTAAGCTTTATAATTTTTATACGTTAGTGAGTTTTACTTGATTATTTTTGACAAGTGAAATATGTTTATGTTTTTTCCCTTAAATTTGTCCTATTTTCATATCCGTAATAGATTAGAATAATTAATAATTCGAGTGGCTAGTGCTCTGGCGCTTGGAACCACAGGTTTCGGGTTCGAATCCCGGCGGTGCCATGGATGTTTGTAGTGGTTCAGAATCCATTGTAAGCCGTAGGTCCCGGTCTCAAATTGTAAGAGCGTCGCGGAGCAAAAGTCAGACTTCTACCTACGGGTGCTCCATCACAACAGAAGCTGCTTCCATCCCCTTCAAATATGAGTCCATAAGGGTTCGTGGGCTTGGTCTAGATTAGATATCTACCAAGTGGGATAAGTAACAACAACAACAACAACAATAATTAATAGTATTTATATTTAATATTAAGAAAAAATATTATGCAAATGTTAGAATTTCTTTTTTATTCTGATGAAATAGTTAAATTAAAATATTTTTTTACCAATATTATGACCGTGTGATAAATAATTAAATGTTTTCGCCTATTTTTACAAAGGAAGCCTACTGTTCCGCTTAACTATACCACAAACTGAAATCCAAGGAGTGTTTTTCAGGATGACTGAGTCGTATATATATGTCGCATGTTAAATATCCCATCAAGTTGTCAAACGGTCTATGTAATCACAAAAACGCAGTCACAATCACGACAATCTTCATTTCTGAATGCAGTGACAGCAACGCACACCTCCAACAAATTTGATTCTGTGTCTGTCTTTCTAACTAGTTACATATGTACCAAAAAATTGTACAATGATTACATAAGTTTCTATTAAAATCATTTACTCCTTCTTCCGCATTGAAGGAAATGAACATCACAGAAAAATATGTTCATTAATTATTACGAACTCAATTGTATTTGTGTATGAACATTAAACAGCTATTTGTTTTACCTAATGCCATATAAAAACAATTTAATAGTTATTTATTTTATTTTAATGAGTAAAATTTCTTTTGATTTACAGGTATGAAATCTGAAGGCAGTGGTTCTTCAACTATGATTCCGACTCAAAAGCTGCTGGTCATATTTGGGGTGATATTTTGTGCAGGGGTGACTTTGCTGATGGTGATTCTCTACTACCCTGCCCCACCTATTGAAAAAGAATGTAAGTACAGCATAGGAATATATAGAACAATGACTTTTATCTTAAAAAGGCAACTTAATTGATTGTGAGTTTTCTTGTAATCTAACAGGACATTTCAAAGAAATACACTCATTTACATTTTATTTGTATATCTATAGAATCGAATTTTTTTTTCCTATCTCGAAGGAGTTAAATAAATTTGGAAATTACCAGTAGATAATGTATTTTATTAGTACTTCTTATTGTATTTGTTAATATTTGTTAGGTAATAAGGTATTTTATTTATATTTGTTAGTATATTTATAATGTTATTTGTTAGTTTATTTATAGTAATTATTTTAGTTAATAGTTGTGTATTTGTTAGTACTTATTAGAATTGTATTTGTTAGCAGAAATGTACTTTAAATGAATTAAAGAAATGTAATTAAAGCTTACTAGTAATAGTGTATTTTTTGGTACTTATAAGTCATTGTATTTGCAATATGATATTGTACCTAATATTTTAATCCAAACAGATTATTGTGTGTTTAGATTACAATGATCATAATTGGATTAAAATGATTCTTAGAGTATAGAATTATCCTTTATAATTTAAAGATATTTTTCTCAAATGTTATGTAGGCAGCATTTCATATTTGACACCAATAGCTCCTAAAAATTAAAGAATCGTAAACATTGCTAATGCACAGCCAAAAATTTCATAAAAATTACACAGTATATGTAAAAAACTCCAGAATCAAAATATTGTATGCAAATTATTATATCAGAATATGTTATACAAATCAGTGAAGCTGCTGATGTTTAATGTTATTGGGAACGTCGTGACAACATGTTTTAAAAGAGTTTGCAATTTCTGCAAGTAGAAATAGCGTACTGAAATTTCGAGATAGTCATGATTTAGATATGAGTACTCGACATCATTAATTTGAAGAATTTCAATGGTGAACTATTGGGCGAAAAAAAATGGGCTAGAGCCAATCCTATGTAGCAAGATGGATGAATCGGAGCTTTCCTTAGACTGTGGAATGCTTAAGAACAGAACCAACCTCTAGACGAGAAAAATCCAAAAGTGCCGCAGATGGCCATTATTTGCAGCTATCTGCAAGGTTTGGTTTGGTTTGTCGCTCTACGGTCGCTATCTTTTTGTCTCTATTTGTCGCTCTCTTTTTGCACACTTTAGGCCAATTAGACCGGAACCTACAGTTTAACGTGGATTTTGAACCACTCACAAACATCCATGCCACCCCAGGATTCGAGAATGAAGCCTGCGATACCAAAGGGCAGAGCGCTAGGGTTGGCCATCAGGCCACAAACTGAGAGAAGACACAAAATCGATCCACCAATACTACAGACCTTCTTTTGTTGCAGCTACTGAATCTGGTATTCTGGTAGAAATTGCATAGCGAATTTTTGTAATGGTCATGTTTTAAATATGTGTACTCGACATCATTAATCTGAAGAATTGCAATGGAGAATTATTGGGCGAATGAAAACGGTCTAGAGCCAGTCTTATGTAGCAAGATGGATGAAGGAATGTCTCCTGTAATTCCTAGACTGTAGAATGCTTACGAACAGAATCAAGTTCTAGACGAGGAAGATCCAAAATAGATTTTTCTGCCTACTGAGTTAACAAATGCTGTCATTTTGAGAATGGAACATCTTTGTCATTTGATAGAAGTGATGACACTCTATATTGAAGTTGATCTCTCATTGAACTCGGATAATATGTCTTTTTCGTTATTTGACTATTTTGCGTACCCAGAAGTCCGAAAATATATTTATTTATTTCTTTTTATCTAACTTGTAAAATACTGTTTAATTAAAGGCTATGTCAAATTTCATTAAATTCTAATCAATAGAAATAAATAATAAAATTGTTCTAATTTTATCCTTAAAATTTTGAAACCAATGTATTTATTTACCAAAAAATAAAATTTCAAGAATTAAAAATATGTAAGAAGACCATTTTAAAATACATTTCTTGCTACCAAAATAGTAATAATAATAATAAAAGAATAATTCATTATAGCTGATTTTAATTAAAAGAAATTATTTGTTTTCAATTTCAGTCGAAGACTTCGAAAACATTCCCGATCTTCAGTACACTGTCAGCATTGCTGAGGACTGGGATTTCACCAACTCGGAGCATTTTGAAGAGAACAAGATCAGGTTTGAAGCCGTGGCCCGGGCCCTAGAGGAATTGGGGTCCGCCTTCCTAGCTCTCCTGGCAGTCGGGTGCATAGCAGTAGGCTTGACCTGCCTAGTGTGCGCGTGCTGTATCTTTAAGTGAATGTGTACTTCTGTTTCCGAGATTTTACTATTTGTTGAAATCATCTTCGAAAGCATTCAAAGATATGGACTTCAGTTAAAATCGTTGTCAAGATAATCAATCCTCAACATTCTACGATATTTTTTATCTATTAAAATTGTCAATATACCAAGCATTAACCTTCTACGATATTGGTATCTATTAAAATCACTATCAATATACCAATCATTAACCTTATACGATATTGGTATCTATTAAAATCACTATCAATATACCAATCATTAACCTTCTACGATATTGGTATCTATTAAAATCAATATCAATATACCAATCATTAACCTTCTACGAAATTGGTATCTATTAAAATCACTATCAATATACCAATCATATATACCAACCATTAACCTTCTACGATATTGGCATCTATTAAAATCACTATCAATATACCAACTCAATATGCAACAAGTCAACGAAACACCAGCAATTGGTGAGATTATTAACACGATGCCAATCCAGTCTTTTGTCCATAACTTTTGTTGAGGTACAATTCATTACATTCCAAGGACTGATGTGAAGTATTCGTAGCACTTCTAGAATAGTTTTCTAAATTTTTATTTAGATATAAATTTTGAAAAATTGATATAAAAAATGTGTATTTATTAGGATTGTCATTGAGATACATATTTATGATGGTGATATTTATAAAAATCCTGCAATTTCTGACTTTTCAAAATATCATAATCATTCTGAAAGGATTCGAAGATCTTGCATTAAATCTGTGATATTGTTTGGATTAAAAGATCCATGAACTTCATGCATTCAAATGTTGTTATCGCTGATTACATTTGTATGACTTTTCTGTGATTTTGGCGAACTTTTATGCAATAAAATGTTTGCCAAGTGAGAAATGCCTCATATTGCACCCTTTCTAGTTTTAGCACAACAGTTTTAGGGTTTTCATTTTGTGAAACTTCACATAATGAAAAATCGAACGTTTTGTATTTTGTATAAATAATTTGATGTAAAACTTTTCTGAATCATTTTAATTAAGAAATTTTATCTATTTTCAAGAAAAAGAATCATTATTAATTTGTCATTTTATTTTGTACCTTATTAAAATACTGAACAACAACATTTGAAAATATATTTTCATTCTAAAATAAAATTCCTTTTATTTACTAACAAATATAAAACATTCAAATTAAAGTTGTGGTAAAAATAAAATGAGCACATATGTTACTCGTTGCCATTTATTACGATAAATGTTACAATCATTCGAAAATATTTAAAATTCGTAAATAATTTCAGATAGTTGTCTATAAATTAAAATTTAATAAAATTTTCCTTTTTCTATGTTCCATTTTTAAAGGAATCAACGAACTAAATTTTCTTCTTAACTAAAAATTATCTACTTTTAATTTTAAAATGGATAATGCTTTTATACATTTTTTTTAAGTTGTCGACACATTCAGTTTTACAAGCTAACAAAACCGATTAGTAAAGATTTTTGATGGCCATTGTATTTAATTTATTCTTGGAATTAATTTTTAAAGTGCCATTTTTTTAATAATTTTATTATAAATGTTATTATACGAGTTATTTTTAACTAATAATTACATATGTATATATTTTAAACTTCTGATTAGTTTGATTGCTGCTTACAATATTTGAATACTAACTTTTTGTTAATATTATATGAATAATGAAACCCTAGAGTGTTGATTAATTATCTTAAAAGTCTTTCCCATACATTTTGCTTCACATATAGATTTTATAAATGGGATTTTATGTAACTGTTCTTATTATTTTTTTTTGGTGTAATATTATACTATAGTACACATTACGAAACAAGACTTTTGATAATTATATGGAAAAAATTTATTTATATACATCTTACGACAGTTTTTTGTAGATATAAGAAAGTTGAGAATGTTCATTTTGTATTGCTCCAAATGAATTAAAAACTTATGAATTTTTAACACACATATTTGTAAAACAAACTATAATATACTTTTATAACTAAAATTATAAAATAAATTTTTTATGTGATTCAACTGATATCATGATATTCTTTAAATCCTAAAAATATATATATATATATTACAAAAAATACGATGATGTATGAAGAGGATTTATCCTGAAAAATTGTGTTCGAAATTAATCTTTGTGGTGTAATTCCTGTGAAGCATTATAATTTATTTTCATTTAAGCATGCCACAATATTAAATAAATTATTTATCCTTCTTTGATTCGTTATTACTTTGTGACAGTAGTTTCCTTTAAAACACATATAGTCATAATTACAATTGTATTAGATAAATGCAACTTGACTTGACTTTCTCTTGTATAATTACTTCTAATGGAACGTGGAATGGATGATAACGTGGAACTAACTTCTAATGAACGTGGTTCTAAAGGAATCTACGTGAAAGATTTTTTAGAATTAAAATACATTTGCCATAATGTGGTATTATTGTTTTCGAATGGATGCAATAGCATTTTTTTCTCATGGGAAGAGTTCATTCCCAGGAGAAAGGAATGTATATTATTTGGCAAATATAAAATAACAACCCGTCACTCAAATTTGACAGCAGAAAAGTTGAATTGTAGTTATATTACATGCAATTAGTGTTTTGTACTAATGAGAACAACCTGTCACTCAAATCCGGCAGCAGATATTCAATGTGTAATGAGACTCATAAAATTAGCGATTGTCTGTGCGACCTTCACAGGTCGAAAAAACTACAGATTGAATATGAAATATACTATGAGTTGTTCCATAGTGATTGGTTATAGACCACGAGGTGAGAAATGTCTACTCCAATGAAAAGCGAGGGAAACTGACCGATTGTCTTAAAAGGAAGTTTTTTGGTGAAGAAGAGGGAGAATTCTGTGATGAGTCGACCAGAAGTGTTGTTTCTCTTTTTTCTCTAAAGTGACTGAATAGGCCGAATTTCCCCCTGTTTTTCAAAGTGAACCCGTTGTGGTTTCGTGTATCACGTCGCGTGATAGTTAAGGTCTTTAATAGTAAGATCTTTTTAGAACAATTTTACATTAATTTTCCTTCTAAATTTATTTTTTTTTTTTACTAAATTATTTAAGAATTATTCAATTATTTTGTAAATCAATATTATGTACAAAAAAGCTCATGAAAAACTTTTTAAGAAATAATTTACAGATTCTGGTGAAAATGTCCAAAGTTGAAAGTCGTCAAGGACATATTCACCGGACAAGGCTTATTACCCATATATATTATGGGTAATAAGCATTTTAAATATGAAACATGAAATTTAAAAGAAAATAAATTAATAGTTTAAAAAAACTAAAAAATACGCTTTTAGAGTTAATCTATCTAAAAAGTAAAAAATAATTGTTAACATAAGAATAAAATGACTGACGAGAAAATGAATGTCACTGTTCTAAAAGCGTGGGGTGCTTGTATGACATTTTAAAATTAACTCTGCATTTCTGAGTGAAACTGAAAAATTATAACCATTGATATTGAGCACCCCACGCTTTTAGAACAGTGACATTCAATTTCTCGTCAGTCATTTTATTCTTATGTTAACAATTATTTTTTACTTTTTAGATAGATTAACTCTAAAAGCGTATTTTTTAGTTTTTTTAAACTATTAATTTATTTTTTACTTTTTAGTCTGATTAACTCTAAAAGCGTGTTTTTTTTATAGTTTTTTTAAACTATAATTTATTTTTTATTTTTTAGTTTCAATACAAATCATTTATCATTTGCTACAAAATACAATACAATTAATATAAGCAAAAAAAAAGAATAATATTAAAAAGTTGGAATATACTACAAAGTAGAGTAATTGCTGCTAGAAAGGATGACTAAAGTCTAGGTCTGGTGCAAATTATGCAGAGACGGTACCTTGGCTTACTTACTTAGATTGAATGCAGGTCGAGTACCTGTGCGCGAAGCGCACATCTACTCAAAATCAAATTAAAAGTAGGATGTGAGAAGCAGCAATTAAAAAAATTATGTAAATGTAGGATGGATAATAAAAATATGAAAATTGAAAGATTATAAAGAACCGACGAAAAATCCAAATACAATAGATGAAATGATATCCGGGAGAGGGGGTTGAACGTGAGTACGTAGAGTAGGAACGAATAGCAAAACGAGAATTCCCAGAAAAGAAAAAAAAAAAAAAAAAAAAAAAAATGGGGCGGTACCTTGGCCGATTATCCGCTAAGTTTATATACCTTTTGCCCACCGAAATTTTCGGCCAATAGGAAGAGCGCAATTCGACATGATCGCACTCCTATGCCTTTGAGATCCGCCTCTTTTTAGCCACGGAAATTTTCGGCCAATAGGAAGAGCGCAATTCGATCGCGGATATTACTGAATTTCTACCCGGGGTGAAAGAAAGCTGGGCAACGGGCGTACCGGTTATGATGTTCCTTGGTGGTTTTAAGAATCACAAAACCTCCACATCTTAAATTAATTGAAACATTAGCATAAATTGTAGTTTCTTAAATTAATGAATAGAAGTAATTAAAAATAAATAAATGAATTTAAAATTTAGGAAAAACATCTGCTTGAGAACAATTAAAGCATGAGATCAAAAAAGCTAAAGCTATCGGTACAATTAAGAGTTCGTTGACGATGCCCAAAAATAAAAAGGTTAAAGTTAAAAAAAATGAGAATTTTAAGATAAAAGTAAAATAAAACAAAAGGAATTAAGATTAAACAAAATAATTATACAAAATAAGTAGGGTTTGATCAGTTGACTGACTCGCCAGTAGATGGCGCCATCAGTCCCAACATCGAGCCCAAAAAGTGAGTTACATACAAACATACAAACATACATGCATACATACAAACATACAGGTGAAGCTAATAAAAGCGTATTAAAAAAAAACGGAATAATAAATGATAGTTATAAAGCGTTAGACATCAGCGAACAATGTATTTCAGTGAAAATTTCACGAATTTGGTGTCAGTAAATGCAAATTCATTTAGAATGGATTATAGAGATAGGTAGAATTTCTTGTCACTGATTTTTCACGATGGCTTTATCGTCATGGTAACAAAATAGTACTGTGATATTTACATCAATTAAAATAAATAAATTAATACAAAATTTGGGGATGTTTAAAAAAAATGACGACTCATTGAAAAGAGTGGTGCGAAAGTTCTGACTTAAAAAAATTTCTGAATCGCAGCCATTTCGATAAAAAGAGTTGTTTCGAACTATTATAGCATTTTTCCCACGAGAAGAGATATAGCATTTCTGTTCCCAGGGGAAAGAAATGTATATTCTTTAAAGAATGCATAATAATACCCTATCACTCAAATCTGACATCAGTGTGGTGGATATTTATACTACATTCAATTAGTTATAATGAGAACTATCTGCCACTCGTGTCTAACAGCAGATAATTAGTGTCATGGATAATGATACATCATGAAATTAACGATTATCTGTTTGACTTTTACAAGTCGACTCAGTTACAGATGAGATATGGGATGCATCATGAGTTGCTACATCGGTATTGGTGATAGACCATTTGCTGAGAAAATGTCTACTCCAATGAGAAGTGAAGCAAGCTGACACCTCCCACTCCTGACTGCTTTTCTTAAAGGGTGGTTTTTGGAGAAGGAGAGAATTCTGATACGAGTTAACAAGAAGTGTTGTTTTTCTTTTTTTCTGAAAGTGATTGAACAGGTCAGGGATTCCTGCTTGTTTACAAAGTGAGCCCCATGTGGTTTCGTGTATCACGCTGTGGGATAATTAAGATCTGCAGCAGACCGAACGCATTATATTCATCGTAGACTCGAGTACTCTGAAATTCTCCGACAAGTTCTGCGTATATATAATGTTTGTACATAAAAATTAAAGTGTTCCTACGAACCTAAAAGATCTAATACAGGCCGAGACGTTATACTATATACTAATCACCACATTTGTCAACGTGAAATAAAAACAAGTAATATAAAAAAATATTTAAAGTCAATTCCTACATTTTTCACTATATTGCAAAAAGGCCTTTATAAATAATTTTTATTCATTTTTTTAAGTTTATCTGGCACCATCTATTGGTAGATATATGCAACCTAAATGTAAAAAAAAACTAAAATTAATTCATTAAATTTAATTACTGAATTAATATTTGAAAAAGTTGTATTAACATCCAGTGTCATCTACTACAAGTTTAAAAAAATGTATTTGAACTGGAGTGGATGAATAAAAAGTATTTTATGAACGATTGAAAATTTGAACAAGATATATATAGGGAGAGTGTGAGCTAATAAAAGGAATTAAAATAACATGATGTTCCACATTTTTTTTTCCAATTCAGCTGGCAAACAGACATGGACGTCTTGGATACCTTAAGGCAAGCGCTGCACAGACGTTACTCACTTTGCATTACCCAGGGGGCGCATGTAACTTGAAGATAAGCCCCGGACGCGGAGTACGTTCCACATTTGTTGTATTGATATTTATTTGAAGATACTAAATTCATTACTAAAGTTGCCTAAGTTAGCAAGAGCGTATATTGGAAAAAATTTCTAAGTTGCTTTCGGTTACAACTGTTCAAATACAATAAGGATGCCGTTGCTTTCGGTTACAACTGTTCAAATACAATAAGGATGCCGTTGCTTTCGGTTACAACTGTTCAAATACAATAAGGATGCCGTTGCTTTCGGTTACAACTGTTCAAATACAATAAGGATGCCGTTGCTTTCGGTTACAACTGTTCAAATACAATAAGGATGCCGTTGCTTTCGGTTACAACTGTTCAAATACAATAAGGATGCCGTTGCTTTCGGTTACAACTGTTCAAATACAATAAGGATGCCGTTGCTTTCGGTTACAACTGTTCAAATACAATAAGGATGCCGTTGCTTCCGGTTACAACTGTTCAAATACAATAAGGATGCCGTTGCTTCCGATTACTATCAGATATTGTTCCACCTTATTATTTCAAACTTTCAAAATCTCTCTCAACTGATACAAATCTTCCCAGCCTATTGGCTAAATCCTACGGTGAGTTTTATTACAATGTATTAAGAAGCATGAGTAATATTTGCTTTACATTACATAAAGGAAAATAAATGGATTTTATTTTAAACGGCTTTATTATTAATCGGTTAATTTAGAAATATGTCCATGGTATGCCCTGGCATCCTGGTATGTCCTTGCAGTGCTCCTGTCCTAGATCTGCTCAAACGGCTTTAGCTAGACTAAGGACCGGCTACACTAAGAGTTGTGACGAGAAGACATTTACCCTTTGTCATTGTTCGGCCATCGCGTCTCACTCTCATCTCATCGATTGTATTGGTGCCTCTGTGAGGCAACTGTTGAATGAGGGGAGGACAGTTTACGATCTATTGATGCAGCATGATCTACTGAACTTGATTTAGGATTCTAAATAAGTAACAACAACAACAACAAAAATATGTTGTCATTGTACTCTCAATGCGTCTTCAGTAGTCGTATTGCTGCATTATATTAAGAACTGTTGTTAATGGATTTAAACATTTTACTAACAACTAAAGTTGCTGCTCCTCTTAAAGTCCTGCTTAAAGTTGTTATTTGAGAAATTGAAAAATGGGCATTGAATTGAATTTGCTTTATTTTTATATGTTAGAAGCATTTTATAGCCTTGAGTTTTTGAGATATGTTTGAGTTTAATCACTTTTTCGAATTGCGCATTTGCGTTAGAAATATATAGGTATTTTCCATCTGGTTAAAAAAAAATAATAATTCTTTTATGATAAACTTACTTTATAAAACAAATAAATCAATATCTGATATATATGCTAAATATAGCAACAAAGAATTCTTAAAATCAAATTAGAAAATAAAATATATATAGAAAAAAAATTCCATACATATTTTATCAAACAATCTAAAATCATTATATCCATGAATTTACTAATAAATTTTTAACAAATGAAATTGCTTACTACATGCGAATATACAGTTCGGTTTCATGTTTTAAATTTCAGTTCATTTGCAACTTCATTGATTTTAATTCGGCCGATTCCCAAAATAGTGGCCATTGGAATTTGGCGCCTTTTTGTGGCGCCAACTAGGTGATAACTCATCAGATGTGGTAACCCATGTTTCTTGTACTGTTTGTAATTAATTTTACTTACAGTCGCAACCCATTACTTGGCGCACTTTGACGAAAAGATTTTTTGACGCTGAATCCCACAGGCCCCTATTCTGCAATTTTACTTTTCATTTTGCTAACATGCGTATTAAAAAAGACGCCATTTGTTCCTCAAGTGGCTATCGTCGTCAGACGTTATTGCAAACCTTTGTCTTATATTGCTGGAGGTATTAAGTTAGGAAGATGGCGACTAGTAACTAGATGGCGAGAAGTAACTAAGATGGCGACTCGAATTTTAGTGAAGAAATTGGGAGAAACTGATGCTGTAAGGGACAGACGCCGAAGAGAAATTCTAAAAGTGAGCGAAAGGTTTGCAGAATATTTCGAAGAACGCTTACTCGAATCTCCCAGAAACTTATTGAAAAGTTTATCCGAAATTTTGAGTGGAACACGTTGATGCATTTTGAATAGTGCATAGTATAGGCATTTTAACTTTTTTAATGAATAGCATTTTTATAGTATTATTATATCTTTATTACATACACATAATATTTACAATATTTGCGTATTATTTTCCTTCCAATTCCAAACATTTGCATTTTGACACACTGACAAATGAAACTTGACCATTTCTCAGTAAAGCCACCACTTCTGAGGCTCATCGTTAGTATTTATAAATTGGAATAAATATCTATAGAGTACATTTGAAGAATTTATGCCATTCTTCAAATTGAATAGAAAGAGTAAAGATTAAGCATGCCCATATCTAGCGTAAACACAGGAATTTTCTCCTTGTAGTGATATGGATACAGGTGAACGCCACATTGGGCAATCCGATTATATTGTGCAGGTTGTACAGTTGGATTGTAATGGGTGTGGTTGGATTGAAACTTGAAAACAGGTTGGGAAAACTCACAGCTTTATTGACACACGCACAAACTCCACTCACACATACAATTAACGACAGACAATATTTAACACATTTAAAGACATATGATTATAGATGGGTGGAAGGATTCCACTTCTAAGCCAAAAATAAAATACTCAGCTATGCGCAGGGGGGCGAAAGATACTTCCTCTCTGGGATATAGTCTGTAGGCCAACTATTACGCAGGATTGTGTTAAATATATTTCCTCTCGGGATGAAAGACTATAAACTAAACGTCCCTCAGCAGGAGCGCAAGTTGTGATGTACTGCATCTCGGATAAGAATCTCGAGGCCTACTGACCATTTCTCCTGAACGCCATAGGGGGAGCTCTTGTCAGTGTGTAGGAGGAAGCACGGTTACACACGGTTACAAGCTGAATTTGCTTGTAATTGTCTTTGCTTTAATTATCTGATCAATATGATTCGTTATTAAAATTATAATTTATGAATAATAATTGAAATTTTTTTTAAATAGTTGATATAAATAGCCAGTCGAACTTATTTTTAATTTAGCTGTATTTTAAAAATAGAATTTTATCATAACAATATTAATAAGAATTAATTTTTTATCATAAAAATATTATTAAGAATTAATTTTTTATTGTAGAATATATTATAATAATCCTCTGCTATTATCTAGTAGTTAAAAACACACAATTTCGAGCGTAAGAAACAATAGAAAAGTATATGAGAAATAAAACACTTTATTTATAATTCCTTTTTTTCACCTTTCGACGCAAACACAGGTATAACTACGACCATGAAAATTAATGTTTATAAATAAAACATTTTCACCTTTATTTTGTTTTCTTTTATTTTAATGTGAATAGCTAGTCCAGGCATATTGTTTTCGTGAAAACTACTCTAGTAAATATTTTCTCTTTTCAGGGTTAATGGTATGTGGACCACAATTCTTTATTATGCTTCAAACTGCGTTCTCATGTATTGAATGAAGATTCTACAGAAGTTTTTATTATTGTTAATCTCAAAACAAAAGGTACATGTATTAAGGATCTGTCTACAATACTTACATTACATTTTTTATAGGTATTTGAACCATTGAACCACTTTAGAGATAATTTTTTTTAAAGTAAACAAAAAAATCATTTTTTTAATCACGTTTCACTTAATTTGCAATTACAGCAATTAATCCAATCATGAAAAAAAGAATAAGTTACCAAAATGAATAAAATTTTTTGGAAATGAAATTATAGTAAATTAAAAAATAAAAGATTTCACATACATTTTTTACTAATATAGCATGCTCATTTTAAACAAATTCAATATGACATCATTCCAAAATTTTTGAATCCCACTTTTTAAAACTATTATTTATGCAGTCTAAAATTGCAATACTTCCAAAAACCATGTAATTATATAGAATAAAATATCAACATTTTTATTTCCATGGTATTTTTATATGGAATAAATATTTTTATATAAAACTATATGGAATTTAATAATACGGATATTTAATTCCATTTTTAAAGTTCTAGTTCTTGAACAATAAAAACCCACTCAAATTAATACGTTGTTAATTACAGAATTCTTGAATGGCAAAAGTATTAAACTTTATTAGTATTGATTTAATTATTATTTAACATAACCCGTCAAAGTTTAAACATAATAAGATTGCAGATGAATAAAGATGTCTTTGCAATTGTCCAGGATGGCCGAGTGGTTATGGTGTCAGGCTTGTTATACTTGCTGAGGTCTGCTACGCGTGTTCCGATTGAAGAAGGGGATTAACATCGTAAGGGGGATAAAGGCAGTGAAGACAAGATCCGGGGGTGAGTAGAAGATTCCTGTGTTAGCTTACATTTCGTTAAGTAAGTGAGGGGTAGGTTAATGTTCACGGGATTTGTTATTCGTGTTGCAGGCATCAAAAAGTACGCGGGTTCTGTTCAACGTGGGTTCGAATCCCACTTCTGGACGAAACATTTTGTAAAAGTATTTTATTGAAAAAAATAAAACTAATTCATTTTCTTTTCTTTTCTTTTTTTTTTTATCCTTTGTTTATGTTTATTAATATTTTTGCTTTTTAGTAAGTTGAAACATTTCCACTTCAATTGCCAAACGATTTAAATGTTCTTCACTAAAGATATTTTATACTAGATTAAATACGAACGAATTATATACTGCCAGCTACTCTACAGGTCTAATAATTATGAAAATGACATAATTACTCCTCCTGAATTTTAGTAAACGGGGGAATGGAAATTTTAATGGTAGAAGTGTGTCATTCAGACTTAACATTTTGTAGCCGTGAAGGAGGCCTTTTGTAGCGTGAAGGAGGGTCGAGATTCGAATCTGCTGGTTAGTCCCTGCCTTCAGAAGACGAAGATTGTGATAATATGTGTAAAGCATCTTGCATCAGTAATCAGGTTGTCTTATGGAAGTTTCTCGAGTTTTCTCCCATTACAACACCCCTAAAAGTCCGCACTGTCCTGCCCTCACCCCCTCTCGGTGGGTTATCCGTGGTACAGTAGGGCCACCGATGTTTTAAAAATAAACCCTTTAAGCTAACTTTTGTATTTATCAAAAAGTGGGTAAGGTTTATAGTAAAAAGAAAAATGTACAATGAAAAGTTATTAATTCTGAATCAAGTATAAGACTTTGATACTTTCCTACATATTGATTAGTCAGAAAAAAACGTGTTTTGAAGTTCATTAGAGTATTTTTATAGAATAAAAAACATTTTGCATACGCATATTACTTTGAGAGCTTAGAAAGTATTAATAATACTTAATATTTAAAAAGTGCAAATACTTAACAATGTTTTCGCAATAGCAATTATCTATCTACGATCAATCGACAGTTCAGGGTCCCAGGCCTTCGTAAGACATCCAGTTACGATGGTTGTCGTTTTTTAATCAAAAGGGAGCAATGTTTGCAGAAATTGAGAACTGTGCGGCATGAGGGAAAGAAAAGTATGAAAACGATGATGACAGACTACAGAGGATGGTTGACCAGGCTATTCAAAACTTCCTTTGATCACCTCTGCAACAAAACGAAGCTTTCACTTATGACTACTTCAGATGTGAATCAGATTTTCTTCTTGAAGAGTAAAACCCCTCCAGATTTTGTGTCTGTTTACACTTGTTCAAATCTTTGGAGGTCATCAAAATATGTATGGTGAAGCACCCCCCCTCCTTTCCCCAGAAGCACTTGGATAATTCTAAATCTGTTACGTGTCAGTTTTTTCAGTGGAGAATGAAATGAGATCAAGTGCTCGATATTTGACACTTACTAAAGTAAATTTAGTGCATATCAGAAAGATCAGAAAATTGCTATTAACTCATAATAAGTTTAAAGATTAGATTTGTGATTTAAATGTATGATCAAACCTCGGATTATAGATTCCTACAATGTCTTCACATGATTCAAATAATATAGATAATCCCTATTAAACAAAGAACCTCTGTAAGTTTTAATGACAGGTTTAAGCTTCCCTGTAAATTTAAAACACAAAATCATGATATTCCGTATTTTTTGTTTGAGCGAGCATGTTGCATTTGTTATTCATTTAAAGTTTATGTTTATTTAATTCTAATACACAGTGTGTTTCAGAAATAGGTTTACAAATTTCTAGATCTGGTTTGTTGTTCTACTGTCTTTTCGTGCATACTTTGGGCTAATTAGACTGAGACCTACAATTTAACATCGATAAATTGTAGGTCGCATAATTCTTTGAACCCGAAACCTGTGGTACCAATAGCCAGAGCGCTAGCCACATGGCCACCAGGCCGCACAAATTTCTAGTAGAGGTAGGGTACACCTCTAGACGTCTTGGAATCACTGATGGGTCTGAAATGCTGGGTCAGGGCTTTCCAGATGTTGTAGATGGCGTTGCACAGGGACGGAGTTCCCCATGTTCTAGTAAAAACTCTTCATTTCACATACTTGTGCAATGATAGTAGGATGGCTGATCACATGAACTCGGAATTCGCGAATATACATCTGTCTAAATGGGCTGTGGAGTACGATGGGCTCAGTGCCTGTATGTTCAATGATATCTGAGGCATACACCGACCTCAGTCAGGGCCTATACCAGCGGTTATCCAAGAAGGGGTGTTTTAGGGGAGAGCTGTTATGAATCGTGACGAACAATGTTAAGTTCAATGTAGGACAATCTAAATTCCACTATAGGGCACCCTGCCGGGAATTCCTAATTCAGCGTCTGAAGGATTCCATGAAAACCAGATGAATCCATAGTTCTTCTTTGTTACTATTAACCATGTTTTTGTGATACTTTTCATTTTTAGTGTTTTCTATGTACACTCAATTGAAATTCCATATATGAATTATTTTATTAATAATTTCTACATTGCACTAATTGTGGCTTAATTGGTATTGCCCATAAAATAAAAATTCAATCTCTTAAAAAATCGCATAAACGTATTTAAATTAAAATTCAATCTTCTTATTCTTTTGACAACTCATCGATTACATAGTTTATATCAACTTTAATATTTCGATGTATATTTAAAAAAACTAAACCAGGAGACAAAGTCAAATCAATCAGCAAAATCAGGCGCTATAAAAAATTCACACAAATAAGAAAATACTGATTCTCTGAAATACCAAATATTTAACAAACACAATTGGGCCTAATTAGGAGGTGGCCACAAGATTGAATACGTGCACAAATTTCACTTCTGGATTTGGGAGGGGGTGTCAAGCCCACCAGCCACCTCTTGTAGTATGTAGGGGGCGTGATGGCCGAGTGTCTAGCGCTCTGGCTTTCGGTACCACAGGCTTCGGGTTCGAGACCCGGCGGTGTCATACATGCTTGTAGTGGTTAGAAATCCACTTTTAACCGTAGGTCCCGGTCTCATATGATCGTAGAGCGTCACACAGCCCAGTCAGACTTCTCACCCACATCATTCCCAAATTGTAAAGGGGCAACTCGGCTGTAGGCACAGTGATGTGGTGTAGTAGTGTGTATGTATGTATATACATACAGTAAATTTCAAATTGTTTTATAAATAATATTTGAATTTAAATGTGATATGAAATTGCTTCTCAGTAACTAGCAAACTCTTCAACAACTATGGCAACGCGTAGATTGACCTTGCATTATTTGCAAATGAATGCCATTGTAAGTTAAACAAATAAAAGTTAGAAATATTGGAGATGAATCAGCTTTGCATTATAACTCGTAACCATTGTCCAAACTTTCTTTTTTATCCGCTATGACGACATTACAGCAGAAAATTTCCACGGCTAACAATGATATTCTTTATGCTAAATTTTAAGGGGGAAAAAAGATGAACTGTAATTTCTGCTTTCGTGTGATGTACAGGGTTCGATTATGTCGTCACGGATATGAAACATTACAGTCAATGGCTATTTTTAAAAGAAATGTAATCATGATATGTTTAAACAGACGATTATGTTTTGTCTTTTTATGAAGTCACTTAACCATATTCTGTTATTTATTTCATAAAATTTCTTATTTGATTTGATATGTTTATTCTCTTTATCAGTAAACTCAGAAATTCCCATTTCTGCTCATGATCTGTCGGTCTGTCTCTCTCTCTATATATATAGGAAGAAAGTAATATGGTCAGTCGAATCGTCTTTCTCACTTTTCCCTACAACAGGACGGGTGTACGTTTGTAAGACACTTACACAAGCGTATGATCGTGATTGTCTCCTTCCAACAGTCAAGCATGGAGGTGGATCTGTCATGATATGGGTAGCCGTGTCATGGTTTTTTTTCTGGCCCCATCGCAACCCTGAAAGGAAGGATATTTTGAAAGAAGTATAGAGAAATTTTAGCTTACCAGGTCCATCCTATGAATGCAATTTTTTTTTTCCTGCTGGAGATGAATTTTACAGGATGATAATGCACCCATCCATGCAGCGGGGCTTGTCCAATCATGTTTGATGAACACGAGAATGAAGTTAAATATCTATCTTGGCCCACACAATCACCCGATCTCAATTTCATTGAACCGTTATGGTAATTTTAGAGCGTTCAATATAGAATCGATATCCTCCACCGGTATCTCTCCCAGAAGTTTCACAATATCTCCATGAAGAATGGTACAATAATCCTCTAAACACTATTCTGGGGACCTGGTGGCCGAGTGGTTGGCCCTCGGTAACACAAGTTTCGGGTTCGAGTCCCGGTGGTGGCATGGATGATTGTAGTGGTTCGGAATCCACTTTAAACTGTAGGTCCCGGTCTGTTTAGCCTAAGGTGTGCACAAGATGACTATAACAAAACAAAATCAAACAAATCTAAACACTATTCAGCACTTGTATGAATCGATTCCTAGGCGAATCCAAGCTATATTGTCCTACCCATACTAATAAAGGATACTTTATAAATCTGTGGTGTTTCCATTATTTTGATAACTCCCTGTATATAAACATGTTTAAATTGTATCAAAACTCTGGATAACTTCTGTTGTCTTCATTATGAAAGAAATTAAATAATTTGTTCTCAACACATTTAACACTGTAATTTGGGTTTTTTTTCATACGTTTTTTTCATTTATACGTTTTATTTATACGTTTATATTAAATTGTATGCAATTTTTGCATGATTTTTTCCGATACTTATATGAGTCAAATTGCAAATAATTTTCATTGTTGTTCTTCAATTTATTGAGTGAACACCACTTAAGTGAGTCAAAAGTTATTCTCGGTTCCCCAGTGGTGTGAAGAGTAAGAGTCGGATTTATTGTACTCTCTACTCACCCTTTTGAACCAACTGAAGTTCCAGTTTTCAGGTTAAACATGCGCATATCTGGCGTGTAATAATTATAAGAACATTCGGCCACAAGCCAGTTTCAGTAATTCAGAAATTCAGAAATTTGATATTTTAATCTCTAGAGCTGCCTGAAGTATAAAGACAACATAATAATAATAATAATAATAATAAACAAAGAGTAAATAATTAAAATTTAGCCTTTAGGTATTCTACTGCATTGGAAAAAAATGTAATGTCAACTAGTTGTACCATTACTGTAGTTATGTAGATGGCCTCAGCATAAAGTTTAAGGACTTTTAGGAGATCCAGGGTTTCGAAAATGCTGTCTATCTAGAACTTTTTGAATTATTTATCACGTGAACTCTTTACCACTCCACTTAACTGTAACCGTACTTCGGTGTAAGAATTCTTCTCCCGGCATTTTAAAACATTCTGGTTGATAGTCATCTGTGGTAGACGCGGGCTTATAGAATATATTTCTAATATTTTTGTGTGTCAATTCGTCGTTGTAATGTGTAAATAAAAGTATTGTAATTATTTATTTGAATTGACTAATGAATACTACGCCCCACCACATCATGGTGCCTAGAGCTGAGTTACCCCTATACTGTTTGGGAATGATGAGGGTGAGAAGAAGTCTGATATGGGCTCTGTGACGCTCTACGGTCATATGAGACCAGGATTTACGGCTTAAAGTGGTTTCCGAACCACTATAAACATCCATGGCGGCGCCGGCACTCGAACCCAACATCTATGGCACCGATCGCCAGACACTCGGCCATTCAAGCCCAATCGTAATTTGGAATACTATTACACCACATCACTGTGCTTTGAGCTGAGTTGTCCCTTTATAGTTTGGGAAAGGCGTGGATGAGAAGAAATCTGATTGTGTTCTGTGACTCTCTACGGTCATATGAGATCGACACCCAAGGCTTAAAGTTGATTCCGAACCACTACAAACATCCATAGCACCGCAGGGATTCGAACCCTATAACTGTGGGACCGAACGCCAGAGAGCTAGCCACTCGGCCATTAGGCCCCTGAATTGACTAACTACAGTCCATCTTTTTGGATATCTGCGATTCGTTGAACTAGAAAGGTAAGAGAAATTTTTTATGCCATTTTTCTAGTTTGGCGAATTGTTTTCCTGAGGTAAAATAGGGCCCACCTATTCATAACTCGGAATCGCATAGAAATGCTGGGTTGGAAATACTTTCCAGAAGAGATAGATGGCGTTGCAGAACTGTAAAAATTTCGAGATCTCTCGCAGACAGTTTTTATTTCATACAGTGATATAGTAGTAGTAATATCGCTGATCATAGAAATGCGGAATTAGCGGGTATGCGTTTGGCTTGCGTGTCTGTCTAGTGCAGGGATAGGCAAACTTTTTCGGTCGCCTGCCAAAAATCGGAAAAAAAAAAGTTTGGCGGGGCAAGATAAATTTTTCTAAAATTTTAAAATCAATATACAAGTATTACAGCATAAATATGTTAATAAGTTGAATGAAATTGCGATTTCATTTTTAGAAGTTCCGTATATTGAGATTCAAAGTGAGATGTACTAATTCTAAGTAACGAGGCTAAATGCTCATTTGTCAGTCTACTTCTGAAATAATTCTTCCTAAGTTTCATAATTGAAAACACTTGTTCCCCTATATTGGATTCCCATATGTCTGCTTCCCGAGAAAAAAGATAACGCTTGTTGGCGCCAATCTACAACTATAACTAACAGAAAAACTTCCGCTTTTAGCACTTTACAGATTGAAAGGTGTCTGTCTTTGCTATTTCCGTCTATTTATGTTTTGTAGAACAAAAACAAAATAAAAAGATCATCAGTCGTGTGAAAAAAGGAAGAAAGAATATTTAATCAAAGTAGAAAAGGAGATGGATATATAATATATAAATATATATTTCTTTTAATTTGCCATTTCACTAAATTTATATTTCTTTTAATTTTGATCAGCAACTTAAAATTCTATCCGCGGGCCGGATAGAACGTTCCGGAGGGTCGGAGTTGGCCCGCGGGCCGGAGTTTGCCCGTGCCTGGTCTAGTGTAAAGAACGTACCACTTAGCACTTGGATGCCGCAGGCGTGCCACTTATCTACTCTATATGAACCAGGTTCACAGTTTCTGATGCACCTCCACGGTACTAAGGTTTGAACACCCACCAACAACAGAGCCACTGTTGAACGGCAGTGTAAATGTTCATGTACCCCTCTTTTAACTCTCAATAGACATCACGATACTGATTCTGTCAGGCAAGGGGGATAGCGAAACTCTTAGTTGAGATTTTGAACACTCGTTTCTAAGGGGGTGACGAGAACGCGGTTTCGCTTAACTTACCCCCGTCATTTAGCGCTTGTATATCCAACGAGGCTTTCAATTCATTGGCATTATCATACTCCCAGCCGCATTCTTTTTGCCGCATACATACACAGTCTTTTTGCCATGTAGTCATGCACATATATCTATTATAACAAACATCACTGAATGTACCTTTTTCAAGAGAAAGATTTGTTACGTTATTTTTTAGACTAGAGATTCGAAACTCTAGCATGGTGAATAGGATATTTAAATGTACAGAATATCTCAGTTCCAGATTTACAGTCTTTTAGGAGGCGTGGAATACACTTAGACCAGGGATGGGCAAACCTTTTCGGTCGCGGGCCAAAAATCGAAGAAAAAAAAAAATTTGGCGGGTCAAGATAAATTTTTCTAAAATTTTAAAAACAATATACAAGCATTACAATTTGAATATGTTAATGAGATGAATGAAGTTAAAAGTTCTTCATATTGAGGTTCGAAGTGAGATATACTGAATCTAAAGAAAGAGGCTAAATGCTCATCTGTCTACTTCTGAAACAATTCTTTCTAAGGTTCATAGTTGAAAACACTTGTTCACTTATATAAGATGAAGCAAACATAGGACTGATTTTCTGGGAGTGAGATATTAAATTTCGGAAACTTACTTTCGATAATGATTTGCAAAAATCTAACTTGTTGGCGCCAATCTACAGCTATAACTACCAAAGAACTCCCGCGTTTAACACTTTACCGATTGAAAGCTATCTGTGTTTGCTATATCCGTTGATTTATGTTTTGTAGAACAAAAATAAAGTAAAAAGATCATCAATCCTTTGAAAAAAAGACAAAAAAAAAAATATTTAATCAAAGTAGAAAAGTATATGGATATATAATATGTATAAATATATATTTCTTTTAATTTGCCTCGGACCGGAAAATTAAAATTCTATCCGCGGGACGGATAGAACCTTCCGGCGGGCCGGAGTTTGCCCATCCCTGACTTATAGGAGCCATTAGTCAGGAACGAACAGTACGGATTCCAAATGTGAAGAAGACTTTGATAAGACTGGAACAAGACAGCCTAAACTTGAGTACGTAAGCAATAATGCACCATGTTGAGATATCCCGTTGCAATGTCTGGAGGATTCTGCGTGAAAACAACTTGCATCCACAATTTAGCTGTGTTATTTCTGTCTTCACTTTGTTGATGCACAATAATTAATAAACCTTATATTCACACCTTTTCCTTTTGAAAAAGAAAAATGGCCGACTAATATTACTCGCGTTATATTGTACTGCTATACGATTCCGAGTCGTCTAAATGTATAGCTGCTGCCTCAGAGACGTTTTGTTTACAGTCTTTCACCCCGAGAAAAGATACATTTAGCACCACCCTGTTCATAAATTGGCCTACAAACTCTCATCCAGAAATTAAGCATATTTCGCATTCCAGCTTGTATCTGAGTAACTTTATTTACAGCTTAGAAGTGGCATCCTTCCACTTAAGCGTGTGTCTTTAAAGATGTTACCTGTTGTATATTAATCTTTGTAGTGTATCATGCTCATGCGCATATAATTAAAGTGTGGCGTTTTTTTAAATGTGTGTTCTTGTGACTTGACCTCACCCAAATCGAGCTGCAGAAATAAACGACGACATCTACTATAACATATACATATTATTGATGAGTGCATAGTCTTTTGCTTATTCGGTGCTGCAATGAAAATAATAGTAATAAAAAACATTCAAGAATTTTTTTTGAAAATTTAGTGAAATCTAGACTTTGTAAGTGTAAAAGCTTTTATAAAAATAACATATAAACCAATAAATAAAGAAAAAAGATGGGGAAATAAATTTATTCTTCAATTAAAATAAGACTGAAGTATTTAATATAAAAAAAAAAGAATTTCTTTGACCAGCTTATTGCTTTATCAGTTGCGTGTATCGATTTACGTTAAAAATCCAATTGGTATTTTACTCCTACTAGAAAGGCGGCCTGATGGCCAATTGGCTAGCCCTCCGGCCGTTGATACCACAGTCATCGGGTTCAAATCCTGGCGGTGGCATGGATGTTTGTGAGTAGTTCGGAATAAATTGTAGGTCAAGGCCTAATTAGCCCAAAGTGTGCACAAAATGACCGTAGAGCAACAAACCAAACTTCCTAAAAGACAGTCAATCTGGCAATGAGATATTTTGTACACTTAAATATCATACTTACCGGGCCGGAATGACCGAGTGGCTAGCGCCCTGGCACTCGGTACCACAGGTTTCGGGTTCGAGTCCCGGCTGTGCCATGGATGTTTGTAGCGGTTCGGAATCCACTTTAAACCGTAGGTCCCGCTCCTAATAGGAGCGTTGCGGGGGCATTGTTACTCCGCGTCCGTATCTTCAAGTTACACGCGGCCCCTGTGTAATGCAAAGTGAGTAACGTCTGTGCAGTGCTTGCCTTAAGTCATCCAAGACCAAGCTGTCTAAGTGTTTGCCAGCTGCATTAGAACAAAAAAAAATATCATACTTACCATACTAGAGTTTCGAACCTCTAGTTTAAAAGATAACATAACAAATCTTCTCTTGAAAAATCTATATTCAGTAATTTTTATGATAATAGATATATGTGCATGAGTATCATAACATAACCTATAACAATTCATGTTTCACTGAATATAGTTTAGATGCACGGAAAAACAAACAAGATTGTTTTATAGTCCATTGTTAGCTTGTTTCGGTTATCTTTATTTTCTTCTCATTCTATTTTATATTTATTATATTTTTTCGATTTATTTACGTTAGAGTTTACTAAACTTTTATGCGATTTGCAAAATTTCTGTTAAGCATTTATGTTATGAATTTTTTGGTGTCAAATTGACAATCTTATTAGGCTTTTTTATTTTTTATTTTAAACGTTTCTTGAAACGTTTGTTTGGATTAAAAAATAGTTCAGACAATTTTTCTTAATTGCTACAAAACTGTTTTATACACATCATAACATAACATATGAAAGAAAACAACTATTATATGAATCGAAAAACATGTAGGCGAGACTGTTTTTATGATACAACTGACAAACGTTAACATAAAAAAAAGTTAAAAGATTCGAATAGCTAGCGATGAAACAGTTTTCGAAACAGTAGGTTTACAACAGATAAGATGCATAAAATCATTTTTTGTATATGTGTTTTTGGTATGCAAAAGACATAATTCTTTTTAATGTAGAATTGCTTTTAGTTCTTATGATATTAACAAAATAGGTCGATAAGCGATAGAAAATGGTGACGACATACAGGCATACTACTATGCCCAAAAAGTAAGACTGATTTTTTTTTTCAAAAACCCTTTATTCATTCTTCCAAATTTATTTCATCGCCTTGGAAGTAATCCCTTCCGGACACAATGCACTTATGCCAACTTTTTTTTCCAATCCTCAACGCATACTAAAAAGTCATCGGCAGGGATGGCCTTCAAAGCGAGCGGCGATTCACGCTGAATCTCTTCAATCGACTCAAAACGGTGTCCCCGGAGTGGTCTTTTCAGTTTAAGTAATAGCCAGAAGTCGCACGGTGTGAATACGGTGGCTGTAGAAAGATATGGATTTCATTTTTGGCGAAAATGTCAAGGAGAATCAATGCAGTGTGAGCTAGCGCATTCAGTGTTTTCGGTACCTATCGAGATTTGACGTGTTTGAGGCCCAAAATTGAATTGATTGATCCTTTTGAAATTCCAACATCATCAGCAAAGACTCTAATTGTAAATCGACGGTTTTCAAGCACTAAATCTTTATTTTTTTGGACGTGAGCTTCTTCGGTTGAGGTTGATGGTCGGCCGGAGGGCTCTTCGTCTTCAACGCGTTCTCTGCCTTCTTTGAACTGTTTATACCCCTTCTAAACATTTCTTTCCGATATAGGAATACTCCCCGAATGCCTTCTGCAACATTCTATGCGTTTCCGTAAACAAAATTGAATGCAAGTTCTTTGCTCAATTAATTTCGAAAATCGCCGGAATCAGTTTTAGAGTCTCGCAAGTCAAGCGGAACTCAAACACTAATGAATATTTTGACGTCAAATTTCCCACAGATGTCAGGGACTATGCTAACAACCTAAAAAAAAAAAAAAAAAAAAAAAAAAAATTGAGCCCCGGGAATTTTAAATTGAAAATTGGTTTTACTTTTTGAATACAGTAGTACTCACGCACACAAAAAATTATGTGTCATATGCATTGGAAATTTTCAAGAAACAAAAGCATTTATGATAAATAATGTAATCTATTGTGATTATATAACACCTGTTATGAATAACTATTTTTATTATTTCTAAACAAATGTAAAGTTATAGATGGCATTAAAGTAAAATTGAATAACTGAACATACTAAAGGTATACTAAGCTAAAGATAATTCAATAAGAATAATTTAAATATGTTTCGTACTTAATTAGCAAGATCGGCGTCCTCCTTTACCTTTATTGAGGCCCATCTTATTATAAGTTAATTTGACCTTTAAAAAAACCATATGGATTCAAAATATTTTTTTGCTTTTGGGGTAAAAAATGATGCATCTCTAATGTCATAAAAAATTAAACATTTAAATATTATAAATTTTTTTTATTCAGAATTTTCTAATTTACTGGAAATTAGTAGATTAGAGTTTTCCTCAATAACACACTAATCTAGATGAATGAAACAAATGTGTTACAACTTTGTTGGCTATCAACTTGCAACTTATTAGCAATTTTTATTAATAATAATATTATTATTATTGCAAATGTTCGTTTCAAGAATTCATTACGCAATTTATGAAATTTCCAGAAATATTTTAAAAATGCTCTCTATAAAATAGCTAATTGTTGTTAAATAAGGCATTTAAATAGGAAAGTGTATTTGCATCAATCTATATATATATATATATATATATATACTAGAAGACCCGGCCACGCGTTGCTGTGGCTTTCTTGTATTTCGTTCAATTATTAGATACTATAATTGGTATTAAGGAAGTGATTAGTAAAGAATGATGAAATTAAGCTTCAACGAATAGAAAATGTTTAATTTTTATTAATTTAATGAATGAGGCAGATAATGTTGATTTTTAACACTGTTTTATAACTATTTTACGTAATTTAATTTTTAATAATCATTACTTTAATTTAACTAAGTACTAAGCGATGAACAATATTTCTAGTTAGTCTGTCTTTAGTCAAAATAAATAAATTCGATGGTTTTCCAACACGTGAGCATGCAACATACAGCTGCCCATGGGAGAAACAGGGATTCTCCAAATCCAAGCCACAAATAGCCATTGTCTGCCCTTGCGACTTATTTATTGTCATCGCAAAAGCCAGAATGAATAAAAAATGCATAAAAATTCAAATAAGAATAATTAAAACCAACTTTTAAATGTAAATAAAAACAAATGTACATACATAAAAATATTATTGAGCTTTAAATGCTCCTTTATTAATATAAACACTTATTTATTTGTTTTGTTTTCATTAAATAACTTCCAACTTAAAAGTACCATTTATCAATTTTTCTTCGACAATATTCAAATCACTCAAATTTATAACTCAAATTCTTTGTTTTTCAAATAACAAAAGTTTTTTTTTAAAAAAAATGTCTTTGATTTTCAACTTGCAACTATTATAATACCTTTTATAAAATTTTAATGTTATCATTATATCAAATAATTGCAGAGTTTACTTCATTTTGACACTTTTCAAAAAATCCTTAAAATTCATCATATTTCTTTAAAATTATATTGTCTATATTATATTATCTTGCAGATCACATTTCATTTTAGAATTCTTAATCAAATAAAACACATGTTGACAAACTTTAAGCATAGAAAAGTTGAATGCTTTGATTCACAACTTTTCATTCCATATATTTTATTCCAGTTCAAATTCAAATTTAGAAAATGTGCTTTTTGTTCTTCACAAAAAATGTTTTATTATTTTATGATGAAAGAAATCACAAAACAAATGGAAAAGTTAATGAGCTTTAAATTCTCCTTTATTAATATAAACACTTATTTAAAGAAAACAAAACAACTAAATAACTTCCAACTTAAAAGTACCATTTATCAATTTTTCTTCGACAATATTTAAATCACTCAAATTTATAACTCAAATTCTTTGTTTTCCAAATAACAAAAGTTTTTAAAATAAAATATCCTTGATTTTCAAATTGCAACTACTATAATACCTTTTATAAAATTTTAATGTTATCATTAAATCAAATAATTGCAGAGTTTACTTCATTTTTACACTTTTCAAAAAATCCTTAAAATTCGTCATATTTCTTTAAAATTATATTGTCTATATTATATTATCTTGCAGATCACATTTCATTTTAGAATTCTTAATCAAATAAAACACATGTTGACAAACTTTAAGCATAGAAAAGTTCAATGTTTTAATTCACTATTCATTCCATATATTTATTCCAATTCAAATTCAAATTCAAATTCAAACTTAGAAAATAAAAAGAATATTGATAATCAAATCAGGTAATACTTACATTTGATTTATTTCGCATAGAAATAATAAAAAATTTCATACAATATAATTTTCACAAAATTAAACAATAATGCACATAAAACAATAATATTCAGAAGATCGAGACACGGCGGCATCTAAAAATAGTCATTATATTGTTCGAAAAATGAAGCTACGAATTCCTCAAATTGCAGTATTGCAACCCTAAAGAAATTGGCGGGAAATTGGCGAAAATTCAGGGTTGCAAGATTGGCGCCTTTCTCAATGCTAGATTTTAACCGATTTTGCATTTAAATATAAAAAAATTTGAATAAAAACTATCCTATTTCTCAAGTTGGAACAAAACACACATTTAAAAAAAAAAAAAAAAATCGGATGGTTAGTTTCGGAGTTCATCGCGGACAAACATCGTTAAAAATCGGATGGTTAGTTTTATTAATCGGAGTTCATCGCGGACAAACATCAAATCCAACCAAAATCCATGTACCAGTAGGGCCTAAAGATCCACCTCCTCCGCCTTTATAGTTAGGTCTAACGTAGGGTTTACGATAATTATAACCATTGCCACCACCTCCAGTCCCTACGCCGATGTTCTTTGCCTTGTCCTTGACATTCTTCCAGCCAACAGATATCTTGCCCTTGACAGTTTTGATGCCACCTTTGATCTTGCCAACAACTTTTTTGCCGAATCCTTGTTGAAGAACAGAATCGTTTGAAGCTGTGATGTTTGATGTGTGCCAGTACTGCTTAGCAATGCCATGAGTCATGTTCAATACATGCTTGATTGACGTACCATTCTCGACCAAACTGCCTTCCGAAATTTCCCCTGTAACATATAAATAACTTTTTACTATTTTTGATTGTTATTAAATAAGAAAGCTGCATGTGACATTAGAAAAATGTTTTAAATTCCTCAATAATAAACCACTTTATAGTAATAAAATAAACTTTTATTATTTATTTTTTCCTGTTGGATATGGTGTTTGGTTTCGAAAACTTAGAGCTAGATCCCTTCGTCGACTGGAATCACACCGATGTGCTCGAAACGTAAGATGTAGACCTTCTAGATGGGAAAAAAAAGTGGGATGGTACTAAGCAGATGAAGTGTAAAATTTATATCATACGCATTTCGCTTCCTTTCAAGCATGAAGAAAGCCGACCTTGTAACTAATGGTGTATGACCTTAGGCGAATTGGTTTGCGCTGGAGAAAAATCATATATCCACAAACCGCGGTGTTCTCATTGATTACCGCGAAATAAACGATAAAATGCTTCCTGTAATACAACTACGGAAAATAAATGTTGGATGTACGTACAGCGATAAACTTATTATTTGAGTCGCAATGGCGGTTTTATTCATGTTGAAGGTAATGGAACAACTCCGTCTGAAAAGGCCTTAATCGATCTCTAAAGGCTCGTTCCCACCGAGGCGAGAGACGTGAAGATTCAAGAGGCAAGCGACAAAATTTTTTCGACCCCTTCACAGCGAAACGTCAGAAATAGCATTACGCCTGGTGAAAAACCGCTTCGAGTTGAAAGTTGGCCCACTCCAAGCGGTGGACTGCAAACCGGTTTCAGGCGACCGCGGTGAGGCTAGTGATTGGTCAAATTTTGTCGCTTGCATCTTGTCGCCTTGGTGAGCACGAGCCTTTATGGTACATTCTGGAATATTTTGAATTTACTGCATATCTTGCGTTCTAATGGCAGACCTGAGGTAGTGGTAGTATTTTTAAATCTAATCAAAAATTTAAAACAATAACAATCTGTTTATAAAGGTATTGTATAAAACTTGCAATGGGTTTAGAGGAATATAATATATTAGATATTCTTAAATTTCATTACAAAAAACAGCATGCTCATTCAAGATGAATGTAAAATTTAATCGAAGATACTTAAAAAAAAGAAACTTAATAGACTGCCTTTTTTAATCTACTCTTTTGTTATCAACTGACATAATAAAAATCTGTTAATCGTGTAAGAACTCGTGTTTTCAGCTGTTTCGAAGAGCTAATGCTAATTGTTGTTACCATTTCCAAGATGTTTCTTAAATAATTAGGAATTAGAAGACTGTGGTATATTTTTCACCACAAGGGTTAATGGGTTGTAATCAATTATAACTATGATAATTAAATTTTCAGATGTTCTCGGTTGGCACTGCTCGTAAGTCTTATCAAATTGTTCAATATTTTGAGTTATTCCAGGCCAGTAAAAGTATATCAGGTTTTTTTTTAATTACAAGCGTAGGTGCTTTGAAAAAAATAGATTCATATGCTAACCTGTAGTCTTAAGATAACATTAATGACTCGTATTCTTAAGATCAATAAAATGGATTTAACATTTATTACTTAATTTCTTTGTAATTTGTTATAGCCAGGATTTAGAATTCTGAACTTTTATGTATATTATTTATATAATTATTTTATTAACATGAAGAAGCTTCATCATAAATGCCACGTTGTTATTTTGTGTGCATGCTGTTTTAAATATATTTTTAGGTATTATAACTAGTTGATATTCTCTTTAAGAATAAATTTGTTCATACATTGAACTTTTAAAGAATGTTTTCTGGAGATTTAATTATCTTTTGAGACTTAATTATTACAATAAAATTATTTGAATTTTTAAAATCATTATTCTAGATAATTTACAAATGTTATTGATTTCATTCTTTAATGATTATAGAGATGTTGAATCACAGTTTTCAAAAAAATAAATTTCATATTGTTTACAGACAAATGCCACGAATATACTAAGAACTTCCAACTTCCAAGAAACAATTTCCAGAAATTAATTGTTTATGACTGCTACTTAAACAACATCCGGGAATTAGTTGTTTATGATTGTTTCTTAAATAACTTCCAGGAATTAGTTGTTTGTGATTGCTTCTTAAACAATTTCCAGGAAGTAGTTGTTTATGATTGCATAAATTGATATTGGTGAAATAAACATTTTTTATTAAATATATATTTACTACGAACATTGTTGCTATTATAAAATTTCTAAAATTAAAAAAATTCAGTTAAAATATCAAATTGTTCATTGCTTTAAACATAATGCACTTTTTAACTGTTGGAAATTAATTGCAGATAGATTACAAGATAAAACAAATAAGAATTATAATTTGATGCTTTTCGTGTGATTTTATTATACTTCTTTGTTTTGGTTACATTTGTTTATATAATTTGCATTTAAAATTGTAAAAAAATAAACATTCTGTGCAAATATTACAAGTAAAACTTCCTTAACAAAGTATTGGGAGATCAAAATTTGAATAAGCAAATTCTGTTGAATCAGTAGGAGAAATTCTTTCCAAGTTTTAAATTTAAAAAAAAAAAAAAATACATAACCAATTAATTTAACAAAAACAATTGATTAGTTTTTAGAATTATGTCTTACAAAAATGAGATAAATAAAAAAATGGTTTGAATTTTCTAGAAGAAAAAGATTTTTATAAAAATAGGAAACAAGAAGAAACTATACAAAAATATCACTCTCGTATGATCCTTAAATTCATTATTGAATTCCTTCTATTAGCTCACACTCCTCTTATATACACTGAAGTGACAAAAGTCATGGGATACCTCTTAATATCGTGTCGGCCCTCCTTTCGCCCGGCGAAGTGCAGCAACTCGACGTGGCATGGACTCAACAAGTCGTTGGAAGTCTTCTGCAGGAATATTGAGCCATGCTGTCTCGATAGACGTCCATAATTGGGAAAGCGTTGATGGTGCAGGATTTTGGGCACGAACAGACCTCTCGATGATGTCCCATAAAGGCTCGATGGGATTCATGTCGCGCGATCTAGGTGGCCAGATCATTCGTTGGAATTGTCCAGAATGTTCTTCAAACCAATCGCGAACAGTTGTGGCCCGGTGACATGGCGCATTGTCATCCATAAAAATCCCATCGTTGTTTGGGTACATGAAGTCCATGAATGGCTGCAAGTGATCTCCAAGTAGCTGAACATAAGCATTTCCAGTCTATGTTCGGTCCAGTCGCACCAGAGGACCAAGTCCATGCCATGAAAAAACAGCCCACACCATTACGGAGCCACCACCAGCTTGGACAGTGCCTTGCTGACAGTTTGGGTCCATGGCTTCGTGGGGTCTGCGCCACACTCGAACCCTACCATCAGCTCTTACCAACTGAAATCGTGACTCATTGGACCAGGCCACGGTTTTACATTCATCTAGGGACCAACCGATATGCTCACGTGCCCACGAGAGTCGCTGCAAGCGATGTCGTTCTGTCAGTAAAGGCACTCGAGTCGGTCTTCTGCTGGAATAGCCCAAGAAAGCCAAATTTCTCCGCACAGTTCTAACAGACAAATCCCTTGTACGTCCCACATTGATTTCTGCGGTTATTTGACACAGTGTTGCTTGTCTGTTAGAATTTACGACTCTTTGCAGACGTCGCCGGTCTCGGTCGTTAAGTGCAGGCGGTCGACCACTGCGCTGTCCATGGTGGGATGTTATGCCTGAAATTTCATACTCTCGGCACACTCTTGACACAGTGGATCTGGGAATGTTGAATTCCCTAACGATTTCCGAAATGGCATGATCCATGCGTCTAGCTCCAACTAACATTCCGCGTTCAAAGTCTGTTAATTCCCGTCGTGCGGTCATCATCACGTCAAAACCTCTTCACATGAATAACTTGAACAGAAATGAAAGCTCTGCGAAAGCACTGCGCATTTATACCTGTTCTACGCGATGCTACTGCCATCTGAAAATTTGCATATTGCTATCCCATGACTTTTGTCACTTCAGTGTATATCTTGTTCAAATTTTCAATCGTTCATAAAATACTTTTTATTCATCCACTCAAGTTCAAATACATTTTTTTAAACTGGTAGTGGATGACACTGGATGTTAATACAGTTTTTCCAAATATTAATTCATCAATTAAATTTAATTAATGAATTTTAGTTTTTTTTAGATTCAAGTTGCATACGTCTACCAATAGATGGCGCCCGATAAACTTAAAAAAATGAATGAAAATTATTTATAAAGGACTTTCTGCAATAGAGTGAAAAAAAAGTAGGAATTAACTTTAAAAAAAATTTTTTTTTTTTATATAACTTGTTTTTTAATATAAATGACAGAATATTTTTATGTGGTTTTTAGTAGGACTTTACGAATCATATTTTATTTACTTTTTATTTATAAAATCAAGCTGCAATTGTAAGCTATTAAACAAGAAGTTTTAAAATTTTCCAACGCTTTTGTAATTTTCAATTAGTTGCCTTTATAAGACATGCAAGATGACAGAATATTTTTTTTGCTACTCATTATGTATACATTTGTTAACATTTCATTTTGAAAATGATTAATAAATTCTCAAACGCTTTTAAAGAAATTATTGTATAAAAATAAACTTAAATTGAATGAATAAAATCATTATTTATTTATTAATATCAAATATCCTTATAAGGCCAAGGTCAAATGTTCATCATATTGGACATCTAGAATAACTTTCTTAAAAATTACCTATATTTTTTAATTATTTGTTAAATAATTTTTTAAAAATAAATTATAAATATTTTGTAAAATAAAAATAAAAATTTTTTTTAAAAAATAGAATAAATTATAACTTATTTGTAAAATAATAAAAAAAATAATAATGCTAAAGTCTTAAATATCTGTGCTTTTAATGATATTTGATTTCCGCTTTAATAAAACTTAGTTAAATGTATAGCCTTCCATAAATTTTCCCTGAATTCCGTAAGGTTATCCTTGTAAATAAAATATTGGAACCAACATGGTTCAAATATTTCGATTAAATTAAAAATAGTAATCTAACAAACTAACTAACTAAAAAGAGTAATCTAACTAACTAACAAAAGTAATTTACATTGAGGGAAAAAGATTATTTTTCAAAATAACTTTTCAGAAACATTTAAAATAATTGAGAAACACTTCGGAGTTCAAAATATTTAAAGTACTAGAACAAATTAATAACAAAAATGCAAATTATATTTACAGTGAATATTAACTTTATTTAAAAGGATAGGTTTGCAAATTTTAAATTACTTTCGACAGCTTTTGATTATCATAGCATGCATAATTTATTAAATACCATATAAGCCTTGCAAAATAATTTTGTAATTTATCACTATAAAACTTTCACTAACAAGGTGAATTTACGGTTACGAATTTACGGAATTTTATTTACGGTTACTAAGCCAAAGAAGTAGGACCCATTTCTCAATAACTTTCCATAATATAGAATTTTAAATTTTTTAAACACTTTTGAACTGTTGAAACAGTGCATAGGCGAGCGATTTCATGCCTTCTTATTGACAATACAATCAGAAGGGAGCCAATTGTACCATTTTCGGGTTTCTTTTTCATTTTAATTTCTTTATAGTAGCACTCATTATAAGAAATACAGAGAAATTACGTATATTAACAAGAAATAATTATTTATATGCTTTCCTGCTTTTATGTATATTCTACATTTATTAATACACTTCTATTATTCTTACGGAAAGTCTTGTTAAACATTGACTTTTAACTATTTTTGTCGAATTCTGCATTTTTTCAAATGCAAGTGTTTCTAGTGAAATATATCCAGGTTCGTAGCAGTTGAAATGAAACAATCACATTTTACCAAAATTGAAAAATTTATTTGGGGAAAATGTATAATTTAGTATCGGAACATAAAATTGAAATGAAATTATCTTTGGAATGTATTCTCTTTTATGTATTTTCTACATTTATTAATACATTTCTAATTTTCTTACGGAAAGTCTTGTTAAACATTGACTTTTAACTATTGTTGTCTAATTATGCTTTTTTCAAGTCCAAAGTGTTTCTGGTGAAATATATCCATGATCGTAGTAGTTGAAATGAAACATTTAATCGCATTTTACCAGAACTGAAAAATTTATTTGGAATAGATGTATAATATAGTGTTGGAACATAAAATCGAAGTGAAATTCTCTTTGGAACAATTTTACTTACGAGGAGCTGTTAGGATTGATTAAAAACTAGTAAGAAAAGAAACTGAAAAGAAATGGGAACATTGAAAGATTGAATGTAAAAGTTGATGAGTGTGTATCGTCAATGAAAAAAAAAAAGAAAATGAAAATTTCATAAATGTGAACGAAATCTATTTTCAATTAGGTACATTTTTAATAATCTCTGTTATTGTAATGACTCGACTTTCATAAAGTCTTCTAGATGATATAGATCAGGGGTTTTTTTCCGTTTTTAATATGAATATAAACCTGGCATTGTTAATACTTTTTGTGTGAATAATATTAATATTTCATAACTAATCAATTAGGAACTAATATTTAGCATAAACTGAATAATTGATATATATATACATTCAAGAGCCAAAACATTATGACCACACCTACATTTCACAATGAACTCGCCTGGATGACGGGGAAGGCACGTGATCAGGTGGAAGTGGTATTTAACTGCTGCTGGAGAGTCTCAAGAATCATTCTTTCACTTACTTCTGTGTGTGATGGGAAAGGCTGCGGATCTAAGCGACTTTGATAGAGGGCAGATTGTAATGGCTCGAAGGCTCGGAACAAGTATTTCCGAAACTGCACGACTCGTGGGTTGTTCGCGATCGACAGTTGTTAGTACTTATGCAAAGTGGATGAATGACGGTGAAACCAGCAGTAGACGACATGGTGTTGGGCGTCCACACGCTATCAAAGAAAAAGGTCGTCGGAGACTGTCTCGCATGGTGAAGCAAAATCGGAGCCAGACAGTAGCTCAGCTGACAGCCCATACAATGCAAGGCCAAGTAGAATAGTATCGGAGCACACTGTTGGATATGGGATTACGCAGCAAACGTCCCACTCGTGAGCCTTTGATGACCAAGCGTCATCGCCAATGGATCAGTGGGAGAGAGTTGCCTGGTCAGATGAATCACGGTTTGTCATTCATCACGCCGATGGCCGTGTCAGGATACGCCGTCTTGCAGGCGAACAGTTGCTCCCTCAATGTACAGTAGGTCATACACAGACCGGTGGTGGCGGTATTATGCTTTGGGGGACGTTCTCTTGGGCGTCTCTGGGACCCGTGGTTGTGGTAGAGCAGACCATGAATGCTACAGGGTATCTGAACATCATTGCGGACCAGTTGCACCCTTACATGGCCTCTGTTTTTCCAGCTGGAAATGGAATGTTCTAACAGGACAACGCCCCTTGTCACAAGGCTAAAATTGTGTTGGAGTGGCTCCAGGAACATGATGCTGAATTCCAGTTAATGTCCCGGCCGCCTAACTCACCGGATTTCAATCCGATAGAACACATTTGGGATGTCCTGGGACGGCAGCTCAGAGTTCAAAGACCACCAATTCGCAATATCTCGGATTTGAGTGACCGTTGCTTAAACATCTGGTACAATCTGTCTCCAGCCATCTGCCAAGGACTTATGGCATCCTTGCCAATTCGGGTTGAAGCTGTGTTGCGCGCCAAAGGTGGGAAAACTCGTTATTGACAGGTGGTCATAACGTTTTGGCTCTTGAGTGTATATATATACAAATTCTGTAGATGGCTTACGCACTGCTTTAATCGTTACTCCATACACAGTAAAGTCAGTGCTGTGATTTAAAAGTATAAAAGCGTTTAAATATTTTCGAAACTCGATTTTTTCGAAAAAATTTCGAAAAGTAGCTCTTGCTACTTTAGCTTGCTAACATAATACTGATGAATTACATTTTGAAAATTGATATTGGTGACAGACAAGCTCTAAGTTCAGAATTCAACAATTTCTATAATAACATTTGCATAGCATAATACAATGTTTTAAATAAACTAATTTTATTAAAGCTGATCATGTATTATTAATTGTCTGCAAAAATAATTTATTCTATGTAAAAAATTAAAAAAACATTTTGAATATAAATTTTTATTTTTTTTTAAATTTAAAAATTCAATAAATAATTAATGAAAATAAAGATTAATAATCTCGAATATTCTCAATAATCTCGAATATTTATCAAACACTTCCCATCATTCTCAAATTAAAAGTTTTGTTTAGCGTTTTTTTATATATTGTGATAAATATTTAATAAGTTTAAAAACATGCAAGCTACAAATATATTATGGTATTTTTTTAGATTATTGTAACATTCATATTAAAATGAATATTACTTATTGGATTTACTTCATTAAAAATTGATTTTTGAACAAAAAAATGATACTTAAATAATTAAAAGCAAAAATATTGAACTTTTAAATTTAATATTTAAAAAAAAATTAAAATCCATCATTTATTGTACATTATTGTGTTTATTTATAATTTCAAACTTTAAATTACAACTGATAGAAGTACGATATATTGCTATGATAACTCATAGAATTTCATCATGACAAACTAGAAATTACCCATAATTCAGAAATATTTTTTAATACAATTAGTAAGGTAAAAGTATTTTAAATTAGACCCTTCATTTAGCATTTATAACATAAAACTTAATTATCAACCTCGCGTTGTAAAGGATATTAATATTGATTTTATTATATGAACAAAACATAATTTCTTTAAATAAGTAAAAACATATTCTGATATCACAAAAGAAAAATTTTAGAATTAGTTTTTATATGTAAAATTTTTACGGCTTAGTCGAGTCACACAACAATAAACGCAAAATTTGAAATTTTAAACGCATGAGAAGGAAACTAACTATTGGACATTTCATAGAAAACTTGATTGATAAGGTTTATTTCATGAGGCTAGTGAGCTCTCCTGATCTAACACCATGTGATTTTTTTTCTGGAGATGTATGCTCTTTTACCACGCATGAGTTTATTCGTATTTAAAACGTAGTAATTTTGCTTATGGATAATCTTTCTTGAACAAAAGATGAAATTAATTTATCATTTAGGATAATATTAAAGTAAAAATATATTTCATACTTCTTTCTTTTATAATGAAAAAAAAATATCAAAGAAATACATAAGTATTTATACATTAGTACCTCCATTACAAATGACAATTATTTTACAGTACTCTATACTTTATTTGCATAAACATTTACTCTAGATAGTAAAGCACGTATAAATAATAATAATAATAACAATAAATATTTTCAATAAATGATAAAAAATATGTTTTACCTTCTACAGGAAATCCAGAGCAAAAATGAAACAGTGTAATACTCAAAACAACAACAAGAATCTTCATTTTTATGCTACTTAATATGATCCAAAATCTAAACTATTTGTTTACAGAGTTTTTAAATTGCTGTAAAACGAAAACACGTTTGGTTTAATAAAAGGTAGAAAAGTATTATATTTTATCGAGTACGCACCTAAATGGCAGCGTCATAAACAGAGATAAATTTAAAAAAGATAAGATAAGGAGTATTGATCAGAGAGATGGAAATGTGTAGTAATATCTTTCAAATAGTTTTAGAAACAGAGCTGTCAAAGCTATCTGATAGAGTGGGCTAATAGATTTGATATAAATAAAAAGTTGAGTATTTTAACGTAGTTGTTTTTATGTAATCATAAAGATAATTTCAACTAAAAATGTAACCGAAACTTGGCATTAATCATTGAAGTGTTTCTTGTTTAAAAATAGCCCTGATTCGTAATCCGTCGCAATAGCTTATCATCACACAATTGCTTAAAGTGGTATAAAACAGTTGCTAAAATTTATATTTTATTGTTATAATTAGAAAATTAACTTTTTTTATAAATCATGAATAAAGATTCGTGGTTTTTCCTTGAACATAACGAAAATATATTAAAACTTTACTTCATAAAAATCTGACATAAGGTTATTTGCTTCTTCATATGCTAACATATAGCAGATTCAAAAGGTACTTGAAAGAATGGAGCTTTCTAGACAATTTGGATCTTCCTATAATTTGAAACGAAACATTCCCGAAGATGGTATGGGTCCACTCTCTCTGTGCATATCGCATATCATAAAGTTTTTATTATGGTCTACTAATTTATTTTTTTCCATTCCCATGAACAGGGAAGTTTTCGGTTCGTTATCACTTGCTGCGTTTCGAACGAAGTTTCCTTAGTTAAAAGATATTATGATTAATTTACTGTTTATTAGAGAAATGGTAGTGAATAGAGATTCTGTCTTTAAAAATTTCATCAATTTTATGAACTTTATATTAGGGTGTTCCATACGAAATGAACTTTTTTGTATTAGCTTATTATATTAACTTCGTATTTTAAATTAAAATAATAGTTTTATATATCCTTTTATATATTGTTTATTCTGTGTTCTCCGATGGTATAATTTGTTCGCATATAGGCGTCGAAATTTTTAGAAGAAACATGAATCCCACAAAATATGAATAATTTTTCTGAATAACTTAAACTTGGATATACTACTACCCCAGCAATCCAAAAAATTAATGGTGCATTTGAGAACTATACAGTTAATGTATCAACAGTGAGACGATGGTTTGAGAAGTTCAGATCAGGAGGTATGAGTTTAGAAATTGAACGCCCTGAAAACTGAAAGCTTCCTTTACAATGATGGACTGAAGAAAAAACCTAACCCTAAATTAAACCTATAATAATTGTTAGAGAACTTGCTGTTGATCTCAGAGTAAGTACACACAACAATTTCGATACATCTTGTAGGGCTTGGAAAAGGGAAAAACAGTGACAAATGTATTCCACAATAGTTGACAGGCAGTCTGTCAGATTTGCGCATCATTGAATAAATCTATCAAAAAAATTGCTTCTTTTTTAACGATATCATTACTTGAAATGAAAAGTGCATACTGTATTATAATCGTAAATGTTCAGAAGAGTGGCTGAATGCAGATGGACAGCCTAAGCATGCATCCAGACCAAACTTACATCCAAAGATGACAATGCAGGTGTTTTGATGGATTCAAAGGGAAGATATCCATTACATCTTTCTAGGAATAAGTAAAATAATTAATGAAGAGTATTAACGTCAGTAAATTAATATTGTGGATCGAAAGTATTGTTATCAGAACCAGCGGTAGTGAATCGAAGATGAGTTATTCTTATCTATGATAACGAAGGACCTGGTGTTTCACAAATCGCACTGAACTGAAAAAATTTAAATTTGAGGTTCTACCTCATTCACCACTCTTCACGGCATTTGTCTCCTACTGATTACTCCTTCTTTAATAATTTGGAATCGTTTTAAATGAATAAACATTTTGCCAATCACGAAAGCTGCCAAAACAACCGCTACTGACTCTAAATCGAAGGCGTTTTCTTTGAAACCAACAAAAAAATGCTGTATAATTGATGCCAGAAGTTCATTGATTTAGATAGAGTATATTTTGATAAAATATGCTCAAACCATCTGTGTTTGTGACCTTTTAAAAATAGAATACTCAAAAGTTCATTACATATGAAAGAACACACTAAAATAAATTTAAAAACTCTGCTCAGTTTGTTTCACTCTGTTTTACTCTCTGTTTAAACTCTGTTTTAGTTTGTTTTAGAATAAAACATATTTATTTGGACAATCCATTATTGAGTTGAACACAATTCTCTTTCTTCGACAACTGTTAGCAACAGTAAGACGTAATGCATCATAAATTTTATGTAACTAGTGTTTATTAGAATGTTTTTATTCTTTTCCTTTTGTAGTCTAAAGCGTTTCACATCTGCTGACGGTATTTTTCGTATTTTATTCCGTTTTCTATTCCCCCTGTGATGCAATGAACTGTGGAACCTCAGACATATAAATAACCATTAGCGTCACGGGGTTAAGGTTTGGTTTTGGTTCTAAATAATTTTTGCATTATGACAGACTCTGCGTTTTTCAAGACTTTTTTGTGATTTTTCGAAGACAGGTTCTTAAAATATAGGTCTTCTCACTTGACAATGTTAGTTATTAGATAATCCGGTTTTTAACAGATTTTCTTCTGTTAAAAAATTTTGTTGAAAATTATTCTTGGATCATGCCTCTAACTACCAAACTTTCTGAAGATGATGACTTATTTATAGAACATAGAAGATATTCAAATGATTTATCTGAATATAAATGACAATAACTTGTTCATTTTTTTTGTATAGTGGACTCTTGAAATACATTGTGAAGTAGGTTTTATAATGACAATATAACTGCTAGGCATCAATGATATTGTGGCAAGGAAGAATGATTGGAATGGCAAGGAAGAGCATTGTAATGGCAAGGAAGAATATTATAATGGCAAGGAAGTGCCTAGTATATGTGCTTGTAATGGCAAGAAAGAATGATTTTTTGGAAAAAATAAGGAAAACCACCCTGCCTTTACTGTTCTGAAAAATAAAAATTCTGCTCAGAGATGAAAGGTTGCACAAGACATTCTGTCATAATTTTTATCGAATATATTATTAAATATTAAATTTAATTTGTGCGCTATTTTCTACAAATATGTCTTTATTTTATTAAAAAATTAATTCTTACATCAATAAAAGTATTTTTCATTTGCAGACACTACTTTTCACCATCCCTTTGGCAAAAAGACGAATTCTAGCTTGAATGAACGATTCGTGTTTTGAGGACAATTTTTAACTTCTTCAAAAGACCTGAATTGATGCTTAAACAGTCTATGTGTAAACGATCAAAACAAATCAGTATCAAAAGGAGCAATGTCTGGAGAATATAGTAGGTGGGATAGGACTTCTCATTTAAGCATTTTCAAATAGTTTTGGACTTATTTCGTAGTATGAGGAAAAGAATTGTCCTGTTCTAAAATGATTTTTTTCTTGTGTTTCTTCGTATTATGACCATTTTTCTTCCAATTATTGCTCTAAGCTCATCAATTACAATTTATAATTTTAACAGTTTCACCCGATTTTAACAGCTCATAATATTTTCACCCACCAAGATGTTCTGTATCATTGAAACCATAATAGTGTATGCCATGATAAATTCTTTCAACTGCTGCCTAATTCCTATAAACATCCACAAGAATTCGATGCAATTCATCTGTGCTTTTCTTCCAATTAAAAAAGAAATGCAGAAATGCCTATTTTTTGGTACAGCATTCGACATGTTCAAAGCTCAAATATACTATATTATTCACATTTAAGCAAAATAACACATATTAAAAGTGGCGTGATAGTTATCAGTATGATTTATTTGGTAATACTAGTTATATCATTTGTAGAAACAGCAAGATTTAAATTTAAACAACAATACTAGCAGCTCATACAATACTAGCAGCTCATACAATACTAGCAGCGCTAGTTAGATTATAGTTTTTAACAAAATTACTAGCAGCGCATGCAACCAGAGAGAACTGAAATCAAATGGATTCGTCGGCTAGTTACATAAGCTATTATTTCTCTACGATAATCTTTCGTGAATACAGTTAATCTTTTATTATTAAGAAATAATATCCGTTATTATTGTTCAAAAGCAAATTTACAGTTAAAATTTTTTTTAATAAATTTTATCTGAAAAAATAAATAATAAAACCAATAATGAACTTAAATCATCAATTAAAAATGCAAAGAGGAACTTGATGTTAATCAATTGAGATAATTTTTTCTTTATCAATTAAAATAATTTTTCTTTATCGATTTAAGTACTTCGTTTTTCCTGTTTTTTCTTTATATTTTCCTTTTCTTTTTTCTATATAGAGTCGTTCTGCATCTAAAGGGATTAACGAATTACGTATTGAATTTATTATATTTTCACATAAATAATTGGCCAGATCTTGTTGTTAATCTCTTCAAATATCACATTTCTTTCTTTAGATATTTTGAATCTTATTAATAGAAAATATCTATAATAAATCAATGCAAATCACAAAACTACTTTCATCATAAAAAAAAAAAATTTTTTAAAAATCCGTATTTATTTTTAATTTCTTGCAACATAATATTTTTCAATAAAATAATTGTGTCTAAAGAGAATAACAGCAAGTGTAAGGATAATAATTTGCTAAAAAATTTTTAACAATATTTTCAGTAATAGAAAGCCATAAATTGTATTTGCTTTGAATTTCTTCAATTCTATTACAGTGATAATTGTTTCTTAAAATGTTTCTTTAAAATGGATAAATGTTTCTTAAAATTCTTTAAAAAAATTTCTTAAACTTTATAAAATTTCTTAAAATTTCTTAATTTCTAGAAAATTGTTTCCTTTTAAAAATGTTTAAAAGGAAAACAGCAAGTGTGGATGTTTATCATCATACATATGATATTAAAATACTGTATATAAAAAAAATATGCAATAAATTAAAAATAAACTTTCATTAAACTATAAACTATCTCCAGAAGAAATATATTCAGAAGAGGTGAAACTCAACTTAAAAAAATCAAGTAAGATTCATACATACCTCAGTTTTAGAAAGTCTATGAATTAATTTCGTCACTGTTTTTTGGCACATCACTCTGTTTGAATTCACATACATGGATACTGGGTCTTTGCCTTTTCGGTCCAAAGATAGCAAGATAATCGTTGTGCTCTTGGATATACTTTTCATGTCCTTTGGTCGCTGTCTCTGAAGGATCATCTCCAGTATTTCCAGGATCACTCAGGGGTGGCTTCTTGTGAATGCAGTGGCACTTGTAAATCCTGTATATTCCATAAACGAACAGGCACAGGAAGATGAACCCCATGACGAAGGTTGCACTGTGGGCGTTGGGAAGACGAGTTTCTTCTTCCGCATTTTGCTGGTCAATAATCACCAGAGGGTCATCAGCATCAGATTCCAGGATCTCTGACAAAAAGCAGGAGCAGATCACGAAAATGGCAAGGGACATGTTGTATAGACATGTATTCCTTTTTAAAAATCGTGAAGAATTCTGAGGTTGCAATCAGTTGGTAAAATTATTAAGCAAAATTATAAATTCCAAGTATAAGGGAAAATATTTATTCTTTCTATGATAAATCTATTATAGAATTATAAAATCCACTTAATGTCAACAGCAGTGTGTTGCGTTTGAGCTTAAGAAAGTATTCCCTATAACAAAATTTATGAAGCACATTAACTATCAGTTTTAAAATATACAAGTAGGGAAAACTTCTCAATGATTTTCAATTAGTTGCAAAATAATAAGATATACATTTTATCAGTATAATAGTCGTGTAGTTCTGAAATTGATTAGTTACATTCAATATATTGCAAAATAATAGTCCCATTTGCATAAATTTAGATAATCCAACATGCTATAGAAGACAGAATAGTAATAAATTGCTCTAAATGCACTTTCTCGAAACCTGGGATATCATTTGTAGAATTTTTCAGAATGTAAATAATTTGAGAGCGTTGTTTTGTAAAAGTTTATCGCTGCAATAAAAGTATTGATATAACCAAAACTGGTTTTCAAAAATAAATCACAATTTCTGAACAATTGAAGATAAATCTCTTGAACCAGCGCGTTATAAATCCTTTTCTATTTATCAAGAATTTTTATGTGAATCAAATTTGTGCGTAACGTTGGTTCTTTGTTAACTGAAAAACTCAGCAATGAAAATAATTAAGTTCAATTAACTTGAATTAATTTCACCAGAATCCAAAATTCCATGTACTACTCTGGAAGACGAATACATTTCTCTCGCTGCCTTCCATTATTTAAATCAGAATAAAAATTTTACACTTCAGAAAATAAAAAAAGTCCAAGATATACAGCCAGCAATAAAAGCAATGCAAATCAGTGTATAAAAGAAGACACTTTAAAAATGCCGGAGAGTGAAGAAAAACCACTTACTCCAGGAAAAAAGATATTCCGTTTAAAGATTGCGTGCCAAGAGAAACATTCTGTGACCATGACTCCGCCATTGTTCTAAACAACTCCGCGAATCAGCATATAAAACGCTGCACTATATCCACAGACTTGCTTATGCAATCTAATAAAGTTCCACGGCAAAAATGATATATCTCCCATGCGTTCTTAAGTATAATGTAATAGAAGTTACTTTTCACAGTCTAGTTTTTTATGGAACGTGCCTTACTAGTTTTTATTGCAAAGTCTTCTGATCTTGCCGATGACTTTATTACATTGAGTCGTGAACACAACAGAGGCTTATAAACTGCTGTCATATGATCATGTCTTCATTTGGAGTTCCCAGAATTAAGAAAGCAATTCAAGCATGGACAATGCTTCGTAATTATCTGGTCAAAGATTCTCATTTTTTGCATACAGTGACAAATAAATCAACTTTAAATATTAATGTAGTGAAGAAAGTATTATTTTAGTTATTGTTGTTTTTTAAGAGAGCATAAAAACTAATTTTATGGAAGTTGAATTTTTTTTATTTCAAAAATGATTTATAAATTTAATTTTCATCGCATAGTTGTCTCTATTTTTAGTTCAAACTGCACAAAATATTACGGGTTTATTTTCGATTTTTATTTTTAAAAATATTTTATGTTTCATTTTTGTCTTTTTTAGATAAATTTTTTTCAATTTTTTTTAGGTTTAATTATTTCAGTTAAATTTTTACTTTTTCAATTGATATTTTAAAATTTATCATCTGGCAACGAATTTATTACCTTAGAATAAAAAATTTTCTGAATTTAAACACTCATAAAGAAAGTTGTCAAATATTCGACAAATTTTGATAATCTTGTTTTTTTAAACAATATTATCATAAATATTATCAAAGTGCAATAATTTGTCTTTTTTTTTCAAATAATTTAAAAAAGATTTTCAATCAATCATATACCATTTTAAATTTAAAGTTTTTATTAAGTAACATTAACTTTCATACTAAAAGTTGTCAATAATTTGGTTTATAGCAATTAACATCGCAAATATTACTTTATTCTTTTCAAATTATTCTATAAAATTTAAATTTTTATTTTCAATTTTTTTATTTCAAATTATTCTTTTATTTTGGTTTCAGAACAATTTCATGCTTTCTACTATTTTACTATTAAATTATTTCTACTATTTACTTAACTATTTTTCTATTTTGGTTTTTCGTTTTAGAACAATTTCATTCGTTCTAGTTACAGAATATTTTCAATAATTTTTATTTCGAATTATTCTACTATTTTGGTTTTTCGTTTCAGGACAATTTCAAATTCTAGTTATAGAATATTTTCAATAACTTTTATTTCGAATTATTCTTCTATTTTGGTTTTTCGTTTTCGAGCAATTTCACATGTTCTAGTAACAAAATATTTTCAATAATTTTTAATTCTGAATTATTCTTCTATTTTGGTTTTTCGTTTCAGAACATTTTCACATGTTCTAGTTACAGAATATCTTGGAAAACAATGTTTGAATTAGTTATCAAGGATAATTAAATTACTAATATATATCAAACTTTCCGTTATAATTTTGATCACTCGTCTGACCACTATTCTAATTTAAAAGGTTCTCAATTTCACAAGCATTGATTATCCCTGAGGCAATGTACTTTCGTAATAAAAATTACAATAGTTACATATATCTAAGAATTTTTAAATCTGATCAGAATTCTAAAGTTTTGAAAAAATTTAAAATTTAATAGAAAATAATGTAAATCAATGATGGCAATAAAACTTACGATCTTTTCATTAAAAACTGTCCTATTTTAACTGTTGAATTTACATAATATTTTAATCAGTATTAAAACTATTTCAGAATTAAAACAAGAATCTTGTATTTTAGGGTGGGGGGAAGGGGGGGGGGAATGCTGCAGATTTTCTTTAAAATAAATCCATTTTTAAGGGTTTCATATCATATAACAATTTATTTTATTATAGACAAAAATAATTATAGACTGAATAGACCGGTCCAAATTTTGTGAGAAGTCATAGTATTTTTTAAAGCTTATATTAAAATAAACTTTTGTTGCCACTCAGAATGGAATTTAAATTTACAATTTCTTTTAAAATAAAAATTGGTCTATTTTTCAGAATAAATAGAAGCATAAACAAAAGTCACTAAAACTCAGTCAAAGTCAGAAATGTCTTTTAATATTTTTTTTCGAATAGTTTTATTTTTAAAGACTATTCTTGATAATATTCAAATACAATAAGTTTTAAAACCAAAATCACTTTCAATTTAAATTGAAATGTCAGTCTTTTCAGAGCATATAATGAAATTTACTACATATGGTGTGAAATTTTCCGTGCAACGCGAGCAAAAATACATTTTGCAGCTTAAACGAAAAGCACGCCATTTAAAAAACTGAAATCTAAATGAAACTTCCAAATCATATTTCGAAATTAAAGAAGAAAACTTCTCCATTCCTTTGCTTTTTTTGTTAAATGCAAAGACCATACTTACATTTTTATCTCACAACAATTATCTTCTTTTACTAAGAGATAAAACAAAGAACTAGAAACCCATTTCATTTTATGAGTTTAAACTAACTGTTCCATAGACACATTCTTATGTTCGCAGAAAATTCCATACTATTCTTTTGCTATACTAGCAACACTAAAAAGAAGCCACTAACAATGCATCGCTTTGTGGCAACACTAAGTTCTATTTTACAGTTGGTACAATCACTTTCGTTGATACGAATGAGTCTGATGATAATACTTGTTTTTTTTTTCCTACTGTTCCTTATTCTTATTTGTTGGGCGTTGATGAAAGATGAATATATATATGTATTTTTAGGAAAGTATAGCTGGATTCGCTATTGTCTCGAGAACAGTCATAAAAAGGAAGAAAACAACGACACGATTTTATGCTAAAATGGAATGGCGTCAGACGTTCTGAACAAGATGGCGCGCTATTTCAAAAAGATGGTTGAGGTGCGGATAATTCAAAATTTTGCATTTCATTACATACAGATTTCGTGAGTCAAAATACTTGAAGAAACTTCGTGAAGTAGTATTATATAATTTTAAAAAATCGTCACATATTTCCAAAATGCCCGTCACTTTATTTTTTTTCCATTCAACTATCCTGCAACTCTGTAAATGTAACGATTGCGCTAGAAAATGTTAAAAAAATGTATAACTTGTAAATTAAAACTCATAATACTTCTTTTCAATGTTATTAAACAAAATCCATGAAGGTGAAAATTAGTACAACATATAAAAAAAAATTTCACTACGTTTTTTTGGAAATTAGATTGCAGAAATTTAGCATGTAGTTTCTATATGACTTTATTCAAATTCAATATTAGAGGACAGAAATATAACAGTAAATTTTTGCAGTTTTAAATAACGAAAATGTTGACTTTAGGACAAAATCAACAATTTTAAAAAAAAGTTTTTGAAGGAACATTTTATTAAATCAGCAATTTAAATGGATCACATTATTATTTTGTAACCGCATGTCTATAGTGCTTCTTTATAAGTACGTTTGTATAAAATCAAAGAAAGTAAAATTTTAACTTTTTAGCTTTCAAAACACATTTTACATCTCTCGGCATATTCGTAGAATTTCTTGATTTTGCCGTGGAGCTTTTCTGTTGGAATATTGCTTAATCATAGGATAAATTTTTCTTAATCTCTTCAGTATGATTTTTGAGATGAGGTTTCATTTTAGGAAACAAAGTAATATGTGTTAAATCTGTAGAATGGGGATGGACACTTTGCTTTGCTAAAAATTGCTTGCCGTAAACTGAATTGTATGAACGTGTATTGCTATAGAACTGAATTAATCATTAAGTTGTGGTTTTGCCTCATTTAAGAAGGCTATTTCTCCCAAAAAATTTGTCCCTTATTTCTTAATAGAGCATAGAGTTTATCATTTGTCCATCAGAAATGAATTCCAAACCATTTATTTCCTTCGTATAAAAAATGTTGCAAAAAATAAATCGCTAATTATTTCCTTCCAGAAAAAAAAAATGTCTCCTATGTTGCTGGCGGCCTGGTGGCCAAGTGGCTAGCTCTCTGGCTTCTGCTATCTCAGGCTGCGAATCCTGGCGGTGGAATGGAAGTTTGTGAGTGGTTCGGAATCCACTTTAAACTGTAGGTCCCGGTCTGTCTAGCCCTCGTGCGCACAAGATCACCGTAGAACGACAAACCAAACCAAACCAAACCTATGTTGCTGTCCATTTCGAAGTTTCTTTCAACTTAGTAGATTCTCTATCGAAGTATAATCAAGAATTTTGTTTCCGCATCATAAATATTAAATTTCCTTTATTTGAGGACAACCTAAGTTGATTGATTACTACCTTACAGATGGGTAAAAGGATACATGAACCAAAATGTGATCGCTCTGACTCGCCAAGAATGAATTCGTCAGCGGGGTACGTCACTTCAAAAAAAAAAAGCCACCTTTAAGATTATAGTTTTTGGCATATTTATCGCTTAAAACACTCAACGATTAAGTGAAAATAGGGTTCTTTTTTCTAGGAGATAACTGTCTGAGTAGCATTGAAATCCTTGGAACGAGTAGCATCAGTTTTTCAGAATTATCAGAAATTTCTTTTATACAAAACTTCCACTCAAGGGTTATTAAACAATAACTTTCGCTTTGTATTACAATCAACCCTGCGATAGCATTTTTTTTTTCTATTCTGAATTCAGTTTCTTGTTCAGGTAAATAGGTGCGCAGTAGATCTACCTCCCCGTGGTGCACCTGGTAACACTTTTCAGTGGCTAAAAGATCTACAACTTGGCATTATGTTAGATCAATGAACTCTGTTTCAGCATGCTTTGTTGTATTCTCTGTTCTTTTTTATTTTTCGTTGTTCTTTTATTTATGCTGTAACTGTTCATAATCTGCCATTGGAAATAAAAAATAAAAAAAATTTCAGATAAAATGCTTTGTTCCGACTGCTACAATTAGATTGTTGTAGCGACGTCTAACTCTTCTATTAAGAGTCATCCTGATAAACATTGCATTGGTCAATGCCCTTGATAACTACTTTAGACTTGGTAGAGTTTAATTTGCCAAATAACTATAACAATCTTTCGATTGAGGAGAATAAGGAGATAATTCCTTTATGACAAAAATAGAATCTTTAACCAAATTATTATTCATAGAAGAAGTAGCATTCTGAAAAGCAGAATTTTTAAAAGTTCATTAAAAGGAATGGATGAAATATTATTGGATTTTTAATTATAGAGCAGTAGTTTAGTTGAGAAATACACTTTCTGATAATTAAAAAAAACTGTAATGATTCTGGGATTTGGAAATTTTGAACATTTTCTCCAAAAGGCAACCTGACGAGAGACATCGCAATTGATGACAGTGTGGTTATCCAATTTATTTTGAATAGTATACTCTTTGAGAATGTGTTAACATTTCAACTCTCTTTTCAACATTTGACTGCTTTATCGCGATAAAGTTTTTGTTGATAACTTTTACTGAGTTGGGCTTAAGAATTTTTAAAATTTCAACACAGAGTTTCATTGTTCTATCTTAATAGTTTCTAGGCAATTAATGGAACTGAAAAACAAAAAAACTTTTCATTACTTAATATAGGTTTCATTTGAAAAGATTTTGAAGATTCACAGTTGTTTTTTAGCTTTTTTATCTCAATCTAGTTGAGAATTAATAATTATTTTAATAGGTTTTTTTCTACATGTCGGTTATTAAACCTGTGGACATTCGCTACTAGAATGACAGATGCATAATAAGCCTATACTACGAGATGTTTTCAATACCACATTTTCATTGGACTACTAAAATTTGAAACGAAAATTTTTAAAACAAGTACCTGGGGTTTAAATCTTCTAACATCTACTCAAATTACATGGAGAGACAGTTCGACGTACAAATTTTTTTATACCCATCTGCGATTTAATTCAAAGAAACCCTACGCTTCATATTACTCGTCGTGTTTGAATTTATTTTTCCTAGATTAGAAGCCCAACAATTAATCCCCAAGTTCTCGCTAGAATGTTGACTGTTTAGTTTTTTTTTTTTTTATTTGTGTTTTGTATTTACTGCTTAGCCTCACTATTAATCTTCCATCAATCCAACCAACAGGTTAATATTATATGACATTTACTATACATACGCTTGACATTGTTATTATATGGCATTTATTATATATCCGCCTAACATTATTATTATAAGAAATTTATTATATATGCGCCTGACAATATTATTATGACATTTACGCCTCAACATTAATCTTCAATCAATCCAACTAACAGGTTAATTCTGTATGACATTTAGGGGAAACATTTACGCCTGACATTTATTATATATATGCTTGACATTATTATTATATGACGTTTACACCTCAATATTAATCTTCAATCAATCCAACGACATGTTAACATTATATGAAATAATTCGTAAAAGTTTTAAAAAGCATTGCATTTAGGCACTGTATATTTTTATGAATAATTATCAAAACCAAATGTCTATCGTCCAATTAAATGAAAATCTAACTTGTTAATGGTTATACTAACGGTTTGTATGTCACAATTTTACTAAATCTTCTGCAACAAAAGATGAATTATGTTCAACACTTTTAACATAACAAAAGAAAAAAATTGGCGATAACCTGCAATTTGTTAGCAATTTTTTTCTTTGTGCTTATAGAACATGCGAACAACTTCATTCATGCAAGAAAGCTCGAATTACGAAAAAAGTACCCGAAGCAGTTAGATAAGGAAAAACGGTAAGGAGACTTTGACACGAACAAGATTCAAGCCAGATTCATCACGCGAAAAAAATGATCTCTAATTTGAACTCGCAAGCAACGCACGATGATATAATCTCTTAATTTTCAAAGGTACTGAACCAACATGAAATTCCAAGGACAAAAATTAAAAGTTTCCAATATTTATCTTTGCGTTTTTGATTCATGCAACCTTGATTGCGACCTCTATCATACGTGATTTACTACATACAAAGGCGATAAAACAATTAAGTTTTAATACATAGCACGAGTCACTAAACACAAATTAATGGTATTAAAGCATGAGTCAGTAATCAAAAGAATAATTACAAAACAGTTGAAATATTAACTTTAGTGGTTATTAGTGTTTTACTATCTAACCGTTAGATATTTAGCTAATTCAATTAGTAAATGCTAACATTTATTATTCCTCATCATGATTGGCGCAACAGCCCCAAGGCCGTCTGCCTACTGGCAGATTTCGAAACATGAGATGCTTTTTTCTTTTTACGGGGTAGGGTTGTCAGCCCTACGCTCTACAGTCCTGTTAGACTGGGACCTACAGTTTAAAGTGAATTCCGAACCACTACAAACATCCAGGGTACCGCCGGGATTCGAAGCCGAAACCTGTGGTACCGAGCGCCAGAGCGCTAGCCACTCGGCCATTCAGGCCCCATTTATTATTCTACCTAACAGTTAAATAGTATGTTCAATCAGTAATGGCAAACATTACTGCTCTATTTAAGTTAGATAGTAAGTTCAATTAGCAAAAGATAAAATTTACTCTTCTTCCTAATAGTTTGATAGTAATTTAATATATTAACTTAATAGCGAAATGGTTAATATATTCAAATAATAAATGCTAATATTTACTATTCTACCTGGCAGTTAGATAGTAAGTTTAATTAGCGAATACTAGTATTTACTACTGAAGCCTGATGGTAGAGTGACTAGCGCTCGGTGCCACAGGTTTCGGGGTCGAGTCCCGGTGTTACCACGGATGATTGTAATAATTCGGAATCTACTTTAAACATTAGGTCCCAGTCTAACATGACTATAGAGCGTAGTGCTGACAAACCTACACCGTAAAAAAAGAAAATTTTTCCTGTCTTGAAACCTGCCAGTAGGCAGACGGCTTTGGTCCATCATGGAACTGAGTCGCTAATAAAGAAGAAGAAGCATTTACTATTATTATTGATTTATTAATCATTAATGAACGTTAGTGATTTCATATTACACTCATGTCCATAAATTAAGGATAATTCAGAATCACACAAAAATTGAACTCTAAAATAAAAATTTCACCTGTAGAATTATCACACACATCTTGAAGAATAATATGCAAATTACAGGAAACCACCAGATGGCGCGGATAGTATGTCACATTGACGAGAGTGTAAGAGAGGGGTATATAAGGAATGGTGGCAAAGAAGTAAAATTGTTCACAAGCGCTTTAAAAGCCTTTCAGTGCAATAACCGCATAGTTATGGCACAAAGCAAGCATTTGGAGGATTTTTTACGTGGTAGAATTATCGGACGACTGGAATGTGGACGTACCCATCTGGAAGTATCCGAGGAACTTGGAATCGCCCAGAGTGTCATCTCCAGGCTTTGGCAACGATTCCAAGATGATGGTAATGTGAGTAGATGTTACAGCACAGGTCGCCCCCGAGTTACAACGCCGAATAAGGACCGGTATTTAGCAGTTACTGCCAAAAGAAACAGACGGAGCACAGCATCAGACCTGTCTCTTGAGCTCTCTTCAGCTACCGGTACGACAGTTTCAAGGCAGACCGTGTACAGACGCTTAGGGCACATTGGTCTATATGCTCGTAGGCCTGTCAGATGTTTTCCACTTACCGCAACTCATTGTCGCCTGCGATTAACCTGGAGTAGAGAGCATGCATTGTGGACATCGCAACAGTGGTCTTGTGTGATGTTTTCCGACGAGTCCAGGTTTAGTCTGCAGTCTGATTCTCGCCGGACTTTCATATGGAGAGCGCCAGGTACCCGTTACCACCAAGAGAACACCATTGAACGACACCGTTACGGTGGTGCAGGATGGCTCGTTTGGGGAGGAATTATTCTTGGTTCCAGAACTGACCTGCATGTTCAGAGTGTAACGATGACAGGCCACATCTATCGGGATGTCATTCTGGAACAACATGTACGTTTGTTTCGGGGCACCATGGGTGCTGAATTTCTGTTTATGGATGATAACACCCGTCCTCACCGTGCAAACATTGTAGACGAATGCCTTCAATTGGAGGATATCACCCGTTTGGATTGGCCAGCATACTCACCGGACTTGAATCCAATAGAGCATGTGTGGGATATGCTTGGCCGACGAATTGCAGCCCGTCAACCCCCTCCCACCTGTCAACCGGAACTTCGGAGGGCATTGCTTGATGAGTGGTGTAATATTCCCCAAGATCAGATTGATAATTTGATACTCAGCATGCCTAGGCGTTGTAGGGCCTGTATTCCATCGTCCGGGAGACATACTTCATATTAACCATCATACTAACCATGTTATACTGTTTTTTGTAAATAGGTTCGTATTTGAAATTTGCTCGCAAATCGCAATTTTTATTAATTATGTCAAACATATAGCATCTTTTTTGCTCTTTACCTTTTGTTTAATAAATAGACTTTACAAATAAGTCAAATTTGTTTTGCTTCTGTCTCTTTCTTTGCCTGAACTTCATTATCCTTAATTTATGGACATGAGTGTAATAAGCAGTCTTCGGCAATCGCCTTACCGTAGATTATCATTTATTTTGATTTCATTTCACTAAACTTCATATAATGTTTCTCAAACTGGGGGGCGCGAATGTAGTGGAACGGGATGTGGCTTGTTTCTTAAATATAAAAATTAAACTCTTTTAAATTAGACGTGAAAATATTTTTCTATGAGACTTATATATTTGTGAAATTGAAAATTGCACAGAGAAAAAGGAACCCCACTGACAGATAAGAAATCAAAATGTCATTCAAAAATAAATGCTAATAAAATAATTCTTAATATAATGGTATATTACGTTTTCACTTAAAATTAGATCCATCTACGAATTTTTAAACCGAAATGTTTTTACATCTGATGAAAATACTGTTTCATTTCACTATACATGTTGATCAATTAAAAGTGTTTTCATATTAGTATTTTTAATTCAAACTCTGAATACATTAAAGATAAAAAGCTATTTTTGTATTGTTCAGTTTAAAGCAAAAACTAATTGAATCGTCAGCCACAATAAACTTTGTTTCAAAAGTGGTTTAGAAGTTAATAGTAGGAGAACCACTGTTATGCACAAGTTTTACAGTATAGGTTTAATGTGAACGATATGATCCACCAGATATCATTTACAAATGCTCGTTCCAAATTACAGAGGTTCCACAAAGTTTACCCTTTTCATGATGAATTTGACTGATGTTCACAAGATTTTATTGAATAGATGGTCTGATGGCCCATTGACTAGCGCTCTGACTTTTGGTACTACAGGCTTCAGATTCGAATACTGGCGGTGGCATAGATGTTTGTGAATGGTTCAGAATCCACGTTAAACTGTAGGTCCCAGTCTAATTAGCCTAAAGTGTGCAAAAGAGGACAGTAGCGCAACAAACAAAACTACAATTGAATAATCAGCAGATACTACATGAAGTATCATATTATTAAATACATATTTTGCTGTTGAATTAAATGCTTCAATTTAAAATGTGTTAAGAAGAATAAAATAGAATTTCGAGTGCAGAGAATTCAAGATAAAAGGAAATACATATTTCCAGTTTTTTGGTGTGATAATACTAAGAATTATGTAAGGTTTTCAAAGATCTTACTCTTTAGCTTTGTTTAACTTTGAAATGATATATATTTGCAATTCATATTTAAAATGAGTCTTGAAAAGATTAATTCCGACTATATGTTTCTTTTGGGTTTCTCTTGACTTTAAAAACGTTAGTTTGCTTGAATTAAATGCATGCACTATTGTACGACAAATTTGTAAAGAAAAAAATTCCCACTGCCTTAAAAATACTGACGAATTCTATTGTTATGAAATTCATGCAAATTTAAGAATAACTGCTTTATATTCTTCCGTGATTATTGAAATTATTACACAAAAACCTTATAAGATGAATAAAATATTTATTATTCAGCATACATTATAATTTTTTTTTTTTTTTTTTTTATGATAAAACTTTTCAGCATGGTAACTTAAGGAACATGACCATGAAAGAAATATATTTTTTTTTTTAAATCAGACAAGTAAATAAAATTTCAGTATTTTTTTTATACATGTGATAAATCATTTTAATTTGTATTACCACAATATTTTTCAGTTTTTCTTTCTAAATAATTCAATGATTCATTAATAATTCATTGTTTACATTTTTTTTAAAAATTCGCGTCAGAAGTAACAATGACTATATTTTTTTTGTAGGAGAAACACTACAGACGAGAATTATTTTATAAAAAGGAACTGGTTCACAAAAATATTATTTACATTTTATAAAAATTTTATTAGGTTCTTTTAATAAATACCTACACATTTTTGTAAAAAATATAAAGTTTTTTTTTATTGTTTACATTTTTGTGTAAAGGAAAGAAAAACAACCCCAAAAAAGTCAAAAGAAAAGTAAACAATGAATTATTAATAAAATGAACAAAAAGGAAAAAGAAGGGGAAAAGAAGGAAGGAAAAGAAAAGAAAAAACCCAAATCTTACACCATAGATGGCAACGGACGATTTGCATCTTCAAACTATTTCTTCAAATCGCGTGCAAATCCATTATGTGTGTGGACATAAGAGCTGTTCAACACGCATACAATAGAATCAGCTCTCTTAGTTGAAAAGCCAACTCGCTAATTACAAGATTGCTCCAAACCATAAACTTAACAAAACTATTTAATATATTTCACAGGATATAACTTTTTAATTGATTAGATTATAGTTTTAAAAATCCACCTCTCTAATGATTATCATTTTTTTTTTTTTTTTTTTTTTTTTTTTTTGGTACAAAATCTCCAGCCATACAAAAGCCAAGGGTCTAAAGTCTTTCTCCAATAATCCAGTTCTTCCTGTATCATGTCATTTCTATTGTAACTTCCGTGTATTTTTAAATATTCATGTCTTTAGTTTTCAAACATGATAGAAAAGGCTTTTGGGGATGCAAGAAAGCTCCATTAATAAAACTTTTTACTTTTTTTATTTTCTAATTACGATACAGATAGAAAGCAAAATATTTATTACATACTTATTAGCTTCTCCAAGTTTGAATACTTCATAAAATACTTTAAGAAAAGAATCGAATTTTAAAAAGCCAAATGATCACAAAAATCTACTCGAACACGACTTCTCAATAAGAAGTCAGCTTTTATAACCTTTTGTAAATTCAAAAATTCTTCCTTTAATTTGCCTCAATTTCTCTCTTTTTAAAATTATTATTATACTGCTCAAAACAATTAGGTGATATTGTGAGTTCTGTATGAAATAACCCTAAAATTGGCAACTTTTTGACAAACATGAATTAGAAAAAGGAAAGAAACATCATAACGTTTACAAAGTTGAGAATATGCAAATATTATCTAAGACGTCGAAAACTAACGTTTTATATAAGAAGTGAAAAGCGACCTGCAGCATTAATCTTGTAGAAGGAGATTAAAAATAATTGACGCTCGTTGAATGCTTTGTAACGGTGACCAATTTGCAGTGAAAAACTCATCAGTAATTAAATGAATACTAGAAAAAAACTGCATTTATTTGAATGAAAGGATTTAAAAATTGTCAAATATAGCAAATGGATATTATAATAAATATTGTCATACAGAATGTATATAGATGTAAAAATTTATAGTAATACAAAATAATACAGTAAAAAGTCTTGGCCTTCTTTGAAAGATCTTCAATTAGAAATTATTTGATGCTCTTTTATCAAAAAAAGTTTAGAAAAGATTAATTTTGAATGGGAAGATTTCAAATTTTTTTCTTCTATTAATGTATTCTGGTAATTATTATTTTTTTTTCGATGTATTCCGGGTTTTTTCATATTTTTTTTTCAGCATCCGCGGAAGCCAACTTAACAGCTCCAGTAAAACTTATAATATCATAGAACTAAGTGTTGTTTCTAAGCCCTCTGGTGAAGGAAAGTCTACACAGGTCCAATAGACCCCATAGCAGGCGATCGGTCCATGGCTAAGGGTAATATGCAGCTTCACTTTAGCGAGTAACCAAGAGGGCTGAAGACTAATTAAACCTCGAGAAAACGCTCTATGATCATATTAGACTGGGACATACAGTTTAAAGTGGATTCCGAACCACTACAAACATCTATGGCACCCGCCAGGACTCGAACCCTGTGGCACTCAGCGCCAGAGAGCTAAAAACCCAGCCATTCAGGCCCTGAAACTATATTAACTACAGAAATAAAGAGCTAGATTTAAAAACATAAAATAACTGATTAAAAATACCATAATACCCCTTGTTGTGACGGCCTCCCTACAAACAGAATGTTGAGAATAGAGTAATAGCAAATAAGGTAGAAAATACTCTTTTTTTAAATTTTTTTTCCAAAACATTTTGATTTGTGAATGAAAAACATCTTTGACCATATTGAAAAATCTATACTTTAAATTTTAATTGTTATAAAGATAATACATATAATTTTCGAAGTTATATAAAATTAGATTAAATACTCACCACTCGCACAACCTGATTCAAATGTTATACATAAAACTATTCCAGTAGAAACTTCTTTTAGATAACCTTTACTACGCGGAAATTTCCCCATCATTGTAACTGTAACCGGGACTTGGTTAGTAACTAACTGACTTGTTGAATTTCTTAAAAGTTATGGGTGAAAAATTTGATCTCTTTTTCGGAAATAACTTTTCTTATATATAGCAAGAAATAAAAACTTTTTACAAGGTACCTTTTCACGTTTTGGGACTTAAAAACACTAAAATTTTATTTTGGCCTTTGTACACTTAAGTTGCAGAATCTGGCAATGGGTGTTATGTAAACGTGAAAAGCCGTGAATCTGCTTGGCTATCATTATTTGTTTGTGTGGAAATTTAAAATTGTTTTCACCTTGTAAGAAAAAACAAATAAGGCAAATAAAAAGTTCCGAATATATTTTTTTTCACTCTTTAAGAAGCTATACAATGACTTCAAATGTTGTAAAAAAATAAGATCATAACAAATAAAAGGAAGAACTGATTACAAAAATTATTTAACATCAATTTATTAAAAAATCTTGTTTTCACGGAAATTATTCTGTAACAATATTTGTTATGTATTTAATTAAAAAAATGCATTTGTTATGTATTTAATTAAAAAATGCATTGTTATGTATTTAATTAAAAAATAATGGGAATGTTGTTTTGTTTAAATCGCCATGCATTCACAAAAATAAATATAATATTTTTAAATTGTTAAAAATATGAAATCTATAAAAAGTATGACTGACTCGTGGATTAGTGGCAACGTGCGCCGCTGGTGAGCATTAGAGCGGAGCTTCAATCCACTGTAGGCTTTGTTGTAGACACTTTTTCAAAAAACGAGGAGATTCGATGACGTTTATGATGTTCAGCAATTTGCCTCTCTCGTCGGACTACCTGATGAGAGTTTTCGGGGGTTTCTCCCATACGACACGCAAATGCGGGAGAATCCCTAAAAGTCCTCTCGGAAGGCACTGATCTCCTTCTTCAGGGACACGGAGCAGAAGTCAGACTTCTACTTAAGGGTGCTCCATCAAATACAGAAGCTGCTCCCCTCCTCCCTCCTTCCATGAGGGACACGACAACAACAACAATAAGAATGAGATTTTATTTTCAGTTTTAAAAACAATAAAGATTTTATTAAAAAAATAAATGTATTTCCAGGAAAAATATTAATTTCATAAAAAACAATCATAAATTTATTAATTCTTTTAATTACAAATACATATTGATTTTCATGACAATTTTTTTAATTGGATGCATTCTAAGTTACATGAAACTCATTCATTATGTATGATGCTAACACTAATTCTACTTCTACAAGAGATGAATTGATGAAAATAAAACATCATGTCAATAAATAACGAACTTTGTAAGATGATGATGCAATATACTAATTCCCTGTCACTTTTCATCATCCTAATGATAAAACAGAATTGGAATGTATAATACTGCTAAGTAATTGTGCTTTTAATAAAATATTTCATTGGATTTGTAACGTCGGTAGATTCTCCCTTATCTGATTTATTCTGTCACTTTTAAAATCCCTATAGGGAAAAATATTTTGCATGTAGGAATGTAGCATTTTTGGAAAAAATTGCAACATGTGTATTCATATTTGTATATAAAAGGTACCCAATTCAGTCTTGACTTGTTTGATATATCGTAATTTTGACGATATAATTAATTTACCTCATTAAACTTGATGTTGCTTTGAAAAACATTTATTGTTTGTGCTTCCGTCGTAAACAAAATTTTCGAAATAATGATTTTGAAAACTCGCATCTCAATATACAATATCAGTATTCTTCTGCTTATACACTTATCAGAACTACTATCTGGAGATTTGGTTTGACTTGAGTTGTCGCTCTACGGTAATTTTTTGCACACTGTAGACCGGGATCTACAGTTTAACGTGGATTTCGAACCACTACTACATAACTGTGCCCAGAGCTGAGTTGTCCCTTTACAGTTTAGGAATGATGTGAGTGAGAAGAAGTCTGATTGGGCTCTGTAACGCTCTATCGCCATATAAGACCGGGGCCTGCGGTTTACGGTGGATTCTCACAAACATCCATGCCAATGCTAGGATTCGAAGCTGAAGCCTATAGTTTCAAAGGCCAGCGCGTCAGCCAATTGGCCATCAGGTCGCCATGGCCACAGAAACTAACTACAATAATCTTCTGCAAGAAGTATTTCTTTAAGTTTATTACACCAGGAATAAATTCCTAGATTTCTGATACTAAAAAAGTGTAAAAAGGCCCTAATGAACTGGGGATGTTTTCAACATTATCCAAGAGCATTTCGTTTCTAAAATTATTGCTTTTAAAAATAATATAAGGGAAAGAAGGGTTACCTCATTCCCAAATCATAAGCTATGATAAATGTTTGATGTATGCAGAATCCCTATATGGTCACATATATTTTAACTTGAAAAACAACATTTCGATTTCAATGACAATTTCAGCGCGAGGCAGTTCGTAATATTCAATTCAAAAATAGGTCAAATAATGTTGTTTCCTTTAATGGATTAAATTCTGGAATAAACATACTTTGAGAATGCTGTAATTTAATTTTAAATTAGAGATTTATTTATGTATTTTCTTCAAAAAGAAACGTTCACATTTTTTTATCTTATCATTTATACATTTGAAACTGTAATTAAAGTTATTGGCTTTATTTTTTGTTCAATTTTAAATTTGTTGCTAATGCTACATCTTGTGCAATGTCTCTTTATTATTAATGAAGATTAATATATTGTAATGAACAATTTTAACAGAACAATTTTAATAAGAAAAAAAAATGTGCTAGATTAACTCTTGGAATATACCTATGATGATATTCGTCATTTCCAGTGATTAAAATGTATCATAAATGTCAAAACATTATGTAACATGCGCAGTATTTTTCAAAAACCTTTCATCATATTTAATCCATCAGGATAAAGGAGAATCTACAAAGATACTCGCTCCAAAATATTGCATTGCAATATATTGCAAGATACCCCATTCCAACGTGTTCCCAATTATTTGAAAAATTATAATTAAAATCTAACCATTTTTACCAACAATGCAGTTTTTGTATTTACAATAACCGCACAAGAAGTTACACAAGTAATAAATACATCACAGATAATTAACATGCAGGAGACAAGATATACCAAAATAAATACATGAAAACATTAAGCACCAGTTACACATTCACAAGTTGAAACAAACAAAATACATCAATCATATCATATAATTTATGCCATATCAGTTCAAATAAATTAAGTTCAGATTGAAGGCAATAGTTCTTTAAAAATAATCATGGTGTGTCTGTAGTATTTAAGTTCAGAGTTGTTATTGTAGTCTCAGCAGTAATAGCTATGGTTGCAGTGCTGGTAGGTGCTCCTGGGGTTGCTTTAGTTTTTTCCTTGGCTTGCAGATGTGAGATGATGGCTGATATTCCTGCCCACGTCTCTTCACTCGTAGGAAGAATCTCTGTCCTAGGTAATAGGAATCCGAACACACCCCTGTCCCGCAGTTCCAGAGAGAAGCTGTGCCTCACTCCAGCCACGTCGTACACCCAATCTGAAGCACTGCCACTGGTGGCATCTAAAAAGGAGGATCGTAAAGTAAATTAACTTCTAAATACATATTTACTATCGGGAAATTATAGAATAATAGAAAAATTTATATTCTATATGATTTCTGGAAATAACAAATAAATAAAAGACAACTATGTTTTCTTGGTGCTGTTTCTAAGAAGTTTATGTAGATTTTATGCACCGTAAAACATAAAACCAAAATAGCTGGCGTAAGAACAATAGTAATTTACTTCTCTAAGTAACGAATTTCAATAAATTAAAGTCAGTTATTAACAATTTGATTAATGCATGTATATATATATATATATATTATATTTGCAATTTATATATATTGTTAAAATTCAGTTCTTAACAAATGGTCATTGGGTGGACAAAGGGGGATTAATATTTTTCAATCTCTCATTAATGATCAAAGAATAGAAGAATCGTTGAAGATCGGCTCTTAACAAATGGTCATTGGGCGAACGAAGCAGTAATTGAGCCACGATAAGTTTGAAACTAGAAGCTTTGAATGTAACGTTTTCAAATTTCAATTGAATAACTATTTATCAAAATAAACTGTCATTAGGGAAATCGGTTTCTGTAGACCACTAGCATCTTTCGCCGAGTAATGGTGTATTTTTTATTTTTTCAATGAGCAAAAATACATTACTTTTGAATAATTTCTAGTGACACATAGAGTTGCTAGATAACTTTCGAGATATTTTTGGAATCGTATGATCTGAATCTACCAACATCTTTTTTCCATAAAGATGCTGGTAGACGTAAATATTTGTCTTCATAACAGTAACAATAATCTTATTAATGTATAAAGTCGATGTAAATATCAGTTGATGCACAATTAAGGCGATATAACACTTTGCTATGCTGAAAAAGCTTGCAAGTGATTATAACTCTGTGACTATGATGTTAATAGCATAGTTACAAATCAATAATAATAAAAAATAAAAAGGTTGAACAATGAGAAGGTAGATAAAATGTGGCATTAAAGTTAGGGTTATCATATTTGTGAATTCCTTAATTAAAATTCCTCATGCTTAGACAGTAAAAAATATTATTCAAAGTAATAAAATTACAAAAAAGGAAATATGATAAAGAAATTGCAGTAATATAAAACAGTAATGTCAAAGAAGAATATTTTCAAAAACTTATAAATTTTTTTTAACCATGATTTTGCGGTAATTTGAAAAATGTAAACGCTTACATAGTGTTTGTGACGATGGTCCATACTTGTAATGCACACCATGAGTAGCTTCGACAGCTGTAATGGCGACAGTTAATAATTCCATCTATAAAAAAGAAAATAATAATAAGTACACTGTAATATTAAATCTATGTTAGATTTAAAATGTTCAATTATAAAATGTAAGGAGAAAAGAAATAATCATAGAAAATATTAATGATGTTAGATAAAATTGAAATGTTTAAAATCCTTTAGTATAATGTTTTAAACATAAAATAATATATAATTTTTAAAAGAATTAAATATAGAAAAATTAAAATGTGTGTTGAATAATAATTGATTATCTTAATTGATATAATAGTTAACGTAAATGATGTTAGACAAAATTGATTTTTAAAAATCTGATAATACAAATTTTTAAATTATAGAATAATGTGTTAAAGTCCCAAAATTAAATTGATTATTATATTTTATTGCAATAAAATGATTATAATGGTAGAACAAAATCCTTTTATACATAAGTTACAAGATAAATACATACATACAAAGCATATGTTAATACATATGTTAATTAAGTTAATCACACTTCTAAAAATCATATGAAAGAAAAAGTTATTAGATGAATAGAAAATAGAACAGAAATTTTGGAAGACTCCTCGCATTTTTGCCAGTTTAACTAAGAGTTGACAAATTTCAACAAGCTTACTTAACAAAAAATTCTCCCGTTTACTCCAAAGCTAAGCTCTATAAATTATTGGCCGAAAATTCTTTCTGTTGAGTTTGAAGAAGGTGAGACCCATGCAAATATTGACTAACGGAGAGATCGTTTTAAATTGCTTAAACTTTGGACATAAATCAACGTTGATCCATTAAAATAGTGGTTTCTTTGTAAATTGATTAAGCATTCGTGGATGTATCGTGGATTAATTAATGATTCGTGGATGTATCGTGGTTTGATTCTTTGTTCGTGAATGTATCAAAATATAAATATCTCAACGTTGGAATCTATTCATGATATTTTACTTTCGCATAATTCCTTGATTTTAAGTATTCTTTGTTAAACAGTCTGTTAATATACACTGAAGTGACAAAAGTCATGGGATAGCAATATGCAAATTTTCAGATGGCAGTAGCATCGCGTAGAACAGGTATAAATGCGCAGTGCTTTCGCAGAGCTTTCATTTCTGTTCAAGTTATTCATATGAAGAGGTTTTAACGTGATGATGACCGCACGACGGGAATTAACAGACTTTGAACGCGGAATGTTAGTTGGAGCTAGACGCATGGGTCATGCCATTTCGGAAATCGTTAGGGAATTCAACATTCCCAGATCCACTCTGTCAAGAGTGTGCCGAGAGTATGAAATTTCAGGCATAACATCCCACCATGGACAGCGCAGTGGTCGACCGCCTGCACTTAACGACCGAGACCGGCGACGTCTGCAAAGAGTCGTAAATTCTAACAGACAAGCAACACTGCGTCAAATAACCGCAGAAATCAATGTGGGACGTACAAGGGACTTGTCTGTTAGAACTGTGCGGAGAAATTTGGCTTTCTTGGGCTATTCCAGCAGAAGAAGCTCGAGTGCCTTTACTGACAGAACGACATCGCTTGCAGCGACTCTCGTGGGCACGTGAGCATATCAGTTGGTCCCTAGATGAATGGAAAACCGTGGCCTGGTCCGATGAGTCACGATTTCATTTGGTAAGAGCTGATGGTAGGGTTCGAGTGTGGCGCAGACCCCACGAAGCCATGGACCCAAACTGTCAGCAAGGCACTGTTCAAGCTGGTGGTGGCTCCGTAATGGTGTGGGCTGTTTCTTCATGGCATGGACTTGGTCCTCTGGTGCGACTGGACCGAATATTGACTGGAAATGCTTATGTTCAGCTACTTGGAGATCACTTGCAGCCATTCATGGACTTCATGTACCCAAACAACGAGGGGATTTTTATGGATGACAATGCGCCATGTCACCGGGCCACAACTGTTCGCGATTGGTTTGAAGAACATTCTGGACAATTCCAACGAATGATCTGGCCACCTAGATCGCCCGACATGAATCCCATCGAGCATTTATGGGACATCATCGAGAGGTCTGTTCGTGCCCAAAATCCAGCACCATCAACGCTTTCCCAATTATGGACGTCTATCGAGACAGCATGGCTCAATATTCCTGCAGAAGACTTCCAACGACTTGTTGAGTCCATGCCACGTCGAGTTGCTGCACTTCGCCGGGCGAAAGGAGGGCCGACACGATATTAAGAGGTATCCCATGAATTTTGTCACTTCAGTGTAGAGTTCCTTATACCATTGAACTACACAAACCAACAAATCCTGTATTGGAGGTAAGGAAAAATGCCATTAAAATACTCACATGTTCATCGAAATGGGGTGCTTTGAGAGTGGTGTAGCCATGCGGGGACATCCAGATCTGGGAGAAAGAATGCAGCGAAAAATAGGCTCTCATTCTATCCCTGAGGGACATCACCCCATCCCTGATGGCAGAGCTCTCGGCCTCCGAGAAGGGGCGGTTCCCTTTGTAGATTGAGGAGCAAGGGGTCGAACTCGTGCTCGGACCTACAAAAATGAAATGCATTTTTAAAAAATAACGCTTTAGTGGAAGCAATTAAAGCAATTATTCGTGTTCAGCGTCCTTTTTTTCCTTTAATCAGATATTTTTATTTTATGTTAAGTGAAATTTGGTAGACCCAAAATAAGTAATTTCAATATAAGGTAATTTTATCTTTGATTATACACGACTGCTTGTAAAAATGGGCATTTTTGATAATTGTGTTTAATGAGGATATGCATGAATTACTCATATCATATATTCTATAGTAATCTTCGTTCGATATATGCATCACTCAGATATTCTCATGTATAAACCTATTCAGCTCTCGATTCGTTATTTCGTTTCGGCAATCCTTTTCTTCATCTTCGTGGTAATGTTCTCCTCCTTCTCTAGCCAATTGGTTATCGATCTAGCCTTTTGTACCACAAGCTTTAGGTTCGAATCTTGGCGGGTGCATGGATGGTTTTGAGTGATTCGGAACCCCTTAAATCTAGGTCTTCTAATTAGCCCAAAGTGTGCACAAAATGACCGTTGAGCGACAAACCAAACCTCCTTTTCTGCGAGGCATCGTATGAACAACCAAATGGTTGATAACTGAACAATTGATTTCTTTTGCAAACAATTCAGAAATTTTCACAAAAAAACATAAATAACACTTTTTATGTAAATATAAAATATAAAACCGGTTTTTGATTATTTAAATATACATTTGAAATGTTGAATTTATTTGTATTGTAGAAAAACAACATTCATTTTATGCTTTTTTTAAAAATACGAAAAATTATAGGAACCGTCAGTAGTTGTTTTGATTCAAATTTATGCATATATTTAAGATAGAAAAAAAATTGATTAAGTTTTAAAAATTACATTGAAAGAATTAATGCGTCTAATTCTTGTTCTTATTTTGAAATCAATGTAAAAAATTTTTTAAAGTGAAATGTTTTTTTTTTTTTTTCTTTTGCCTTGAATATTTTTTAAATAAAATCAGAAACTGTACGTTTAGCATAACACCTCTTGAAGTTTTATACAGTTTCATGCTATAGGCTGAATGAACGAAGTAAAAATATTGAACCTGAAAGAAGCATGAAATAAATATACAAACCTCCAAAGAAAATGTCGAAATTCCTGTTAGGATCAATTCCTCTGCATATGAGAACGCCAGGAAAACCTGGCGCCAAAGCTCTGTTTTTCCTCCATAACCGATTCTATAAAATAAAGAATTTATGTTTTGACATAAAACTTTTATCTGATTATAAATATTAATAAGATAAAAACGGCTACTTTCCTATGTGTAGTAAGAATGCTTATTAGAAAAATTAAAAAGGCATCTTAAATAACATCCAATAAATTTTTCATAACGCATAATGTAATAGCTTGGATAGCAGACCATAATTTAAAGCACTGTAATGGTAACTATCTCTTTCACATCATTTATATAATGATTTAATTTATTTTTGTTCTCCCTTATTTTAAGCAGCAACAATGTTTAGGAATAATGCTTAACATGAGATCTTTAACTACACAAAGTACAGTAGATTTAATGCTTAAATGTATGTTATTAAATCTACTGTATTAATGCTTAAATGCATTATGTTTGCAAATGTAATTATATTTACATGGAATATGTATTATGTTATACAAATATAATTCATATGAAGTTTACAAATGTAATTCAATTCAAAGATGAGGAAAATTTTTTGTTTGACATTTATTGATAAAATTAAATTTATTTGACATATTTTCAGATATGAAATTTCATGCGCATAATATATATAAAAATATTATTTTGATTCTGATATTTTTTTTAAATGCCAAAATTGTGTTTAAAAGATACATAGGTAAAAGGATGTTATAGTTGTAGAATTCTTCTTAGAATGGGACATCTTTTTTTAAGTATAAGTACAGTTTTGATTTATTACTATCATAACTAAGATTTTATCACAGTTAAATTTGATTTTTCTATCAATTCCAAATGTCGTTGTGCTACAAAAATCACAGAACGCATAATCTCTTATGTGTACTTGTTTAATACATGCAATTTAGTTATGAAAAAAAAATTTTTTTTTCCACATTTGCTCACTACGATGTACTCACCCAGTTCCATGTGTGTAAATATCCGTCGGGGTTGACGAGGGGCATGATATACCAGTCATTCGTGTCCACAAGGCCGGTGATGTAGGGGTCATTGCCGTAGTTGACCAGCAAGTTGTTGATCATGTAGAGGGCTGTAGCGGGGGCTATCCACTCTCTGCTGTGGATGCCCGCGTCGATCCATACGGCGGGGCGTGTGTCGTTACCACCAGAACTTATCTACAAGCAAATATAACAAATTTAGATTGAAATACTGTGACCAAAAGGAATATCAGCTCAGATTATCAAGACGTTTAAAAGAATAAGTACATTGTAAAGCGCTTTAATTTTTCAGCTTTTGTTGTTGCTTTACGAGACGGCAATTCAAATTTGGTTATTACTATAAATTAGCTCATTGAAAAAGTTGGCATGTGGACCTGGAACAGTTGAAACTTAGCGAGTTGGGCTTCAGAAAATCTGTTCGAAAATTGATGGATGTAAATGAAGGCATGATAAATTTGTCAATCATAAAATCTCTCAATTAGATTTGAGGAAAAAAGAATGGAGGAGGCGAATCCCCATATGCGGGGACCTCCACTTGGAGTGTTTGTTCCTAATTGCAATGACTCCAAGGGCTAGTGTGCCTTCATATCAGGGTAATACTAATCTGCTATGTATCTTACACAACAATGACTAAAAACTTCAGGTCAAGAGCTTCAGCAGTTTTCTCTCTCTTTTTCGGATAGGTTTGCCATAAATATTGAGATTAATATAGAGAAAGATCAAAATGAGAGAGGATTTTGCACTGGTAACAGCTTTGTCTGCTCCAAGTTTGAAATTTTTAAAGTTCAGTAAATCCCCTTTCAGTAAATGTTTAAATAATTGTTTGTAGTGTGAGGAAATATCACAATATGTTCTCATTTCCAGAATCAGAGATGACTTTGTTAAAAAATAATTCTACACTTTCTGTTTTCGTCTCGAAAACAACGAAAACGTTTTTAAACTTAGATATTCCGTTATTTTGTTTTGGAACTATTTAAGAATTTTATTTTTGAAATTTAACTTAATTCTACAATGAGAATGTTTTTATTTACAAAGAAAAAAAATTATACTCAAAAGGACGCCAAAGACATTTATGGCCTAACAATACTTGAATTAAAGGAAACAATAAATGGAGTTAAATATTGCTATAAAAAATTTACAATTAAACTATTAGATGGGCTAATGAAAAGGCTAAAAGAATAAGAAAACAGATAAAGAAAAAATCCACTTTAAGCCGTAAGTCCCTGTCTAAAAGGACTGTAGAGCTTTGGGCATAGGGCTGACAACTCTATCCCGCATAAAGAGAGCATCTCCTGTAACGAAATCTGCCAACAGCAGACGGTCATCTCCCACTATGGAACTGGTGCCAATGAGGATGAAGAAAAAGGAAAAAAGATGGAATTCGAATTGCAACAAAAGTTGTTAAACACGAAAAATAAAAAGAAACCGAAACAAAATCAACCGAATCATTGAAATTCAATTGAAAGTAAAAACTAGAAGTGCACGACATTCTATAGAAGTTCAATATCAACTACATTAGAATCTATTTGATATTATTCTACAGATTAAAAAATAGAGGCGGAAAAAAAGAACTGTGGGTATTCTACCTCATCGAACTTCTGCTATATGACGTTGCACGATTAATGTCTCTTGAGAACAAAGAATCCACAATAACTACGAGCAAATGAAAGAAATACTATTGAAGCGATACAAATTAACCCAGAGGAAAATTTCATCAGGCATCACAAAAGAAGTGAATTATCTGCGTATGAATTAGAAAATTACTTTCATAAATGGATTGGAGGTAACCTTCGTACAAAAATGCGTTTTAATAATTGCCCATCAAATAAAGCAAAACGTTTCTTCTGACATTCGAGAACTTTTTATCCACAAGTGATATAATTTCAAGACACCTGATAAAATGAGTAAGCTAGATGATTATGAAAGCGTTTGAACCAACGTAAGCAAAGAGAAAAAAAAGGAATATTTCAAAAAGAATCACAAGAGGAAAAGATTTGAATACATCAGAAGTGAAATGAGTTATATTTCAGAAAGAAAATATATTCCGTTATATTTTAGATACAGATACAAAAAAAAAAAAAAAAAAAAAAAAAAAAAAAGGGAGAAAGACTTAAAAGATTAAAAGATTTTTAAAGTCTGTTATATTTGTGGAAGTGATTATCATTTAGTTGCATAATGTTCATTTTTGCTTAATGAATTGTTGCATAATGTTCATAATTTTGTTGCGTAATGTTTAGTTGCAGAAATTTATGAAGCAAAGAATAAAGGAGCACAAAGAAGAATTTAAAAGTGAGAAAACTCTTAGCGAAAACAATCATAAGAATGAAGTCGTTGTGGCTGAACTGAAATTCTAGCATATAAATTTACCCCTGAATGAAAATGCTGGGCTTCAAAAATAATAATAATAATAAAATAAACATTTACATCGACTGAAAGAAAATTGTAGCTATAGTTATTCTGGGATACAGATTCTGAGTTCTTTTTTATTTTACCAGAACCACAGGAGAAAGTGAGAGGAAATATTTTATTAATAACAGTTTTTGGACAGAGAATAGAAACCAATGTTTGCATTGCTTACCACATGAAAAATTAAACTAATTAAACCAGGGGAAATTCTTTTAATATTAACTTGTCTGATTACACTTCAAGTGAATGGATAACTAGTCAACTCGGAAGTACAGGGAACGTTATTTCTTCCTGTTCAGCCAGGTATATGTTCCGGCCAGGTTTCGTAATTACACAATCTTTGCCGTATCAACCGTAAAGATTGTGTAATTACTAAAGACAATTTCTCCCCCAGCAAAGATGTAATACCACTAGAAATCGAATCTGCCTACTCCCCCACAGAAGATCACTTATTTCCTTTTGATGCATTAAATTAAAACGAAAATCAAATGAAGTGTGATTTTCTGAAAGACTTGTGGAAAAGTGCTGAATTAAAAAAGAAAATTGTTATGTTATTGATGAATTGTTGTTACTCAAAGTAACAGTTTTAGATTAGTATTGCCAGAACACAGAAAAAAAGGGGGGTTCAATTAGTACACGAATCTGGTTGTTTTCCCCCTATTGCAGTAGGGGGGAGAGCTGGATTGATTTAATTATCACTATAAATATTAATAATGATTTTACCGTTGAAATAGTCCATGACATCAGTAACAGTGATCATAATCTTATAATATTTAACTGGAACATTAAAAATCTTGAATCTAATAATAATAAAATCAATATTGACAAAATTAATTGGCTTAAGCTTAAAGTTAATATGGCAAATTTACTTCAAAAATATACTTATAATATTGACGATATTCAAACTAAAGATATTGATCACTACATTAAAGAAATTCAGGAGGACATCATTAAAGGTACTATTAAATCTTTCAATAATAATAAGAACAAACAAAATAGAAATGCAATCTGGTGGAGTGTAGATTTAAAAGTGCAGAGATCAAGAACCCGCGCGTTAAGAAGAGCTTTTCAAAAAGAAATAGACAGTAATACCCGAATCATTAAAAAACAAATATATAAAAAGAATCAGGCCATTTATAAAAGAAACCTTATAAATAGCAAAAGAAATTTTATAAAAAACTACATAAATAATATCACAACTAAAAATATTTTTGGAAAGAATTTTGATATCATCCTGGATAAAACTAAGAATAATAACAATATATTTAAACCTATTATAAAATCAGATGGAACAGTTACCTCCAACATTACTGATACCATCAATAATATTATTAGTTATCATTTTCCTTATAAAAATTATAACAACCATATTGACCCGGTCCCGATTTCCTCTCTGGGCTTTGCGGAAATCACTAATGGCGAAATAGAGAGAGCAATGCACAAAATAAAGAAGAAGAAGGCCCCTGGTGTGGACAAGATTCCTGGAGAATTTATTAAAGAATTATATCTTGCAGATAAAAAATGGTTCAAGAGTCTCCTCAACGTTCTTCTAAGAGACGGCAAATTCCCAGGGCCTTGGAAAATAGCCCAAATAGCACTAATTCCTAAAAACAGTAATCTCTCTACACCAGCTGATTATAGACCCATCTGCTTATTACCAACTTGGGGCAAATTTTTCGATAGACTAATCTCTGACCGACTAAACTATTTCCTTAATTTAAATAATTTTTATAGCCCCAAGCAATTTGGATTCGTAAAAAATAAATCTAAAAACTCAGCCATTCAGAACATTAAAAACTTTACTTCTCAGGCCTTCATAGAAAATAATGTCGTCTGCCTTATCTCAATTGATATCTCTAATGCTTTTAATTCGGTAAATTGGAATATACTTAAAAATAAAATTAATGAACTTCCTATACCTGCTTATCTCATAAATATCCTATTCGATTATTTAAACAATAGATATATTTTAGACAATAATAATCATAGACCATACAATCAGGGTGTTCCACAGGGTTCCTGTCTAGGACCCACGCTGTGGAACATCTTTATTAATGATCTATTAAAAATTAATCTTGGAAATAATGCTGAAATTCAGGCCTACGCAGACGACATTGTTATTCTACTAAAAGATACAGCCACATACCTCTTTAAGGAAAAAACACAAAGGCCACTTAACATTACTAACGAATGGATAACAATGAACTTAAAATAAACTACAGTAAAAGCAACTTCATTATCCTAGCAAATAGAAAATTCACTCATATCCCTTCTATCAAAATAAATAATAACAAAATTAACTATACTAAAGAACTGAAGTATCTGGGACTTATCTTGGACACCAAACTCTCTTGGGGCCCACATTTAGAATATACTAAAGAAAAAGTAATAAAAGTACAACATAAACTCAATAGATTTGGAAGGGCCACCTGGGGCCTTAAGCCCATTGTAAAGAAAGAAATCTATGAAAAAGCGATAGAAAAGATAATAATATATGGATATCAAATCTGGCTTAAAAACTCTGTGAAACAAAACATTAAATTAAAACAAATCCAAAGGATCTCATTACTTAACTTAACTAAATCTTATAAAACAGTATCTACCGATGCACTTAATGTTTTGGCAGGAGTCATTCCCATAGATATAAAATTAAAAAGCCTAATTAAATTATATCAAATTAATGAAAATAACAATATTCTAAATATAGATAATATTAGTATTACAAATAAACAAATAGACAATAATATAATTGACAACCATCCACCTTGGAATACTAACACAATTAAATGGAACCACTTTTCCAATAACTATACTAATACTATATTTACAGACGGCTCCAAGAGAGATGAAAAAACAGGATATGCAATAGTAAATTTTAAAAATAATAAAGAAATTTTTTACTCCAAAAAAAGAATTAGCGATTATGCTACTGTTTTCATAGCAGAATTATTAGCAATAAATGAAGCAATTAATTATATTATAGAAAATAACTTTTCCAACACCATAATAGTATCAGACTCAAGATCGGTCCTGGATGCCTTAGGTAACGCTAACAATCAAGATAATAACATTCATCAATTAAAAGAAAAAATTACATCATTTAAAGGTAACATAAAATTTGAATGGATCAAGGCCCACGAGGGATTTGCCGGAAACGAAATAGCTTATCTATATGCCAAAGAAGCCACTCTGAAAGACACTATTGATTGCAACGTGAAATACTCAAAAATTCAGATAAAAAACAGAATTAAAAAAGAGATTAGGACGGAATGGCAGAAATTTTGGAACAGCTCAAAGGCCAGAGATCTTTATTTCATCTTTCCAAATATAAACATAAAGAGAATCTGCGGGGACTTCCTCATAAACCAGATTTTAACAACCCATGGAGCCTTGGCGTCCTACCAACACAGATTCTTCGGGAAACCGGAGATCTGTGGTTGTGGGGACGCCAGGGAAGATAGAAACCATATGATTTTTGAATGTAAGAAGTGGCATGACGAAAGGAAGAGGGAGTTTCCTGCAGATTTTCAAAAACTTTCTATTAGAACATTGCTTTACAATAATAAATCTAGAACTCTAATTAGAAGAATGGTTGAGGAGAATTTCATGGACATTATGAATACTCTGGAGGGGTAGGGATGTTCTCCTGGTTTTAACTTTGTTTTTAATTTTGTTCTTTCGCTCCTCTCAGACGTTCCTGTTTTTATCTTTCCTGTTTTTTAATTCTTGCTTTTAACCCTGTTTTTAGTTCCTACTTTTAGCTCTGTTTTTAGCACCTGCTTTTATCTTTCCTGCTTTTAGCTCCTGTTTTTAGCTTTGTTTTTAGTTCCGGGTTTAAAAAAAAAAATTAAAAAAAAAAATTTCACCCTGTTTTCCTGTCCTCCAACTGTTGTTTATCCTTTAAAAAAAAAAAGAGAAGAAGAAAGGAAGAGAGGAGGAGGAGTGAAGTAGAGGATTAAGAAAAGGAAGACTGGCAAATGGAAGATTGAATATTGTGAAGGGAAGAAATTCCCTAATGAAAAGTTTATTGTTAAGCAATTATTGATACTTTGTAAAAAAAAAAAAAAAAATAAGAAAAAAAAAAGTTGGCGTCGCCCTCTTCCTCCGGTTCAGTGGATACAGTTGATTTGATCGCTTCTTATTATGTTTGTTTTTAGCTCTTATCTTGCGATTCTCTCGATCCAGTTCCTTGGTTTTGATTCTGCGGATCCAGATGCATTTTAATAGTGGGCACATTGTTGTACCTCAAGTGTCAAAAAAAAAAAAAAAAAAAACTCCGTACAGAGCAATTGGGAACTTAAAGTACCTAAATATCAGATCAGGTTGCTATCGCGCGGCCGGTCTGAAGAATCCGAGTGCCTGAGGGCGGAACGGAATTATTTCTATTGAACTTTTCCCCCCCTCTCAATTTACCAATATATGAAAAATTCTAAAGAAAGAATTTGATAGTCCTTTTACTGGCCTGGAAGGGCTCAAGATATTGTACAATTTTGTAAAACTTGCGAACAATACCAATTCAAAATACCTAAAAAATATATATATAAAATTTTTATTTCATCTGTTCTGTATTCAAACTTACTATTTGAAATAATAAACATTTATATGATTTGTCCTCCGTAATACAGTGATGCTTAAAAAAATTAAGAGATTTTTCACGGACTTATATACAGAAGGTGCTCAGACATTTTTGTAACAATTTTGACTTTCTCCATGAATTAAATTTAAATGAATAAAAAAAACCTGAATGGCTTCAACTCGGAATAGGATTTAATTATCATATACACCATTAAAATTATTCTTTGTTTTAAAATGTAGCTGGAAAATAAACAATAGATTGAAGACTATATTTTGCGATTTTAGAATATTAATACTGTTATATGATTTTTTTTAAATATGTGAAAACGAGATTTTAATATTAATATTAATATTTAATATTTTACTATTATACGGCTATTTTTTGCCGACGCAAAAAATAGTCGAATAGGAACAACATATAACAGATTAGCAACAGCGCAACAATATACAACAGCAACAAGATAATATTATGACATTTTCTCCGACACATTTTTTGATAACGTCGCAGACCCCTAACCGAGACAATATTATATTCACAAATGATAAATGGTCTTTTTGTCAAATATTCTAAGCAACTCTTGTTGAATTTGTTTTTGAAATTATTTTACATATTTCACGGGATTATATCGATAAAGTTCTATTGACGCTAAAAATTAATGTCATGATTCAATTATACGAATTAAGTCTTAAAAATTGCAAAATATGGTTGTGGTTTTCTGAAACTTACTTTAAGCAAGTAGATGATATTTCCTTCATAAGTATCGCCCATGTTGATAAGTTTGGTGAGATTGGGATATTTTCTGCTCACATCATCCAGATATGCTACAATCTAAAAAGAAAAAAAATGTATATTAATTTTTTTTAATGTCGAACTTGTGGTCCAGCAATGACGTACGCAACTAGCATTCGAATCTCCTGGTGACGTTGACTACAATCATTGTTTTCCGAAATGAGTATACTCAATGACCATTTAGACAGTGTGTATAAGCACCGTTCATGGACAATTCGGGGCAATTGCATCTAAAAGACTCTCTAGCACTTTCTTTATTACCCTTCGGCGTGTATAACATACATAAGCAGAATACGAGGCCCAACGATATATCATGAAAAAAATATATGTTTAAATAAAAAATTTCTTATTCAAATAAAGAGTGTTATTTTGTATTATTTCAATTCCTTCTATTAGAGAGTTTTTGCATACCGTATGTTAGTTAGATACGGTATGCAAAAACTCTCTATTAACTCACACTCTCCCTATATATATATCTTGTTCAAATTTTCAATTGTTCATAAAATATTTTTTATTCAACCACTCAGGTTCAAATACATTTTTTTTTTTTGAACTTGAGGGGATGACACTGGATGTTAATACAGTTTTTCTCAAATATTAATTCATTCATTAAATTTAATTAATTAATTTTAGTTTTTTGTAGATTTAAGTTGCATATATCTACAAATAGATGGCGCCAGATAAACTTAAAAAAATGAATGAAAATTATTTATAAAGGAGAGATTTTTCTGCAAAATAGTGAAAAAAAAGTAGGAATTGACTTTGAAATTTTTTTTTTTAAATTACTTGGTTTTTTTCACTCATGTGTTAAACTATTTCTTACTTTTAATATAATTTTTTACTAATAATTTATTTAATGTATATTTCTTCATCGGTATACACAAAGTAGTTCAAATGAATTCTGTTATCAATATTATTTGCATAATAGTTAATATTATTTTTTTTATAAAATTCTGATATTCTCCTTTTTATATAAAATTTGTTTCTTCGTCTTCATTGGTTCAACAGCAATATGGTGGTCCGAAACAGTCTGTCTACTGGCAGATTTCGAGACAGAAGTTTTTTTTCTTTTCACGGAGTAGGATTGTCAGCCCTACGCCCAATGCTCTACAGTTATGTTAGACCGGAATCTACTGTTTAAAGTGGATTTCGAACCACTGCAAACATCCATGCCACCACAAGGACTCGAATCCTTAACATGTGGTACCGAGCTCCAGAGCGCTAGAAACTCAGCCATCAGGCTCCAAAATGTTTTTCATTTCGTACTAATATATATGTATATATAGTGTAAGGCTTATGCACAACATGTTTTAAAAATTCGTACCTCATCAAGAGGGTGGTACACGTCGAAAGCAAATCCACTTGTTCGACCTTGTAAATGAATTCCTGGATAATTCTCTTCTCTTTCCCTCTCAATCCACCTGTAAATAAATAAACAAAAATTATTTATAGATAATTATAAATTATTGTTTTCTAAAATTATATTATGAAATTAATTAATTAAAAATAATTATTATATTATAATTAAATATATTATAAAATTATTTATTATCTTCACTCATAGGCAATAGTACTTAAAAATAAATTATCGAATTACTGAAAGTTGTTTTCAGCAAACTAACGTAACTCAACCAAACATGAGAAAAGAATTCATATTATTCCAAGCCATCAGCCATTATAAATAGCATATCACTAAAGCAATTTGTAGCTTCAAGCAAACAAAAATTATCAAATACACTATTTGGAACACGTTTACAAACTCAATTCCAGCGAATTCAACAAAGATAATTCAAATAATATGGAGATTTGCTTAATAAAAAGGACATGAGCAGCCCAGTTTAATCTATTGATATTAATAAATTTCATATTATCTGTGGCTTTATAGCATTTATAAATTTCTGCGTTATACCAACTATGATATAGTGGCTTAAAATTGCCAATAATCTTAAAATTACCTTTATTGGCTTAAAATTGTCAGGTGCCCTTTTATTGGTATTTACGTCTCAAGCTAAGATATTAAAAAAAAAAAAAAAAAAAATCCTTAGAAAATGCAATCTTGTGTCCAAAGTTGCTTTTTCTATAATTACAATAGAATCTTTTGAAAGAAACAATTTCTTTCTAGAATAAAGTTACATAGCTGAAAAAATACTTTTCAATGTCGTCAGTGATGGTGTAGAACGGCAGTCCCACGTTTCGGAGGGTGCCTTCCAGTTTTTGTGCTGCCTGCGGTGGTACGTGCACTGATACATTCTGCAACTCACGCGTGGGCTCCAACCAGAAATCCATCTGAAAAATGCATACACGATTTATTAGCATGGAGTGTGTTTTTGAAATGAGTCTGAAAATTGGCATATCGCAAAAATTACAGTGATACTCCATCACCAACATTTTGAAGTTTAATGATGTTTTAATATTTTGTTTAGTGCAGTGGATAAATTGGAGTATTATGCATTTCTTTCAACAAATCAGACCAATTAATTGGAAAACAATTGATTATTTAAGATTAAATAATTACATAAATAAAGCAAGTTAATATTCGTTTTGAGGCGCTTCACTCTGGCGCTTGGTGCTACAGGGTTCGAGTTCCGGCACTGCCATGGATGTTTGTAGTGGTTCGGAATCCACTTTAAACCATAGGTCCCGGACTAATATGACTGTAGAATGTAGGGCTGACAACCTTACACCCGTAAAAATTAAACATCGCCTGACTTGAAATTTGCCAGTAGGCAGACGGCCTGGTCCCACCATGGGGTTGTTGCGCCAATGAAGAAGAAGAAAGTTTAACGTTCGTTAAATCAGAAGTTCCCAAACATTTTGTCATTCCACTCACTTTTCAGGGAAAAAAAAGCAATATTCAGTGCCCACTAGAAATATACTTTCTTTAAGCGAACAAACATAAAATAAATAACAAACAAAATTTGTGTTTTTTTATGTATCTATATAATAACATACGTCTCAAAATATAGTAAATAAAAATGTTGTAAATAAGACACGTCAAGGTCATTCAAGGTTATACGTTAAAATCAATCAACTTAATAAAATTCCCATTACACACAGAAAATTAAGATAACGAATATGAAAATAAAAGTTATGGATAGCATTAAAAATGATCCTAATAAAAGGAATGAACCAGGTGCATTGTAATCAATTAATTAATACTCTTTTCATTTTTAAGCAATATTCTTAAATTAACCATTAAAGCTATTTGCAATTGAATTTTTTTTTTTTTTAATAATTTTGTGACCAAACTAAAGCTCCCTTCCACTAAATATGAAGAAGGAAATGCAATGATATTTATTTATTTCCCCATAATTATAGACTTACAAAATTTGTTTTAATATAGAAAAAACAAATATTAAGAATCATTTATTTTCATAAACCATTTTAATGCAGCATCATAAAAGGAAGGTGTTCATAAATTCATACCTCAGGGTCTTCCATTAAATTTCTGAGAGCCATCACCTGTTCATCATTGCTAGGCGTCATTCCCAATAACTTATGACTAGACAAAAAAAAATTGGTTGTTAAGTTAACCAATTTTTAACATTTAAGTTGACAACAAGTTAAATAAAATATTTAAAATTGTATTTAGGTTACATTATGTCTTAAAGCAAAAAACGAAATATTAGGAAATAATTGCAAAAATATGGGATTGAAGTTATATAATGTTATGTACTAATAAAAATAATTTTAAAAATTTAATTGATAGTACAAACTACGAAATTATTTCCAAGTTTCAAATATTTCTCATAATTTTTTTAATGACATCGAAAGAAGAAAAACATATGAAAATTTTAAAAAGAGAATAGACGAAGGACTTTTCGAAACACAATCAGTTTGTAGTTAAGAATAAGAACTTTGAAAAAATTCCTAGTTATAAACTTACCCGCTAAAGTTCTGAAAGGTTGAGACTGCATTTATCAACAAACACACATGGCAAAACAATAAAAAGGCTAGGTTCATCTTCAAACTGAAATACAAAAGAGAATATCTTTATTCTGATGACACATGCAGATGGTATCTAATAATTTCTATATATATTTTATGATTTTTCGAATATATTTAAATTAAAAACAAATAATCTTTCATTGAGGAAACAATTTTGAAAAACATTGCTTTAAAATCGATGTTCAAAATGTCTACTAGTTACAAAATAGCATGAACCGTTATACTTAAACATCCTAATAATATTTAAAATGATTGGTTTGGTTTGTGGCTCTTCGGTCATTTTGTGCACACCTCAGTCTAATTAGACAGGGACGTACCGTTAGTTTACCGTGGATACTAACAAAGATCCATACCGCTGCCAGGATTCGAACCTGAAACACCAAAGAGCAGAGCGCTAGCCAATTGACTATCAGGCTGCTTAAACTGATTGGATAACAACTCGAATTACACTATCATATATATAGGTATTTCTAACAATATAAATTTTTTCAAGTAGTATTGTAATAGTTCTGAATAGTAAGAAAAAAATATATTTAAGTCAATACTGAAAAAACTTTTACTTAAGACCAAGACATAATAATATCACGAATCATATAAGAGTACAAGGCCATATCATAGACCAGCTAAGCAAATTAGTACAGTTACTCTCGTTTAACAGTATTGAATGAGCTTTCCAAATGAGTTTCTGCAAGTTGAAATTGCGTAATGAAATTCTGAGATAGCCATTTTTGGACAAGAGGACTCGATAACATTTATATGAACAATTACAACGAAGAGTCATAGAGAATACATGGAGTCTTACATAGCAAAGAGCTTTGCTGTCAAATGAGTTAATAATCACAATCATTTTGAGAATGGAACATCTTTGTCAGGCTTGCATAGCTGTTAAAAACAATCACACTTCATATTAAAGCTTGTCGACAATTGAACTCATATATTTCTAGTGTGTTTTCATTTTGTGTATTTTAAAGACATTAAATCAATCTATTATTTATCTTTATATCTAATTAATGAAGAGCTGTGAAGTTAGAAGTTTTGCCAAATTTTATTAAATTTCAATAAACAAAATTTATTTCGACGAACATTTTTTCTGATTTACACTTTAATTTTTAAAATCCCGAGTAATGTAATACGTCAGTCTATTACGTCAATTATTACTCAAATGAGTCAAAATTGAGTCAGTCTATTACTCAAATGAGTCAAAATCAATTATATACACCTTTAAATTAAAACGGTTCAACGCCAATTGTAATATTCGTGAAGTAAAACATTGATTGTGTTTTACTCATTTCAAACAAAAAAGAATAATAATTTGATGATCATTTCAGGCTTTTTATTCGATCTAGTTTAAAAATAAATTTAAATAGATTTAATTAGTTTTCATTATAGTAAGTTGGAAATATAATTATAATAACTCTTGTTACTAAATTTTAAAGGGCGTTTCGTGTCAAAAAATGTTCATTAGTTAATTTAATATTAGAGAATGATATAACTTTTTATTTTTTCCCAAAAATAAATGAAAAATTTTCAAAGGTACCAAATATTTGTGCTGCCATCTAGTGAAATAATTTAGATGTAATAGATTTATTAGATTTTATAAAATATTCAAACAAAAATTATGCTTACAGTATTCAAGATATCCCAGATTAACACACAAATCACTGTTTTCGGAAACAACAAGACTCAACGAAGATTGTGACTGCGTATGCAGCCGTATCGCATGAATTAGCAGACTATGTAGAGAAGTTTTTCGAATTGTCTCTTATACAACATTTAAATATGTCCTGAAGTTGGTAGGGTAGATGTTTCCGAAAGTCATGATCTTTTAATCATTAGTATACGATTCGTGACATGTAAAAGATTTTAAAAACTATATTTATTGTAAATAACATTTTAGAAGTTCAGTTTTTTCCCTTCTAAATTTATTTTTAGCTAACAATTCTCATAAGTTAAATTTTTGTTAGATAAAAACCATTAATTCCTCATTATCAAGTTACGCTTTTAAAAATTATCGTTTTCAAAATTTTCTGCTTTTGTCAGTCAGTATTTAGTTAGAATTCACACAAAACAGTTACAAAATAAAAATATTTTAGATGCTGAATTAATTAGAATTAATGGAGTTTTAATGCAAAAACTAAAATGAAAGGGTCAATAATTTTTCTTAGGATTTCTTAGTTTTTATTTAGGGCATAGCTAAAAATCATTAAATAAAATTAATCTAAAAATTTAATCAATCTAATTCTATTTTTCATTGTAATAACCCATTTCTTTAATTAAATAAAATTAGAATTTTTAATAGCAATTATCGATAAAATAAAATGAAAACTTCTGTAACGGCAACAGTGACAAAATCGTTTGCTTTCATTTATTTGATTTAATAAATAATTATTCGAATGGACGAGATAAGTAATTCCTTTTTATTTGTTTTTAGATTATTCTGAAGATAGGATTGTCTTTCAGTAGTGAGTTTAAATATATTTTTTATCTGTTTCATACATTGTATATAAGCTTAAAACTTATCTTTAGCATTCTAAATTCTTTTTAATCCTTTACAATCATATTTTTATTTTTTCATAACAGAATAAACTAAATATTTATCAATGTTTTTCTGCACTTTTCCTTTTAATAATTCAAAGGAATATCAAAATATAAATAGTATTTTAATTCGATGTTTGATTATAAATAAAATTTATTTAATCTTTTAATAATTTAAAAATAGAATTTTTTTTTTTATTTTTTTTTTATAATACAAAGCATATTTACAACAACTAAATGGCAAGTTGAAAGATTAATACCTTGCAAAAAGAAAACAATATATTACTGCTCTAGCGAACTAAGACGTTTTCATAGATACTGGATATATTTTATATATTAATTTTATTGTTATAATAAAGCTGTCATCAGATCTATATATAAAATAGGTTATTTATAGTTTAATTGTCACCAGATCCGATTCTTTTTAATCTTTTAGAATCTTATTTTTGTTTCCATCTTTTACTTCTGTACTTTTTCTAATAATTCAAATGAATATAAAAATATAAATATATTATTTTTTTTTTCGATATTGATTTTATAATAAAATTTATTTAATCTTTTAATTAGTTAAAAATAACATTGGATTTTTATGTTAATGCAAAGTACGTTTACGTGAAAAACCAAATGGAGCGATTACAACTTTAATACTTGCACAATGAAAACAATATATTGCTGCTCTAACGAATTAAAAACGTTTCCATTTAGATACTGGACAAATATATTACATTTTGTATATTAATTTTATTGCTATATTTTTATTGCTTATATTTTAATTTTATTTGCTATAATAAAGCTGCCATGATTGTTGTAATTTAAACGTCATTAGATCGAAATATCAGATAGTAAAGGATTATATTAATCATTATGTCGCCTGATATTTAGTTTAAAATTTATACAAAATTAATGCAGAGACGTTTTTAAATACGTTGAGATCCAATTTTAGTTAAATATATTTCGCTGGAAAAATTCTGGATTTCTTTGTTCTTTTCATTAATTTATTTTCATAATTGAATTTATGTAATCTGTCATAGATCTGATAACATAGGTTTCGGGTTCGAGTCTCGGCCGAGCTATGGATGCTTTTAGTGATTCGTAATACACTTTAAACCGTAGGTCCTGGTCTAATATGACTTAAGAGCGTTGGGCATAGGGCTATCTATGCTACCCTACCCCGTAAAAAGAAAACATATCCTGTCTCGAAATTACGCCCTCTTGGCCAATTGACTAGCGCTCTGGCCTTTGGTACCACAAGCTTCAAGTTCGAATCCTGGTGGTGACAGATGTTTGTGAGTGGTTTGGAATCCACGTTAAACTGTCGGTCCCTGTCTAATTATACTGAAGTGTGCAAAAAGTGACCGTAGGCAGACGGCCCTAACTAATCTCCCAGTAGGCAGACGGCCTTGGCCCGCCATGGGGCTATTGCACTAATGAAGAAAACTTTATATGATTGCTGAAGCAAGTCAACGCCAGCCATGCTTTTTGTATACTTATGACGTAAAACTCCTCATCGCGGTGCCTTTGAAGTAACATCATTTCATTCTATCCTAAATTAAGCTGACTGATACTCAACTTCTAATAAACATAAAACGTGAGGCATTTAGAGTTCTTTCATAACTAAATATACCATAGGGGATGAATGTTCGTCAGTTGGAGTTTTCAATATAATCTATGCGGATATAAACAGCATATGATTCTCGACAGTACTATGCAATTCTAATCAAAAATACATTCCTATTTTACTACTATATCTTTAATCAAAATAAATTCGTCTTAAAAAGTTATTTTCTAATGCCCATCATTTTTATTGCCATTGGAATAGTAGATATTTAGCAAATTCAGCGTTACCCCCTACGATGGGTCAGCTGCCTTTCACCGTAATTTGGTATCACAAATTAGGACAAACACTCTCTAAGCGTGTTATCTGAAGCGGTGGGTCTCTTATTTATTACCACCTCCTCGAGTAGGAGAACCTGCCGACCAATGGATTTATTGTGCTGATATTGACATAGATACCGAGATTTCCAATTCAACAGCACTTGTTAAGTGTGCACTAAGTTCCGTAACTCCAAAACTCGTGTCTTTTGTAATTATAGTTTCAATTTATTTAGAATAACAAGCATATTTATTAGAACTATTATTCTTATTTAATTAAATCGGGTTTTTTTTTGTATTTTTATAATATTTAATGTTATTATGCATTTTTATTAATTTAATTTAGTGTAATAAGTTGCAATCCATAAAATTTGAAGATAATTAGCTAGTACTTATAGCTATTTCTAAAACGATTCAAAATATTCCATTATTTAAATATAACTTTTTAATTAAATGTTTCTGTAAATAATTATTAAATTCTACTTAAATACTCTAAACAATTTAACAATGTTTTAATTAATATTTCTAATAGTCCAAATGCTCTTTTTTAAATAATTAAAACATTAGATCTTGATCTAAGGCTTTATGATGGAAAAAAGCATTATTAAACAGCTAATTCTATCTAATTCTAATTAAACAGCTAAGCTATCTAATTCTTTATGGCATGAATATTATAATCGCATATAACAGCGTATTACTATTTGTAAAAATCTTGTGTGATTTGACTTATTCTTAATAAATGTGACAAAGTCAACATTTTGCTATTCAATAAATTAATAAGAAAATATTATATAAAAATGCCTATTTTACACATCGTAACTTTTTAAAAACTCTTTATAACATTACTTACGAAATTTAAAAAAATAATACTGATATTCTTATAACATTAAATTTCATATATAACATTAAATTTTTATAATTTTAAATAACAACTTAATAAACTGCATTTTTCCAACATATCCTTCAAATGGTATAAATCAATAACTTTCTTTAAACAACATTTACGTAAAGTATTAATAAATCATAATTAATATTTAATATTAAAAAATAACAGTAAATGATAGCATTTAATAACCAGCATATTATAATGATTGAAATAAAAATCAATAATCTTTAAATGACAACTAAAATAATTTATCATTATTGGCATCCAGTACGCTTTTTATGTTAATTTGCAATATGGATCTAGAATATTAATGATTTATACACAACAGCTCTGGCATATCTCAGTATAATTATATAAATAAATCCGTGGATAGAATATTGATGCTTTACATATTAATAACAATATTCCTTTATACTAGTTCTAATGATTATAAATTAATTTTGTATTATTACTCGATAAAATAAAATATAATTTTTTAATACTTACTTATATTGTATGGCAGCAGCTCAGAAAATCGTCTGCAGGTGTTATTATGATCGAGAGAGTTCTGAACCGAGAGAGAGGGCGCTCCAATAGTACTTCGAGTTTTCTTCTGTCTCTGTTTTGTCTCCCTCCCCTACACGGAATTTTTAAATGTACCCTAAAGCTTCGCGGTGACCTTAAAAAACCGGAAGTGACCTCCACCGACCGAAATCGGAAGATACAGAATGTCGTCTGCCAATTAATAGCGAGATTTCGCGTTTTTCTGTGAAATTTCGCTGCAGACGGGAAAAGTTGTTTTCTTTTTTTTTTGAGGTCCTCATTGCACTGTGGTCAAGTAGCACAGAAAATTGCTTCTATAAATAGAATGCAAAAAACCTCAGGGGATTGTTCGAGATGCACGTCATTCGATCGAATATGTTTCACAGAGAAATGTAAGTGAGCTCTGAATTCATGTTAGGTTTAATTATTTGGAGCTTTGTTTTGCATGCAACCTAAATAACATACAAAATTGCAACCAAATTATAGAATTGCATCAAATAAGTCAATGTACACCTCGAATAAATTCGTCTTTGAAGTACAGGTTCTTAACCTTTGATGTTCCACGATTCTTCTTTGACAGTTAAATAAAAACCACAGAAACTCAATATAATATTGCCAGATGTGTAATTTTATTAGAAACAGCTTTAAGCAATTTGATATAAAAATAATATAAACATATTGTGAAAAAATATAATGCATTTAAAAGGACAATATAATGCAAATTTTACTACGAAAAATGTACCAATGGGAATATTAATATTTTGGAGTCCGATGGCCGAGTGACTAGCGCTCTGGCGCTCGGTGCCACAGATTTCGTTATACAGGAATTTGTTATAAACTTGAATTGATGAAATAATTGTGTTCCCATTCACGTTATTTAAGATTCTATTTAGGCCTGATGGCCGAGTGACTAACGCTCTGGCACCCGGTGCCATGATGTTTGTAGTGGTTCGGAATCCACTTTAAGCCATAGGTCTAATATGGTTGTAGAGCGTTAGGCGTAGTACTGACAACCTTACCCCGTAAAAAGAAAAACATTCCTGTCTCGAAATCTGCCAGCAGGCAGATGGCCTCAGCTGACCATGGAGCTGTTGCGCCTCTGTTGATGAGGTTGATCAATATTAATATTTATGTTATGCGAAATTGTTATGTGATCGATAATCATAAATACGACTGCTAATATTATTAGAATAATACTGCTAATATTTTTAATGTGTCCTAAACCAAGACTAAATTGAAGGATCATCAAGATAACTCAAGTTTAAGGCCCATAAAGGTAATTAAAGCTTCAATAAAGGTAATGAAATTGTTGTTGTGTTTAATCCTCAGTGTCCTGCAGAGCGAGACGGACATCCCATGAGTAATCTACTCACAGATGGAAGGAAAGGGGCAGCTTCTGTTGTGATGGAGCATCCGTAGGTAGAAATCTGACTTGACTCCGTGTCGCTGAAGAATTGCAGTGCCTTTCGGAAGGACTTTTAAAGGAAGTGCCTGCCATTTGCGTATCGCATGGGACAAAATGCGGAGAACTCCCACCAGGTAGTCCGGCCGGATGCTGAACATCACAAACGTCATCGAATTTCCACTTTTTTTTAAAGCCGCCAAAGCCGAACAAAGCCGCCAGTGGATTGAATCTCTGCCCTCATGCTCACCAGCAGCGCATGTTGCCATTGTGCCACGAGTCGGGCAAGGTAATGAAGTAGCTGATAAATACGCTAAATATGCTACGGAAAATTAATCAGTTGATAGAATGGTAAAATACAACACAAATTATATAAAAAGATATTTAAAAAGACAAATATTTAAGGAATGACAGGAAAGATGGTTAGATTCTGACACTGAAAAAACATTGTACGAAATCTATGATATTTGCCTCTATGATTTCCTCATAACATCCCTCTTTGCACAAATCTTGTTAACTTCTTGAAACGTAGCGCTAAACAGACCACCAGCATTCCACTGTATATATATTGAGTTTAAAATTTGAATGACGCACAGTCAGTTTTTCGAGGAAAGTAGCCATAGACTCTAATCGTTACTCATTTAGCACCACCCAGGAGGCAAATGTGACTTAAGGTTGTCACGGACTTTAGTAACATTACCTCCTCTTTAAATAAATTCAAACAAATAAAAAATATTAAGAAAAGTTAAATTTAAATACGAAATAAATAAAAGAAATTTAATAATGATAATTTAACAAGTAATGGAATTTCACATGGAGAAAATTAGAGAATTGTAAAGAATTTGACATTAAAAACTAAATTGTAAATTTTTTTTTTTTTTTGCTTGCAATTGCTCATTTGACACGAGTTGTATTATTTCTTTTTGTATTTGAAATTTTTATTTTGATTAAAGTAACTTCATCATTTACCAAAATTGGGTTTTATTTTTCTTTAGCAAAAATAAAAAAAAACTTTTTTTTTTTCTTTGTAGTTGACAGATTTTCCAGTCTTAATTTGTCTTCATGATATATTTATCTTCTGAGGTTTGTTTGTTCGGTTTTTTTTTTTTTTTTTTTGTGTGTTACTTTTTAGTCTTCTATCTTTAAACTTGAAAGGATTCGGTCTTTGCATTTTCTTTTTTAACTTACACTCGAATTTTATTTTATTTATTTATTTTTGAAAGGAAAGTACTGAATGGGATTGCTGCTGCAACCTTCGTTAGCAGGTCGGGGGAAAATAAAAGAATTTTCTGATAGATAACCGAAAATTAGGAATAAATTCGAATTAAATCTTTTTTCATTTAAAAAAAAGCTGTAAATTTTGATTGGAAACAAAATGAAATTGAGGTTATAGTTTTGTAGGTTTTCTTATGTATGTTCCTAGGTTTAGTTTACGTTTAAGGCTTTTATCCAATTTTTATTTATATTATTTAATTATTTTTCGTATTTGTATTGAATGCATTTATTTATTATTTAACATTAAATAAGTGGTAATTTAAAAAGGAATGATTAAAAATTTTTTAATAAAAATGATGCAAGGATAATTACAAAATAGTTACAATGATGATTACAAAATGTAATTAATAAGTCTTCTTATCTATTGACTTCAACAAGACTTCTTTCTCCTTTCTCACAATGAATATATCTAATTAATTTATCTCACATAACAGAAAGAAACAGTTCAGCGCTACAATCAAAAACCTATTGGGCACTATAAACAAGATCCTTATTACATTATTATGCTTTGTTTCCGCCTAACCTATCTCTTTTGTATAGATATATTCAGCCAGTAGTCACAAACACACAAATTGGGTGTTCAATAAAGCATGTTATTCATCAAGTTATTAATGCCATAATGCTGTGAGAAACTGAATTTATAATAAAATTCCTTTTTTTCACAAAGAAATCACTAGAAAACTATCAATAGTTTTTTCCTCCATGTCTCAGTGATTCAAGAAGTTGAGATTTATAAGCTTATGAATGAGACAAAACAAACACGGTGAATTTTTCTGTCTCGACCAGTCTTTATCCTAAATAAATTCTTAGTGGTTTCTTTTTTCTTATCATTTTAGACGTAAATTTCCTTCTAAATTTTCTGGCCATACGAAATACTATCAAGGTTCCTTTTAAAGCGCGTACCAAAGATGAAGATTCTTCGGGACCAGAAAACTCCATTAAGAAATAAAAATTCAACCATTGATGCGAATTAAATTACGTGCCATAGGATACATTAATAACTTTTTGTTTTCGTTGTATCAATTTCAATTAAAATGTTATCATTAAAAACGTATAAAAACAAAATTCTGTCTGTTTTTTAACTGATTGCTATTTCTTTTATTACAGTGATATAATAGAAAATTCATAAGCGCGATGTAATTATTATCTAAAGAAGATCACTTATAATAGAATTATAATGTCAGATATACAGTCAAATAAATGCTGACTGAACTACTTTTAATTGTACTCTACTTTTTAATGTGATTTTCTTTTCTACTTTTTATTGAATCACTTAGTGACCAACATAAATAATAGCTTTATCATGTCTGTTATGAAAGCAAGATGATTCTGATTTATTATTTAAGTTGCATGTCTTACAAATAAACTCAGATTGTTGTAATGAAATTTCGTGAGCCTCGAGATGTTATTTAAGGGGGTTTTCTACCGTCATTGTATGATACTTCATTTTCCTTAAGTGGCATCACATGAAGATTTAATTCCACATAAAAGTTAAACAGATTCGCTTGGTATTTTCACACAGATTTCTTAGCAGCTTTCAAAAAACGAGAAAGGTATAAAGGTTCAACCAAAATGGCATCTAACTTGTTCCAGCACTTCAGAAAAGAACTAATCACTCCTTTGACAAGGCAAAATGTAAGATTTAATGGAAATTACACCAACTCTAATAATCTTACTGACACAGAAAAAAGAGTCAGGACAGTGTTTAAAGTTCTCGCTGCGTTTTTGCCTGGCATGTATGTGGGACATTTGCTCACCAAACATGGAGTATTTTCCAAAGCAAATAACGGCAAACAGGAAAAAAATGTAGATGATGCAGGAGAGATGCAAAAAACAAATGGTGATGATGCAGGAGAGATGCAAAAAACAAATGCTGATGATGCAAAACCTGAAGAAAAAAAGATGTAAGGGACAATTTAGTGAAAGAAGATGATTATTTTCTTGTAAGAGAATTTCTATGAAATATTTGTCAGTATTTAATTTAATAGTAATTAAAAATTTGTGAAACAAACAAATAATCTGGATTGTTTTCTGTCTTGTTCGGTCAACACATCAAATATTAAACAATATTAAAATAGAGGAATTAAATAATATTTGATGGCGTATAAATCTCAGTCAACTCGACCATATCGCAAAATAGAGGCCGTCGGGATTTGGCGACATTTTTGGATATATCAGAATAATAAGTTAGTCTCTGGTTTCTTCTTGCGTCGTAAACAACAAGAAATATTTTTTCGCATAATAGGAAAAAAATTGGCGTATTAGCGAATAATTTTGATGTATTTTTATCGCAATAGCGATTATTATAGTTTTTAAAATGATAAATTTTTATGAGTTAGTAAAACAAAATTCCATACAATAATTTTAAAGCGATAAAATTTGACGTAAAAGCAATTTAGAAATAAAAATTTGGCAAAATAATAATATATTTTGGCGTTAAAACGACAATATTTCGCATAAAACAAATCATTAACATTCTGCCATAATAGTGGTAAAATTTTGGCGATAAAGCAATATAATTTGGCGTAAAGGCAATTTAGGAACAAATTTTTGGTCGTAATAGTGCTAAAATTTGGTGTAAAGCGATAATATTTGGCGAGAAAGCATTTTAGAAATAAAATTTCTCTTCGTGGTAAAATTTGGCAATAAAGCATGGCGATTTGGTGATACTACGGTTAAAATCTAGGATACTGTACCCCTGAGGAAGTCGCCAATCTTGCAACCCTGAATATTTCGCCAATTTTCCGCCAATTTTCCGCCAATTTCTTTAGGGTTGCAATACTATAATTAGAGGAATTCAAAGCTTCATTTTCCAAACAATATAATGACTATTTGTTGTTATTGTGATTATATTATTATTTGCAGAATACTTATTTGCAATAAATAAGAACAGAAATATATATTCTTTTAAATTAGTATTCCAATAAATTACTGATTATTCCGAACTTATTCTTACAACGTACGTCGGTCACTGATTCAGAACATAAACAATATTTATGAAGTTACCACTCAGGAATTAATGCATTGAAGAAACAAACAAGAAAAACGATTTTTTTATTTATTAATAACTTATATTTTATTCTTAAATAATTAATTTCCTTTTTAAAGATGTTCGTTTAGTTAGGATTTTGTGACAACCGTAATTAGAATTTCCTCGGAATATTTGAAGCTTTAGCTTTTTAGAACGTTAGTTATCGTTACAATTAAAATTTTTAATAATCAAAATAAATTAATATTAATAAAATAATGTGTCCGGAACATTTGATAATTATCTGGCAGAGTGCATGTGGCGGCGCCAGCACAAATGTGACATCCGCAAAATAATTTATTATTTCACCGGTGGAATAAAATGTTTGTTTCCACCACAGAGGTAGGACATATCATAATAAAGGGTAAGTTATTCTCGATTTTTTTATCTTTTGTTAATATTAATTTATCATTCGCATTCGGTTTCGTAAAGAACATGACTTATTTTATGACATTACGAAAAAAAAAAAAAAAAAAAGAATTGGTGAATAACTTTGATGAAATTTTATCGTATCGAAATTTTATCAATTAACAGCGATTATTATCTTTGTTTAAACGATACTTTTTTGTGACTTAGCAAAATGAAATTCCACATAATAATTTGGCGATAAAGCGATTTAATTTGGTGTGAAAGCAATTTAGGAATAAAATGTTGACAAAATAATGATATATTTTTGGCGTTAAAGCGGCAATATGTGGCGTAAAAAGAAAACATTAAAAAGTTGACATAATAGTGGTAAAAATTTGGCGATAAAGCGATATAAATTGGCGTAAAGGCATTTTAGATGTACTTTTCTTGGCATAATAGCGCTAAATTTCGGTGTAAAAGCGGTTTCACTTGGCGCAAAAGTATTCCAGAGATAAAAAATTTTAGTGATAAAAATTTGGCGATAAAGCATCAACTTTTGGCGTAAAAGCGCCTCAAAAACAATCAAACAAATGTTGGCGATAAAGGATAGTGATAATATTTGGCGTTAAAGCGATAAACTTTGGCTTCAAAGCCTTTTCAGGAATAAACTTTGACGTAATAGCTATTTGGCTGCTAATGTTGGCGTAAAAGCACTGTTTGGCTATAAATTTTGGCGAAATAGCACTTTACAATGACACCGAACTTGGCAACCTTTTTGTCTGTTTACTTGGCGATTTGGCAACACAGTAAAGGATTTTGGCGTAATATCATTTTACCGCGCAAACTACCTGGCCCTTTCATTTCTATGCTTACTTACCGATTGGCAACTTGGCGATGTGTTTGGCACAAAGGGTACAGGATCCTAGATTTTAACCGATACTACTGTCCTACCTTATAAGTAATTAACACCCTATAACTTAATCAGTGTTAGATATCGATAAAAATTCCAGGAGAAAAATATTGAAAATATAATTGTGTTAAATAGTTTTAGAGCAATTATGACATTTCTATTTTATAAATCCATGAAAACACTAGCACTTATTCAAGTTTGTTATTTTTGGTTGTGGATTGTCTAATCCTCAGCGTCCTGCAGTTCGCTACGGACATTCCATAAGTAATCTACTCATGGATGGAAGGAAATGGACAGTTTCTTTTGTGGTGGAATTCCCGTAGGTAGAAAACTTACTTGGCTGCTTCGTGCGCCTAAAGAAGGGCAGTGCCTTCCAGGAACTCTTTTAGAGGAACTACCTCGCATTTGCTTATCGTATGGGAGAAAGCCCGGAAAACTCCCACACGTTAGTCTGACTAACGCGGCAAGATGCTGAAAGTCACAAACGTTATTGAGTTTCCACATTTTTTGAAACAGTGCCTACAACAAAGTCGCCAATGAAGTGAACCTCAGCCCTAATGCTCACCAGCGGAGCACATTGCCACTGAGCCAAGAGCAAGACAATGAAGTAGCTGATAAATACGCAGTGCTTTCCGGGAGGATTTTTAGAGGGAACTATTTCGTACGGGAGAAAACCCAGAAAACTCCCACCAGGTTGTCCGACAAACGAAGCAAGATGCTGAAAATCTCAAACACAATCGAACCTCCTCGTTTTTTTGAAAACTATGTTTATTTACAAAAATATAAATAGAATTTGATCTTAATTTCTAACTGTGCACCAATTAATAATATGAAGAATTCATGTAAAAAATTTTGATTTTTTTTGAAATTCTAACACACAGAGATTTTTTATTTTTAATGTAAATGTATTAATCATATATCTTTATCCTCTCTCTAAAATAAAATAATAATTTTATTTTAATACGTCAGAAGTAGTTAAAGGCGAATCGGTGCATGTTGATGGAGTACCTTGGTCGCGAAGCAACCAGACCTCCTAATTACAGCATAGAAACAATATCAGTCTGCTCAAGGCCCAGAGTAGATTGTAAAACCATTGCATAATTACATTTAAAGAAAAAAAAGAGAACAAAAGAAAGAATTACAAAAATTTAAGCAAAAACAAACAGAAAATGACAAATGTAGAAAAGCCTTATCACCAGTGAGCACCCACGCAGTAGCAGTTATAAAAAACAAATACTCGCGAACGCGAACCCTAAGCAACCATGACCAGGACCATGGAAAGAGTGTCAAAAAGAGTGAAAAGTGTCAAAAGATGTCAAAAAAGAGAGAAAAAGGAAAAAATCCCTTCTACTTGTTAATGTTCAAAACGTGCTTCGGTCTTTTACGTGTGCATGGAGTGGAAATGTCATAATGAAAAGTGTTTAAATCTTGGATTACAGTATTGTCAGAACTATGGATAGAATCATAAAAATTTTTAGCAATTTTGGCTACAAATTCCCGAAAGCTAGGCATGTCTATAAAGTGTTTTATGTCTTTGTTTGTAATGTACCATGGTGCATCAGTGATCATTCTAATAACCTTATTTTCAAGTCTTTCAAGAAGTAGAAAGTTACTTGGTGCAGTGAAGCCCCAGACTGGACTCGCATATGCTATTATTGGACGTAAATAAGCAAGATAGACTAGTTTTTTAATTTCAATGGTTAGTATAGAGTGCCTACCTAAAACAGAATAAAATTTTCTTAATTGGTTATTGAATTTAGTTCTTAAGTAATCAATGTGAGTTTTAAATGTTAGTTGGCGATCAAGCATTACACCTAAATATTTAGCTTCTTTAGACCAGGAAATGTTAGTGTTATAAAGAGTTACATTAGGAGGATTACGGTTATTTTTCCTGATAAATAGTACTGCTTCAGTCTTCGCGACATTAAGTTTTATTTTCCATGTGTCCAACCAAATTTCAAGTTTATTTATGTAGTTTTGTAAATTTTTCTGAATAATGTGTATTTGCCTCCCCTGTGTAATTATAGCTGTATCGTCAGCATAGAGTGTCAATTTAATCTTGTGATCTTGTGGTATATCATTGGTGTAAATATTGTACAAGATAGGTCCCAAGATCGAGCCCTGAGGAACACCTGCTAGAATATTACAATTTTTGGAGTCAACTTGATTGACGGAGACAATGAAACTCCTCTCAGTGAGGTAATTCTGAATAATTTTTATGAGAAATGGAGAATATTGGAATTTAATCATTTTGTAGATAAGACCTTTGAGCCAAACTCTGCCGAAGGCTTTCGCCACGTCCAGAAAAATTGCAGCCGTGTCCTGCTTCCAGGAGAATCCTTCGCAGATGGTTTCAGTTATATTAAACAATTGATGAGTGGTGGAAAGTTCTTGTGTGAAGCCAAATTGTTGTGCAATGAGGATGTTAAGTTCTTTTGATTCTTGATTTAAAATGTCCGTAATGACTAGCTCAACTATTTTGCTAAGACTAGATAACAGAGAGATTGGTCTATAGCTATTCGGAGAAGTGGGGTCCTTACCAGGTGTAGTTAAAGGCTTGATATTTTTCATGGTTAATGAAGTATTTCACACAGTTAAATTCTATTTGATTGAGAACGAGAGAAAAAAAAAAAAATCTGCAATGCATATTTTTTTATTATTATTTTTTTTTAATTTAAAGTAATAGAATGTTTTATTGTTACAAAATAGTTTGATTATGTAAAATAAAAGTCCACAGACAATAATTTAAAATCGGTAAATCAGTATTGGTGAACAAATATTTACAATCCTTACAATATAAAAATTTTATTATTAATTACCATGTTAACCAGCTTAATTTTAGCAGTAAACTTTAAAGTATGAGTCTTTTTATAAGTTACTAGAGAGTACAATTTTCTGCATATGATATTTATTAAAACCTATTTATGTGAAATTCTATATATATATATATGTGTGGGCCTGAATGGCCGAGTGGCTAGCGCTCGGTACCACAGGTTTCGGGTTCGAGTCCCGGCGGTGCCATGGGTGTTTGTAGTAGTTCGGAATCCACTTTAAACCGTAGGTTCCGGTCCTAATAGGATCGTAGAGCGTTGCGGGGGCATTATGACTCCGCGTCCGTGGCTTATCTTGAAGTTGCACGCGCCCCCTGGGTAATGCAAAGTGAGTAACGTCTGTGCAGCGCTTGCCTTAAGGCATCCAAGACCAAGCTGTCTAAGTGTTTGCCAGCTGCATTAGAACAATATATATATATATACATGTGTGTGTGTGTGAAAACATATACGTGGAATACTATTTTATTACATTTCATAGATTTTTTTAATAAGTGTTCACAAAAAATGTGTTTCACTGCCGGCAATTATTACCATTTTTGCCGGTATAACAATAAATCATCATTAATAGTAGACGTTATTGTTAATATTAAAAATTATTTGTTAATACTAATAATAAATATTACTAATTATTAATTATAATAGAATTCATTACTAATATGGAAAATCAGGGGGTCTGAGGGCCGAGTGGCTAGCACTCTGACGTTCGGTACCACAGGTTTCGGGTTCGAGTCAAGGCGGTGCCATGGATGTTTCTAGTGGTTCAGAATCCATTTTAAACCGTAGGTCTGGTTCTAATAGCATTGCGGAGGTTGCATATCTTCAAGCTATACGTGCTTCCAGGGTAGTGCTAAATGAGTAACAGCGATGCAGTCCATGCTTCTGGCATAAAGATTAACTGTCTTCTCTGTATTTGGCAACTGCATTATAACAACAACAGAAATTGTTAATAATGATAGAAATTATTGCTAAATTATTCACTTTTCTATTAGTTATATTTTATGTGATCTATTACTGTTAAAATTGTCTTATGTATTCAATTTAATTTATTAACATGTAAAATTTTTTTTTTTTAATTATTGACACTAAAAATATAACTAAATAACCGTATACTTCCAATAATACTAAAATCTTATATGTAAATCTCTAATACACTCATGTTCCAACGACCCATTTTTTGAAAGACCTTTTTCGAACACCCCCAAATTATGCGGCAGCATCCGCATGAAGCACCCCTAAAGAAACCCCCTCTGCGTTCCAGAGTGATAACACCCTCCACGAAAATCCCCGGGGATCTTCCTGTGACCTCATACTTCTTCTCAATCTGTGGGGCCCGCACCACCCCTGGTCCAACGACCCTCTTTCGAAAGGGGGGCCCGAACCCCTTTTCCAGATTGCTCAACGGCATTGTCTTTATGCCTGTCGTCCAATGGGACTTGAATAGAGGGGCCTGCGTCCCTTAACAAGGAGGGCCCCTCTGTGGGGGCTGTTGCGAAAACGAGGGGCCCTGTACTCCCTCCCCTTTCGAAATGGCCAAGGATTGCTCAATATAGGTTACCACTTCTTCAGAAGGAGAAGATAGGAACAAAGTTTTGTCAGCTGCCGTTTTTATTGGGGGTTTATCTGGGAAACTCTTAAGAGGACCACAGGGGGGTACTAGGCTTGGTACTAGATTTTTTCACTTTCGAGAAATAATCGTATGATGATTTTTGGTCATACTGGAACTGAAGGAATTCAAGCTGTTCAAAAAGAAGTAAGTTTTTAGTATAAAAATATTTTTATTTCAAAAAACTGCAGAACAATCGATAAATCAGTCAATAAGGATTCACCCCCCTCCCCAAATATTAACTGTTAATTTATTTGCTATTTATGTGCTAATTTATTTATTAAAATAGTCCCGAAGTGATATGATTGTGGTAAGAATACATTAAAAAATTCCTTTGAAAATTGTTTAAAAAAAATTTAAAATTTTATAATCCCATTCCAAATATTAATAATTCCGTTTTGAATGATCTAAGTAACTATGATGACGACATTTCTGATTTCAAAAATCGCAAAAGATCTCGCGCTGTTCTGAATATTATTCATTAACGTTTCGATATCCTCATTTCCGATATGCAGTTTCTCCTCTGAGTCACAATTTCCCCTCCAATCGTTTTTGTTTGCTTCTGTTGTTTATTTTTTATTACCTTCTTAAATATTATAATAACAATATAAAAAATTATATACGCATAATTTTTTTTTTATTAATTAATAAAAAATATAAATAATTAATAAGTTATCTAATTAGTTCTTTAATTTCTTTAAATAAATTAATAATATATATATCTATATTACTCTTTTTCTATGATTACTACATTTCTGATTTCAAAAATTGCAAAAGACCTCGCGCTGTTCTGAATATTATATATTAACGTTTCGTTATCTTCATTTCCCAGTTACCATGCGGTTTCTTCGCTGAGTCACAATTTCCCCTCCAATCGTTTTTGTTTATTTCTATTGTTTATTTTTTTATTACCTTCTTAAAAATTATAACAATAATATAAAAAAAATTATTTATGCATAAATTTTTTCATTAATTAATAAAAAGTATAAATAATTAAAAAGTTAATTTTATATATATATACATTACTCTTTTTCTATCTAATCAATGGGCTTAAAGCTTAAGAAACTTCTCTCATTCACAAAGCAGGAGATAGAGGTTGCTAAGCAACCAAGGTTCTCCGTCAATTTGACAAATCGTCAATATTAAAATTTGAAAAATCTATATTAAAATTTGAGATTGTGACTTTGCAATTTGATTAAATTTCTAATGGTACAAAGTTTGAAAAAAGTTTTGAAAACATGTTAACCATAAAAATCCCAATTATTAAAAAATATTGTAGATATTTTTATCTTAAACTGTTCATTTATGAGTAAAATTGGAGTTTTCACGTTTAAAACAAATGAAGCCAAAATAATCAATCTGTACGAAATAATTCATATATTTAGAATTCATTGTATTTTTTGTTTTCTGTTAGAATCCACATCACTATGAACTCTTGGGAAAATATATGAAACCCTATGTACTTTAAAATTAATTAAATACTAAAAAAATTTTTAACATTTAATAAATAATAATAAAAATAATAAAATAAATGCAAAGTATTATAAATTAATTAAATATAATAATAAATATAAAAATCACCATAAAATGTGCATACATTTTTATTTCATTTAATATTGCTGGTTACAATAATTTCATACTTATTGTTTATATCGATCATTATCTAAAATAAATTAAAATTTTGAATTTGTTACTTGTTGCCGATTTAATCATTAGGTTGCTATAAAAAATGATTTAAATAAATAAAAAATCGCTATCACTGCCGTAAAACAAGCATTTATTCAAGATTCTAAAACGACATTCGTAGAAAAGATAGCATTTGAATTATTTACATGAATAAAAAATTGTAGTTAATGAATTTTTTGTTAATTCTTTTTGTTTCAAAAGCGGAAAAAATAACTTTTTTTTTTTTAAATGAAAGAAATTTTTTTGTGTTAAATTTTTTTTAATTGTCAAAGAACAATACTTTACCTATTTCAAAAAAAAATTCCAACATATCTTTTAAACAGCAAAATATTTTATGCATTTAAAATTTAATGTTTTATTATGCTGCATTTATTTTATGCTATGAAAGAAAAATTCATCTGAATTCTCTTTCGTGTGAATCATTTATTTATTTATTTTATTTATTTGCGAAATGATATTATTATTATAATTTGGATTTTAAACTGTTGTTACAATTTTAAAATAATGATTACAGATTTAAATTAATTTGCAAAAAAAAAACCTTGATGCATTTTATTTTCTGAAGTACAAAATAGTATACTAGATATAAAGCATAATTCTAAAAAAACTGTAATATTTGCATAATACTTATGTACAGCAGAACAGGATATTGCTCTTCTTCTTCATTGACGCAACAGGCCCATGTTGGGCCAAGGGCACCTTCCTACTGGCAGATTTCAAGACAGGAGATTTTTAAGGGGTAGAGTTATCAGCCCTACGTTCAACTCTCTACAGCTATATTAGAGCGAGAGCTGCAGCATAAAGTGGATTCCAAATCATTACAAACATCCATGGCCCACCCGGGACTCGAGCTCGAAACCTGTCATACCTAGCGCCAGGTTCTCGGTCATCGGTCCCCATAGGATATAGTTACGTCTTTATAATAATTCAGTTTTTCTCGCTGTGAGGTAATAAATAATTACAAAAAGTTTTAATATTTGTATATTATCAATGATAAAAAAAATAATATATTACTAATACGTCTATGTAAGGATTACGTTTTTTTAATCAGAAATAATGAATCAATTCGAAAATTTTTAATATTACTGAAGGATCAATGGTTTCCCCGACTTGTGGCTCAGTGGCTACGTGTGCCGCTGGTAAGCATTAGGGCTGAGGTTCAATTCCGCTGGCTGCTGTGTTGTAGACACTGCTACAAAAAAAGAGGAGACACGATGGCTTTTGTGATGTTCAGCATCTTGCCGCGTGAGTCGGACTATCTGGTGGAACTTTTCCGAGTTTTCACCCATACGATACTCAAATGCGAATTAGTTCTCTCTAAAAATCCCCCCTGAAGGCGCTGCTCTCCTTCTATAGCGACACGGAGTCAAGTCAGACTTCTCCCTAAGGGTGCTTCATCACAACAAAAGTTGCCCCTTTCTATCCATCCTTAGATAGACTTTATATCTTTAAGTATTTATTATTTTAGTATATATTTAAGTATTTAAGTATTTAGACTCAATGGGATGTCCGTCCCGCGCTGCAGGACATTGAGGATTAGACAACATCAATGGTAAACATAATAAAATATTACTAATACATAAAAAAAAAAAGATAAAATTACTCTGAAATAATAAAATTTGCTTAAAAAGAGCGAATAAACAATTCAAAAACTATTTAATGTACATCTCCAATAGAAAAATAGTATAGCAGATTATCAATACTGTTATTCACTGAATTGTCAAATTATTAAATACACTACTATATTAAGGCTATTCAAAGAACAAACCCAAATAAATTCCCATTTTTCTGCAAATGTACAATCTCTGATGCCAATCCTTCCAAATAAATAGCAGTTATTTTATTTAAATCTTTCGTAGTATTTTGGAACACAACTCGTGTGAACACTAATTTTTACTTCTGAATTAAAACGAGTATTTTGGAATACCTTGTATTATTCAAAGACAAACACTGCACACCTAGATAAGTCATTTTATCGCGATTTTATTTAAAATACTTAAATATGTCATGTGAATTTCAATTTATTTATTGTAAACCTACTCTGGAGCCTGATGACCGAGTGTTTAGAGCTCTGGTGATTGATGCCACAGTTTTGAGGTTCGAGTTCCGAAGTTGCTATGGATGTTTGTAGTAGTTCGGAATCCCTTTTAAGCCGTAAGTCCTGGTCTCATATGACTGTAGAGCGCAGTCAGACTTCTCACCCACATCATTCCCAAACTGTATAGGGGCAACTCAGCTCTAGGCACAGTGATATGGTGTGGTGTAGTAATCCAATTTGTTATCCACCAGGTCATTACGAGAGTCCATATTATTTTTTATAAAATACAAGGTATTAATATTTAGTTACATATCTGTCTAAAAGATTTAATTACAAGAATTTATTTTTATCTCATAAAAATATACTCTATCCGTTTAATGCCGATGATGCTCATTTCCTCAGTTAGTTTTCTTTAAAAAATCACTGTTGTCATTCGATAGTCTTTGTTAATTACTTATTAGAAAATTCAGCTTCCTCTCTTGCTTGCTTTTCGCAATTTTAATTGAAGTAGTGAAAGCATTGACGAAATTTTGGGTGTATCATTATTTTGTCAGAGATTAAATTTCACTGTTAGACTAATTAGTTTATAGTGGAGGCCTCTTTAAAATTTATAAAAAAGTCTTGAATTTGCAAAAGAGATTCCGTAAACTTAAGCTAAAAGATAGCTATAATTTATTGTAGAAAAAATTAGTTTTATTTTCATTTCCTAATTAATATTAAAATAAGCAATATAAAATGTTTAATAAAATTTGAGCAAAAAGTATACTAATTTGTATAAGCTGGGCTAATTAGAATACGGTGAATTTAATCGTTAAAGAGATAAATAGTGTAGAATAATTAACAAAATAGTTAACGGAAAACATTAAAAAAATATACAAGTTTCTGTATTAAATAAATATTTACGTCATATAAATTTGTTAATTAATAAATTGAAAGTAAATGTTCTTTTTATTGTGATAGCATAAGAATGGTAATTAAAAGCAAATTGCTAAAAAAATTGAAGAATTATTTAAAGAACCTAATTTACAAAAATAATTTTATTTATTTATTCTTTATCTACATGAAAGCTCTTTATCTCCCAAAAAGCCTACCCCTTCCTACTTGGAAGATTTAAATGGATTTCATTTTAAAGAAATTCGAATTAAATATTGCTATGAAAAATTTTATTAAATATCCATAATATTTCAAATGCATTTTTCATTTCTAAATAAGAACAGGTTTTTAAAATTGTTTATTGTTTGATTTTAGGTTTTTAAATTATTTACTTTCCAAATTGCTGTTTTTAAAGGTATTATGAATAAAAAAATACAAAATAACATACATTTCGTTTCTTATTTCGTTAAGAGAATTATAAAATTAAAAAAATAATACTATTATTATTTTTAAAACTTCAAAATTCAATAAAAATTTTTCAAGATTTCTCTGTGTTGTTCGGCCATATCTTATGTAAAAAAAAAAGAAAATACGAATTTTAATACATTGAAAATGAACATGAAAGTAAAAAATATTCGACCTAATTAATAGCTTTTAATATATTTGTGTATTTTACAAATTTTTCACTAAAACTGTATTAATATTCGCGTGTTTGAATAGAGTGAAAGATAATTACACCATAAGGAAGAAAGATTACTAATATTTAAAGGCTAATGTTTTTATGGAGAAATTATTAATATGCGAAGACTTTATTTAAGCACAAATTTCAACACAGGTATGTTTGAAAAAATTCTTTTGTAAATTACTTAAATATTTTCTTATTTTTCTGAATGAATTAATAAGAATTGTGAATTAAATAGGTCTAATGGACCTTAAAATTTAGTGTATTTGAAAAAATTGCTGCTCGCATAAAATTTATAAATTGTTGCTTATTACAGATATTTAATTTAAAAGAATTTCTTACAGAAAATATTATACAATTATTACTTTTTTTCAGGTTTGTAAATTTTTTGCTATTTTTCTCAATGATTTATTTAATACTAGTAGATAATCGTTGACCGATTAAAAAATATATAATATTTTTAGTTTTGCCAATTTTATTAGGAAAAAAAATATTTGGATCAAGTTCAATAAAAAAAAAAAAAAAAAAAAAAAATCTCAATCCTCAATCGCGAATCCAAAATATTCCATAAAAATAAAAAATTGTCAGTTTTAAAATTACAAGGGGGAAATGATCTGAATATCTATTAAAAAAGAATAAAAAATATATAATAATAATAATAATAAGGCTATATAATAAAATATTTGTAAAACAAAAATGGTATTACTCTGTTTTTACACCTATAGTAACATAACAATTCAATTTCATACGGCTTGTATTTATTTAAAATACATTTTTGACTATTTTTAAAAATCAAACAAGGTTTGTACTTTAATAGATTAGATGCAATATTACATTTTCTAATATGTGACCTTTATTTAAAAATAATAATTATATATCAATCAATAATGAATTCTTTTTATTACATAATTTTATTTCTTGCTTTCGAATTGACTAAAATTATAAACATTTTTCTCAATTTTTTAAATTTATTTTTGTTTTATTTGTTATTTTTGTAATAAATAGCCAATTAAAAGTGACTTTTTGTTTTTGTTTTGTCTTATCGGTTTTTAACTATATACCTTTTTATTTTTTGAAAGATAATTAGTTATGGGATCTATTCAATCATTTTCAGTCTATAAATGAATTTTCAGAAATTAGATTGTAAACAGAAAACTCACATCAACACCCTCTAGATTTATGATTTGATCAGCAATTAGTATTGTTGAGAATACATTTCTCTGTAAAAAAAAAACATATTACAGTAAATATGAATTTCTTCGATTTGTGATAAAAAAAAATAAAAAAAAAAAATCAGCAAAAACTTGCATCGTTAAGGATTTCAACATTATCCAGGAGCATTATTTTGTTAGGTGTTAGTAAAAACGTACAATTCCTGTGGGGGGCATTTGAAAAGTAACATATACAAAAATTATTTGTTGACTATTTCACATATGAAAAAATATATATATAAATGAGGTTTTGGCCCTAGAGACAGCTTTAACAAACCTCAGGTACAGGCTTCTTAATATTATTCTTTCTAGTAATGCAAAATTTTAAGGGCTTAAATCTTCACCTCAATTTAGGACAATTCTATGCTTCATTTATATTTATTCCTTCCAAAATAAAAAATTAAAAAAAAAATAAGGATTCAAAAAGGAAACTGTCATTTATCCTTCATTTAATTTTATATTCAAAAGATATTGTGAATATTCTTTTAAAGGTTTTCTGCTTTCATATTTAGAGGAAATGTGGACATGAAAACAAAACCTCCATTTAATTATGAAACAAAGTCCAAACAAAACAAACTCCACACAATTATATAATATTCGGAACTCCAAAACTGGTAATCCATTGCCATTGCTTTTTAAAAATTTAAAATCCAACAAGAATTCTTAGCTTGTAAATGTTATATTTTAATTCAGTCCTATTTTAAAGAAATCTTTCCGATTATGCTTGAATTTATCTTATTTTGTCTATTTCCCATAGTTATCATGCTAGTTATTCTGCTATTAAATTGGTCTTTTAATTAAATTGGAAACAGCAATTTCAACTTGCAACTGTCACTTTATCTTATCTCATAGATAGAGATGAAATTTCCCGACCAGAATAAGACAGTTCCTGTAAAATACATTTCACTGTATTGTTACTTTTTCGGCAAAGAAATATCCAATACTCCACACACACACACAAAAAAAAAGGATGGATTTTTATATTTATGGTCCTTTTTAAGATTTGATAAAAAAAAAGTATTTTTAATAATATATTTAAGACCTAAAAATTTTTACATGCTGCAAATAAAATTAAAAAAAAACCTTCCATAAATTTGAAAAATATGCTAAACATTGTGATTTGCTTTTAAAAATACTAAATGTGTCTTATAATTAAAAAAAATTACTTTCAGTGACATTTGAGGATAAAAACAAGCAATTAAAAGTTAAAATTGTCAAATTAGGGATCGTATATTACAATTGTCATATAAGAAGAAATTTAGATGAAAGTTCTATTTATTTTTCTATTTAAATGTTTTTATTTATATTTAATTAAAACTCATTCAGTTTACCTTTGTTGTATAATTTCTTTTGTTTCGTAGACTCTATATCATTTTGTTGCTTTCTGAATCATCATGATAATTTTTGGACTTATACTCTTCAAGACCAAATATATCTCCAAATCAAAAACAAACCTTCGACAAAGGCAGCATTTTAATGATTTATATATAAAGTATTTTAAAAGAGTTAATTTAAAATATATTAATTAATTTAGGAGAGCTAAGAGTGTTTCCTATATTAATATACAGTTTATTTACTACGTATATTAAATAAAAATTAAGTAAAAAGGCAATATTTTAATGTTGTAAACACTGCTTTGCTGAAGCGACATCTATTTCATTCCAAATCCTTGCTAATGAGCTGTGTTGTTTGAAAAGAGTTTGCTTACCGCGAAGGTAAAATTCTCTCTTTCACAAATTAATTAGATGTATTTAAAGGAAATAATTCATAGAAATAATTTCAAGAAATGCATTATTTTTAGAGAATTGTGAGGAGTTCAACATAGAAACACTCTCTACTTAAATTTTCTTTTATTTAATTTTATGTAGCTAATATTTGCATTTGTAAGAGTAATGTTGTTCATTTTCAAAATTTAACGTAATTTTGATTGTTAAAAATTGGATTTCGTTGTTATTTTATGCTTTAAATTTCAAACACTCAGACGAAATATTATACTTTTTTCTCCGCACACTAGAGGACGCTAGGTATGCTCCCACTGAATTATTATGAAAATTATTATTTTTTATCAGAGTTTCGAAAGATAAATGAAAAAAGAAAGCTATTTAAAAATTTATAATTAAAAAATAAATATTAATTTGCTTAATTCCCTTTATGCAAAATATATTTTTATTTATCATTTTGCAATATCTGTGGTTCGCTGCCGAGTTAATATTATCGTTCAATGAATATTTCCAGGGTACAGGCTTTAGTTATGTTTTAGGAATACTTAAATTTATAATAAATCAATTTTTAATTAATTGAATAATGTAGTATTATTCCATGAAATGGATGCAGTTTATCATTGCAAAAATCTGCTTCTCATTTGTTAGTTTGATTTGGCATCATATTAAGAGCAAAACAAACAGGGGAGGAAAAAAAAAAAAATCAGTGTCGAAGTGTTTGAAATTGCTCACCACCGGAAACTAACTTTCCCTCCTCGTCTGAAGGTTGTAGTTGAACCCAGGGACTTGTGTGTCACGTGATATATTGACGCAATGCCCGTACTTCTACAGGGTGGGTGTTTTCAGTGGGTGGTAGGGTGTCCTTGCGTAATATTATCAACGCTCGCCGTTAAGGTATGTTTAAATTTTCAGTTATATTTCATGTGATCAAGTGTATGCTATATCACTAAGCTCCCGTATGTTACATTTCCCCACACGTTTAACATTTTTTCATCTTATGCACTATCTGATAACATATTGTGAGCGAAAACTAATATTTTTACTGTGGGTCGGTGTAAAAAAATGTATCTGGTTACGCTTTGATCTGTATGGTTTGTGAAATTTTTTCAAGGACAAGCAACTGTTTTTAAGGTTATAAATACAGAAGACTTTTGGCTTTCAGGGAAAGGAAAGAAAGGGGGTGATTTCGCCAACACTTGTCCATGAGCCAGAGTTAAACGTGGTCTACACGATGTTGCAAAACATTTGCAGTTGATTGATGTCGTCTGCTCTACTGTATATTGTTATAGAATTTGCAGATTTTTCTGCGAGTGCAAAACATTTGATAAGTTGCTACAAATATGCTGTATGAATTTTAATTTCTAGTATAGTAAAGAACTATCTACTTAAAAAAATATGAATTTAATTATGTAAAAATTCCATACTACTTACACGATTAAAATAATTTTCACTTACATTAATTTACTAAAAAACATTATATTGTTGCATAATAAATCCAATTTTTCATTAACAAAAATAATATTTTAATAACTCAACTGATTTTCAAATGTAAGCAATGGAAAAATTATAAATTTACAAAAATAATGTTAATAAAAATTATTCATAATGTTGGTTGTAGTTTGATACTTTTAAACATACTATTTTTTCTATGCAACAACATGCATCAAAACAACATTAATAGAGGATGCATAATATAAACAAAAACAAATAAATTATGATGTATAGAATTGTACATTATTTTTATATAGATTCTTTCTTTAATTCCAACATTAAACAAATCATATTTGTCATGGTATAAATTTATATTTGACAGATTAGTATGATATGAAAAATGTTTTGAATTGTGCATCCAATTATATCTTAAATAAAATTTTTATTCTGCATTATTTATATTACAAGGTCATATTTTTTAAGAAAATATTTGAGATACTTAAAAATTATTAAATACATTTAGATTTTAGAAAATAATAAAGAATGGAAGTATTTTTTTTTAAAGTATATCTTGTATTTAAGAACAGTTGAATCATTGAAATCATTTATTAAATGTATCTATATTTTCTATGATCTATGCAAATTGTACATACATGCACCAAAAATATTTAAAAAATTTTTTTTTTGTATGTGGCTTCTTGAAAAATTTTATAATGCAAATCAGAAATAATTTCCTTAACTTAAGGATCTGTATGATGAATTAAAATAATAAATAAAAATGTTTAAAATTAGCAATTTTATTTTGTTCTACAAAAAGTTGATTAAAAGAAATTCAGATTAAAAATTTAAGTATTGTATGTTTAATTATGAAACATAATCTATAAAAATGTCTGACATACTACATAATTTGTTTCTATAATAATTTAATGTTGCATAATAATATTATAATTTTTTTAAATACAAAACTGTCTGTTGCCATTTTTGTTGTCGTAAAAGAAAAAAAACCTAACCTGTTTTTTAAAGTAAGCATTGTATGTGAAATACATATATTTTTTATTATATAGTAAAAAAAAATTTCTGCGGGGGTAGGTCGATGGTACGAAATTATTAAAAAAAGTTATAATTTATTTATGATGATTTCTTTTCTAAAAAAAAAAAATATTTCAGAACTCGATGCTTTTAATTTGTATAATATTAAATTTGGCATTTAATTATGGTTTAATTTTCTACCAATATTTTTATATGATTTTTAAATACTTTATTTTTATGGCTATTCATTATGTACCAAATTTGCAGTTGAAGATAATCATGCTTATAATTTCCAAAATTAAAAAAAAAATTATATTAAATTATTAATGTTAAATGAAGCTGTGTATAGAAAACAATGTTAATAATAAAGAATTAGTTGACCGCTAAAAAGGCAACTAACTAACTTTGACTTAGTTTTTAAACTAAGATTTGTAGAAAGAAGAAATAATGAAATAGATGAAAAAGAAAATCTAAAATATTTCTTTAAAAATAGATTAGTTGAAGTATTTACTAAATTAAATTAGTGACCTCAATTACTCGAAACTATAGATGAAGCACTGATATTTTACTTAAACTCAATGATAACAGTTATGATGTAATGTAAGGGAAAAAAAATATCCTACTAAGCATTATTAATCATTATTTTATTAACAATCTTTTATCTTATCACAGTATTTAATATCGTTCATACGATAAATATTTAGTTTATGAAAACACTAATATTTCTTTTTTGTTTATGGTTACTTATAGCTTATAACATATTTTTCTATTAGCGAGATGCCAAGCAAAATGTGTGGCCAAGTCACTGTGAAATATGCCAAATATCGTTACTCATTATGATTGGCAATAATTTGGTAGCACTGCCATTTGTGGTGGCAATGTCACCAAAGTGCATTTGGCATACACTTGCGTTATTAACAGAAAAGTATCGTAGTTTAAGATTGAAATATGTGTGCCTTTCTAATTATGCATTTATGAATTCTTATGTTATTCTAATGTTTTTCGATATAGTTATTTTTATGATTAATTATTTATACTTATTAAATATTAAAACAAGCAAAACATTTAAAATGATTTTTTTGTCACATGTTGGAGTTTTTGGAAGCAGATGGTGCTTTTCATCTATATGTTGAGAATTACTTAAGTTAATTATTAAAACACATATTTTCATTTTGTCATCGAGGTCTTTTTTTATTTATTAAGTTATGCACGAAATCAATTGACAACAGTTTTTCAACTTGGGATATTAAAACTTTATTTCTAATTTATTTTTAAGAAAAAAATTTTTGAAAATTTTTTTTATGTGAGGATTTCTTTCAAATCATGCAACATAGATTCGAAAGTGCTAAAAAGTTTACTTACCTGCGATCTGAGATAGAATACCGAAATGAAATCAGCCCTGAGATCCGAAAGAGAATTATTGCCGCCAATCATTGCCTATTTGGTCTTGGAAACCAATTAAGATCCCACCTGATTAAAAGAAGAAATAAAATTTTACTGTACAAAACTCTCATAAGACCAGTATTTACATATGCATCTGAAACATGGTCACTAACAGCAGGAGAGGAGAAAATGTTGGCAATCTTTGAAAGAAAAGTGCTACAAACTATTTTTGGTGGTATCAATGACATTGGAAATTGGTGAAGAAGATAGAATTTTGTACTTTACAAACTTTTTAGAGATATTGACATTCTAAAATTTATTAAACTGAACAGAATGAGATGGGCCGGCCATCTCATGAAAATGAAAAGTGATAGCTGCTTTGTAAGTTTTCAATGCAATCCCTTTTGGAAAACGACTGAGGGGAAGACCAAAAAAGAGATGAGTCGATTGTTTAGACTCTGATTTTAATGTTATTAAGATCAAAAACTGGAGGTCCACGTCCAACAGGAGAACAGCCTGGCTGGAAGGCCAAGGCCTACAATGAGCTGTCGAGCCAGTTATGATGAAAGTTATTACTATTTTATGTTGTACGGAATGTTGCAGAAATTTCGAGATGACTATGCTATGACAAATCATAATTCAATAATCATAATGTAATCCATTTTTGAAATTGCTTTTCATAACTGATGATCACTACTATATAGAAGTAACAAAATTAATTCAACGTCAATTATTTCATCTTATTTGTGGCCTAGTTGTAACATGCATATCTAATTTGTCTGTGAATAGCCTCAAGTGATTCTCACTTAGTTGCATTCAATAGTGTGATGTATTACAGTAATTAATTTGGAAAGCCAATAGATCTTGGTGCAATTCAAATGAGGGAAGTTTACCACAACTTCTTTTTACACATTGAGAAATTCCTTGAATTCTCCTCGAAAATGCTTACAGAAGAATTGGCCACTATAAAAAATTACATTGACAGTGTTGGAGAAATGTTCCTTTCAATAAGTTTTCAGATGATTAGTAGCTACAAATAGTCAAATATTGAAAAAGCAGATGTTTTAATTAAAATTTTTTTGTTTAATTTCCAAGTTTTAGTGTTATTGAAAAGATTTTTTACAATTGTTGTACATACATCAACAATAAAGTACAAGCAAAAATTATCATTGAATTTTTATAATTAAATTTCTGCTCTGATAATTCAGTTATATTTATTAAAATTTAAAAGTGTCTTAGAACAAGAGATAAATTTCTATTAAATTATTTTTTGCTTTCTACATATTCAGAATAAAAATTTTTAAAAAATGTCTAAAATTTTCTACAATTTTAGAATTTGTAAAGTTTTTATTAGTGAAATTAAATTAGGATTGAGTGGTATGAAATATTTATATACAAATGCTCTATTTGTAAATATATGTAAGTTTTCACTATGTATATTTCATTTCAATCCTTTAAGACACAATTTGAAAATACGATGAAAGTAATGACTAGAGATTATGGTTTAAGAGAATAATTTAAGCTTGATGATGAATCCTTTCAAGCTCCAGACTGAAAAAAAAAAAAAAATTAAATTCTTCATGTACTTTTTATGATAGTATTGGTATAGCTAGAATCACACATAATATTGAAATCATTAAAAACATTACTATGACATAATTTAGTTAAAATTAAATTTCTAATTATTACAGCTAGGGGATAACAGTGTTATATTTTTCACATGATGAATTGTGATTTGGAAAGGGGTTTTGCTTAGAAATCCTTTGTGATTTGACTAGTATCAGCAAATTGGTAAAAAATCCCCTATAATAAACCTCTTTGAAATATTACTGTGCGATATTTAACATCACTTGCCTTCTTATGATAAGTTAAATCAATCTTACAATTGAAAATATAGCATATAAAATAAGTTAAGAAAAATGTTGTAAGTTTTTTTATTCAAAATTAGTATAGGTGTAACTGACAGTGCTCTATTAATATTTTTTTTTTGCACTTTTTAATCAAATGGTGCATTACATTCTTTCTTTTGCTTGTTTTTTAAAATAATGTTTAATAACTTTTATGTGTGTATCATATTTTCTTTTTTAATATAAGAGTTTTAATTAACTGGAGGGGAAAAAAAAAAATGCTTTTTCCGTTAAACTTTATTTTTTTTCCGGCTTAATTCTTGTGTATATTGCTATTGTTTCAGTATGTCACTCACAAATGCTTCTCACAGATTTCATTTATTTTAATTTTTATCGTTGTTTAGTGGTCTAAAAAATTCAAGATCTCTGATTTTTGCAAAGGCAGTTACAGGTTTTGAAAATTCTGCAACTGAATACAACATAGCTATAGCATCTGAATATTTAAAATTATGTAAAAAAAAGCAAAAACAGTCATTTACTTTTTATTCTTTAAAAAAGTTTCATTGTAGTTTTCTAATACCTCTTTTGTAAAGTTTTTAAAGATTGAAGCTAATGTAACATCCAAACATTGAGTGTTGATTTTTTTAATAATCTCATCATGATTTTCTGTCCTCTAGCAGTGGCAAAATTGTCGAGTGCATTTTTCATTTATATTCAATGTGATTTCATTTACTGTTACTTTAATTTACTTTTAAAAGCTATGTAAAACAATCTGAAATAATTTATGGATTATTTTCAATTTCCATTTAAGAATTTGGAAATTACATTTATTTTATAATAATATCAAATGGTAATTTGCAAATTTAAATTTGATTCCTATAGAATGGATAGGGTTAGTGTTTAATTTTTGCCCTCATTAAAAAGGAAATTAAATATGGTGGGAGTTAACTTGTGATTTTTAAGCTTTTACAGTGTTCTAAAAATAAGTGCTGCCTGTCTTCTTCAGGCTAAAGCGGGGGTTTGAAACACTTCCTGTGATTTGAGATTATTTTTAGTTTTCCTGTTCGTTTCAATACATTAGTCCACCATGAGTATCATAGTGAACAATTTTATCATGGTATACAATTTTCGGACATTAAAAAAAATCAAATTATATTTATGTCATTCTTTTAGCTTAATACTTCAATTTTACAGAGAATAAATGATTCTAGTTTACAAGAATGACTAATTCAGCAGTGTTCAATTTTGAAGACAAATTGTCATAAAACAGATTTTAAAACACATTGAATATGTTATGTACTGCATGAAGGTTTTTCAATAATATTGCATCTACACATCAATCATAATTTATTTTTTTCTGTTATTATTCCCTTAAAACTTTTTGAATCAATTTTTGTACAAATATTTATTTCCATATTGAACAAATATAATATTTTAAACTTTGCTTTTGCCTGTGCAATTTCTTTTAAAATTAAATAAAAAAATACTGTGAAAGATGCCAACTTTTATGTTGTATCTAAAGTAACATGTTATAATTACCAGTGGTGATGAGAGAGGTACCAGAGGTTCATCATGAAATTGAACTACAATAACAAAAACTGACTTTGATATTTAATTTCTAATAATACACTTTATCTACTATTATTAATTCTAATCATAATTCAAATTAATTTTGGGGAAGTGCAATAGAACTTAATCTCTAATTTTTTACAAATATATTTTCGAATGTTTTATTAATTTCTAATATTGTGAGATATCGTATATGTTAATTTTTTTTATGTTGCATTATTGCTTTTTTTTTTTATCAATTTAATTAAATTTATTTTATTCAATTGATGAAAAGTGAATAAATTTAATTACATTTATTTAATTTTAATATTAAAATAAAGTTTGAGTTTTAAAATGCTTAACTTTTTATAAGCAAGCATAAATATTATGTATCAGTTAGAATTAGTATAATTCTGCTAATAATGTTTTTATTTCACATTGTTAGCATTTTTTCTGATGGCAATTTCATTTGCTTATGTGAAGAATGTAGTTGATGAAGTGTTCTATTGAAATACAAATATGTACATATTTAATATTATTATTTGGTGTATTTCTCTCTACGTGGACAGCTTTCACTTTATCTTGCCCAGGATGGCAGTGTATTGCGATAGGGTTAAAATATTTTTTTCCATAATTTTTAATTATATTTTGATAATGTTGCTTTTTAAAAACTTTTTTTTGCACACTGCAGAAAATTTTGCTTTTCTTACTTGCGTTATTATTTACATATGTTTGCTAAAATGTGGAACACTTTTTACAGTGGATTAAATGTCTTATAAATTTTCATAGTTAAAAATAAAAAGATATTCCCACAATAATTTTTTAAAAATAATTGTTTAATTTTAATTCATAATTTTTTATAATTAATTTTAATTTATATTTTTTGATTTAATTTGTTATGAGAATTTTAATTTTTAATAATGTTTGTAACATTCTGTGTACGATAATACTATTATTTGGTATATTTCTCACTATGTGGACTCCTTCCACTTTATCTTGCCCGGGATGTCAATGTGTTGTGATAGGGTTAAAATATTTTTTTTTTCCATAATTTTTAATTCCATTTTTCCATTTCCATAATTTAATTTTAATGAAAAGTTGTCAAAACTGAAGAATAGAATTTCACTTAACTTGGTAAGATATCAATGTAATACAATTTGTTGTTCAATATTCAGGAGGTATCCTAAGAAATATGCTGAAAATTTGTTCTGTAAAGAAAATTATCGTGAATTTTAGCAATGAGCTAATGAACTCTATTTAATGACTTACTTAAAATATATTTATTTAAAAAATTTCATTAATTTTTTTCCTAATAGAATTTATAATTGTAGTACAAATTATAAGAATTTAAATTTATTTTCACTTTAATTTGACTAAAATGTGTTTATTCTTAACATTAAAAACAAAAAAAAAACACTTTAAATTCTTTAATAACCTTCAGAAGGGTTTAAAGAAATTGATGGACTACTTTTTCTTTGTGCAATTTATTTTAAAGAGCTGTTTTTAAAGTATTCAGGTCTGTGAACTTTGCTACCTGTTCTTCCATCTAAATTGTTTCCCATGATACTACAGCAAATAATCAACACTTTACCTGGAATTTTTCTGTAATGGGAAATCATTTCCGCTGTTCCGAGATTTTTGAAGGGTTGAAATAAATTGTTTTTATTTTTGTAAAGCCAGAAGAATGAGATTCTTCTGCTTTTATTTCTTTTTAAATGAATGAAGATTGAGTTAAGACGAACTATTCAATGATGTTTAGAGTTTTTTGATGGAGCAAAAATTTTTTATTTGAGTAAGACGATAAAAAAAGAATATTGATGTTATTTATTTCTATATTAAAGAAAAACTGTTTTGAAAATGTCGAAGTTTGTTTATAAAATCGATTCGTTGATGCTTTTCAATCTTTATATTATATTAATGATTATTTTTTCATTATTGGACTCAAGTTAAATTAGAGTAAATATAGTTTTATAACATTTTTAAAAATCTCTGTTTCAGTAGTTTAATAAATATTTCGTGAAAAGCGAAAAAATGTTGGAACAATTTTTACCCTAAACTTGTAAGGTACTGTGTCAGAAAAGTATGAATGCGCTATTCAAGGAGAAGGAATAAAATTGCAGTTACGCGATATTTTGCTGAAAGTTATGGATTTTTGTTTCTTATCAAATTGTCTTGCTTTAAATGAAATATTATTGTCTATTGAAGCTGAAACACAGTTTGTTTCAAGTTGAATGTTTTATCTGTCACTATGCTGAAACATGTGATAACAATAATAATAAAAAAGAAATTATAAATATTTAAAATTGCATTATCGAGGTAATGAAGTATTAAGCCATCTAGCTTCCCAATTAAATCTCTTTAGGGACTTTCGCGGCATGATGGCAAATTAACTAGCGCTCTGGCCTTTATTTACCACAGGCTTCAGATTCGAATCCTGGCGGTGGTATGGATGTTTGTGAGTGGCTCCGAATCCACGTTAAACTGTAGGTCCTGGTCTGATTAAGCCAAAAGTGTGCAAAACATGACCGGTAACGCGGTAATGACCGTAGAGCGGTAAACTAAACCAAACTTCAGGGATTTTTCGAAAATTGGGATACTTTTTCGCAATGCATTTACTTATTGTTTAGGAAACATTGCATTAAAAGTCCAGAGAAAAAGTGAACTTTAAAACATATTAGAAATATTCAAAAAATAAAAAAAGGTGTAATTATAAAAAAAAGTCAAATATTTACAAATCCTTATTGTGTTAAACATTTAGAAGAATATTATTTTACAACTACATAAATATCGACCTATTTATTATTTTATTAGGGTTGCCTAACTAGTGGTACATCTCTGTAATAACTTTTACTTGGAAATTGCCTTAAAATATTGAAATTTTATGCAGTTATATTTAGTTTTTGAAATTCTTGTTATACATTGAAGGACAAAATTATCAGTAACATTTGCATGCTATTCTTATGGAAAAATCTCTTTAAATCGTTTAGAAAATCATCCATAAATGCTGACATTTATAAAACTTATACAAACAATATATTACATAGAAACAAATAGGTAAAAATAAAATTGATTGTAAATTTATTTGCGATATTCAACCTGCCAAAATTAGTACTTCATTTTAAAGAAAATAAGAAATTATATCTATTTCAATATTGCAGAAATAAATATTTTTATAATCAATGAAATATGTTATAAAAATATTTATTTCTACAATATTAGTAGCTTTAGTATGTTCTCATTCAACAATCGCTTTATATAGCATAGGATATCTATTTGTAAATGAGTTATACACTAAGAAAAAGTTTTAGAATACTTTTTAAAATCAAAAAGCATAATGCATTTCAAAGTTTTATGAATTTGTAATGTTGGAATCATGAACTTCATCCGTTAAACTTCAAAATAGTAAAAAGACAGACTTAATAGACAGATTTGCTTAACCTAAAGCATAAAAAATGGTCCGAATTTATAAAAAAGTAAAACATAGATGTTTCTGGAATATATCAACTCCCAAAATTATGTTTCTTTACATTTTAAATTAACCCTTCGATAGTTCTTTGTTAACAATAGAACGCAGATTTATTCTCTATTAACCATCGTTTTCATGGAGACTGAGGTGTTTGTGTTTGGATGTTTTGCAAACATGTATGTGATTTCTTATTAATTGATAGTTATAATATGCCAATTTTATATTGTACTAAACAGAAAGCTAAAACATCGCCAAACGATCGTCAACCAGAAAATCATTTTCTGGAAAAAAAAAAAATTATTATTTGCATGAATAATGAGATAGTTATGAGTCATTGAACATATATGTACAATAGTTTTAATATCGAATGAGCACATGCTTAAAATTTACAGTATGAAAATAAATTAAATTATTTAATAAAAATTCGCTACATCAAGTTTCTAGTTGTTGAATCTATTTGTTTCTTTTAAAAACATATCCATTAGAGTACTTTCAGTTTTTAAGGGAGCTTACAATTAAAAAAAAAAAAATGTACTGTAATTAATCATAAACAAAAGTTTGAGTGTTGTAAAACAGGTAAATAAAGACAAATATTCAGATATACAGCTAAAAGAAAACTATATTTTACAAAGTAATATAGTGACAGCTGTCTAAGTATTTGCCAGCTGTAGCATTTCTGCCAGTATTAGGGGGAAAAGAAAAAAACACCAAAGGAATATAGTATATTTTTCCACAAGAAAAGTGAACTGTGGATATCATATTTCATTAAAATTTTAATCATTCATGATAAAATTTTAAATTTAACGTAAATAAAATTTTAATTATTTTCATTACATATGTTCTATACAACATAGTTTCATTATCATTTCTTGTTAAATTTCAACAAAAGTTTAATATTTTCTTAAATAGGAAACTTAAAATTGTTTCTAAATTTCTCCTATATATCAGTATGTTCTTCATCAAAATGGGCCAATTGAATCAAACTCAAGCATTTAATTTATGGAATATCATATCAGGACTAGATCCTATGGTCATTTTGTTCGTGCAAAATAAAGACCATTATACTTTTCTTTCAGGAAGACTAAAATGGAAATAATCAGCCTTCTCTCCCAAACTAAACCTGTAAAAACAATTACATTTAACTATATCTTAAAATTTTATGTTTAAATTCTGTGTTAGGATTGGAGTAAATATCAAACAGTGAGCCGTCGATGATCTAAAAATACTTATAAAAAATGCAACTAGGTTATTAAAAATTATGCCATTTTTTTTTTTTTTTTTAAGTTTTATCGTTAAACAAAACTTTTGGTGCGCTCTTAGCTGCGCATTTAAAAACTCTTCATTTTTGTAATTAAAATAAATTACATGTTTAACATTAAACGAACTATGTTGAAAAAAAAAATGAAGTTAAATGTTATTACAATGTTACACTGAATTATCTTTAAGCGTTACAAAAAGTATATCTTTTAGCATATTTTTATTAATAAACACTTTATCCTAGTTTCTAATTTTAACTGTGTTGTTGATTTTTGTCGAAAACAAAGATACAATGTCGAAATTTGCCACTCTGAAATGTTTTTATTGATATTTATAACATACAACGTCATGACATTCCGTACCCACTCCACAAGCGGGACCACTGATCATGCGCTTTTTCCCACTGAACCTCTTATCAGCGCCTTATCTAACAGCCTTATCACCCACAGCATACTCTTGACCGGCACATTCAAGCACAAAGATTCTCAGAGTAGAAATCCCCAATACATAGGAACTTCTGTTATCCGAGGAATAGAGGAAAGGGAGTTTCTCATTCTTTAGATTAAATGTATGAAAGCAGGGCATGTTCCAACTTTTTTTACTTCCTTGAGCTCTCCCTCCTTTCTCTTTCTATATATAATAATAATATAATAATTTTTTTACTTTTGTTAAGAAGTTGAATAAAAAAAAAAAATAAAAAAAAAGGAACAAAACGAGAAAATTTAATCACTTAAATAAAAAATTTCAGAAAATTAAAATAGGAGTGTTTGGTAAGAAATGAAATACAAGCCTTTATTAAATTCCTTTTATGTGATTTTATACTCAATGGCTAGATTATTAAATATACTTACACGAAATTCTTATAGAGAAAGACATTATTTATATTTTAGAAACCAACAATGTAAAAAAAATCAGCAATCAACCAAGGATCCTCCGGATACGGAAAATAAAACATTTTCAGTTTTGGTTAATTCCACTTCGGAAAAATATCTGTGCAGAGTTAAAAATAAGGCGAGATTTTAAATTACACAAATTGCCTTAATAAAGCAATTATTCTTATTTAGAGTTCCCATAATTTATCTATAATTTGTTTGTTTTTAAAGACGCTAGTAGTGTTAGTTTGTAAAATAAATTGAAAACTAATACTAAACTATTATTATTTCTATTTTTAAATAAAAACTTAGTAGCACTAGTCTGGTTTTTAATACATAGCGGCGTAAAAATCTGGTGGAATTTTTAAGAAATATTTATTTTTTAGAAATTAATATATTTTTTTTTATTTAACTACAAAAAAAAAAAAAAAAAAAAAAAAACTTGACCCTATGTCCAAAATCATATTTTTTATACTTCATAATTCTTTTACAGCTTTCCCCGTCCTCTTTGATGGCCATTTTTCCCATTGCTTTTTCCCCCTCCCATTTTCTCATAAAAAGGCTGTGTAGTTTTGCAAACATTGAATTTAATGCTTTTTAATATTCTTTTACTTAAGCTCTTACATGATTTCTCATTTGTTCTTGGGCTTCCTAAATGAAGCTCCATTAAGAAGAATGTGAAACTCGTTCATATTGAATATTGATTATCATGTTTTCTTAAACCGAATATCACTTATTTTTATTTTTATTCATTAAATATCCCCCAAAACATGTAATTTTAAATAGCAATCCATATTTTTAGTTACTGTTAGGAATGAAAACAATGCATTGCCTCCGTTTATTTTTGTAAGATAGTTCATCTAATTCTTTTTTTTTTTACCGATATTTTTTTGTATTCTCTACATTAAAATTTAATTAATTTCTAATTAAATTTTTGTATTCTCTCTTATTATGCAATTTCATATTAAAAAAAAAAAAATAGAATTACTCCTATGCTTATAGCTAGCGCTCTCATCTTTGGTACCACAGGTTTCAGGTTCTAATCCTGGCAATGGCATGGATGTTTGTGAGTGGTTCGGAATCCACGTTAAACTTTGGGTTCCGGTTTAATGAGCCTAAAGTGTGCTCAAAATGATCGTAGAGCGACGAACCAAACCTATGCCTATAATAACTTATACTAAAGTTTATTTAGGCATTTTATTTTCCCATTAACAATTTTTGGAAGATAATTTATACGAATCTTGAATAAAATTACAGTAAATCTCACTTACACTTATTTACTCATTCTTTTATGCTCTTACGTTTAACGGGTTTACGTTTATTTCAAAAGCTTCGAAAAGCATGATAATTAGTCCTCTAGATTTTCAAATATACGCCCCACTTAGAGATTTCAAGGTGCGTGTCATTAAAAATTTTATTTAAACGTACATTTTCCGATCCGAGTAAGTTCGTTTTTCCGTTTTGCGAAATGCACGTTAGTCACTGAGTATACCAGTTAAGTCTTCCTTATTGGCTTTCGTCGTATATCATGTTGGAGAATTTAATCTATTTTTTTTTCCTTCCCCTTTCGTGGGGAGAAATTGCGGCAAACGGACGTACCTTTTATGGAGTTCCTGTACAGTGGTTGAACCACAAAAAAACTCATGATCATAATTAAATATATTAAAAGGCCACTTTATATTTGTTAATGATAGAGTAAAATGGGGGGAAAACAAACAGCTTGTAAAATACAAATAATAAAGTAGTTTTTAAAATTGAATACCATCCATTAGATTCCTAGAATTTTAGCTCCTAGAATTTTGGTTCCTATTTTCCAATAGAAAAACTCTCCTACTTTTGAAATAAAATTAATTTATTTTAATTTTATTGAGTTTGTTTTAAAATTGTTTTATTTTTCACGCTTTACTTTCTTAGTAACATTGTACAACATTATTTTAATTCATGGTAATTTTATTGAGTATGTTTTAAGATTGTTTTATTTCTCACACTTTAATTTCTTAGAAACATTGTACAACAACCTTTTAATCAGCTTGCTAATTATTAATTAAGGTAAAAGTGTTCTCCCTAGCGCGCATGCTCATAGGAAATTGCGCATGCGTATCTGTAATAATGTTTCCTATGAACATGCGCGCTAGGGAGAAAAAAAATATCGGACGATAAAAATACGGTATGCAAAAATTCTATTAGGTGGTTGTTTGTTACTTTTATATCAGGGACTAAATAGTGATTCGTCTGAATCATTTTATTCACATTTAATGAATTTGAGGTGAAAAAAAAAAAAAAATCCCCATAAATTTTACATTATTGAAAAAAGTTGTAAAACTACGTAAATATTTTTTGATTCTAAATCTTATTTTACATTTTCATTTGCTATTTTAAATGAATTTTTTTTTTTATCCTGGTTGAATTATTTTAAAAAGTTGATTTGGATAAAAAAAAATCATCCATCATTTAAAATAACGTACAGTTTTTTCATATTATTTAAAAAAAGGGTAAAAGTTTGTAAATATTTTTTCACTATAGGTCCTATTTATTATTTTACATTTTTATTTTCTTTTAAATGCAAGAACTAACTTAGTAAATCCAATAGTTGATATTTTTTTATTCTGTATAATTTTATTTTAAAAATTGATATGAATTTTTAATAAATCGACTTTCAGTTAAAACCTTTGTGTTTCTTATATATTGCTTTTGATAAGTCCTTTGGATCGACGTAGAGATTACTGTATATTATATTTAAAAGGAATCCAATTTAAAGTTAGAAAAGTTAGTTATTTTTAAAAGAAAACGTTATTGAGAAATGTTACGAAAATTATCAAAAGAATGATTACAGAGAAATATAATTGCAACTTCATTATTTTTGCTGTATTCTTTTAAAAATTGTTCCATTGTGTGCGAAGTAAATATAACTCGCAAATAAAAAGTTTTTGTTATCATTTTTTACGAAATAATAGCAATTTAAAACTTCTTAATTATTAAAATTTATTTTATTTTAAGCAAAATAAATATTTATTTAAAATTTTTCTTACATTTTACCAGTATTTGAAACCTATAATGAATAATGCATTCTAATGGTAGCCATAATTTATAGAATGTAAATTATAATAAGGATTTATGACTTGTATTTCATTATCACATCACATTACAGACTTAAGCAGACGATAAATGCGAAAATGCCATTACTCATAAAGAAAAGGTGTAATATATTTTTAAATAGTTATTCGAGAATAAATCTAATTGTTCTAATAAATATTTATTTAAAATTTTCTTATATTACACCAGTATTTCAAGATCACAATGAACATTACATACTAATGTTAGCCATAATTTATATTAAATTTATAAATTGTAAATTACGATATGGATTTATGATTTGCATTTCATTATCATATCACATTTCAGACTTAAGCAGACGATAAATGTGAAAATGCCATTACTCATAAAGAAAAGATATAAAATATTTTTAAATAGTTTCTGCGGAATAAATCTAATAGTTTAATGGTCTAAAAAACATGCAGATGTAAATCAGTTTGTAATTAAGGTTAAATTTTATGGTAAAATGCAAATGATATGCATATTGTCATAATGAATAGTAAGTATTTGTAATCTTTCAAATTTAGTCACCATTTCAGTTTGGTTATTTATATTTTGTTTGTATCAAGCAGCCCCCATTTTCCATTTCTCGTCATATTTATTAGGGTTGAGGGCACAATCTACTATCATTAACTACACTGCCTCACCGCAAACCAGACCCCGAGCCGAAATTCTCTTGGAGACTACACGTTCCTCATCGCCAAGAGTTCAAGAACCCCTTTCGGGTTGCACCAGCAGCAGCATCCCTTTATCATCCCAGCGCATTCCGACTCCCTTTCCTCGGGGGCTTCTTCAAGGTTGTCGTGACCCAGATACCCTCCCGGAAAAACGCCTGCTGCAAAAGGGGGTACGGCAGGGGTCTGCCAAAAGGGTATTGATTGTACTGCACCCCTTCTCTCTTGACGGCGGAGGTCGTTGCCCCCGAATGCCAATCCCTTTTTCGTCCCTCCCTTCCCCCTTCCATTTTTCCACCAACTAGTCCGCTCACCAGTGTTGGTGGAGGGGTAGTGTAGTGGTAGCTCGTCGGGGGTAGTGCTGAACGGTGGAGGTTGTTGTTGTTGCCTAACCCCTTTCGGTTCTCCACTCTCTTCTCCTCTCCTCTTCCCTCCTCCCCTATCTTTTTTTTTTTCAACCGTCTTCCCTCGACGGTTTAGCCTTGCGTAACTTTTTCTGGTGGTGCTGGTGGTGTTTGTTCTTCGAACAAGCAGTGCGAAATTCGCTGTCGTGTTTTTTTCCCCGTTCCTCCCCCTCAGTGGAAGAATGGATTGTTCGTAATGAAGGTAGAGGGTATTTATTGAGACGTCAGGTGACAAACAATGGTCGGTTATGGCCATAATTCATCCTCTTCGCAGATCCCTTTTTCTTGAGGCTGGCTCATTTCTTTCCCAATGGCGGTTTGGAGGACGAAGTAATTGACACGGTCGTGCGGCGAAAAAGTGCCAACTTCATACGAGCCACAATAAGTTAGCTCTCTAGTTGTGAAATTAGACGTTGCTTTGCTCTCTAGTTGCAAAAAAGGATTTCCTAAAAATTCCATTGGAGTTTTAAAATTTCAGCAAAATTATTTAACTTTCCTGAAATTCACGAGTTTATCATAAATAACATTAATTTATTATAATTTCCTGTTCAAAAAATGTTTTTCCATAATATTTGGATGAAATTGAATCGTTGTTGTGCATAAAAGTCTTTTTTTTTAAAAATAATTTATAATAAAGCCATAAATAATAATTGTGGATAACAATTTATAATATCCTCATAACTTCTTAAAATTCCCATCCAAGAGCCTTATTTTAATATATTAACCTCCTCAGCGACAAATTTCGTAAAGTGAAAAAATAAATAAAATCACTTTTATTTATTTATTTTTTTTTTTTATTGTTGATTGATTAACTAATGAATAGTTTTCCTGCAAATGTTCTCGTGAAATAATTTTAATTAAAAAATAAATAAATATGACATTATAGTTAATATTTTCCATTTAAATAAACGGTTCAAATAATAAACTTTCCTGAAAACATCGTGCGTAGAATATAATTTACTTTGCTTTTTTTCACTTTATAATATTTTACAATTTTTTTTTTTTTTTTACTTCAGAAATACAATAACAAACGAATAAATCATATTCAATATCAAATTGGTTTCACCAATTTTTTTTTATTATTATTTTTATACGCCCATAAATAAATGTTCTTTTTATTTATTTTGTTCAGTAAACAAATTAGTTCAAATTGTCAACTAATCTAAGAAAATATTCGTTCAAAGTTGAATCGTATATTGGAAATAGATGTACCTAATTTCAAAGTTGAATCGTATATTGGATATAGATGTACCTAATTTCTGAATGTGTGGCAAAATTAAATATTTATGCCCGGAAAATAAAAACAATTTTAAGATTCGCAATTTTTCAGCTATAAATAGTGATAAAATCATTCTTTATTAAAATGCTATTTGTTAGGCGTTTTACTGCAAAATGGGAAAATACCATCCTTAATCATAATTTAAATGTCTATAAATTCAGAAATGTTCGTATAAATGCTATTTAAAATTTATCAAAATAAAAGCAAACGATTAAGTAATTGTTACTTGGAACTATTATAACTAATAATTAAAAAATGATACTGTCAAAATAGAAAAAAAAAAAAAAAAAAAAAAAAAAAAAAGGACATACGTACAAATAAAACTAAACTAAGAACTTAGTATAAAAAAAAAAAAAAAAAATATTAAGTTTATATTTAAAAGTTCCAAACAATTTAACAATCTTATCATCGTACCGGATGTTTTCTTTATATTCGTTAACCGTAAATACAGCACACACGAAAACTTTTATAGAATGCGTTCCATCATTAAAATTGAACGAATCTCTTAAATAGCGTGTTGGAATCCTTTTAAATATAAAAAGTGGGAATGGCAGTACAATATTAACCACAAAAAACTGGAGGGAGGGGAAATGGCAAAAGTAATTACAAAAGAATACCATTTGTAATGAACGGAAATTCTTATTGTGTAGGAAAACGTTTCTGCAAGGATATTAATGATTTTTTTTTTTTTAAAGCGTTAGTTAGGGAGGGGTCAGTACATTTGGAAAAACAACTATCTGCATTTTTTTTGGAAAATGAAATTCAATTAAAAATGGTAAAATTAATATTTTGGTTTCGTATTTTTAGTAGCTGAATACCTGAAAAATATGATCTATTTTGAAGGAATGGGCCCTTTTTTTTAAGTCTATTTGAAATTGGGGCCTGATGGCCAATTGGTTAGCGCTTTGGCGGTTGGTACCATAGGCTTTTGGGGTTCGAATCCTGGCTGTGGCATGGATGTTTGTGAGTTGTTCGGAATCCACGTTAAACTGTAGGTCCCAGTCTGTTTAGCCTAAAGTGTACACAAAATGATCGTAGAGCGACAAACCAAACCAATCTTCTGAAACCGGACTTTTCACTAAACATTCAAGGAATTTAGTAAAAATATATCCTCCCTTTCTCTAACTCATATTCATAATTATTTTGTTTACTTTTTTAAAACAAAATTTATCAACAGTTAATAGTTGTTTATAAATTTACAAAATTCACTGAATATTCACAAAAATAGATGAATTCTTTCGGTATATATCAAAATTTACTATCCAATAAATTATAATTTTTTTGTGTAAGACGAAACACATTTTGAAGTTTCAACCCGTTAGATCAATAATTTGATAATACCTGTCAAAAATATAACTAAAAAAAATAAATCCATAAATAAAAGATAATTAAACTTTCCTTTAAAGAAAAAAACAAACAAAATTTCATTTTTATTTTAAATGAACTCGAATTCGTAATACTTTTAAATAAGGGCATCTTATTCGTAAGATCTTATAACAAATTATTAAGGTATTGAATACATAAGGTCCTAAATTATTAAGGTATTGGATATATAAGGTCCTGAAATTGTTAAATTGTGATCTAAGGTGTTAAATTAGCTTGACATTTAATTAACAAAGGGCCTGAATTTCCAGAATTTGATTTCGTCTAGAAAGGCGATAAAAAAAATTCAAATTTTCTGTTTGCATTCAAGTTTTCCAATTCTGGAATTAGATCAAATTTTGTAAATATGAATATCTCATAACTTGAACTAATTTTGGTTTATGGATGTTAAAAAAAATCTGTTAATTGGTAATTTATATACAAAAAGTTATCGTAAATAATTCCATTTTTTAATATATTCAAATTTAATGCATTTCTGCCAAAAATGCGCAAACGTTATTTGGTGTATTATTTCAATATACACGGACTGGCTAAATTGCAGGACTTGCACGTTATGTCTATCGAAAATGCAACAGTTGTTCCTCCAGAGTTTTATTAAGTGATCCCGGGTGGGAGATTGCCTTTTAAACTTTTTTTTTTCTTTGCAAATAAAACAATTTATATTCAATTCTTATTTTCTGCACCAAGGAATACTGCAATATCTTTGCTTCTCTTGCAGTTTAGTTAAATTCTCCTTGACCCATACATTCACCTTACAATGTAGTTGAAGCTGTATGGGTATGAGGGTAAAAGAGAGTGCCTGAATGATAGTATAAAGCAGGGGTCTCCAAACTACGGCCCGCGGGCCAAATCCGGCCCCCGACAGCTATTAGCTTATTGCTGCTATAATAAGTTGGATTACACAGAATGATAAGAACTCGGTTTTATTGACTTGCTAGGTAAAGCTTAATGACAAGCATAATAAGCAGAAAATTTAACTTAAGCGTGACACCTAACAAATAATTGAAAAGAATCCCACTAACATTATAAACTAGTGAACATCCCGTGGTTACCCTCGGTAGTTATGTTGGGGTAAAGAATATCGCATATGTATGTATATCGATGTTTGGAATGCATATATCCTGAATCAAACATATGATTTTTATATAACAGGAACGGAAAAGCTAAATTAACGCGAATGAAACCACGGGGTATCCACTTGTAAAAAAATACTAATGAAATTTATGTAATTGTGATTTTTCACTGACAATAGTTTGTAGTTAGCAAGCGTATGCTTGTTCAGAGCGCGAACTCGACGACTGGTGTAGAAAGTATAGATAATGGTAGAAAAATTAAAACGGTTTTGGCCTTTGGTACTTAATGGAGTAAACAATATGACCCTAAGGCTGGAAAGTTTGGAGACCCCTGGTATAAAGCATTGGCCAATTAGAGTTTAATATAAAAAAATTGAAAGAATTTGAATTAAAGGAATTTATTATAACATAGAAACTTACTTTTATAATATCATGAGTATTAATGTGTCCTTAAAAAATGTCAACAATTAAATATAACTTTTAATTTCGATAAAATTAAAATTTACATAGTACTCATTTGGTAAATGAGTATTAACAATCTTTTCAAGTCTATCTTTCCAATCTTTTTCTTTACACATGCAACTTTGTTTTGATTTAATAGGTACCCATAAAAATTTTTTATCTGATCTAATTTGCTATTTAGTAATTCAATCAAAAAATGTCTGTTAAAGAATCATTATTATTGAAATACAATAAGCAATTAATTAAAGTAGTAATTATTAATTTTAAGTAGCAAAATTAATTTCTGAAAATAAACAGATTATTATGAATTTTGTTATACAAAAAATTGAATCGGACATTTCTGGTAATTCAGTATCTTAATTCTTGAATACTATACATTTACTTTTGTTTTCTGAACTTTCATCTACATCTAGCTAACTTATTATTTTTATTTTCTATTTAAAAAAATTCATTTGTTATTAAGTTTGCTTTTTTTTTCCGTAGGATTTCAAACAATTGAGATAAACGCCATATATGAATTAAAAACGAAAAATAATTGATGTTTATTAATGATAGCTAAATTTGGTATTCTGAAGTGGGTTTTTTTTTTACCCAACACTCAGTGGTTAATTTTAAAGTTAGTTCTAAAACATCAAAGTTTGGAATATTTTCTTTTGTTTTCTGAATTTTCATCTACATCTAGCTAACTTATTATTATTTTCTATTTAAAAAAGTTCGTTTATTATTAAGTTTGCTTTGTTTTCGTAGGATTTCCAACGATAAACGTTATTTATGAATTAAAAAAGAAAAAATAATTTGTGTATTAATTCTAGTTAACTTTGTCGTTTTGATGTGTTTTTTCTTCTTTTTTTCCCAATCATTCAGTGAGTAATTTCGAAATTGGTTCTAAAACCTCAAGGTTTACAATATTTTCTTTTATTTTGTGAACTTTTATTTACATAAAGTAAACAAATCTCACTCAATCAAAAACTTAATTCTTTTTTCCCTCACTACTTAAAAAATTCGTGTGCCATAAAATTTACATATTTTTCATAAGATTTCCAACGATAATGACTGACATCATGTATGAATAGAAGTGTTAAAAATAATTACTATTATTTAAATATGGCTAGTTAAATTATTTAAGCTAGTTGAATTTGGAGTTCTGGGGATTTTCTTTTCGTTCTTGTTTCCGGTCAGTCAGTGATTGATTTCGCAGATAGTCCAAAACCAAAACCTCAAGGTTTCGAATGGGGGTGGCGATTAGCGTCCGTGTAACCCTTTCCATGGGAAACGTCACCGGATAGTGGAGACCAGTGATGCGTGATCGCAAATTACTTTCGTGACTGGAATCCAAAACAAACAGATATCCATTTCATTCAATCTTTCCAACTTGTCCGGCTATCTCTTCTTCTTTTTTTTAAAGAAAGAGTGTATTTATTAAATGATCCTTACAGTAAAAAAAATTCATTAGAATGTTCTGCATTTGTTGAATTTAAGTTAAATTTTATTTTTATTAACGAGTAAAATAAGTGGGTAATCCACCATTGTTTGATATCTTCTAACTAATGAGGAACAAATTCTATCATAATCGTCTGTGTCGATCACTTTTCGACTTTTAAAGTGATGGTTTTTATAATTCACTAATTTGCATAAAAAATTATAAATAATAAATGGCCTCACAATGGCATGGTTGATTCTGATGTCAACCGGAGTTGTGCTTTGACTTTTTTACTGGAAGAGATTAATGGTCTTATTCACCTCTTCTCATAAAGGGTCCCTATTGTATAATGATGTTTTTTCAAACAAGAATCTTGTATAGAAGAAATGACTAAATTCTGTCATAATCGACAGTGCCGATCACTTTTAGACTTTTAAAGTGATGGTTTTTGCATACAAAATTGTCATAGTTAATTTGAATGTCAACTACAGTAATGTTAGATTTTTTACTAGAAAGTTTGATTTGTCGCCCTACGGTCATTTTGTGCACACCTTGGGCTAATTAGACCGGGACCTACAGTTTAACATGGATTCCGAATCACTGGCAAACATCCCTGCCACCGCCAAGATTCAAACCTGAAGCCTGTGGCATCACCTACCACATCACTGTGCCTAGAGCTGAGTTACCCCTTTACAGTTTGAGAATGATGAGGGTGAGAAGTCTGATTGGCTCTGTGATAGCTGTCATGTGAGATCTGGACCTACGGCTTAAAGTGGATTCCGAACCACTACAAACATCCATAGCACCGCCGCGATTCGAATCCGGAGCCTGGAGTACTGAGAGCCAGAGCGCGCTAGCCACTCAAGCCTATGGTACCAAAGGTAAAGCCTATCGTCCCCCCAAAAAAAAGCGCTAGCCAATTGGCCATCAGGCCGCTTTTTACTGGAAGAGATTAATGGCCTTATTCCCCTCTTCTCATAAATGGCCGCTATTCTTTAGAAGATTTTTGTTTAAGCACCAATAAATTTGTCATAATTCAGGAGCCTATGTCAAAATTTGCTCCCATCGCTTTCAGTATCATAATGCGAATACCTGAGACAGTATCAATATGTTTTGGAAAGATTTACATATTTCGTTTTTTAGAAATACTTTAACATTTTTCTCCCGATCTGAAATACTTAAGTTTTGAATTCTGTCAGGAGATTCATTGAATCATGTTATTGTTAAAGTTCCGATTGATGTTGTGCTAATAATAAGTATTACGCTATTCCGGTAATTAAAAAAAAATTCTTTTCATTATTTTAAACTTTACCTGTTTGTAATATTACCAGAGTTCAATAGGATATCAAAATGGGATAATTCAATAAGATCACTGATAAGGATTCTTTGTACAAAATAATAAATAAATAAAATAATAATAATGCCGATAATATTTTTAAGATATGGCATTCTTAAATATGCATTCCGCCATTTAAATTATCTTGTACTTAATGTGAATTGGTTGTCGGCTCTTCATATAATCTATTTATAGTCTCTGTTATGAAAGGTTTTTTTGCTAAATGATTACTTGTAAAATGTGCGATAAGTATGGTGACTCTTCAACAAAAGTTTTTGTAATAGACGAAAAATATTTTATTTCATATATTTTTTTTTTTCTGTGATAGAACATTTTCTATAAAATTTATTAATGGGTTACATAATTGGACAAATTCACAATATTAAAAAATATCCGCACACACATCTTCTTTACAAAACTTGGATGAATACATTAAAATATTTTTTAAAAAAAGTTATACTTTAAATGGCATCCTGTGTAAAATTAAAAATTTATCACATATAAAGCCATAGAATTATGCGTAAAGCGCATTGAATAAGATTGAAAATTTTCTCTTTGGTTTGACGTGAACACATAAGAGATAAATATTTTTAATGCAATTTATAAAAAATTAAATACAAAATTATCTGTTAAAAAATTTTAATTTAATGTTAGCATTAATTTGTTAAAAACCATTGAAAGTTTAATAAATGATTGAATAATTTCTAGGACCATAAATTATTTGCATTCCTTTGTGATCAAGTGGAACTCCCACCTGTTAATTTGGAATGGAGATATAAGTAAACCAATAATGCAATTTCTTACAAACGAAAACGAAACTCATTTTTTCGCCTCCCTCCATATTTTTTAATGCATTAAAACTTAATCAAATCCAACAAAACTTTTCATTATTATTCATTTGAATACAAAGGCAGAAGCAATAACATTCTTCTGTTAATTTTCCCGCCATTTTCGGAAGTGCGCTTGTGAAACGCGAAAACTTTTATCTTCCCAGAAGTGATTACATCCAGCTGAGGAATGCATTCCGAAACGTTTTGATACACCCTGACCAGCAAAAAATAAATAAAATAAAAAGTAAACAAACTTCACAAGTCCGTTCTGCCCCCATTCCAAAAACCGCGCTGAAACTCGAAACAGGGCTCTAACTCAAACCCGAACACGCTTGCCTTCATGGAGGAGTAGGTAAAAGTTCCAAAGTTTATTAGATTTGTTGTGCGAGAGAGAAAGAGCCCTGAAAGAAAAAAAAAATTCTTCCGAGGTTATTAAGTGTTGAAAATCCAACTTATACTTTTCCCCAGCGCAAAGGTTACACCCGAACGCGCATGTGCTCGTGGGTGCACGGGGTGGGGGGAGGGAGAAAATGGGGGAATGCCCCCATTCTAGGGAGTAGTGTAGTGGTTTTGCGAAAGAGGGACGGGGATCGGCGAAGAGCGTGAGGGGGCGAAATGGTGAGGAGGAATCGCTCGGCCGTCAGTGCTGTAGCGCCTGGCCTCTTAGGCCTTGCGTTCGACGTTTGGAATAACTTTTTCGGAAAATCCACCTAGAGAACATTCCTATCAGTTACTTCACTATCTTGGATTAAATGCATCCTGTCGAAATTTGCAAAGGCCAGGAAAGAAAGACAACAAATCGAGACAGTAAGTACTTGCGATATAACATTTTGTTTCGAAATTTTTAGGCTTAGTGAAGTGCGTGTGTTCGGGAAGGTGAGGGCTGGGCGGTGTAGCGGTTGAAAGTGAACGCCGTGTACGTGTTCGCCCTCCGCCCGCCTTGGAAAAATTTCCCTTTCCTTTTTAAAAGCACGGCTATTTTCAACCTTCGAAAGTTAACTGTGTTTAAATTGATCATGTAAATATTAAATTAAATTTTTGTTCATGATTTTACATGTGCTCAGGAGTTATCTTTTTTATTTTTACCGCTCTGTTGCGATTTTAGTTATCGTTTGCTTATTTGAAGTGGGCGTGTTTATTTTAACCACCTTACAACTATTTAAATAGCTTTGTAAAAATTCTTAAACAGCTGTATAAACATTAGATACAATTTTTGCCATTTAAATAGTTAAGACATAAAAAGTGGAAATCGAAAATTTCTTAATTCATGTGTTGATGTTAAGATTGCGATAATCTCGCGCATCGAATGTAAACAACTTTCTGTAAAGAATATGCGCAATGTACATCTGCGATTGTCGCGAACTTTTTTTTATATTGTTTTAAGTTTTATTTATTAAATCATTCCAGTAGTCAGTTGTTAATAACTAATTACAAAGTAAAAATCTAAAAAAACATTAAAATTAATATTTATTTATAAGCATATTTTTATATTTTTGAAGTTATATATTTATATTATTAAGAAAAAAATGACCAACTTCACATTTTATGACAGATATAATAATAAGATTTAATAATATTCAAAAATTGAAAGATACACTAATATATCTTTGCTGTAAATCTATAATTGTTTTTTTTTAAAGAAAAATACAAAAATTGTTTAAAACAATATTGGAATATTTTTTGGCCATATTTGTCTGAACTTTTTATAATTATATTATAATAAATAAATTAAGTGCATTACTTATTTTAGTGTTTATTTAGAATTAAAGTATGCATATTCTAAACATTTTACTAAACTCGTGATTTTTCTTGAGCATTGTTCAAGTTAAAAAAAAAAACTATGAAAATGCTTTTTTGAAATGAAATTTTAACATCTTTAAAAAAGCATTTTCTCATCATCTTATTTATCTCATTATTTTCTATTTTATGAAAACATTTTAAATTTGGGGATTTTTTTTTTAATTCACTATACTAGATTGTATTATTCTTTTATTTATTTATATTGTCTTTTATTGATCCATCCATGTTAATATTAAATTATTATAAAAAAAATTACTGAGTTGTTGTAGAAATTTATTTGCCTAATAACATAATAAACAGTATTTCAAATTCTTATATAAAACATTTAATTGCATTGAACTTTGAGTTATCAGATAGTTTAAAAATTTACAATGAAATATATGTGAGCAAATATCTGAGTTCTTTTGATAGTTTTGATTTACAAATAAATTTGTCAAAAGCTTAATTAAAGACAAAGTTATAAATTTATAATTTTTTAGAATCAGAAAATATTGAATAATAAAATTAACGAGAAAAGAAACTACAAATTTTATCTTAATCATGAATATAAGTAATGAAACTAACATTTATGACTTTGGTATATCAATCAAAATTAATAATCTTTAATAATACAGCTTTTTTTTAAATACATTAAAGTTCAACGGAATATAGTTATGTTCCACAAACGAAATGATTTGATTTACTAATTAGTTTTATTATTTTTAAAAAACAAACTATCTTACTTGTGCAAGTATATCAAATTCAAATTTCATTAAAATAAAAATAACATTCAATTCTACTTTCAAAAATTTCAATCATAGTTTTCCATTTTTGCAAAAAATAAAAATTCTTTATTATATATTTGACAATATATTAAATATATATTTTTAATTGTTTCAAATTAAACATTTATCTACAGGAATATCAACATCGTTATTTAGAAATGTCTAGAATTGAATTCGTATTATGTCGTAAATTGATTATTGTAGATGTTTAGATCTTGATTTCATAGTATTTCATCAATTTTAAAGTATTGCCCTTTTAATTTAAATAAGTATTTTCTCTCAAATTAAGTCTGTTTCTGTAAGGAAGCAATGCTTTTATATGTGGGAATAAATGAAACACACAATTTTTTTTTCTTTCTATAATCATACTTGATTTTAATGTATTCATAAAAAATTTGTGTAATATTTTTTGAACATGAGTCTCGAGGAAAAAAATATTTACTGTTTATTTGTATTGTTAAAGTCTTCTATGTGTGTCAATATATTTAACACGTATAGTTGATTTGTTCGTAACCAGCATGTAATCTAATATGACAAAGAATAAAGTCTTTAATTTCACAGTTCTTCATATTTTATTGAATTATTTGAGAAAAGTGAAAGATTACCATTATATGTATATTTTTTCATTTTTTTAAATACTTTTATTACATATAAAATTTTGGGTTTTGCATATTTTTACTTTTTTTTTTTCTTTTCATTCTTTATTCTTCGATCCAAAATTTAAAAAAAAAATTATGTATTACTGGATTTTTTATACATACTTAATTTGTAAAAGATATTTAAAAACTGTAATGTAGTTTTTCTTTAAATTTCATTTTTCTAAGTAGTCAGTAAAAACAAAAATGCTTTTTTTTTTCATTAAAAATGTACACATATGCATTGCACTATATATATTTTGGTCTTTCAAATTACATTGGAATTTTATTTATTTAAAAAAAAAAGTGTTTACTAAATTAAGTAATATTTTCTTCAGTACGATTTTTAAATATTGTCAGTATTTCAAAAATAAATGGCATAAGATTTCATTTCTTCTCAAGTTTATTAGTTTTGATAGAAGAAATTTGAAGAAAGTGCATTTCTTTAAGTGCATTATGATGATTTCTTATTTATATATGATTAAAAACTTTTTTTGAAACATATATATTACATAATTTTTGTACGTCACAATGTGATTCTATTAGATATGTATTGCATTATGAGACATAGTATTTTTTTTGAAGTATTGCTTGGAAGTAAAATTTGTAATAAGTAAACACACATTTTAAAGCTAAAAAAAATTAATAGTATTTATTATTTTTAAATACTGTTTTAAAATTTAAAATTATATTGTTATTGTGTCTATAAATGCAGGCAGCAAATGGAATTAATAATGTTTATATGTGCAGCAAGCAAGTATATAACTGTCAAGTCTATGTTCATGTTATTAATTAATCTTGAAAACTTTTATCTAAAACAGTTTTAGGTTTTAATTATATTTATGCCTATGTACTAAGATAGTGTTTTTTAATGCTTTGCCTTCTAATAAAAATATTCAAATCTGTTTTATATTGATTAAAACAATACAGTTTCAATTAGCTGTAATTAATAACATCACTAAGTAAAAAATTGTTTATCAATAAAGTGATTTCAAAATTTAATGTGTTTGATTGTTTGGAAATTTTCATTATTACTTCTTTTATTGTAGTATGTAATTGATTTAAATGCTATGCTTTCATTTCAGGCATGGAGCATTAAATGAAGAATGGAAGCTAAGAGTTCCGAAAGACGATATAACACTAGATTCCGAGGTGTACCAAGATCAATTTTCACATATTCCCGTTCAGGAAAAAAATCTGCCAAATCAAATAATGAAAATGTCTTGCGTACAGATATCAGGGATGATTTTGTATATACAAAATTGGGAAAAAAGCCAAGTTATGAAAGAGACACTGCAAGTCCCCCTAAAACTAAAATCAAAACAGAAACACCAGTTTGTATTAAGCAAGAAAGGAAATCATCACCTAAATTGGAACCAAAATCAAATTCACTTCCTAATGGCACCCATAAACCATCCTATCAAATGGAAGTCAGTGATAATCAGTCACACAAAGTGGAAAAGACTGCTTCTAATGAAATCAAAAAAGTTCCACCGCTCAAAATTGATAAAATACCACCCTTAAAATTAAATAAAATTCCACCGCTGAAAGTAGATAAAGTTGTGTTACCTGTAAATGACCAAAAAGACTCTCCTCTTAAAACTGATGAAGTGCCACATATTAATAATAATAATAAAAAGAACAATATTCAAGCTGTATCATTAAATAAAAACAATCAAGTAGTGTCAGCTCCTAAAAATGAAATAGTTTTATCTCCTACTCCAAAAGAGGCATATTCTTTCGAATCAGAAAAAACTGAAGAAATTTCACCTGAATTATCTCCCAAACTTGAAAAAGAAATAGATGGTATATATTTTGAGTCTAAGTCAACTGAAGGAATCAATTTTGCTTCAAACAATGACGCAAAAGCAGTGTGGATTACCTCCAAAGAAAAGCTTAGTTGGAATAATTGTACTGTTGCTAGTTACAATCCTAAAACAAAAATGTTTCGTTGTGTTGTTTGTCAAGCTGTTGGTTTTATGTCTCGAATTGGTGAGCACTATTTAGGTACTCATTGTAATGCTAAGGTTTTTCATTGTCCGCAGTGTTCATACTGTAGTGCCTGGTGGCGATGTGTTCGGAATCACATGAGTAAGAACCATGGGGTTTCAAATGCACCTGCCTCTATGTGGAAAAATCAACCTCTTTTGGATGAGATAATGCAGATCCTACAAAATTTAAAGTTTAGTGTAGATTGTGAGGACAGAGTTGAAAAAATAGCAGAGAATTGTGGAAAACGCTACATCTGCCCTAAGTGCCCATATGCTACAGATAGAAGAGATTTGTACAATAGACATGAAAACATCCACCGAGAAGAAAAACCATTTCAGTGTTACATTTGTTATAAATTATTTAATCGGGCTGATCACGTAAAGAAACACTTTTGTCGTATACACAAAGAGTTCAGTTATGATATTAATTTAATTCGGCGTTTGCCTTCCAAAAGGAGCCGAATACCTGTAAGTCCTTCCCTTAATGGTGGCAGTATAGCTGCTTTACAGGAAATGAATGACAAGGTGCCTAAACCATTCACCGTACCAGTGACTCAATCTCATTTGTTAAATTGTTTGACTGGTTCTCCTACAATGGTTCGGGTGAGCCGAGAGATTGACAATGTACCAGAGCTTTCCGAGAAAGAACCTTTATTATCTGAAGGGAAGAATGATAATACGTTCAATAAATCGCACAGTAACCTGTTAACTTTTTTAACTCAAAATGCATTTTCTCCGAAACCTCTTCCTAAACAAAATCCAGTAAGAAACACAGACCCACCCGTCAAAGATATCTTGCAAGAAGCCCTCTTAAAACCTACAAATTTCACTCCTTTTCAAACCTCCAGTACACCAAAGAAGTTCAATTGTCCTTACTGTCCCTGGACTGGTCCTAATCCCTGGGCGTTGCGTATCCACACTTCAATGCATTACAAAACATTCTGCGTGCTATGCAACTTCAAGTCAAGTGAGATGTCTGACTTGGAGAACCATATGTGGGAATGCCACAAAAAAAGATCTTGTAACAAGTGCAATTTTCTAGCTGACAGTTTGTTAGCATTGGATGCTCATATTAAAGAGGCTCAGTAAGTAGAATTCTTTTCATTTTGACCATTAAATTTAAATGTTTATTTTTTTTATCTCTAACATATATTTTTAAAGCTCATGGATTATATTAGCAATGGTTAAAAAATAACATTAAGCAAATCATTTGGGAATAACATATAAGCAAAATCGTATCCTTTAGAATTTGTTGTGATTTTAGAGAGGCAAGGAGGGTGCAGATAAAGTAATTTATTTTAAGTATAGTTTCAGAAAATTTCAGTGATATCTGCTATCTCCCTTGGGGCTATGCTTATTGAATGGTATTCATAATTTGTATGTGTGTTTAAATGTATTTAGAATTGTAAATTGAAATGTTGCTAAATTTTAAATACAGATGCATAATAGACCAACTTTCATAGAACAATGAGAGGAAAAAATATTGAATGCTTTAAAATCTTAGGTTGTAAAGTAATTAATATACAGTAATTTCCTGTCTAAAATTAGCAATTAAATTGTTTTTTCAATGCCAAAAAGATTATAAAAAATTAATTTAACATACTAAAAGAATGTGTAAGAGAAGATATGATGAAGATAAAGTATTTACTAAACATGCTTTATTAAGATACAAATAAATAAACTACCAGGAAAACATTTTTAATTTACTCGTTCCTTCATTCTAGATGTTTTTTTTTATTCACTACCATACAGTGTCATTTAAAGTTCTTTTTCCAATTATAAAAAAAATATGACTACCTTCCATTATTCACAATTTTCAACTGTTGCTGTCTATAATTTATGAATTTATTTTCAGCATTAGTAGTATTGGGAAAAATTAAGGTCAATAAATGTTAAACAAAATATAATTGTAATAATGCCGTTTTCCATTAAAATTTATTGTGCATGCATGATGAAGAATTCAAGCTTTATTTGGAATTTATTAGATACGTGACAATAAGATTTGCAGATTTTTATACGTACCAGGTTGGATATAGTGCTGTCGGTTCATATACGTCATTAAGTTTTGTCATTTTGCTGTTAGACTTCAAACTTTAAAAGAAAAAAAAATTATAACTTGATTAAAATTAATTAGTTCATGGCACATGTCTGAAAAGTTCGCTAACATGTTGCCTGCTGATAAAATTAGCATGGTCAAGTCCTGACCATTAGAATATAAATTAATTGATATATATATACAAGTTTTTGTTTTTTATAAATGCACTACTATTATAATTATTTTATTATCATAGAATATACAATTTTTTGTCCCACAATTGTGATTTTTTTTCCTATTGTAAAATATGCAAAGAAAGAAAGTACCGCCTTATAATATTCAAGTGCCTCTTGAAATTTCATACAGTATTTTCAATTTAGTAAAATGAATGTAAATAAAATGCTTTAATTGAAATTAAAATCTATCTATATTATTTGTTTACACATAAAAAAAAATTAAATCTTTAGTTAGAATTTTATTCTTATAATAGCTACCATCAAATTTTTTTATTTGAAAATAAATGAAACTTTTTAGATAAACACTATGTTTGTTTTATGTTTTGTATCAAAAAGCAAAAATTAAGCTTGAAAATTTGAAACTTTTTTTATATAGTTTATCAATGCTTATTTGTTGATACCATTATTGGACATTATTACAATTTTTAAAAATTTCTTTTAATGTTTTGCAGTGTTCATGTGCCCCAATTTTTATGCCGCCATTGTTCACAGTCTTTTGATGTACGGTCGGACATGGAGGCTCATAGCATTTTTCTACACAATCAAACTTTACAAGAGTGCAAAGAAAACGGTTGTGATTTTTGCACTACAGATCCTGATCTTCTTGAAAATCACAAGAAAGACAGACATAGCTCATCTTTTACATGTAAGATTTATTATAAGTATTTTAAAATTATTTGCATAATATTAATTAAAAAAAATATTGAAAGCCTAAAAATTGCTATTTATATATCCATTCTTTAAATAGTCATGAATTTTTTTTTATAAATCAACTTTTATACACACACACACACACATATATTTATATATAATATAATTGGCTAAAAAGAAGGGGACACCCTTATTAACTTGTAATTTTTATTAGATCTTCACATAAGGGGTATTTTTGGAAATAGTTGAAAGGGAATTAATTAACATTGGTAACTACTAACTCAAAAATTTTCCGATTTACAGAACTTAAGATGAAATATAAGAGTTCAAAAATTGACTTTCCTAGTGTTAAACAAAACTTTCATTTAATGAATAATAACCCATGTTCTAATTAATATATTTTTTTTAAATTTACACCAATCGAAAGATATTTTTCGAATATTAAATATATTATTACAGTCAATTTTTTAAAAATATTAAATATCATTATAAAAAAATTAATTATAACACAATAAACTTTTATGCTGTTTGACTTTCTCTATTTTTAACCTTAAAGATATAAATTTTTTTGAAATTATTATAAAATATGCACAAGATATTCAATAAAATCTCAATTAAGGACCAATTTCCAAATTTATAAAACAATTATAGAATCTGTTTTTGCACAAACTAGATAGCGATGTCACACAGTCGTGTTCGGAAAGTTGTAAATTATCAAGAAAATATTTAATTTTTAATCTTGAACTACATTTTTTGAAAAATAATTTAATTCTATATTTTTCTGAAACAAAATATTATTATAATTTGAATTTATAAAATATTAATAAATAAACTTAAAAACAAATAATTTATATATTTTATGCTTTAAATTAATTTTTAAGTGATAACATTAATTATTTGCTTTACTGGAGCTATTGGGGTAATTTTTTTCTTTTTTTAAATTAGAACTATGGTCACCTTTGATTTATTACAAAATTGATTGCACTGATGTTAGAAAGCATTAAGATGGTTTTTAAAGTTATATTTTAAAATATTGAAATAATCTAAAAAAAACTGTTCAGCTATTTTATAAGTAGCAAAATCAATGGCATCCACAGTTTAGATATTTTACATAACTGTTTTGTTCTGCTATGCTATAAGTAGCATGATTTATTTATTTATAATATGCATCTTTATTTCAGCATATTATATACTTGCTTAGATATGATCTGGTTTTACAATAAATGTCATTAAGACATTTATTTGTCAAGTTATGTTAATAAGAAACAAAAGATTATTTCAGGTTATAAATCCAAGAGAAAAAAAAAGTTCAAGAGGATGTTAAACATATTGTTTATAAATATTCAGTGTCATCTGTGAGTTTACACATTGTCGTTTTGGCAATGTATTATGTATGATTGTATTATATTTTATCAAAATATTTATTAATTAATTATGTTTTTTTGTAATAGTATGTCATATGAGAGAAAGCTTATAAAATACCTATCAATTAACCTGACTATCGATGCGAAATGCATATGCGCATTGCCATGATCTCCATCGAACCTCATTGATTTTAAAACCTCAATTATTGTATGAATATATTTGCATACACTGATATGGACTGATTGTTTTTTAAAAAAGCTTCTTGTCCATTCTCGTTTAGATTATTTTATACATGATTGCATTTTATAAATTTTTTGTTGTATGTATGTGTTTGCTTTTGGGGCATTCATGTTGAAATTTTACCTGAAAATCAGGGATAATGGCCAATGTAGTAACTTTTGTAAGCATCTTACATTAATATTCAATTGTCATAAATCAATTAAGAATAATTTTTAGAATTTTTCTGAGTTTTGATTAAGCAGAACTTTAGAAGATAAAGGGTAATGATAGCTTTTAAGTTAGTGTAGGCAATACAAATAGATTTAACTTAATTTATTATTTTATATGCATTGTTTATATAGTTAAGGGCTTGATGGCCAAGTGACTAGTATTCGGTACCATAGGTTTCAAGTTCTAGTTTCCCTACTGGGCCATGGATGTTTATAGTGGATCGAAATCCACTTTAAACTGTTGGTACAGGTCTAATATAGTGGGGCATAGGGCTGACATCCTTCCCCTGTAAAAAAAAGCATTCTTTTCTTGGAATCTGCCAGTAGGCAGACGGCCTTGGGCCACCATGGGCTGTAATGCCAAGGAGTTAGTTAGTTAGGTTTAATTCACATTTAATTGATGTCAAATACACATACTATATGTGTATGTGTATTTGATATCAATTATATATAAAATATTTTTTCTAATGTAATATGATTTAGATTGAGGTTTTAATTTTTTTTTAATGTTGTGAAATGTTACAATACACATCTTCAAAATATCATCTGCATTTAGATGGATATATATATATGTATATTCTAATTCAAAAACAAATATGTTCCAAGATTTAATGCTCTATTATATATAGAAGTATTATAAATTATCTTACTTAACTGATAACTTGCTTTAATTTCATAAATAACAGTGTAGTTTAAGATTTTTGCAGTAAAAGAATAATCAAAACATTACAAAGTAAAAATAATGTAGCATAATATCTCTAAAAGTTCTAAAAATAATATGATTATTAAAATTTATCTAACTTCTAATGCATGGTAATATCTTACAGAAGAAAATTACTTGTTTAGCTAATAATTAATCCCTCTTTATTCGTGTTTAATTCTATCACTTTTAAATAATACATTATATCATTTACTGCCTGCAGTTATGTAAAATATCTAAACTGGATGCCATTGATTTTGTTTCAAATTAGTAAGTACATTTAAAAAAATGTTAAAATAAAAGTATTTTGCTTTTTTCAAAAAATTTTTAGTTGAAACCTTCTAATTTCAAAAAAGATAATTTGCTTTCCTATTTAATTAAAATCAAAATTGCATTTGCCTTTGATGAAAAACATTTGTGATTTTGTTATGATTTGAACTGTTATTCACCACATTCTGTCTAAATAAAATCATTTTGTATAAGTGGATATCGTTTGCAAGAAAAATAAATAATATTTATACAACTGTAAATTCTATATATGGTATCAGGAGGTCAAGTATGTTCTATAACTGATTTTTATTGAAAAACCCTACAGTAAATGTTGACGCAGAGTAGCCATTAGAATTTCTAGTGTTGCTCATAACTACAAAGCATATAGATCACTTCAAAATTAAATTACCAATTTTGATCTCTGATGCTATGACAATTTGAAAAAATAGAGCTACTTGGAGCTCATTTTTTAATTATCTTTCCTAGAACCTATATAGAACTTTTCTCACTTATACATTTATCATGTTTATCCCCGGCAGGAATAGTCAAGTTTAAAGAAGCTTAGTTTTAAGACTGTTTTAACTAATAATTCTCTTTTCAGTAATAGTATTCAAGGCTTATTCTGCCTTAAAATAAAATAAAATTTTACTTTTTACAATAAAAATTATGTTACATGGTTTTTTTTAATTCAAATATATTCAATTGTATCCATCTAATATTAGATAGATCTGGGGATGATGGATTTAAAAATTCCGCCCTTGTATATTTAAAATATATATTTTAATGCATACTAACGGGCATGTCCTAACATTATTCAGGTCAAATTAGAATAAGTTTTAAACAGATGTTGAGAAAACATTTGAAAATTACAAAATTCGAGATTAAGAAGATTAGTACATTCTAGAATCCATCATTTGTGAAGCTGTTGGTTTTCGGATTTTTTTGTGTAGATTCAAGTGCTTGTTAACTTGTGCTAGGTTTGCGATGTAATGCTCCTCTTATTTTTACCTAGCATTTATCATAATTGTTAATCTCCATTTCAGTACAGTGTTCCTTGCTTTCTAATAGGTTACATATCACATTTCCATAATATTACTACTGTGTGCATATAGTAAACTGTTCTCAAAGCTCAGCAGGTGTTCCTTATATGCTAATAAAAGTAATAGTGTAAGCATGTGTTTCTTAATATGTAGCAAAAATTAGGTATAATTAATCTAGAAAAGTGCAAAAACCAAAATTTAGAAATTTCAATATTTAAATATTCCTGAATTTGGCAATGATTTCAGTAAGATTTCAGTCATAGAGCCAGAAAAAGAAATAGGGGCCATAAAACCGTAATGCTTATGTGTATTTTTCCTTCTTGTAGAATAGCTTGCCACGACTTGTTTCAAATATCATTGTACTGTATTATTCTTAGAACTAGAATAGTTTATTTAATTAATGTTCAATGAATTTAATTTTGTAGTTGCTAAAATGACAAAATACTTAGTTAAATATTTATATTTTCTATACTGATTTAAATTGTGCCTATGTACATATTTAATTAAATATGTACTTGTTTTAATTTTGTCATCTAGTTTATATTTGTATTCTTGTTAAAACTATATTGATGTTTCAAAATCTATAAGCTTACACAGCCAGCCTCAAACACACCAGATTAAAGAGTGCATACTGCAATGATTAAGTTGTCACATAGAAATGTTTGCTGTTATGTCTATCTACACATCATCATAAATATAAAACACATTGTCTTATAAGGAATAAAAAAATTTCTAAAAATAAAACAGCAGCAATTTTCTTTAGTTTAAAAGTCCAATATGTCTTTAATAGCTGAAGATAAAATCTAGAGTTCATTATGTGTTGGAGCATGCATTTAAAGATTTACAAAGAGGACTTTAACATGAATGTATTTTCTTATTATATTGATTGTTAAATTCGTAATATTAATTTTATTCACTTTTTTAGCTCAAGATCCGAGTGCCTCTAGAACCCTGTGCCTCTATTGTGGATGTGATTTTGCAGATCCTCCATCTTTAACCTTACACGAAGAACTTTTTCATGAAAACCCTCTCCAGAAGGCTGCCAGCCGTCCTCTTAATCCATATGCCTGCTCTGTGTGTGGTTACTCTACACCCAAGCAGCCTATGATGATTGAGCACATGCGAATACACTCTGGGCAGACTTTACGCTGTCAAGCCGGGGACGGCTGCCAGTTTACTACCCCTTATGATACGGTTCTCAGGGAGCACGTGCTGCAGAGCCACAGTAACGATGACGGTATCGTCAGATGTCCTCACTGTGGCTTGCGGTGCAGCACACGACCTTCATTTGTCACTCATTACAAAGAACTTCACCACCCATTCTGCTGTCAGCTGTGTGAAGATGTCGAGCACAAACATTTTGTTTCGCCGTTCGCATCATACCTAGATTCTTCCATCAAGGCTATGTTTCCTTTCGCCAAGAAGGTGACCCCAGTGAGCAATGACACTACGGACAGGCCCAATGATGAAGGTGGTCGTCGTTCGCGTAAGCAAATGCAGCCACGAAAAGTCGTTGTTCAGGGCTCCGCAGTGGCAGAGGTGGTCACTGTTGGGTCACCAAAAAGAAAGTGGTCTAGTTCCAGATACAAAGAAAGAGAGAAATTTATATCTTTATATGTTAAAAAAGTTAGAAAAGTAGCTCAAACATCTGTTTTAAAATGTAGGCTCTGTGTGAAAAGTCCAATCTATTTTAGGCATAAACGGAACTATATACTTCATCAGCAATGGCACTGTTTGAAGAAATATAAGTGTACCAAGTGCATTCAAACTTTCAGCCATCGCTACCAGGTGCTTTTACATAAGAAAGAACACAGAGAGACCAAATCTTCTTAGCAGAAAAGACTATAAATCGTTATATATTCTTTTCTTTTTCAATTTTTTCTTGTGTATAACACATTGATTTATTATCCATGCATTTCTTGGGGGTTAATATTGGTATAGGATATAAGTTTTCTTTTTTGCTTTCTTAAAGAAAAATCAGTAAAGCATGTTGCAATTAAGTTTTTATCAATTTGGATTTGTGGAGGATATTTATGGTGTTAGTCATTGGCCGGTGTGTATTAATATTACATTTAAAAAATTTATTGGTATATGCACCATTAAATTTTATTGGAGAGATGTGTGCATATTTAAAAACCACTGTTTAGATATGTGATAATTTCCAAGGTCCTGCTCTTGCAATTGTGATAATTTTATGGCCTGGAATTATAATATATATATATAAATATATATATTAAGTATAAATATATGTATGATTGATTTCTTTATAAAATGTGAAATTGTAAACATATTATTAAAATTATACCAAATAAGGAAAAAAAAATCTTGTATTTACACTTGATGCACACACTGCCAGCAGAACACGATTCTGATTGTTGCTGTGATTTAAAAAAAAATGCTGAAATTGTAGATTGGATAAACCGGTGAATTTAAGAGGTTTATTAAAGTAAACTTTTGAAAATTGTTGATGTTTACTTTTAAATAAAATCTTGTTGAACGTTATATTTCATCATGTAAAGAAAAGAAGCTTTTTATGTGTTGGTTTAATTAAAGGGGAAAAAAAACACTTGGGTCTTTTCTATGGTTCTGATGGGTATCAGTTCATCTTTTGTTTTATTAATTGGAACCATAAGGTTATGGTTCTCCTGCGAAAGCATCAGTTCCTCAAGCACTGCTCATGTTTTGTGTTTAGAAATGAACTAGAACACTGAGAGAAAATAATCATATCAGATTTTTATGTATGCCATATTTTGTGCTTGCATTCTACTGTATACTAAGAAATTTGACATCACACTGAGAACTCGCGGTTTCTGGGTCCAAACATATATGCAGATAACTGTAATGTTTGTGTAAGTTTCTATTCCACTGTAGTTATTGTTGAATATTTTAAAACTTCCCCATAATCATCTTCAACTTCAAGTGATAGCATGCACATATAAAATTTTTTTAATTTATATAGTTAATTTTTATTCTTTGGTTATATTAGTTTCATGTTTTATATGTGTATAGGATATTTTAGAATCAATTTACTGATCGCAATAATGATATTTATTGTGTAAATATTTAATTTTCCATAAAATTAACAACTATTTTCCTCCATTGTAAAATTCATTATAATTTTTTTAAATTTATACACAGAACATTTTAGAATGATCCAATTGTTGAAATATTTCTTGATATAATTATTACATTTAAAATAAATTTGTTTGTTGTTTTCTTTAAGGAACTGTTAAGATTAGAAAGAAAGAAATTTAATAGATTTCTAACATTTATATTTTTTGACATGCTACATCTTTAATAACACTTAATATTTTACTACAGTAACAAACACCAACTTGTTTTAATGTTTAAAGCCTTGCTTTTCATTGTGTATTACTAATTGTTAAGTACACTATAAAATTCATCGTAAAAAATAATCAAAAGAACTTAAATTAGGAAGTTGCATATTACTTTGATAAAAAACACCAACATATCAGAAAAGTAATAATCTTTTTACTTTTAAATTAATTTAAGTTCAACATTTCTTAAATTATTTGCTTTCTCTTATTATTTGCATTAAAGTATTTAATATAATTAGGGATTGAAACTATAAAATTGTTTACTTATACGAAACTATAAAATAATTTTACAAGTAAAAAAAATTCATCATTTTCTATTAAAATGCATCGAATGATTTAAAATACAATTTTAAAAAAGTACATGCTATCACTTAATTGTTAATCCTATTATTTAAAACGTTTTTTTTTTTTATTTCATAGAAAATAAGATTGTATTATCTAATTGATCACATTTGACATTGCTTTTGTAAAATGTTATGTACAAATGTGAAAATATTTTTTCATGAAAGTGCATTATTTATAACAAATTAATTTCAAATGTTCAAGAGATTTCATTTGATATATTTTTGCACGATTCAGGTTTTTATCGTGAAATTTTTCGTTGTTTAATTATTTATTTTAACATTAATAATTTACAAGAAATGTTTTTATATCAAAAGAAATACGTCAAACAATCTTATTGAATATTTTTAATCTGTTATATAATTAAAACATATTGATATTGGTTTCTAAAAAAATTAAATTTTATGATATTTAAATGTTAGTATTATTTAAATTGCATTTTTAGTTTATGTGAATTTATTTAGGTTATAGATATATTAGATTGTTGTAAAATTGGTTGAATTATAGTGTTGAAATGGATTAACAGAAAATTTGTTATCGCATTTTATCAAAAAAGTCTAGTGTTTGAGATTTTTATTTGTTTTGGATTTCAACAAGTGGTTTGAAAATTATTACACAAGTGAAAATTACCTCCTCAACGATTGAAATTGCTTTTTTTATTATATTGTTTCTTTTGTTTTGTTATTATTTTTTTTAAATTTTCTGTTCTAATGTATTTTTCCGGTGAATCAAATTTATGCTTGTTGGAGCAAAATTTATTTTCAAAAATTGTTTTATTGTTAATTAAACGTTGTTATATTTATAAAACTATTTATTGATTACTACAAATATTTCTAAGAAATATTCTGCATCCTTCCCTGTGAATTGCTTGTTGATATAATCAAACACACAGATATTTAGAATTGTGTTTAAAAGGTTATAAATTTGCGGTGATGTCAATTATTAAAAAAAAATCAAATTATAGTGCAATTATTCAGTTTTATATGAAAAAGAATGTTTGAAAATTTTTTATTTACAAAAATTATATTTATTATATATTATATCCAATATTACATTTTCTTAAAATCAAAAACTTCTATTGTCATATATAAACAAATATATTATGTGTTTTAAGTATTAATGTTTTCATGCATACATATCTTGTCTGTCATATACATAACAGAGTTTGATTCAATTTCATGTCAACAGTTGATTTCTTTTCTAATGAAATTTATATATTATTTTTAAAATAAATAATGAATTTAGCAACATTTATTCGTGGTTGCTTTATTTGAAAAAAATTCAGATTTTGAATCATGACAATACAGTGTACAAAATTCTATTCATTCACCAGTATGTGAATGGACATTTAGACTATTATTGGGCACTGTTCTACCTCTCTGGACTATAGCATAGGCTTATAAATTTTAAATCTTTTAGGTTTTTTTCTAGATTTTTTGGAGCTTAATAATCGAGAGAAAGTTATATATTCTTCATTTTGTCCAAAGCAATGTTTTTAGATAGAATAAACTTCATCAGGCACTTAGAAGACTTATTTTTACATTACAAGATATTTTCTAAACAGGTTTAGCCTAAGCATACATTATCTTGAAGTGTTGGTGCTTAGATGTGTGCATTCTAAGACCAAACTGTAGAATAAAGGATATTTTTTAATTCCTAGTACACTAAGAATCAACTATAATTAATACACATAAGCTCTAAATAATATTTCTAACTATGAATTTTTTTTAGTGAATTGATTTAATTCTTTTAAAATATTTATTTGTTTAATACACATTTTCTATCTTTATTCACACAGAAGCTTAATTACTTTTTATCTTAAAAGATTTAAATAATTATTTTTAATTCTTTAAATTTTTTGTTAATAAAACATGTTTAATTATCATTATTGATCAGTTTCACTATATACATATATATTTTTTCCATTCTGCAAAATTATTATTAAAGGCTGTACATTTTACTTTCTGTTTTAAATTTTATCCTATAAACATAAAAGTTATTTCTCTTAAAATATTTTTATAGATGTATTCGTTCGCAGAATTCTCTTAAGTCACATTTTATGTACCTCTAAATGCATTTTTAAAGTTGAAAATCTTTAATTATTTAAGTTGAAAAATTTCAAATAAATTAAGTGCTTTTTATAAAGTTAATAAAAATTGAAAGAATTTCCTTAAAATTATTTCGACCTTATTTAAAATCATTATATGAATATTTTAATTAAAATACTCAATTTACATACTTATCCATATTTTATTCTTTAAAAAGATTATTTTCTTTTGAGAAAGATAGTATGTATTTTGAATTATTAAAGGATATTGTAAGCTTTTTTTTTATTATTAAAGGGTAAAAAATGTGTTTAAAATAGTTATTTCAATGTACTTTTAAAATATTTTTTCTTCTATATATTTTTATATTTACATCTCTTCAACCCTAATATATATAATTAAAAACTTTTTTTTTTCTTAACTTGTTGGGTTTGTATTTTAAAATGGTAGCTCATTATATATTTCATAATTAATAAATTTACTTTTTCTTTATATTGTCTTAAAATGTTGTTTTATATTTTTCATAAAAAAATATCTAAACTTGTTTTATTATTTTAAGATTCATAAATCAAAGTTCCTATCTCTGTTTAAGAAAAATTATTTAAAATTCACTCTTTTTTAATATCAGGAAATCATTCTTGACTTTAAAAAAAGTGGTTAAGAAAGTATATTTAATTGAAACCTTAGTTAAATTTGATAGAAAAATTAAACTTTAATTAGAAGTTTTCATTCAATTTTATATTAGCTTATTAGTTGGAATAGTTGTATTTATATAAACTATAAATGTTTTGGTATAACTATTCTTCAGCCATTACATTTGTTAAAGTGTCAAATACTATTTATGCAGATGCAAAATGCAGATTTATTTAATTGAAAGAAAACAAGGTAAGAATTGTCCTCTTTAATGTCTCATTTATTGAGAATAATTTTACTGTTTCTTAGATATTTACAATGTGGGGTGCCTTATACATTTATTACATCGAACATATTTCTATTATTAGTTGTTGATCTTAATTTTAGAAAATATTTTTTTTTTTCTATTTTGCTGCTTTATTTCTGTTGTAAAATAAGTTGCATTTTTTTTTAATAGTAAACCAGTATTTATTTCATTTAAAACAATATTTTATAATTTTTTTTCTTTTAAAATTTAGTAACAAATACCAGTAAAAAAACACGTTATTAAAACAAAATAATTTTGTTGAAATTTATTAATTATGTATATTAAAACTTTTGCTCATAATTAAAAGTGAGTTACTATTTTAATTTGCAACCCTAATAAACCAAATTTCGCAATATATTTTGATTTACATTATATTTTTGAAGTTCTTTTTATTGTTTAATGAAATTTTCTATTCAATATATATTTATGAGCAAATGTCAAATTATTTCAAATGCAATTAAATATTTGACAATGGAAATTCACGTCTGTTAAAAAAATTAAGTTTATGTTAAATGTTTTTTGCCTATTGTTTTACCTGTTGGTGAATGTTTCATTATAAATGTTAAAAAGTGACATTTTGTATCTTGTTGTTTGATTCTAAACACACACGTGTGCAATTTGGAATAGATGTTATACACCTATGTCATGGAACTTTTTGTATTATATTTTGTGGCTTTCAAATAAATTTAATCAAATTTTGTTTCAAAATGTTGTGCAGTGCATAATCCTGTTTTCTCTTTGCACTGTCAATTGCATACCGGTTCTCCTGTATTTGTATAAGAGTTCATTATTTTATAATTTTTTTGTTGGTATATATATATATATCTTTAGTTCTATTTTATGTGTTCAATCGCATATCTATATTATATATATAATATTATATTTGTCGTTTCCATTCTTGTATACAATTTAGCTTTGCATAATTCAAGAACTTTATAAATCAAAGATTTAGATTGCTTATTAAATTTTTGTTATTTAAATGATTGTGTTGTATTTAATATTCTAGTGATAGTTTGCTGATGTTGTTATATAAATTTGTTTCAATCTTCGACCTCACTTTCTTTGTATATGTAATCTAGATACTGCCATACTGAATGGCTTTTAAAGCACTTCAATTTTTAATACTTGGTGAGAGAAATACTATTGATATATTTTGAAAGGCATGCTTATCTGACCAAACAATCACTTTATATATATATCAAATGCAAAAAAAGCCACATATGGTACAAATCTTGTTGTCCTTATGTTTATTTTACAAAGCCCATTAGTTATTTTTAATAAACATTATTCCCATGATTTGTTTGTCTCTGATTTAAGACTTTAAATTTCTTTTATGATTAAAAAAATGGTAGCATTATAAATACAAAATTATTTTTTAATATAACAGTATACAGCTATATATTTAGAGTATGGGTATTTTGACGTGCAACATAGCACAGATAAACAACGAGAAAATTGTTAATTTGACTGAAGATTTTTGAATTTTTAAGAGCTTTTTCTATTATAATTTTACATATGCTTGTTAATTTCAAGATTAATAAAAATTTAGGATCTTTACGATTTGATATATTTTCATATTTATGACTTTATTTTGAAGTACAGATAAAATAAACCAAATTTCATTTTATGTACAATTTTTCAGAAAGGAGATGAGAAATTTGATGTTTCTCAAATGTTTATAGGTATAATTTTGCATTTATATAATACATTATTTTAAGTTTCAGTATGCTTTAGAAATTTAATTGTTTTAAGACAAATGGAAATTTAATTAACTAAAATTTAAAAAAAATGAATGATTATAGAATAAGAACAAATGCATAAAGCACGATGAATCACACACACAATTAAAATGCAGGCTGACAAATAAACTACTTGTCTTGTTGAAATTAATTTTAACTCTACAGAATTTTTTTTTTTTTTTAGAATTATTCGTAATAAAATATTTGAAGTATTAGTGCACTAATGAAAAACAATGCAAGTATATTATAGTAACTGTGTTACTATTTTAACTAATAAATATTAAAAGAAAAAAATCGTAATTCATGATTGTCGTTTCTTATATTTTTAATGTATTTTTTAAAATGTCATAAAACCTTTTCTACATTGTAGCTATGAGTGTTAATTGTATCTAATTAATCAAAAGGTATTAGTAGAGTATTTTCCTTAAAGTTTTAAAAATCAAAATGCTAATGAGTTAAAGATAAAAGTTAAAAATTAATTAAAGCTGCGTAGCAGTCATTTAGTAAATTGAAAAATAATTTTTGAAAAGATGTTTTTTTAGCATGGAGATACAATTTTCGAAAACAAAAGTAAGTTTTGAAGTCTATTTTGGTTATTACAGATTTGAAATGTTAATATTTTATTCTTTTGCACTTTGGGAATTTTAAAATTACTGTAACAAACATTTTGAGCAGATGAACTATAAGTAATGCATTTATTTTGAAATTTATTTTTGAGGATATAATTTATATTACTTATATATCAGTGGTAAAATAAATTATAAGGATAGTATGAAAGTAATCCTACCTCAAAAAATGTGCTTAATACTATTTTATTAAATTTCCTAGCAGTTTTGACAATAGATTCAATTTTTTTAAATTGACAATGCATATTAATAGCTGTGCTATTTTTGTAAGTATATTTTTTAAAAATTAATTTGCAACTAACCTGTATGTGTGTTGCTATATAACAATAGCTAATTTACTAACATTAAATAACTTATGAAATTTAAATATTCTTGCAATAAGATTATAATAATTAGCCTTCTGCAAGATTTTTTTCCCCCAAAAAACATGACGTATTTTTAAAAATATATACATTCTTGTTGATTAATTTAATAGTAGCCTTTAATATAAAATAAAAAAAAAATCTTCCTTTCACAACTTGAAAAATTGTTTTATATTAGTTTTGTTTATTTTCTAACATGTAAGATAATTTGATAGATTTCTACATTTTTAGCTATAGGAAATCGTCATGTTTTTGTTATAATCATCATAGTCTTTCCAAATTTTTTTTATCTAAATAAAAAATTCAGAAAGATTGAAAGGAAGAAGAATTAAAAAAGTTAATTAAAGTTATAGTCTACAATTTGAATAATTGCCAAAAGAATCACACTTGAAACAAGGTGATTAATTAAAAAGAATACTTCATAACTATGCCCCCAAAATAACATGAGTGAAAAAAAAAGTAAACCGAAATGCATTTTAATTATATGTATTTAGTAATGCATTGAATTGAAAATATAAATGATTTATACATTTAGCTAAATTACAAGTAACTGTACTGCATACATAGTAAGACAAAACAAAATGACAATATCAGATATTAAAATTAATTCATCTTTTTCTTTATCTGCTAACTCCTAAAAAAAAATAATACGGAAATATTCAACAGTTTTGAAGAACTTTGACCAATTTAAAAAAGGTTATTTACTCTTTTTCGTGGTGTAAAATTCTAAGGAATAAAAAGTATTAATTGACTAAACAATAAATGTTTTGTATTCGTTAACTCCTAATCAAGTTATCCCAGAAGCAAAGCGAACAGACTGTTGATATTGTGATTTTAATATTCAGCCTTCTTTTATTATTTTCGAAATTTTCATTAATTTTTAAAAGAGTTTCATAAACTTTAAATCTTACTATTATAAAATGAAAAGGAGGGAATAAAAGAAAGAACGAATCCCTGAAAAGCTGATTTTATTTCACTTTTAAAAAAACTAATAATAATGTGCTGCCATCTGTTAGTGATCACGTGAAATAGAAAAGCATTCAATAGTTGATAAAAATTGTAATGAGTATCATTGACGTTAATGAGTATAACAGTAATGATAGTATGAAATATATTGAGTTCACTCAACTGTACTGATTATAATGAATAACAAAATGAATTTTGTTTAATAAAAAACTAGTAAAAGTACATGTACTTTTTAATAAATCATTTGTCATTTAGATCGGGATCTCCAAACTATGGCTCGGAAGCACCATCAGTCAGGCCCACCAGAATTCATATTGATTACATTATAAAATTTACAATGTAAGTAAATCATACAAAATAATAATAGGATGTTTTTATATAACGGCCAATTAAGAAACAAGAAGTGATTAAACATTATGATTATGATTAATAATATTTACAGCAAACTTTAAACTGATTACTGCAAACAATTGTTAGTGGAAAATTATAGTTACTTCTTTCCACTAACAATTGTTTGCAGTTTACGGGCCTGACTGGTCGAGTGGCTAGCGCTCTGGTGCTTGGCACCACAGGTTTCGGGTTCGAGTTCCGGCGATGCCATGGATGTTTGTAGTGGTTCGGAATCCACTTTAAATCTAGGTACCAGTCTAACAAGATCGTAGAGAGTTGCGAGGATACTGTTACTCCACGTCCGTAGCTTATCTTCAAGCTGCACGCACCTCCTGGGTAAAGCAAAGTGAATAACATCTGTGCAGCGCTTGCCTTAAGGCATCGAAGACAAGTGTCTAAGTGTTTGCTAGCTGCATTAGAACAAAAAAAAGGATCCAGTTTACTAGTGGAAATTATCAGCAGTGACTTCAAATGCTCATCAGTTAATGCTTGTACTTGTAAATTGGTTTAATATATTTAATTTTGAGGAATGTTTTTTTCACAAAGATAGTAGTTCCGAAGGTGAAAATCAAGCCACGGGCAAATTTATGCTACTGACGAAACTATGGAACGGGAAGATTCTTGCAAAAGTTCAGCAACGGTGAGTTTGAGTATTTTTCTTTAAAATTATTTTATTTTATCATTCTTTAAACTCTCTATAAATCTATTATATTTGAAACAAATATAAATCTCCTGAGCAACCGGCTCATTCTAAATTACTCCATACTAACATTAAACTTTCTGATTTTATTTTTCGTTAAGCGCAATAAGTAAATTTTAAAATTCTATTAAAGTAACCGGAGGTACGGGGGATTCCTCAAATTCCCAGGCACTCCTTAAGAAACACAACCTTTGCCTTTGTATCACTACATTGCAAATTTATAATTTTCATTTGAAGTTCTGGGGCAAGAGTTCTTATGGGAACTTTAATTTGGCATTAAAGCAATTCATTTTTGTTGTTTTTATTCTATCACCAAAGCAAATTATTTTGTCGTATTTTGCTAGATTTAATGAATTATGTATACTGTGATAATTATTATTGCATTTTAATTTATATAATTTATCAAGTGGTTTACTATTTTTATTTTTGTGAGATAGAATTTATCTCTCTACAATTGTTTATTTTTGATTAATGAATATATGCATTTTAATGCAAAAATATTAATCGCCTTTTATAGGAAATAATTTTTAAATTTTTCGACGGTTTCAGATATCTGTAACAATTTTTTTTAAATAATTTTTTTGTTGGTATAAGTAAACGTGATTTTTTTTTTACCATATGGTGATAACAAAATAAATAACTATAAATTTAAATACATGGCATTTTAAGTGTAAAAATATTATTAAATTAAGTTTTTGATTGCAAAAATTTCAAATATCTGTTATGTTTATGAGTATATTATCAAATCACTTTAAATTGAAAAATTATTATCCGTTTTGCATTTTTAATATAGTCATTGTTTCTTTTTGGGATTCTTCCTTTGGAGATGCCGGCCAATTGGCGACCGCCACAAAAGCCGATGGGTCATGCTAATAAATCTTACTTGGCGAGAAACGGATCGTATTAATATCATAATGTACATAAAAAATGTAAGTAAAGTAAAGAACGAATCCTATGCTAAGAAATACACAATAAGGCTGCCGGAATATTTAATTAATTAATTTATTACTTAATTAATGCTAATTAATTCACTAATTAATATTTATTTTAAGTAGATGAATACAAAATTAGTGCAGAAAAATTAGAACGAACGAAGCACTGGAATGATCTATAACAAATGTGCAAATGGCCTTGGCGATTGCAAATTGGCCGGTATTTCCAATAGAAGAATCCCCGTTTTTTTATTGTTTTTCAATTGACTTTGCTTACTTAAATTTATTTAATGTTAGTTTGGAAAAATGTTATAATTCATTGTTTTGACTTGTTTATTTGTTATTGCGATTTTCAATCGATTAGGGGTAAAATCGCCTTTGGGATTTGGCTTCAAAAATGTAATGTCATATTCATGAAAAACAGATTAGGTGGGTTTTGAGTTTGATGACACTTGAAAATTGGATATTTTCGATTTTAAAATTAATTTGTGCTTTCGTTCACTTTTCATTTATTTGATACACCCTTGTAAATTAACTAGGGGATGACAGATGAGAATGATGATGCGAGATATTACCAATTGACTGAGATTGGTTTGGTTTGTCGCTCTACGGTCATCTTGTGCACACTTTAGGCTAAACAGACCAGGACCTATAGTTTACCACTCGGTCATTCAGCCCCAATTGACTGAGAAATTGAAATGCCCTTGGAATGTTTTTTTTTTTTAAATTGAATAAATTAGATGACCAAAATAAGAATACTGTTCAGTAAGGATATATTTCCTTTCATTTAAAATCAGCGACAGCCATTTTATTTGTTTACTTGGCGATTTGGCACAAAGGTACAGGATTTCAGATCTTTTGGCCAGAGGTAAGTACATTAAATTTGTATATACTATGTCACTATTAATTTGTATATTTATATATATTCACTTTAAATTTGTGTATATGTCACTTTTTTGTGCTTCTAAAAGCTCCATTTTAGCATTTTGTAATCCGTTAAAAGCACTTTTTTTTCCTTAAAATTCTGCTTCCCACTTTTAACTGCAGGGTTGCACTGTAATTAGAAATGTCAGCTGTATTTTGACGCTAAGTTGGCGACAAAAAATGACCATGTTCCCTAAACTGCGATTTTACACTATTTTTTTCCCTCTAAAATAATACAAGCTAAAAATTTCATCAATTTTTTTTTTCTGCTGGAAATTACATGTTGATTAATAACCTTATTTTCATGTTTTCTGACTTATAAAAAATGTTTTACTAGTTTTTAATAACTAGTGCATTTAATAATTACATATTTATCTAGTTGTTAATAATTAGTACACTTAATATTTATATATTTATTTAGTAGTTATTAATTATATATTTATTTTGTAGTTATTAATTTTACATTTACAATTAACCACAGTTAAATTTATGTTTATTAATCATAGTTGCTAATTTTATTTATTAGTTATATACTGAGAAGGTTATTTTCATCGAAAATTGCAGAAGGAATTTCACAGTTGTTTAAAAAGTTAGTCAATGATTGAGGCATCCATATTTTACGGAATATGCACGTGTGGCGACGAAAGAAGCATAAGTATACAAAACACGACATGGGGGTTTAGTTTAAAATAAAGTGTTATGACTTTTATGTAGTATGTAGTACTTTTCATGTTACAAAAGAGAAATAATCTTTGCTCGTAATATTAAGATACTAACTTTGTTTTCTATATCTCCAGAACTCGTTGATTGAGAGTATTGCCTATAAAGAAACTCGAATATGAGCCAATTAAATGATAGTGATTTCAAAACAAAATCGCAGGGTAGAGGCCGATGGAATATGGCGTCAAAAAATATTTTTGCCAAGTGCTCCAAGTAAAGGATTGCAAGTGAAGTGAATTGCAAACAGTACAAGAAACATGGCCACATTTGGCAAATTATCTCCCAGGAGTTTTTTTTAGATTTGACGCCACATAAAGAGCCGCAAATCCCAATTGCCCCTATTTTGCGATTTGGCCGATCTCAAATCTACCATTATCATTCGATTTCACTAGGGATGTTGAAAAACTCTTTAATGCCTAGTCTTCGTGATTCCATTAATCGTGATCCTTAAAATTGCTGAAGTTTTCCCAAATATTGCTATAGTCCATTATCTATCGATATCTCTATAGATGTTGAAAGATTGCATTTAATGCTTAGTATTCATAATTCCAAATTTAATTATTGTTCAATGCTTTTCACTAACTATGTAGTATGGCTTCAGGTAGTTTCAATGAATAACAACCGAGCTTTTGTTTTAGCTTTTGAAATAATTAATACTACTGATAGATTGGTTTAATTTAACACAGTAGAATATTATTAGTAATGTTCATATCGTTGTCATACAATTAATATTGCATGAAATATTACTTTACTTTTTAATCATTTGTAAATAACTAACATTAAGGTAAATTAGTGATTAGGATGAAAATAAAATCAATGAAAAGGAGACAAGTAAAAAAATACATAATCAGTCATTTTTTAATACGCATTGTGCTTTATTCTCTTTCTTTCATCACATTTATTAAAAGTTTGCACACAATGATATCAGAGTGAACATGATGGAAATGGTTGGTGAAAAAAAACAAATTGAAGAGTAGAAAATCCAAACACAAAGTCTTTTGCTGTAGCCCCACGAGAGGAAACGAGGACAAATATCTATAACACCGGGAGGGGAAAAAAAGGGCTTATATTTATACCTAGCATTCAAATAAATTTTCTTTAAAAAGAAGCACGTGAAAAAAGAATTGCTTTTTTTGATTTGGTAAAGTGTATGGCTCCATATGAAAAATTGAATATATTCAATGAATTCCTTCTACATTAAAAAAAGATTCGTAATGAGTAAAAATAAAAGAAAATTTATAATTTTTACTGCATCAACATTTTCTTTTATGTATTTGTTTCTTCCCTTTTGGAATTATAACAAAGTTAGTTTTACGTTGAAATTACTAACACATTTCATTTATTTAAATTATAACGGTCAAATTATGTTTGGAAAGTTTAATTCAATGTAATATTTTTATATTTACAAGCAATATATACAGTATTATTATTTTAATTCATCAAACATATTCTAAATATGGATAGTTTAAATTTAAATTGTTTCAACTTGGAATTAATGTTTTTGTGCAGAAATGACAATTAGACACTTGCTATTCAAGTTTTTTTTCAAATTCTAAAGTTTTAAAAAGCTGAATTAACGTTAATTTTGAAATTAATAACTTTTTAATTGAATTTAATTTTAATTCTGTCTAACTCTTTCTTTTTCAGTTGAAGTCTTCCAATTATTTTAATCATTTTTCTTTGGACTTTTAATAAATTTATATTTCAAAACATTGTTAAAATTAATAAATAAAAATCAACCAATTAAAGGTATTAAAATGCTTATTATAAAGTCCTTTATAAGGAATAAGGGAAACTGAATAATTTTAAGGAAGGAATTACTGCTCTTTTTCTTGGCATAAATTTTCATGCAGAATTATATGTTACCTTTAAAACTAATGAGAAAAAGTACAAAAAAATATTTATAAAGAACCATAGAAAATCAATTAAACTTTATCTGGATAAATTGACAAAAAATACCAAAGAGCAAATACGGTGCCCAACCAGTATGTGAACCCAGGAGCTTATATTACAAGAATGTTTGTTTCATTAAAACATTTTCATCAAGATTTGACCTATCTAGCAGTAACGTAATTTATCCTTTAATTACTTTAACACTCAAAGGCACATGTGTCATAATTGTGCTAGTTATTCATTATTTGCTTTTTTATATTATTATATTATATACAACATGTTCCAAGCAATACAAGCGTTTGTCTTAAAGCGACCTTGAAATGCATTGATGAGCATTGGAGTATGAATGTACAACTTGAAGCAACAGTGAGCCAATGTGGAAAGCACATTCATGGAAACAAAGTACAACACTTGAAGAATCCATAACCACACTGGATGCACTCACAGATCTGTAATCAGTTTCATGGGCATGCAATCATATTCGCCAACTACGAGGACAGAAACTTAAACAGATATGTCATGGCTACAGAACTAAATAATTTCTCGTAACCGCATGATAATTACGTTTCCACTTTTTGTTAGATCATGTGGATTTCCTTTCTGACATCCTAACACATGTATAACAAGCCGATAAGAAAATCTGGTTCAGCGGTTCTCTAAATATAGTATTGTAGTGATTTTTTTTTCAAATATGATTGATAGAGTTGAATAAATGTCATCTTGACTTGAGAGGAATTCAAAGCACATAAGATTGACTAATAGTTAATTGCCGTGATATTTTTGAAATTAAGATTAAGTAGTTTTCAGAATTATTAAGCAAAAACTGAATTCCATTGCCCGAAATTTATAGAATAAGATTTAGAACAGTTCTAGAAATGTTCATCAAGCAACTAAGCTCTCTATTCGAATGGTTAATATATAGAACCATATTCAAGATAACATCAGAATCTCTGGTAATGGATTGTACACAAATAAGCGATTACATTGAATACTCCGTCTTATGCATTGAAACATAGAATTCTGGGGGAAGAGAGGACTATCCCAAGTTTTCCAAGAAAGGCAGGGTTGGCTCTATTTAGACGTTTGATTGGTCATAATTGTTTACTTCACCATTTCTACAGAATTGGAGTGGTGGATTCTCCAAACTGTGTTTTGTGTGACTCTAATCGGCCTATGACTTTTGAGTATTTAAATAATTATAATGCACTTTCTCGGTATGAGGACATGGCCAAAAAGTGCTGGAGAGCCCGTGAACTAATGACTTAGACGCCAATGCTCGGCATTTGTAAAAGAAAAGCATTGATTGAAAAGCACATGCACTATTACAGATTTATAGTAAATTCGCATTTAAAACTCAAAACCTTGCCTAACGCATTTTAACAATTCATATGGCGTAGCTTCAATCAAGATGCGAATTAAAATATTATGTATACATGTGTCAGCGACTTGGAAAGAGTTAAATCATCAAAAATTCAAATATTTTAATAAAATTCAGAATACTTTGACATTTTTAATAAAATGTTTAATTATATTCCTAGAAATGTACTTCTAGTAATTTTATCCCGTATTTTATCCTATTAGTTATCCCGTATAGTGACAAATTTTTTAAACTTCAGAAACAAGATTTCATTTTGATGACTGTGAGTAGATTCAATGTGGTTACGTATATGTAATGCGAATGCAGGGAAAGTAGATCAGAATCAACGTAAAGAGGTAATCCAGTTAAACAGTTTGCTGAAAACTAAGATTTGTTATGAATTTTTGTTATTATTATCATTTATAAAGAATTCAGGTAGTAACAAATTCTAAGTTCTCCGTTTAAGTTTCATGGCAAAAAGATGTTTAAAACAAAACAAGTTTTCAGTTATTGCAATAGATTAAATATCTCTACATATATAATTTAATTTTTTGATCAGAGAAAATTTACAATTGCTTTTTATAAATTATTGTTCAATTCATTATTAACATTTTTAAAGTCAACTAATTTACAAACTACTTGTACACAATTTACTTTTCGATAGGTTGTTTGCCAAGATATTTTTTTAAAAAAGAAATTACATTATTTTGATAGTTAACTTTATGAAAAAAATCATCAAGACTTTTAAATGAATTTCCTTGTTTAGGTTGATTCTGTTTACATAAGAAATGATCACAATAAAGTATTTGTACTTTTGAAAGTAAATTATCAGTGCAAAAATTCATTTGTCTTATTATACTAATCACATTTCATGAGCTTATATCAAAATTTTGATTTGGGCTTTGAAAAACTAAGTACTGAAGCAGCATTGAAACAAAAAAAAAAAATATTTCTTTCAAAATATGACACACTGCCAAATCTGGCGCAAGCATTTCTTAAGAGTATTTTTTAAGATAGTTGAACATTTTAAAGTGTCCAAAAACGTCGAAAAAACAACTGACTTTCTGAGCTTTCAAAGTTATTTTGTTTTCCTCGAAATCACATTTATAAGCAAGATATCCATACAAATATAATCCATTTTCTAGGACCATTCGAGATCGAGATATTAAATCTAAAGAATGATTTTCATGTTGAGTGAATATAAATTAGTTTAAATTTATGCTATATCATTTCATACACTCTTCAAAATCTGTACTCACAAAGTCAACTATTTGCAATTCATCTACAATTCTTTGGACTGCATTCAATAATCACCAGCCTAATTGCAATACTTGCTTGCATTGCACCAACAACCAGATCCTAATTGACGTTCTTTTAAGAATATTCCATTCTGAATTCAAGTTTCAAAAACTTTTTTTTTTTTTTTTTGCACAATTTATTTTCATTTTTCACAGATACTCTCACCAAGTAAGGTATTTAAAAATTGAGCATAATACCTTTCAGCTCGCGTTTTGGATTCTGAATATCCAGTTAACCAAACCCGACTCTCACCCCTATTTGGAAATAGACTAGCCTTCATCGTCCACTCACGGAATGGTGTTAGGATCGGCGTTCAGAGACAATGCAAGCGCTCAGAAAGCCAATTCTTTTTTATTCATCGTCAAACTTTCCCACAAATTGTATACAGATAATTCATTTTAATTTACACAAAAACGCCAATCCATCAAATTCAACGGGAATGTACAACAAACACAAAATATAGAGTTCTAAATTTTGGAATTATTCTCTACGAATGCGGCTGGCAGAACCACGATGTACCATTCGCGGCATGCAATGTAGTCTTTGAGCCCCCTGGTGGGGGATGGTACAGGTGAAAGCTACTTGGGTGATGGTACAACGACTGGTGTTGGTCGGGGGACAGAGTTTGTTGGGGATACGGATGGTCCGGGTGCACAAACAACTGATGTGGCTTCAAGGGCAAATGTTGGGGGTCCGTTACGTAGTGCCGCATGTGTGGCATTGCCGCTGCTGCAGCTACAGCTGCAGCTTCATTAAAATTGTCTCTTGGCGACACAGAACTTGGTGGCGTCATGGCATTGCAATTGTCCAGATATGATCCCCCTGTCTGGCCATATCCTGGCGACAATTTGGTGGACGTTGGTTGAAGCATGAGATCACTGTAAGAGGGCTCCGGTACCCCAGGTGGGGTAGGCAAAGTACCACCTTGGACACCATCGCCATAGCAACCATGTCGTGCCCCTGCACTACGAATCACTGATTCCCGACTGACGTATATTTGACGTAGAAGGGTGGTGGCAGGTAAAGACGCAGGAGCTGGAGTCCACTGTATGGGGCGGTCTGGAAACGATTTCGCCATGAGGGTGTCTGGTGATCCATTGTGCTGTGGCAAGTGCCTGTTCATGACGTCCTCCAAATCCCTGACCGACATGGATCCAGATTCTCCTCCTCCTCCGTTCGGGGATCGAGTCCAGGGCCGGCTCACTTTATCACACTTATCCGGTGACGTTCCGTTCCTGCTTGATGAATTTGGTGTCTGGCCGCAAGATAGGTCGTCGTTGTTGTTGGGGACTTCGTTGTATCCGGCACCGTTGTCAAGTGACATAACTGTGGAGGAGGAGCTTCCCGGACGAGGACTCTTGGTGGAGTCTTCGTGGAGGCCGGATTCCATGGCAATTTTTCTTTTCCTGTGTCGCACTTCTGTCCGGTCTTCGAGAGAATCGGACACTGACGGTTCACGCTTTGGGTTGTTTGTCGACGAGTCGAAATAGGTGAAGTCCCTCAGCTTCGGAGAACTGGTCGGTTTCTCCTGTTAGAAAGAAGTAATTACATTAGAAAACATTTTTTTTTTTAGATTTGTGTGTGTGTGTGCTGTTGAGTGATACGGAATTTCATTTTAAATGCGATTGGGAAAACTGCTTCATTTTCTACTTTTTTTATACAACTGATACCTATCTGCAAATTAAAATAACTGATAATTATTTTTTTACCGTAATTGATTGTATCTTTTACTACAATTTGAAATATGTCAACAGATTTGAGTTTAGACATGATATGTTACAAATTAATTCTATAAAATATATGGTACTAAAAATAAACTTTAAGACTGAGATAAAAATACAAAATTAAATTTTATAAAAGAACAGAATTCTTTATGATACAGTTTGGTTGTAAATGTTTATATTATGCATATGGTATCCATAAAATGAAGGAAGATAGAAAATACTCATTTGATTCTGCATTAGATGCAGAAACAACAATAGGAGTAAATAATGGTATTTTTTTAACTTTAAAATTAACGTACTTTAGATCCTAGATCTCATAGATAATCAGAACATGATGTAGACAACTGTTCTTAGATATTGTTTAACGTAACAAACAGGTATAAAGCTAATGCAGAAAGGCTACCGTTTATATAATCAATCGTATGAAATGATTTTTACCCGATGCAGATAATCTCTTTTGTTGCCATCGACATCCAGCTCACTGCCATCGTTGAAAGTCTGTCCCTCGTCGTTGCCGTCGCTGGTGGCCGGATTATCCGGGCGAGACGAGGCCCTCTGCTCCGACTCAACATCTCCGGCTGATGAGGTGTCTGCAAGGAGCACAAATGAATACAATAATCAGAAAAAAGGTAATGTAAAGTTGGATTAAAACACCTCACGGACAATAATTGAAATATTGAAATACATAGTCTAACAGGATGTCATAGTCGAAATTGTTATTGGTTTGTCATTTTTTGGGGGGGGACTAAAATATCTCATGTCTCATAAAATATCTTACCTGTATCCCGTGGTTTTATTTATGTAATACTGTAACTGACTTGTCACTGAAATTTTTGCATTATTGGTGTTTCCGCATCGTGCCATAGGAGCATAATTTCAAGAAATAAAAATAATTATGGTAAATTTAACAGCTTTAACTATAAATAATACCTACAAAAAGAAAATCTTAATAAAAAGAATGGAGTTTTTTAAATTCAATTTTCTATTAAAATCAGTTATAGCAACTTCAGTATAAATTCAATTATAAAAAGTTTTATCCTCAAAATTTTGAAGAATGAAAGCCATTTAACCAAAACCATCAAAGTATTTTAAACATGCTTTTTAAAATTATTTTTTAATTATGATAATAAAGTATCGAATATCCATGAGCTCATGCCTGTAATGGTATTTTCACATAGTGGATATGAATATAGTGCCAAAATTCCATTTATCAGAAGTTAATCTGATCTTATAGCGTCATCTGACCTGACTTGCATACTATCTCTGCTGTAAAAAATGGCAAATGCATCTGATTAGTTAAGAATAGTAAACGTGATAGTTATACGGTTCCGGTGTTTGAAGACATCAACTATAAATTATGGTTCGATTAGTTTAGTTTTTCCCTCCAGGGGGATTTAAAAATGTTAATAACTACAAAAATCAACAAGGAAATTTAGTTTCTGTTCAGATTTCATGAAGAGAATTTAGAAATATTGTGTAATCGCGAAGGAATGCTGACCTATCAGTTTTGGGTTGAGAATAGTTTAAGTGATTAATAGTTGATATTTTTAGTTAGGGTTATTTGATTAGGCTATTGATGCTTAATTTATGGTAATTAAGCATTAATAGATGTGTTGTCAAATTTTTAAAGATTGTTGAAGTTTTCTTACTGTTGAATTCAATGTAAATATTCATCGCTGGAGTTTGACTAGTGTGTGACATGCGTGAAGATGATCTTCATGAATATTTCAGTACATGGTATCATAGTAAGCGTAAATGTCGTAGACGACGTAGAAAAAGCAACTGGTAAAGAAACGAGGTTCTGAGATCGATGATTATGACCCTGTTGATAAAATACTTCCCTAAGAACTCAATTTTGAAGGTCGACGACTTGAAGTCAAGAAAGACTTTTCAGGAGAAGAAATGGAAAGATAAAAAAGAAATATATAGTAGGCTCTGTCGTTGCCATGGAGATGAATTTGACAAGGTAGAAAACATGGCAATGCAGATGTGACCTTGGAGTTACCGATAGGAACATGAGATCTTGCCAAATTGAGTGACAATTTTTTTTTTTATGTAGTATTTGGATTCTTTATATGAATAGTCTAGTAAATATATATGCAATGTCTCATGCACTCTCTTTTCTTAGAAGAAAAGAGAAACACTATTTTTGTTAGTTTTTGTAGCACTATTAATCAATTTTGTTATGTTGTTTAATTATTGTATATTTAACTAGTTGGTAGTTGAATTGTAGCATTATATTTTCATTGTAACAGCTCTATGTGTCCTGTGTTATGTTTTTTGTCATGTGCATCATGTTGTCATGTCAAGTAATTTTTCTCACGAGTATTTTTTTCTCAAGCTCATCATGTAAACAGCATCGGTTATAAGGATCATTTCCTTGTGAGGGATGTGCACTGTTCCTGTGTTTGAAGAGATGTATTTTAATATATAGTTTGATTAGTTTAGTTTTTTCCATCAGGGCAGCTTAAAAAGTGTTGAGGACAAAAAAAATCAACAAGGAAGTTTAGTTGCCGTTCGGATTTCGAGAAGTACGCGAGGGTATACTATCAGCAGTTTTGGGTTGAGAACGTTTGAAGCCATTGAGAATATTAATCGCTAATAATTTGACTAGGGGTAGTTGATTGGTAATTAAGCATCAATAGATAGATTCAGGTTTGCATTGAAGTTTCCTTACTATTGTTCATTGTAAATATTCATCGCTGGAGTTTGAGTTAAGATTTCATTTAAGTATGAATAAATGTGTTGTGTGGAATTTTAACGTTTGTGTCAAAGTTTCGTTACTGGAGTGAAGCGGTTGGAAAAAGAAGCATGTGTTAATGCAAGGTTTGATAAGTGTGACACTCCAGCCATTACGTACTGGGAGCAAGCAGTACCTCTGCCTCCCTCCTTGTCCGGGCTGGTCCCCCTTTCTGAGCTGCTGGGGTCATCGTTCCTCAGGTCCCTCGAGGCGGGCAGCTGGCAGTAGTCCATCACACAGTGTGCGTACTCCACATTGCTGGAAAAAAGGGAAAAAAGAGATATTCACTACACAAAATCATATTTATTGATTAAAGATTTGAAAAGTAACTGCACTTGAATTCTAATGTGTTGCCAAATGCATTTCTTCTGCTAATGCGAGAGATACTACGTAAGATTGAACTTCTTAGCTAAACCATGAAGCAGTTAAGTTTATGAACACCTTAGAAGAAAAATGCCACATTAGCGATGAATGTTATTTTCTCATGTCGGTATAATTTGAAAGAAGCTGACAGTTTATTCTGAAGTTTCACAGAAATTTAACCAGCTTTTAAAATCCAGTGATGGAAATTTCTGGTATGTAGATTAACAGGGCCAATCCAAGGAAGTAGACACCGGAACTTTTAGTTAGACTTGCTTGTTGGGTTTCGAACCAAACTCCCCCAATTCAACGCTCTAACCACTAAACTCTTTACTATTCATATCTTGTGAAATTGTTAGATAATCTTCTATAATATATTTTTAATTTACGTTCTTTAATTAACTAATAAATAAATAAATCATCTGTATTACATATCCCCTGATCTTTTATGTGTTGAGAATTTTTAAGATGTTTTCTTTATTATTGTAAAGATTTTCTTTTTTATTGTAGTTTTGTAATTGCAAGTTTAATAATTATCTGCAACAGACTTTTCTTTTACTTATGCTTAATGTAATAGAGATCGTGATTGAATATAATTTATCTAGGTTATTGTAAATGATTACTCTTGGAATTTCAATAAACTTTATGCACTTCAATAGACACTAACAGGCTAGATATTTTGTAATATATCTAGCATGTTTTCTAGCTTGATTAGATCTAGTTTATAGACACTTTTATTCAGCCAAGTCATTATTTTTTAGTTACATTAAAAATAAAATGTAATACTTATTAAGAATATGATTTGAATACAAATAAAATGTAATACATTAGAACAAATGTTATTAAGGAAAAGCATTTGTATGGAATCAAAAAGTTAGATCTTATCAATTGTGTGAGAATCAAAAAGTAAAATCTCATCAAATTTCAGATTTAAGAATATTTGTTTTTTTCTTTCGTAACATATTTGTTTTGCAAATAATTTTTTTAATATTAAAAAATGAACCGAGTTAGCAAAAAATTAGTTCATAATACAAAAAAAAATAACATTTTCTTACCTGAGGACGTAGTTGACACAAATGATGGTCTCCTCTTCTGTGTTTTTGGAGTTGCAGATGACAGTCGCGCAACTCTGCAGCCACGTGTAGCCACCGTTCTTGTTCATCAGCCTGTAATACCCGCTCATCACCTGACCTTTTTGCAGCACTGGAAAAAAAAGTTAATTTAATTAAAAAATTAAGTTAAAAACATTATCATTATGTTAAAAATTATTTCAGTTGGATTCTATTTTATAAATAGCCCGTTTTGCCAATGGTTTATAAAATATGGCACAATTTTTGGTAACATTTCCCTAAAATTTAACAACCTCGTTTATCAATACATGGTTATTAATGCACTTGCTCGGTGCGATTTTATTGCTATTTTTTTACGTCGCCAAGAGATGGTCCAAACTAAGATTTACTTTATATCCAATATATGTTGTTGTTGAAGATATTACGCCTATATGTTATAGAAAATTATTTGTGGAAGAGGTTGGATTTTTGTGCCCGTCTCATTTTCCAACGAAATCCTACAAGATAGTAGAAGGTTTCGAGCCTAAAACTGCAAATTTAATTAAGAGATTTCCATTCCTACTGTGGGGTATTCGAATTTTCAGTACGTTTGTCTTATAACCTTTTGTATTAAGTTCTTTCATTTAAAACTCAACATGCAAACCATCAGACTAACCCAGGCTTATTTGTTGTGTTTCGAACTGAAATCCTCCGTAGTGCTAACCATCAGTTTAACCTAGGCTCTCATATTTTTAATTGATTATTAACAAAAAAATTGGAAAGTGCATTATAAACATTGGAAGTATTGGTTGAAAAATTTGTTTTTAGTATTTAAATTGTAAAGTCTTATATGAATCATAAAAGCTAGTGTGAAAATAAAAATCAAATAAGCATGTATATCGACAGGTTTTTAAACAATGTATTAAATAGATATGATGCAATCTACTAACAATGTTGAAAAAATGTGCTTATAATAGAGAGTTTTTGCATACCTTATTTTGGACGTCCGTTAGTTTTTTCTCCCTAGCGCACATGCTCATAGGAAATTGTGCATACGTATCTGTAATAATGTTTCCTATGAGCATGCGCGCTAGGGAGAAAAAGCTAACGGACGCCCAAAATACGGTATGCAAAAACTCTCTAATATCTAAATTGTAGCCTTACATAAATCATAATAGTAGTGTAGAAATAAAAATCAAATAAGCATGTATATCTACAGGTTTTTAAACAATCATGTATTAAATAGATAGGATGTAATTCACTTACGATCTATATGGCACTTTTTAAGCTTGTTTACATCTGATGCATAGCACAAGGTGTACATATTCGTTCCCGTCAGCTCTTCTGCAGTGTAGTCTAGAAGTTCGGAAACCCTGCAAAGTAAGAAGTCAGTTAAATTCTTTCCTAACACATAATACGTCTCTTAATGTAAAACTAACTAACGCTATAAAGTCAAAAGTCTCTGGTTTTTGTAAGCTAAGTTTGCCCAGAGCTGTTAAAACCAAAAGTCATAGGATGAAACTATAATGTTTCTACCAAAATACTTTAAAAAAAAATTATGGTATTTTCTTTTGGAAAAAGTGGTATTTTTATTAAATGATGGTATTTCCTTTTGGAAGACATGGTATTTTTTATTAAATGGTGGTATTTCCTTTCGGAAGGGGTATTTTTATTAAATGAAGGCATTTTCTTTTGGAAAAAATGGTATTTTTATTAAATGATGATATTCCCTAGAAATAGTATTTTTATTAAATGGTGTTTCCATTTGGAAGAAATGGTATTTTTATTAAATGATGATATTTCCTTTTGGAAGAAATGGTATTTTTATTAAATGATGGTGTTTTCTTTTGGAAAAAATGGAATTTTTATTAAATGATGGTATTTTCTTTTGGAAGAAATGGTATTTTTATTAAATGATGGTATTTCCTTTTGGAAGACATGGTATTTTTTATTAAATGGTGGTATTTCCTTTCGGAAGGGGTATTTTTTTATTAAATGAAGGTATTTTCTTTTGAAAAAAATGATATTTTTATTAAATGATGATAATCCCTAGAAATAGTATTTTTATTAAATGGTGTTTCCATTTGGAAGAAATGGTATTTTTATTAAATGATGATATTTCCTTTTGGAAGAAATGGTATTTTTATTAAATGATGGTGTTTTCTTTTGGAAAAAAATGGAATTTTTATTAAATGATGGTATTTTCTTTTGGAAAAAGTGGTATTTTTATTAAATGATGGTATTTCCTTTTGGAAGACATGGTATTTTTTATTAAATGGTGGTATTTCCTTTCGGAAGGGGTATTTTTATTAAATGAAGGTATTTTCTTTTGGAAGAAATGGTATTTTTATTAAATGATGATATTCCCTAGAAATGGTATTTTTATTAAATGATGGTGTTTTCTTTTGGAAAAAAAGGAATTTTTATTAAATGATGGTATTTTCTTTTGGAAGAAATGGTATTTTTATTAAATGATGGTATTTCCTTTTGGAAGACATGGTATTTTTTATTAAATGGTGGTATTTCCTTTCGGAAGGGGTATTTTTATTAAATGAAGGTATTTTCTTTTGGAAAAAATGGTATTTTTATTAAATGATGATATTTCCTTTTGGAAGAAATAGTATTTTTATTAAATGGTGTTTCCTTTTGGAAGAAATGGTATTTTTATTAAATGATGATATTTCCGTTTGGAAGAAATGGTATTTTTATTAAATGATGGTGTTTTCTTTTGGAAAAAATGGAATTTTTATTAAATGATGGTATTTTCTTTTGGAAGAAATGGTATTTTTATTAAATGATGGTATTTCCTTTTGGAAGACATGGTATTTTTTATTAAATGGTGGTATTTCCTTTCGGAAGGGGTATTTTTATTAAATGAAGGTATTTTCTTTTGGAAAAAGTGGTATTTTTATTAAATGATGGTATTTCCTTTTGGAAGACATGGTATTTTTATTAAATGGTGGTATTTCCTTTCGGAAGGGGTATTTTTATTAAATGAAGGTATTTTCTTTTGGAAAAAATGGTATTTTTATTAAATGATGATATTCCCTAGAAATAGTATTTTTATTAAATGGTGTTTCCATTTGGAAGAAATGGTATTTTTATTAAATGATGATATTTCCTTTTGGAAGAAATGGTATTTTTATTAAATGATGGTGTTTTCTTTTGGAAAAAATGGAATTTTTATTAAATGATGGTATTTTCTTTTGGAAGAAATGGTATTTTTATTAAATGATGGTATTTCCTTTTGGAAGACATGGTATTTTTTATTAAATGGTGGTATTTCCTTTCGAAAGGGATATTTTTATTAAATGATGGTGTTTCCTTTTGGAAGACATGGTAGTTTTATTAAATGATGGTATTTTAATTCAAACTCTTTTGGTGGAAATGAATGTGAAAAGGTTGCATTAAGAAAATACAATGTGGTGAGGTTACCTGGGCTCACAATGTGATATCCTAAAGTCAAAAGTAAGCCTGGTGACGAACATGTCGGACTCCAACCTGAGTTCGTTGACGGATGGAGGGGGTAGAGCGATAGCAATGCCCACCAGGCCCATAATTGATGGGGCTTGTTTCCGGGAGGACGCAGAGAAGTTGTACTGAGGCCTCAAGTGGGACAGAACGAGCACTACCTGCAAACACATAAAATTATCAACATGAGAAAATAAATCTAATACATTTAGTTGCAGTTTAATTGATTACATTTGATTGGTGAAATTATTTATAATTTTTATATATCAAAACACTTTAATAATTTTGCAAGTTTTAGAATTACACAAATCCTACAGAGTAAACAAACGTAAGATTTCTTTTTTGGAGGGAAGAGAGAATATTTGAAAAATTTATTTCAACTAATCTTTGATTTTTTTTACTACGAATATATTCGTTTAGGTCTCGTTAAATTGTTACATATGAATACATTTATTTTCAAAAGCAATACAATATCATAAATTTTTTATAGTATTATTAGAATTTATTTAATAACCTACTATCAAAGTTATTTAGTTCTTAAAGTAAATTATAATAATATTTGACATTAAAAATAAGTAGATGAGCCATTTTATATAAAGCGTCATTATTTTTGAAAGAAAATAAAAAGTATGCTTAAATAAAAATAGATGTCTTCTTTTCATATTCATAATTCATAATAAAGCATACAATATCCTTAGATAATTTTTTTAATTTTTTTCCAAATTTTCCAGTTGCTTCAAACACAAACAGCCAAATTAAATAAGGGATTATATAAATAAACTTAATGCACTTTACAAATAAAACGGCTGAAATACAGTGTTTATTTTTCTCGATAGATGGCAGCACAATGAAATAAAATTTCCATTTTTCCGAATTCTGTATGAGTTACTTTCATTTACTTGATATGAAATATGAATGTTTTTAGTTTAATAAAAAAAAAGCCGTTTCTTTTTTGTCGAGGGTTTAAAGTTAAACTGGCTTAATGAGTGAGTGGATAAAGACTTACCCTGTAGCCCGATGACTTAAAGTGACATCCCCTCTTCGTGAGTGTTGACTTCATTCGAACACAGAAAGACCTCTGAAGACTTTGGTCGGGGCTGTCGTTTGGCAGCGTCATTGTGGGAGCTGAAACAATAATAATTTTAGTGTACTTTAAAGTATTAACGATATACAGTAGTCAGTCAAAGATAAAAAAAAATTGTAGAATGCATTTTTTGCTCATAACCAAATCTATCAAAATACCTAGTATATTTATTAAAGACAACCCAATTATGAGAAATAAGTAACTATATATAATCAAAACAGTGGATTAGTTAATGTGGATTAGTAAGTATTATAATTTTTCTTAATATTTGTTTTTAAAATTGTTTGATAAAATGACTTCCTACAATTAATACTTTTTTTTTTTGCTCATTTGGAATCTGCAATGTTACAATCTTAAAATGTCATTTATTGGGCAAGAAAAGGTATGTTGACAATGTTGATGATAAATCTAGAAATATGTTTGTAAATGAAAAATATCTAATTAAGAAAGTTCATTGAAAAATGCAGACTGGATACTAGGTCGGAGATGTTAGGGAAATGGTCAAACAGTACTGATCGGAAATTTTGTATCGTTTGGACAGTATGAGTAGTTATATCCTTACCGCACTTTTCCTCAAATAAATCATTCTAACTCCTTAAACATTTCACAATTCTCGATGAATCACTACAACATTATGCTGTTTTGCGTGGAGAAAGCGTGTCTCCTCACATTTGGAAGGACTTTGTATTATATTAACACAAGGAGTTGTTGTAGATAACAAAACAGCAATATATAATTGTTGATTGTGTGTATATCATGTGCGCAAATCATACACTGTTACTGCGCAAAAGTGATCGAGACGGTGTTACCAACCAGAATTTATAAATATTTTTTTAAGCGTCTAGTATACTGTGGGCAGACGGTCTTGGCCTACCATGTGGCTGTTGCGCCAATGAAGAAGAAATATACTGTGGAATAGTACTTTGCGCCCAAGTTAGCTTTACATCGAATTATAGAACCTTCAACATTTAAAATGAGAGACATTAACCGCGTTAACAGACTATTTTGGGCACTGTATACAGAGAAGACATGATACTTACAAGGTCTGTCGAATCCTGTGGGCGTGGATGGGCCGGGGTTGGATGAGGATCCGTCGTCCGATGCAACAGAAGCTGGAGGAGAGGTGGCCGAGGGAGAGGGGCACAGGTTGAGGCCGATCAAATCGGCCAATTCGGATTGGTCCTGCTGGTGGATGTAGTCGAACACGCTGCTGCCCGTCATCTCCACCTGTGGAATTACACCAGAGATCACAGACATTAGAAAAAATTTGTGGTGATTAGCTTAATATGGTGGTTACACATTTTCTCATTTCATAAATGTGTAATTTCATTTATTGTGTATCATATATTAAACTAAACAGTATTTTATTAAACAAATTACAGATCGAGAAGCCACATGGATGCTCTGTGTAAAAAAAATGTTTAAATCCTGTAGATAAAAATCCGTAGAATGTAAATAGTAGATGTAAATCCATTGTTCTGAAATGTTTCAGAATTCTAACATTTCTGATTTAGCATACAACATATAAACATTTCAGACTTAACACACAAAAGACAGCATATGTTAGGCGCTTTGCGTTTAATTAACATCTCCAATTTTCTAGATTAGTGATCGGTTAAAACATTTACATTCTAGATTAGTGTCCCTAAACATTTCAGACTTAGTATACACCATATAAACATTTCAGGCTTAACACACAAAAGACAGCATATGCTAGGCTCCTTGCGTTTAATTAGCACGTCTAATTTTCTAGATTAGTGCTCGTTTAACATCTATAATGATCTAATTAAATATATATCAATTACTACTGTGATAAAGGATATAAATAAGCTTATATTTTAATCAGTGGCTGCGATTTTTCTTTGGGAAAAACTTTAGATTAAATAATAAACAATTTGCTATTAAAAAAACATATGACCGATTTCATAGAAATTACAAACTGTATATTAAATTAAATGATGGCGTTATTTTTAATTATTTATTAATAAATGAATAAAGCCAATCAGAAAAAAAACTACATACCTGTGATAATCCTAAATAAATAGATACAGTTTCTGAAATGTACAAAAATCGGCCATCAGACCCAAGAGCGAAAGCAAAGCCGTCTAGTGACTGAAAAATAGAAGAAAAAAAAAAACAACAACATTAATATGTAGATCAAAATTCATCTTTGCACAAATGTTCCTTAAATAAAATAATGTAAGCTTTAAATATCTTATACAACCTTAACATTTATCACAAAAGAAGTCATTTAATAAACATTTGATAAAAAAATCGTGTTAAATCACATGTACATATTTAAATGGTTCATAGTAAATATTATTTTAATACATGTGTTAAACAACAACATAACGTGTTTCGCAAAAAGTTTCGCATAAATGGGCTAAGTATTAGTTATTAAACAAATGACAAAAATTTATTTCTTTGAAACAATTTAGCTTGATCACAGTTTTATTTATTTACAATTTGTTTTAATTATTTAAAATAAATTAATTTTAAGCACAATAATACAGGATGAAAGAATGAGGGCTACTTAAAAAAGTATTTGGACAAGAATAATTAAGTACGATAAAAAATTTCTAGTTTTTTGTTAAATAATTTTTAGTACTTTATTGAATACCCGCGAGCTTTAAGAATACTTTTTAATCATCTTGTTAAGGGATTCGAAGTAAATTTAAGTAAATTCTGGGCCCATTTCGTTACAAATTTAAGCTACTGCTTTGAAGTGTTTGGTTTTTCGCTCTACAGTCATTTTGTACACACTTTAGGCTAATTAGACCGGGACTAACAGTTTAACGTGGATTCCGAACAACTCACAAACATCCATGCCATTTGTAGGATTCACACATGAAGTTTGTGGTACCAAAGGCCAAAGCGCTAGCCAATTGGTCATCAGGCAGCATTGCTTTGCGGAAATGCTATGTTTCTCAATCTATTTTCAAATTCTGGTCAAATATATAAAAGCAAATATAGTAAAGCAACCACAATCGAATAATCAAGGTAGCATGCTAGAGTCTTGTTATAGTAATAGAACTCTCAATAGACATAAATCTTTAACTGATTATTAACTATGTTAAGAAGGAGGAAACGATGTCCTTTTCATGTTGAAATCTTTTGAAATTTTTTATTATTTAAATTTTTTTATTGGAATTATAATAAGAATCATATATATGTGAAGAATAATTATTATTGGAATTATAATAAGAATCATATTTATGTGGCATGGTATATTATTGTTGACATACCTGTAAAATGTGCGTTGCTTGGTGCATTTCAAATAGATCACATGCAACCGATGACATTGAGCGAGATCTCAAACTTCCAGCTAAAAAAGAAAAGAAATATTTTGTGAGACTTACGATTAAATTTTTTTTTAAATACAAATTTCACAAAAAAGTTGTAAATATAAATTACATTTAAAAATATAATTATAGCATTTAAAAAAATCTGATAATAAATGATATAAATATTTACTAACTCAAAAACCTAACCTAAATTCTAGCCCTAAATCCATGTCAAAATCCTTGAAATTTTATCAAACTAAAAAGAAATCACGTAAAATATAATTTTAATTACAAATATGAAATAAACAAAATTTGTCGATTTTGTTAAATAAATTTTAAACAAATATTGAATTTTAGATTTTTTTGCTTCAATTTTGAATGAATTAAAATAAATTTATTTTTGATAAAACACAAAACGTGTTTTTAATATTTAGAACTCAAAAGCCTAAAATTCAAACAATCAAACCTAAAATCCAAATCTAAATTCAAACCAAACCTTAAATCCATGTTAATATCCTTGAAAATCTTATTTAAAAAAAATCATGTAAAATATAATTTTAATTACAAATAGTAAATAACTAAAAATAATTTGTCGATTTTGTTAAATAAATAAAAAAATATGTATTGAATTTTATATTTTTTTGCTACAATATCGAATAAATTAAAATAAATTTATTTTTGATAAAACACAAAACACGTTTTTAATATTTAGAACTCAAAAACCTAAAATCCAAATAATTAAACCTAAATTCGAAATCTAAATCCAAACCAAACCTAAAACTCAAATCTAAATTCAAGACAAACCTAAAATACAACCCAAAATCCTTATCAAAATCAAAAATCATGCAAAATATAATTTTAATTACAAATATGAGATAAATAAGAAAACTGTCAATTTTGTTAAATAAATTTTAAAAAAATATTGAATTTTAGATTTAAACACAATTTAAACACAAAACTCGCTTTTAATATTTAGGCATCAAACATAGAATTATTTAATATTTACTTCAGCATGAGAAATTGCATGGGATAACGCGTTCTTTTTTCTAACATCATCTTCCCAAATGATGTGTTAACTACTTTTTACAAATTATGATTGATAGAATTTTCCGCACCAAAGAAAGGCAAAACCAAAACGGGCCATTAAAAAAGACCAATTTAATGGCCCTTTGATTTTTCAGTTTTTTTTTATAACCAGATGGTAGCCATTTTAAAATAAAATGTTCTTGACTTAGAACGTCATCACTCATTGGATATAATAGTTGAAAATACGTCTCGATAAAACAATAGAACTTCTCATCCGTTCAATTCCGCCATTTTTTTTTCACTTTCTTAGCTGTCAAAATAGATGATGTCTTTGTCTTGTATTTCACTATCATTTATTATTCCAATAGAATGCATGTGATAGGGTTAATAACTTAAGCGAAGCAAATTTTCAAATAAAAAAAAAGAAAGATTTCAAGATTCAGCGTGAGTTTTCTAATGGAATTATTATGGATATGATGTTAGTGTGTAAATTGAACTGGTTCGTATAACTCCATTAATGTATTTTGAAGAATTATAATGGTCTATTGATAACGATGAAAAACGATTCGAAATTAAAAAAAAAGTTTATTCGAAACTATGGATAAGTATCTAATAGATCGATATCTTTTTGTAATATAGTTAGATAGTTACATAAACTAAATGGACATTGATCTAACTACTTTGTTCTGACATGCCCTTTGAATCGTTAATCTGCTTATTCAAGTTGTAAAATGATACATGATTGGTATTATATCAAATGTGTTAGCATATAATATAGCTAGACGGAATACAAATTTTATAACAATACAATGTATGAATTTGTAACGATAGTTATTATAACAATACAAACCGAGATTTTTTTTTTCTTTTAAGAATTTACAAAGATATTTGCTCCATCTGGGTTTTTTTTTTTTTTTTTTTTGCAGTATATATATACAACGTAGGAAACATATTTCATTGCTTTTTAAAATTAAAAATTGTTAAGTATCAATAGTTGTTTAAGAATTGGTTTTATAATAGTTACTTATAAAAATTGGTTTAATATTGGTTTTATTAGCTTACAAATACGTGAACGACCAATTAATAACCGATTGATTTGTTTATAAATTGGTTATTAATTGGTCGTTTTATAATATAAACGTATTGGTTTCTGGCGTTTTATTGTTTCTTACCTTTTATTCAAGAATTTTCTTTGCTTATTGATAGCACTATAGTTGGAATATACAGTTAGTTTATATGCTTTGTCATTATTGTATGAAATTTCAATAAAAAAGAACCATAATAACGATTTTTTCACTTATTTAGAGTTCCTTAGATGATATACGAAAAAAAAATATTTTATGCAAATTGTGTTTCGATTAAATGTATAATCGAAGCCTTTAGTGGGAAAATAAAATACATGAAAATTTCGAGAAGAAACTAGATAAATGTTAATAAGCAATATGTTGTAAATTAAAAACGCAATTCTTTGATTTATAACAGTCGCATATAGCCTCCATGAAATTTTTTAACGGGTTGAATTTAAGTTTACTAATATGAAATCGTTTCTTTTCTTAGATGTCCTCCACACCTTTCTAAGAAAAAAATATTTTCTTTACTAACTTCCGCAGAATTAACTCCATTAAACTGAATTGTATTAAATATAACTTTAATATGTTACTAAAATATTTAATTTATGTCTTGAATTGAAGGTGTATAATTCTCATATAAAAGTATTAAGAAATTTGCAGGTATATGTAAAGGAAATAATATATAAGGAAATTTACATAAGGAGATAGCCAACATGTGAGGTTTTATTGGTATTTCATTAGAAAAACCACAAGATGAAACTTGATTTAGGAGGAGAAAATAAAAATTTTTTAACCAGGAGAATCTCTAATTTAATTTGTCGCTCTATGTTTTTTTTTTTTTTTTTTTTTTTGCATGCTTTGGGTTTGGGCTATAATTAGACCAGGACCTATAGTTTGACGTGGATTCCGAACCACTAATAAACATTCATGCCATTGCCAGGATTCGGATCTTGAAGCAACAAAGGTCAGAACGCTACCCAATTGGCCATTAGGCCGCAGAAAAATCTAAGAGAATTGTGTTTGTTTCATTCTTAAGATAGACATTGCAGAACACACATGAAATAGCACTTTAACATTTATTCACAAAAAAAAAAAAAAAAAAAAAAAAAAGATATATTTTAGATGAAGAAAACAATATTTCAAAAATTAAAAATTAATTGTGTATTTAAAATGTTCTTAATAAGACTTACTGAAATGTTATAAAGTTAAGAAAAATAAAAAAATGATAATTTTCCGTTTCTCAAATTTGTTTTATTTTCTTTAGTGTTTTTAAGGTAATAGAGAGTGTTTGCATAACGTTTTTTTATCGTCCGATATTTTTTTCTCCCTAGCTCGCATGATCATAGGAAATTGCTTTAGTGGGAAAATAAAATGCGTATCTGTAATAATGTTTCCTATGAGCATGCGGGCTAGGGAGAAAAAAATATCGGACGATAAACAAACGTTATGCAAAAACTCTCTATTATTACCATAAAATAAACGTTATATATTGATGAAATTCAAAACTTTTTTTAACAAAGTAATTATACCGGCCACACTATTTCTTTTGTAATGCTAACGTTATTTTTTTTAAACTAAAACCAAGCGAATAAGAAAGACTTTAAAAAATTGCAGTATCAATCATTCTAGAAGAGTATTCTTTTTAAACATTTGCATTATTCGAAACCAGTAATTACAACCGATTTCCACGAAGCACTGACTGACTACCTAGAAAATTAAGAAGCAAATCTCGGCCAAGAATTACTATGACGGCAAAGCTAATTGCCAGGAGCATTGAATGAGATGGAAAGAAAGAAAGAAAAAAAAAAATCAGACATGCATGGACTCATTACATCAAGACACAAAAGATTAAAATATCGTGTGAAGTCAAACACAGCTCGGGCAATGAAAATATTCTTGACCTTCTGCATAGAAGCTGGCTGACCTGCTGCAAAAAGGAAGCACAAGAAATGAGAAGTTTTAAATCCTCCAATCAATAGCAGTAGGTATCGAGCGCTTGGCAATCCTCGCCTTTCAAGACTTCACAAAACGAAACAATAGAAGGTTCGGAACGCTTTTAACCTTCTGTGGAAAAGGAATTATTAATTTGTTAATTCGTGACTTCTTTTCCAACAGAAGCGTGCATTTTGCTTTTTTGTAGAAGAAGAAGGCCCGGTAATTCATTTGGGGAAGGCAAGCTTCTTCCTTCTTAAGTACAGCGCACTTTTGGGCTGTTCTATTTGCTGGCGTTTAACTTACAGACTTGTCATGATTTTCTTTATGATGCAAACAACGTCTCCCACTAGGTTCTTATGGAGTCACCGTACTTTATGTGAAAGACAATAAAAAACACAACTGTTGTGGCCGATGGAAGGAAGCCGAATTTTTACAAAGGTAGACAAAATGTGATTTTAATGTTAACATATGGCAAAAAATACTGGATATAAAGTGGTATACCTACTCTTAGTGTACCCTGGTTCCCACTAAACCCCCGCAACTGAGAACTTTTTTCAAATTTTTTATATAATATCATTAATTGTTAATTTGAATCATGGCATTATTACCAAGTGATGCTATCCGTACATGCTAGTGGATGAAGAAGTGATTGAAGTTATAGATACGAATTAAAAAAAAAAGATTAACAGAAGGCGAAATTAATAATTAATTTTGATAATGATCAAGATTTTAAGCAAGCATTTAATTTAACTTGGCTCCGTGTCTCTGAAAACGAAACATTAAAGGTTTTAATTTTTTACGGGGTAGGATTGTCACTCCTACGCCCAATAATCATATTAGACCGGGACGTACGGTTTAAAATGGATTTCGAACCATAACAAACATCGAGGGCATCGTCGGAATCGAGCCCGAAACCTATGGCACCGAACTCTAGATACTCAGCCACGAGGTACTTTGTATCAATTAGATATCTTGTATTAATTTGCAGGAACTGATACAGCATATCACAACTGCTATTAATTCTGTAACTTCTCGGATTCTTGCCAATACATGAAAACCAGTATTGCTTAGATTTAACTATGAACAACCAAAGGATCTCGCATTTAAATGTATTAATTTATAACTTCACTATAGGGCCCTTTGTGTCAATTAGATGTCTTGTATTAATTTGCAGGAATTGATACAGCATATCACAGCTGTAAATAAGAAATAAAAATAAAACGTCTTCCATAGCTCCACTATAGAAGACATTTTATTTCTATTTCTTCTAGTTTTTACAATTATTTAATGTGTCCAATAATTTTCAGACACTTTATATATTAATTATATTTCTCCGATACATAACTGCCCAAGACTTTTAAATGGTTCCAGAAATATTGATTGGATACAGATTTAACATCGTTGCACATGCTTCAAATCTTCATGTCCTTCACGATAATCTACTAAGATGATCAACCTGCAACCCATTTATACCACAAAACGTAATTGGCTTGCTGAAATTAAGGAAATATTATTTCAAATAATCGTAACTAATTTCAAGTCGTTAATAGCAGTACCACAACAAGGAAATGTTGACTGACAAGCTGCAGCAATTAATTATTCCTTACGGCCAGCCTATGGATCTGGGGTTAATAGGTACGCTTTATCTATTGAAAATCACAGGAACATTAATATAACCGAGTATTATTAAGTATATCACAAGTAATGTTATGGAATTACGTTGTTATGGGTTGGCATTGATCAAGAATTATAAAGGCATGTCTGTAATTAACTGAAGAAGATCTTCGGCAAATCTTCAATGGTGGTATGGTAATATGGAAATAATTGTGCTCATAATTGTATTTGCTGATAACTATAATTGTTTGCTGATAGTTCGATAATTAGGAGGTTATTTATTGCTGGTACATTGAAATGATACTTATTAAATTTATTAACATAAAGCGAATCAATGGTTATGGTATGCAATAATTTCATATGTTAATGAATCAAAGATAGTAAAAAAAAAAAAAAAAAAATAGTAGATCGTATTCTAGGTTTCATATATTATATATGTTATATAAAAAAATAATAATAAATTATGATTAAAAAATCATAAATAGTTAAATGAAAATTATTTTAATAAACTAGATAAGTAATTAATTAAGTTTTCTTTTGCTTACTAATGCTTTACTCGTTGGTGTCTGGTACATTGAAATGATACTTATTAAAGTTATTAACATAAAGTAAATCAATGGTTATGGTATGCAATGATGAATATATGGTATAATGAACCAAAGATAGATTTAAAAGATCCAAGTTTGACTAAGTTGCATTTATTATGATTTTATATAAAAATCATAATAAACTAAAATTAAAACAAATTGTAAATAGTTAAATGAAAATTATTTTAATAAACTAAATAATTAATTAATTAATTGGAAAAACTTATTCAAGAAAACAAATTTTTAAGTGTACAGGTTTCTTTTATTTACAAATGTTTTCTTTTACTTACTAATCATTTTTATTTACTAATTTGAAAAAAAAAAAAAAAAAAAAAAAAAAAAAAAAAAAATTCAGAAATAATAGGTATGATAAAGTTTTAAACAATCTGAAACGGTTCAGGTAATTACAGTTAAGAAAAATAATAAATAATTAAGATCTAAATAATGTGCATGATGTTAAAAATTTTTGATGATTTTTTGCTGGGAAAATCAGACATTATAAGTGATTGGCAGATGATATATTGAAACATCTGTAACAACAACAACAAAAAAAAAAAAAAACTAAACAAAAAAATCCACCTCAAAATATTTGTCCTATTGAAGCGAAATTTTTAATAATAACAAATTAAAACATCGCATTACAGAAATATTTAAATACTAAAAAAAAAAAAAAAAAGACACAAAGTCTTAAAGAAATAAATTAGCGTAAAGAAATAATTAAAAATAAGACAAAAGGTAAAACAAAAGTTTGATTAACAATTAAACCATAATTGCATAGTGAGATAACAGAATACTATAAATTTAAAAATGATAAAAAGATGTAAGGGGCAAATTGCTACAATAAAGAAGTTACAAAACTTGAGAAAGATGTTAATAACAACAATTTTCGCTAGAGATAAAAAATATATCACTACTTAATATCAATAAATAATTGCAATGCTATAAAGAACAATTCAATATCTTATCTTATAACGAAATGACTGACCAAAGGAAAACAACACGCCTTTCTTACAAAAACCAAAGTAACATCTCAAACAAAGTCAAAGAGATCCTCCCATCACTTTAACAATCCAAAGAAGCATTCTCTGCATCTCATCGAACGTTTATTTGCGAAGAGGGTGCACTGCAACAAAAGATTTTCTTGGAAAAGGAGGCATCGTCGGCGGTCCTGTCCATCCAAACGAGAACTTTAATTGCAGGGGTCAGGCCGCCTTCCAGTCGTGAGGGGCACCGCCCTACCCCGGCGCGGTAGCACATCGTCTGCCCTTTCGGCCCCACAATTAAATACCAGAGATGCAGCTTTTATTAAAAGTCGTTTTGCATTTTTGTTCGGTAGATAGCATGGTATTATGTTGAACAATATGTTGTTAAAGATTTTTAATCAATTGATGATCAATGCGTATTAATATGCTTCTTTGGTTTGGAAAAATTGCAGATCCTTAAAATTTTGGTTAGAATTTGTTAAACCAAAATCCGAGGTATTGTGCTGTAATGCATCCTCTTCGCAAATAAATATTAGACAATGCTAAGCAAAACATCAAAATAATATTATCATTATGTGCATCATATATCCTAACATCATATTATGCGATCATATTATCACATTTATGTTTATGTATTTGCAGCAATATATTTGTACTTCACGAATCAAATATCCGGAGTTCATCGCTGCAAATACATAAATATAAATATGATAATATGGTTACATAATATGATACACATAACGATAATATGATGCGCATAAATATGATCAAAAATGTACTGGATTCAATAAAAATATTTTTATTTTTATTTCCAAAGGTAAGTTTACAGCACAACAGATATCATAAAAAAGAAAAAACGAATACAAAGAACAAGATAGAAACAAATGCCATCAGTTAATCCATCAACTTAAGTCTGGCAATCGAATAACGCTTCCATAAGGAAACAGGTTTGGTTTGGTTTGCCGCTGTGCAGTTATTTTGAACACACTTTTGGCTAATTAGACTTGGACCTACAGTTTAATTTGGATTTCGAACCACTCCCAAGCATCCATGCCACCGCCACGATTCGAACCTGTAGCCTGTGGTACCAAAGGGCAGAGCGCTAACCAATTGGACATCAGGCATAAAGAAACAGGAGGCAGAACAGGAAGCAAGGTGAGACATATTCATTTCGTCCTGGTTATCGCACATGAGACAGAGAAGGTCAGCAGCCAGTTTAATTCTGGGAAGGTGCTTGCAGATACAATAGTGACCACAATTCAGTAAAATATATAAATATTGAGTTATATCCAGACAAAAGATTTACTTAGCAATTTTCATTCCTGATTAGTATACAAGTATATATTTTTTTAATAAGATGTTCATTCATAAAAATATAAATCTCAAAAAGAATTTCTATTTAGTTTTTGCAAAAAAAAAAAAAAAAAAAAAAAAAAATCACTGCAGAATAACAAATTTATAAAAAAAAAAATTAAAAAAAATCTTTTTATTGAGAAATTAAAAACGGAATGCAATTTTGTGATTTGGTTTGATTTATTTTGTCGCTCTACGGTCATCTTGTGCACATTTACTAACAGACCGGGCTACAGTTAACAGACAAACCGGGCCCGGCTAAACAGACCGGGATCTACAGTTTAAAGTAGACTCCGAACCACTAACAAACATCCATGCCACATCCTGTAATTTTGTGAATAACAGAACCAATTTTAATGCTATGAAGTATTTTGTTATTACTCTTATTTATTAGCATTACACTACTCACTCATTCTATTTCAACATGTGTATGTATATTTTAATATAACAACCTTAAGTAAATGTGTTTTTTTTTTCAGGTCTGCATAAATTGGTGTTGTAATTCTGCCGAGATAAAATCACATGGAAAGAGCATTTTCTAAATCACGAAGAACGCTTTACGTCTGTTTAAGCTAACATTTCGCTAACCGATGGGCCCTTCGATAATACCCCCAGCCGATAAACGCACCCCGAAAAAGCGCTATCAGAAGCATTTACAACACCCCGAACCGTAAATCCCATTTTTCATGCTCAATTAAATACCATCCCATGAAATGACACCTATTACTATGGCACATCAAAGTGGCACAAAAAACCCCTCACAGTAGCTTCGTAATAAATGATGCCAAATTTGAAATAAAATATCAGTAGCACGAACAGACCTCCAGGTGTTAAATGCGGCTATGTTTCCCCCAACCCTGGAGAGTATTATCTTCTATTTTTTGTTAATAATCTCCAGTATTCCTTCTTATCTGTTGTTTAAAAGAACAACTGACGGCATGAATTAGGGAGCACTCATTTCCAAAATGTGCCCAAAGGCCTTTCGGTTCGAATCTGTAGATCGTGAAGTGCTGGTCACGGAAAACTCATCAACATTTTCCCTTCATAACCGTTAAGGTTGCTTCAGTTTTCTTGTTGCTGGCTGCTCACTTTTGGATCGTTTTCACCCCCTAACACAACAGCTTATTGCATTTTTTTTTTTTTTTTTTTTGGATGTCTTAATTGGTGGGATTTAGTTTTGCTGTTTTTGGTGGTGTGGTAAGCTTGCTACTGTGGTGGCTTTTCACCTGTAGTAACATTGTTGCGTGAGTTAACAAAAGCAACGCATATTTCTCTTGCAATGTTGATTTCTGACTAGAATCGCTGTTTCATTTGTCTTTAAAGCTTTAAATATCCAATATCCTTGAATTTTATTACATAATAGTCCATTATTATACCGAGTTGATAATAGTATCTCAGTTTGGCTTTATAGTATCTCAGTTTGGCTAAAATATACTGGATCAACAACAGTTGCTGTAAAATTAATTTTTTTGGATGTCTTTACTAATGATATTTAATCTTAATTGGTGAGACTTAGTTTTGTTATTTTGGTGATGTAGTAAGCTTGCTACTGTGGGTTGTTGGTGGCTTTTCACCTGTAGCATTGTTGCGTGAGTTAACAAAAGCAATACATATTTCTCTTGTGATGTTAATTTCTGACTAGAAACATACTTTAAAGCTTTGTATGTCTAATATCCTTGAATTTTTTTTCCCAATGTTATACCGAGTTGATGATGATATCTCAGGTTAGCGTTTCACTTTAATTTTTTTACAAGTCAAATATACAGGATAAAAAAACATTTGTTGTAAAATTAATTTTTTTTTAATGTCTTCATCGACGATATTTAATCTTAATTGGTGGGATTTAGTTTTGCTATTTTAGTAAGCTTGCTACTGTGGTGGCTTTACACCTGTAGTAACATTGTTGCGTGAGTTAACAAAAGCAACACATATTTCTCTCGCAATGTTAATTTCTGACTAGAATTGCAGTTTCATTTGTCTTTAAATCTTTAAATGTACGATATCCTTGAATTTTTTTACGTAATAGTTCAATGTTGTATCAAGCTGATAATGATATCTCAGTTTGGCTTTTTATTTGAAACTTTTTACAAGTAAAATATAGATGTTCAAAAACCTTATTCAAACTAATTTATTGGCGATACTTAGTTTGGGCTATTTATGTAATGTGGTAAGTTAAATATCATAAATTAATAATGGCTTTTCATTTGTAATATTATTGCGCAATAATTTCTGACTAGAATTGCTAGTTTATTCGTTTTTTAACTTTTAAGCGTCTGATTTATTTGAATTTTGTTACTTAATGGCTTAAAGTTATAACATAGTTGATGATGATATCTTGGTTTCAGTTTTCACCTGAAATAACGTTAGAAGTAAAAAAATGAAGCATCATAAATGTTTGTCAATAACATCTCTGCATTAGCATTAAAAAACTTTAAAAGATCCAACAGTGCACGTTATTACATTGGTAGTAGGTTGCTGTGGTGACTGGATTATGAATTTCTTTGTATTTCTAATTTTTAAGTTGTTTCATCAAAGAAAACTTTTATATTAATGCCTTAATTGGCGAAATTTAGATTTGGCGTTTCGTTGACGATAATGTTGCTTCAATTAATATAAAGTATTAAAAGTTTTAACTCTCTTTTTTCTGGCATTTTGCTACACAAAAGAACAGCATTGTATTTGCCCTGATTAATATTTTGAATTTATCTAGAATATTATTTCGATGATTATTAAATAATAAGAAATATATCAATAAAAGACAATAAAAATATAATGTTAAGACATTCTTATTTTTTAATATTTACTTTTTTATTTTTGTTGTGGTTATCAATTTATTAATTTTTTGCTTATCATATTGTTCTTGAAATCTAAAGTAATTTGTCTAGTTCATATAATATAACAATTTATTTCAACTTAGTAATATATTATATACTATTATTGTAGATATTTATCAGTTGAGGATATTATTTTTATATATCGTATTTTATAGTATAAAATCCGTAGATGTAGTGTCTCTAGGCAATTATAACAAGACTCTAAATAATTTCTGTAATTTCTAAGAAATGAATTTGAATAGAGATAAGTCTGGATCCTTCACAAAAACCTCTTTTGGAGTGTTAAATCCCACACAATTCAAGCCCTCTCCAAATTACAATTTACTAATTCGGCCCTACTAGTTGCCGAAGGGGAAGTACTTCCCCTCCAATCAGTGACGTCACACCTTCATTTCCGCTGTCGCTCTCATACAATTTCCGGTACGGTCGTGACTCGGGTGTGCAAAGAATTGAAGCCCGTGCCATGAGCTCAATTTACTTCATTGCTAATTGGCGACTTTTGCTTTAACTTCGGCGACTTGCAGCTGAGATCAGCAGTAAAAGCAAGATACAGGAGATGAGTTTTGGCAGGAAAGTGGCATTTAAAGGTCAAGAGGGAAAAAATAGTATCAGTTGTCCTAAGAAAACTTGGTAAATTGAGTTTGATAGTTTAGTTTCATTTTCCCTTCAAGTTGATTGGCTAAAATAGAATCCAGGCTCATTTGATCATATCTAATTCCAATTCCATTGATGGGCAATAATTTTATTGCAAACACTTTATTTTACTTACTTATCATTTGCGTTTCTGAATTGTAGATACTTAACACATTTCTTTTTTCTTTTGTAAAGATAACTCACGAAACAAGTTTTATGAAAGAGTAAAATATTTTGTCTATTCTTTTTGTTGTTGTGAAAGTCTGAAATTTAAAACTCAATTCTTTCGAATATCAAAAACTTTTCTTTTAATTGTATGAAATTTTAAGAACAACATTTTTATTTCGAATTGTATTTTAAAACATTCATATTTGAATATAAATTTTATTAAATGCTACCACCTATAGATATTTATTTTATAGCTGAATTTGCCTAAATAAATTTATCAGACCTTTAAAGTTTAAAAGTTCCATACAAACTAAGACTTAGTTTAAAAAATTTGATGTATCGTCCAAAAATAAGATGCAACACATGCAGTATCAATAAAAACACTTTTTATAAAATTTAGTTGATCAAACAAACATTTCTATAAGTTAGATTTAAAATAGTTAAGCAGATGAAGTATTCAAATTCATGATTTTTTTTTAATGCTATTTAAATGTATGCAAAATATGATATCTATACTGCTATTTTCTTGAAAGATTTTTTTTCATTTAATCCAACATTGTGATGAGGAATCAAAACATTTTATATAATTTCTCATGGGCTATTTCTCAATAGCCCATATTAAAAATCTCCTCACAAAAATTAAAATGCATGGAATAATTTAGTGAAAATTTATTCATGCGTTATTATGGCATGGATATGCAATTCGATACTATTGAAATATTAAAGGAATATTCCAATGGATATTCAATAGATATTCATATTCCAATGAATTTCAAATGGATATTCCATTTGATACGTTGTCACATTGGCATGGATATTCTACACCAAAGTGGTACATGAAAATATATGTACAAAAAAAAGAAGCTCAAAAGCATCTTTCATTTTCAATACTAATAAGATTATTGCGGAAAATACTAAAAAAAGAAACTACAAAGTATCCGATACTGAATAATGAAAGTTACAATGTTATGGAATATCGATGCCATAAGAAGTTCCAAAATCGTTCCATATGGCACCCATTTCAACCTTTCCTACTTAAAACTTCCCGCTCGCTTGTCTGTAATGGAAAACATCTTCCTTTTAGAAATAAAATCTTATCCTACCTGTTAACCGAATCTGCATAAAGTTTCCGCCGAAGGATCGATTAATCCCCGGGGAACGGGTCCAGGGTTACTTACTCTGGGCAAATACCTCTTTCTTCAATCAACAGAAGAAAAGGAAGAGGATCGTCTGGTGTCTGTTACTCCCGGCTAATTGTGTTTTGGGGGATTTCGGGGGATTGAATTACCAATAACTCCCCCCTGATAGGATTTGCATTTGATTTCGCTCAGGGGTAGTTAAGATCGATTGTGTAAGGAGCGGGATGGGGATGGGGGAAAGGCAGAAATTAGATTTTTTAAGGGGGGCGGGAGGCTGGTTCTGAAATTTTATAGGAAATATCTGTGGGAGTTCTGTACAGTTAGTTTATGAATTGGTGAAAAATTGTTTATGAAATACTTTATATATAGAAGTTATATAATAATAATAATAATGAATCATGGAATTGATGTAACCATAAACATTTAGGGTATTACTAAATATTTTTTATAAAGAGTAATTTTATAAAATTGTGTTTTCATATTTTATTTCGTTTAACCTAATTTGTATTACAGCACAGATATTATATAAATATCTCGTGCAAATGATTATTTAAATGGAAAATAACTTTATACTGTTTTAACAATAAATGTCTATTTAATATTTTTACATTTATTTAAATTCGTAAAATTTTAATTGTGAATTTTAGCTGATTTTATTAATTTGTATATTATTTTGCTCTACTGTATATTATTAAGGGTAGGATTTTTTAAATGATGATTCAACTTACAGTAAGTTTGGGGAACAAATACATAAATTTTTTTGTATAATAATTTTAGAGGATTTTTAAGAGGATCCAGCCAACTAACATTTATGTTATACAGAAAGGATCCAGTGAATCCTCATCTGTGCTATATAGAGAGGATCCAACCAACCATCATTTGTGTTATAAGGAGGGTATCCAGCCAACCATCATTTGTGTTATATAGAGAGGATCCAGTCACCCATTATTTGTGTTATATAGAGAGGATCCAACCAACCATCATTTGTGTTATACAGAGAGCATTCAGCCAACCATCATTTGTGTTATACAGGGAGCATCCAGCCAGCTAACATTTGGGTTATATAGAGATGATCCAACTAGCCAACATTTGTGGTATATAGAGAAGATCCAGCCAGCCATCGTTTATGTTATATAGAGAAGATCTAGCCAGCCATCATTTGTGTTATATAGAGAGGATCATTATAGGAAAATCACATGTTTAATGCCAGCATGATAGCAGCAGATCCAAGAGATCTATTTTTAAATATAACTTTAATTTTTTTGATAATAAATTAATCAATTTATTTTCCAGCGCATAATGCAATGCTAGTTACAAAGTAAATGAATAATTGTAAAGGAAAGTATTTCAATATTTAATATTTAAAAAAATGGCATGAGTTTAATTAGATTGTATTTGTGATATGATATTCATGAAACACATTAATTATAAGGGTAATTTGAGGTGAAAGTTTTAAATATTGTTCTTTTTTTAAGTGTTCATAGCAATTGTTTGAATATTCATTTCAAGTTATTTTACTAAGGAAAATACTAAATTATTCATGGGATTTACTTGAATGCGGCATATTTTTCAATGCTAATTTTTTTTTCCAATTACATTATCCTTAGCATACATACAAAGCAGCGAAATATGCAGTGCATACAAAATTCGTATTATAAATAAGAAACAAAAATTTTAAAAAAAGGGAATGAACTAAAGAAAAATAATAAATAAATTCACTTCCAGAAGAAGACAAAAAAGGGAAGAAGATTTCTTGGAAGGAGAAGAAAAGGAAAAAGAAAATGTGCAAAAGAAAGAAATCTGGTGAGGAACAGTTAAAAATCGCACAGGAAAAAGATGGGTGTAGGGGAAGAAGAATCCCAGGACTGCGCGTTTTATATTTATTTATCTCCTCGAAAAAGGAGCGTTGGCTCTCCGATCACGTCCTCTGGTGTCTCACTTGATGGCTCATACTGTTGAGGCTGGACCTGAATTAACGATTGGACGCCAATGGACGGTTTTGTTAGTTTTGGTCGGGGCCCCTTTTTATACTTATTTGACTTTTGATAGTGCTGGGTGCAGGGTTGCCACCATTTGAAATCCAGCTCTGAAACTGGCAAGCCCTGTTGCCAATTCAGCTTTACAATTGGCAAGCTTTGCTGCCTTAATGTGTTATGAATATAATATTTTAATATTAAAAGGCTTTATTAGGATTTTGTTGGTTGCATACGTAAGCATACTATCAAACATGATAAAGGCTCTATGGCGGAATTCCGTTGTTGTTCTAATGCAGCTGGTAATACAGAGACAGTTAATCTTTATGCCATAAGCAAGGGCTGTACCGCTGTTACTCATTTAGCACTACCCAAGGGGCACATGCAGCTGAAGATATGCTACCTACATCTATCTCCTCACTATCTCCTCAAACGTTCTACGATCATATTAGACCAGGACCTGCGATTTAAAGTGGATTGTGAACCATTTTCGAACACCCTGTTGAACCGAGCGCCAGAGAGCTAGCCACTCGGATGGGGGAATTCTAAATCTCGGAATTTGTTATGTAAATCTTAAGAGTTCGATTAATGTCTTGATTTAGATAAAAAAAAAAAATACCCTACTTCAAGTGCATTTCAAAATTTTTTTCAAGTATTCCGATATTATATAAGATTTTCATTTCAAAAGTATTCATATTTCATCGTAAAACAGGAACAACACTAAATGACTAAATGGCTTTTGACATGTGTTACCATACCAATGGTGCTAAACAGTTAGGGAACTTCTCTTCAATCACTTAAAAAGTTACAGTGTTAACGTTTTGATGTATCAGATAAAAGTTTCTGTTTAACAGATCACTTTATTTGGCTTGATATAATTGCATCAGGTTTGGCTTTATCGAGAGGACTTTCAGAAGTATCTTTCTGCATACGAGTTGTATTAGACAATATTCGGAAACCTTCAATATTCCTCCTTTACCAATATCATATTAAGTTTTCCTTTACCGATACCATATCGAGTTTTCCCTTGCAATACCATGCTGTACTCTCCTTTACCAGTACATACTATACATTACTAAACCATAATTACTGTTTGTACAAACTGAAGCAGTTTTCGACATGTAAGACGTATTAGACTTTTTCTTGCCAATACCATGATTTTTAAGACGATGCATTTGGCGACTTTTTGATCATATTTCACAAAGCGTGGTAACCCTGGTGGACAATATATTCGCTCTCGTATGGATGTAGGCCTGACCGTAAGTGCAGGCCAGCGTCCAGGCAACTAATCGAAGCCAATATTCCGAAGATTTGAGGAACGCGATAGCTGACGGCGAGGGGAGCTGATGCGGGGGAGGATTTGATTCCGATTTCCGGTCAAACCAGCCATTTGAATTTCATTATAAAAGGAGATATCAGATCCCGGAAAATGGTTCAAGAATTGAGACAAGGCGCTAGATGTCTAGAAAAGTATATCAAAGTGTCATATTATTTTTCTAATATTTCCTTAGATATCCGAGATTTTTAATTCAGATTACTCTTTCATTATTTATACATTCCCTTTTCAAATCTTTTAACCATTTAATGAAGTTACTTTGCTGTTACTGTTTAAAAACTTGCTTCACTTAAACACCTAACGTTTCTTTGATTTGCTTAGTTCGACATTAAAATTTTGTATATTTAGATAATTACTTTTACAAAATACAAATTTTTGCCAGAAGAAAAGGGTATTAAATTTTATTTTTTTATGTTAATATTTATATTCGAAATTTTGAAGAAAAAAACCTTTCTAAAGTAGAAAATCAAAAGTAGAAACATTAAAACCCATATTTATCCTTTATAGCTACAGAAATCTTGTCATATGTTTACTTCTGTGATGGGCAAAAACTTAATATGGAAGTCCCTCAATTAGGTTCGAGGTGGTGGGTAGCGATTATCACACCTCATATACTGATTGTGTGGTTTCAATAAGTTTAGCTTTCATGTGGTAACAGTGAAGAAGTGTAAATACATCGTAGTACTTCTGCATTCAGTAAAAATATTTAGGGACAAATTTATAAGATTTCTGGACCAAAGCAATTTGATGCAGAGCTTTTTGTGTTTCTAAGTTAGGAAAGTGCGATATTAAAACTCGTCAAGGATGGAACGAAAAGTGGGACTTTCTGTTTGATCATTTACTTTCCGTTCGTTTCATTACAGGAATGTTGATCGGTAACTCCGTGCACTAGGATAAAATAAAAAGATGCAACCCATCAAAACCGTCCAGATCTGAAACAACATATAACAGAACGCTAAAAACAAGGCTCGTTATCTTCCATTATAAGCGAGACTTCAATTGTTATTCAGAACTTACATCCTTTTGATGCCTGTCCACAAACTGACAGCAGTCATAACGTTTGTTTAGCGGTTATTTACTGTATAAAATTGTTCTTGTACACCGTATGCTACTACATCATCTTCTTTGTTAGATTCGCCAACTCCACTGTTTATTTTATTGAGATGGAGGTAGATTCCAATTCTGATTCTGATGGTGCAGAAGGTGGATTTTTAAATCTTTTCTTAATCGATATTTTTTGTTTACAGTTAGGAATTATTTTTTTTACAACTCGCTGAGATTTCGGCTTAGATTTCGCATTAGTATTAAGTTTGGTGTGCTTGAAGGTCTAATAATTTGAGCTGTTATTGGTTCTGCAGATATGAAATTTATATGTTATAGTATGTTGAAGTAGCAACAAATTTTAGGCTGTGCAGGAGGTAGCAGCTTAAGCTTTTGAAGTGGTGGACACATTATACCACAATATGTGGTACTGCATTATATCACAATATGTGGTACTACATTATACGACAATATGTGGTACTATATTATACGACAATATGTGGTACTATATTATACCACAATATGTAATACCACTTTTGAAGTAGTGGACACATTATGAAATAATGTTGTCAGTCATTACAGAAACAGAATTTAATGCTATCTATGTATAAAGGTAGCAAGAGGTTAAATGGCGCACGAGTCAAATTGCTTCTATTCGTGTGTGCTGAGGAGAGGAAAAGGGGGATGTGTACTGACCCTTGATGGAGGGCCCCTCCTTCCTCCAGGGGGGGTCGCCGTGCGCGATGAACTCCCTGAGCTTGAGGAAGGAGATGGTGAGTCGGATGATGGAGGCCTTGTCCAGCTGGGTGGTGATGGCTCCGGGCAGGGGCAGCATCTTGGCCAGCTCGTAGAACTCGTAGTTCTCCTTGCCCCGGCGGCTCCGGGCGGCGTCCCGGGACTTCTCCTTGCGCATCTCCAGGATGCTGTAAAGAAAATGTAGGGGAGAAGGTCAATAAATGTGAAGAAAAGGACTACATTTGAAATTGATAGAAAAGTAATTTTTTGTGTTTGTGGTAATGTTTCTTATGCCTGCATATAAGGTCATATGCATACGTGATATTAAGGTCTACTCCTTGTACATCTACAGGATGCTATACAAAATGTAGGAGAGAAGGTCAACAAATGTGAAGAAAGGACTGTATTTAAAAGTAAATTTAGATACGTTAACGTTATTAAAAGTTTTAACTATTAACTTTATAACTTTAACGTACCTAAATTTACTTTTAAATACAGTCCTTTCTTCGCATTTGTTGATTAATGTTTAAAGTACTCCTATATTTTGTTTTAATGATTCATATGGTATTAAAGTTTTGTAGAGAATTAGCTTGACAAAAATTCAAATTGATGAAGATCTTATTTAGAATTTAATCGATGTTTTCTTCTTTATGTTGAATATTTGATTAATTTTTTTGTGTAATTTCCTTTGTGCATTTTCAGGATTCTGCCCAGAAAAAAAAGTTAAAAGAGAAAGTCAATTAATGGGAAAGAAGGGCTTATAGGATTGAAATATACTGGATATTCGATTGATAAATAGAATTGAAATATATTGAAGTAAAAAAGTGATTATGATATTTTACGTTTTATTTTTTATTTATGATATTAATACATTAAGGAACAAGAACAAACTATTTTTTATTAAAAAAAAAAAAAGAATAAAATTTAATTTGTGCATTTATAAGAGTCTTGTTAAGAGAACAAAAAGGAACAAAAAAAAGTTTTACATGAGTTACGCAAATGTTGTGAGAACGCAACATCAGTCTAAAACGATTACTTAGCTCCATAAAGTTTTTCGACTGGTATTGATATCTATGAGAATAATTTAAAAGAAAAGAAAAAACCTACAAAATTGTCGAAAACGAAAGACTAATCTTTATAAAATTATTATGCGAGACCAAACATATTTTTTATCAGGCATTAAAAGAGATTTGTAAAATTTCTCACAGAAAATAGAAAAAATTAATGGTTTATCTAATGTTGCTTTTTCACAATATGGGTTAAGGTCTTACAGAGAATTAAGTGGACAACAAAGCAAATTTATTTTATTCAGAATTTAATCATAATTTTAAACTTTATGTTGGATATTTTTTTTCAAAATGTTGAATTTTAAAATTTGTAGATTGCAACAACTTAGAAAGTCATAAAGATGCACGGTGGATGCATACTAAACCATCCTTATGAAGGATAATTGACTAGACAACATGAAAAGGAATTGGGGTGAAACTCATTATAGTTTTAAGTGGTTCTAGTTACATGTCGAAAAGTACAGAATCCATAACTTTTTATTCCAATATAGCCATTCTCCTATCATGGCGATCATGGCTATATTCTTTCAATATAGCCCTGATCAGTTCAAGGCGATGCTATAACCGAAACGATAACTGTATAAATTAATCAAAATATATTTTCAGATTTAATATATTTTGTTCTGTTTGAGTTGCAAAGATGTCTGAAGCATCGATAATTGGTCAAACTTTTCCAGGTTTTCTCTCATATGAAAGGCAGACATGGGACAATTAGCCATAAAAAAAGTCCCCAAGGAAGGCAATGCCTTTCTATCATCACCCATAGGTGGTCTATTCATGGCAAATATAAATGGAATACGAGACCCATCCATGTTCAAAAAATTACAAAGTGAACTTTAAAGAACTGTGCTTCAACTTCAGAGGGCTGTGCTTCCCATTAATTTTTAAATAAATTAGTTTTTAGACAAGTAATTTGGATAAGTTTCTGTTATCTTAATGTATTAAAGAATTATAACTTAATTGAATTCCTTTTTTTTCATATTTAGATTCTCATTCAAAGAATCTTATAATTTGTTTTCTAAGTACATAAAATTAAACCTTTTCTATAGAACCTCTTAATTTGTTACGAAGCTTAGTTTGGGACATCTGAAAACCAAGTTTATTTTTTCTATGAATTTTATCAAGTTTATTTTGGGGTTTAGAGGAAACACAATTTACGTCTATGTAAATATTAAATATTTTTATTTTCAATGGTGGGTACAAAAGACACAACTGGAGCCATGCAGAACAAAACAATATGAAACAGCAAATAGCAACAGAAGAAAAGTCTATGGACCCATTCGGCTCCTAGCCTTCCAATATTCCTCCCACAAAGATGAGACAGAGAGCGCAGAACATCGTTGAAGGTTAGCATAGTCTATACGTTCCCGTAGGTTACAAAGCCTTCAGTAAGGATCTTTAAATACATTTATGCGGTGTAAATGCCTAACAAGGCAATCGTGGCCAGTTATGAGACGAAATTCCTGAACTACCTTCATCCTAGGTCAGTCAGAAAGATTTGAAATACTGTTCCACCAAGAATTTTTCTCCAAAAGCTCTTTATGTAGGTTGTTCTTTGGGATTGATTTATAAAAATACTAAAATATAAAATTAGATATCTCAAAATCTTTTTAATCAGATCTTTTACGGAAGTCATAAAATTGAACCTTATTTTAAAATCTCAAAATTAGGCTCAATTTAGATCAAGCCTTATTTCTTAAAAAAATTCTCTATCGTCCCCAAAAAAAACAGAATCTGCAGGGCAATGCTCATCGATTTCTATTTACGAGCAGAAAAGCGTTTTTTTTTTCTCTTCCCAAAAGAAAAAAATAAATAAAATAAAAAAAAAGGCTGACTCCTCGATTTTAACCGGAAAACGTGCCGCGAATACTCCGCTTCCCAAAAAACCGCCTCCTTTATTTATTTGCTTTTAGTTTTCCTGTACGTGTTTTTCCTATCCCCATCGCAAAGTGAGAGGACCGGGCAAACACAAAAGGTCGCGACAATGCCACTTCGTACACGGAATAGACTCGAGAAAATGTGAAATATATAATGTCCCTCACCCCCTTACTCTTTTCGTTTTTTTTTTTATCTTCACCCGAAAGCCCCCCGGAGTGAAAATGGGATTTTGCGCGTGCGGGGGTGGTGGAGAGTGCATCCGGGAATCTCCGGAATGATGGTTGGGAAGGAAATGCTGAATGAAGGTACATTTAAAATAGGTTTCAAACTCGTCCGCTGTAGAAACTAATTTTTGGGGTGGTGAGTGCATAGGTAATCGAATCAGGGGCAGATTTGCGGGGGAGGAGGGCGGAGGTGAAGAAAATCTCTTAGATCTACGAAATATTTTTTCTTTTGTGTGTACAATGTCGATACTGCCATGGGAGTTATTTAAATATCAATCCAACTACAAACTTATAATACCTCCATCATGTTTTACAATAGCTCAAATAGAAGATGATTCTCTTTGCATTGATAACAGATTGGCTTCGACAATAAGTGATTCAATGTGGCTTTGGAATATTCATCTTTTAATATTACAACTTTAAAAAAAAATATTATATTAAGTAAAGTACATAAAAAGTATTTAGAAAGTAATTAAACCTGTCAGTTATCAACTATTACTATAATGTCAAGTCATTGCTAGTCTAAAAATCTCTAATGGAGCATAAAACATGGTACAGAAATTTGGTAGATAAAAGTGAATTATTAGCAGGTTGATGTAGTGTACAACAGAAGTCAAATTAAACTAAGGAAAGAATCACTTTAACCTTATCTAAGACATCGCTTAAAATGCATTTATTACTTTAAACTGCATATAAAATGGTTATTTCTGTTTACGTTTACATTAGATTTGTAGTTAAAAACAATTTTTATAAGGCAATCAGCACCAAAAATATTTTATAACATATACAATTCAGTAACATATACCAGTTTTATAATATACACTGAAGTGACAAAAGTCATGGGATACCTCTTAATATCGTGTCGGCCCTCCTTTCGCCCGGCGAAGTGCAGCAACTCGACGTGGCATGGACTCAACAAGTCGTTGGAAGTCTTCTGCAGGAATATTGAGCCATGCTGTCTCGATAGACGTCCATAATTGTGAAAGCGTTGATGGTGCAGGATTTTGGGCACGAACAGACCTCTCGATGATGTCCCATAAATGCTCGATGGGATTCATGTCGGGCGATCTAGGTGGCCAGATCATTCGTTGGAATTGTCCAGAATGTTCTTCAAACCAATCGCGAACAGTTGTGGCCCGGTGACATGGCGCATTGTCATCCATAAAAATCCCATCGTTGTTTGGGTACATGAAGTCCATGAATGGCTGCAAGTGATCTCCAAGTAGCTGAACATAAGCATTTCCAGTCAATGTTCGGTCCAGTCACACCAGAGGACCAAGTCCATGCCATGAAAAAAACAGCCCACACCATTACGAAGCCACCACCAGCTTGAACAGTGCCTTGCTGACAGTTTGGGTCCATGGCTTCGTGGGGTCTGCGCCACACTCGAACCCTACCATCAGCTCTTACCGACTGAAATTGTGACTCATCGGACCAGGCCACGGTTTTCCATTCATCTAGGGACCAACCGATATGCTCACGTGCCCACGAGAGTCGCTGCAAGCGATGTCGTTCTGTCAGTAAAGGCACTCGAGTCGGTCTTCTGCTGGAATAGCCCAAGAAAGCCAAATTTCTCCGCACAGTTCTAACAGACAAGTCCCTTGTACGTCCCACATTGATTTCTGCGGTTATTTGACGCAGTGTTGCTTGCCTGTTAGAATTTACGACTCTTTGCAGACGTCGCCGGTCTCGGTCGTTAAGTGCAGGCGGTCGACCACTGCGCTGTCCATGGTGGGATGTTATGCCTGAAATTTCATACTCTCGGCACACTCTTGACACAGTGGATCTGGGAATGTTGAATTCCCTAACGATTTCCGAAATGGCATGACCCATGCGTCTAGCTCCAACTAACATTCCGCGTTCAAAGTGTGTTAATTCCCGTCGTGCGGTCATCATCACGTCAAAACATCTTCACATGAATAACTTGAACAGAAATGAAAGTTCTGCGAAAGCACTGCGCATTTATACCTGTTCTACGCGATGCTACTGCCATCTGAAAATTTGCATATTGCTATCCCATGACTTTTGTCACTTCAGTGTATAACAGTTGATTAATAGACAAGAAACTAATCAACTATTATATATTGTAAATTTATTATACTTTAATCTCTAATGAGATTAAAGGGTAACATTATATATATATAAGATGGTTAAAAATATAATTGAGAGTAATCTTGGCTTCATACATACTTCAGTAATACTTCCACACACAGTAATATCTCTATACATTATCACTATAATTTTAGGATTTTCTATTTATAAGGATTCTCCATAATTATCAGTTATTTTTCCACAGCTTTGGCTTAAAAATCAAAGTATCCATCATACATTTTATGCATTCTAAAAAACCCCATTAGCAATTGCTAGATTGTAACTTAGCCTACAAACTGATAGGCTATTGTATGCTATCTTGAATGTAGCTTTTTTTAATAACTATATGAAATGAAATTAAATATTAATTAAATATATATTTTTTATTTATGATATAAATAAATCAATTTTAAAAAGGAATTTATGAGATTATAACTATTTCGGTATCTATTAAACTATGATACATAATTTATAAATTAAAGCCCTTATAAACTAAGGTAACTTAAAAAAAAAAATCACTAAAATATTTGAATTATTGCAGAGGATATATAGTTATTTATTTTAAGAAGATTGTAATATAATAATTGAGTTTAATATATTTTATATTAGATTTTTCATGATTAAAATAATTTGTCAGTGAAGAATAGTAAACGTGCTTTCTCAACCTCAAACGTATTATTGTAAGAAAGCCAATAAACAGAATTTTTTGCATGAAGCCTATAAAATTTCATTTGAATAAACAATTTAATAAGACAATTGAATCACATCATAAGGTAAAATATAGATTTAATGATATTATTTATTTACAAAACAAAACTATATGAAACCATACCGTTTAAGTACCTAAACAATATTAAAGTGTTTGCTTTAATTTTACTTTTACTTTATAAAATATTAAGATAAAAGAATGCAATATATATTTCTTATATATCAATATATATATATATATATTATATATCAATAGTATATTAGCAATATCCCAATGATTAAATTTATATTTGTTAAGTATTGAAAACTTATTCAAATAAAACATTTCAAGCCAAAACGAACCTTGAACGAGACATTCAAAGTCCTTGAACGAGTCATTTAAAGTAAATACAAAAATATCTTCAACGTTTTAAATTAAAGTAGCACGGAAAGTTAATCAAAAAATAATAACATAGAAGTATCTCTTAAATTAAATTTTTTTAAATAGATTGAAAGTTTTTTAAAAAATAATTTTTTTTTGGAAAACAATTCATTTTATTTGCTTCCAATGTTCAGAATTAAACACCACAAACAATAAATACTCATGGAAAGATAATGCCAGCATCTTAGCTTGGATTAAACTTACACTCAATAAAACTTAAAAAGTGTTCAAGTAAAGTAAAAAAATAAAAATCGAAAGTTTTTCCTGACTGGCTTGGAACTTAAAAAGATTTCGGGGCCAGCATCGAATCGAAACTTAAGAAAACTGCTGAGAAAGTGTTTTCACATTCACAAGGAATTCAATCCCCCCCTACCATCCTTTCCCGTGAGAAAGAGATAGAGAAAAAAAATTGGTCGAAAAATATAAATAAATTGGGGATAACTTTTTGTCTCTGCTCCCGTTGGGTGACCAAAGTGACCCTTCCGATGCGCGTCACGTTCGAAAAGGGGGTCAGAACACCAAGAGGGGTGGGTGGAAATCTCTGGACAAGAAGCAGAAAAATAATAATGCGGACGATCCTGCACAAAAAGGAAAACAGCGGTCAATTGACTGGGTGGTAGAGGCTGGACCTGCACTATTTTTCAAGCCTTATAAAATCTTGCTTAATTTTAAACAATGGCTAAACAGTGGCTATTTATTTATTACTGAATTTTTTTTTTTTTATCTCAAACTTCATCTATTTATTTATTTTAATTTTATTTAGACTTTTATATTAGGAAATTTAAATAATAATGCGGACGATTTTTCACAAAAAGGAAAACAGCGGTCAATTGACTGATAGGATAGAGACTGGGCCTGCACTATTTTTCAAGTCTTATAAAATCTTACTTAATTTTATCAAATACATATGTTTTTGCTAAATAACAACACACTGAAACGTGTAAGAATATATGTAAATGTAATGGCTATTTATTTATTGCTCAGTTTCTATTTTTTTTCAATATCTCAGATTTCATATATTTATTTATGCTATTTTTATTTAGACTTTTGTGTAATGAAATTTAAGACGGATATTAGAACGAATTTTTCCCAATTAAATTTAATTTGTGTGAATAACCATTTGTTCTTCTTCATTTGCGCAACAGCCCCGTGTTGGACCAAGGCCGTTCGTCTACTAGCAGATTTCGAGACAGGAGATGTTTCCTTTTTACGGGATAGGATTGTCAACCAATGTTCTACAGTCATATTAGACTGGGTCCTACTGTGTAAAGTGGATTGTGAACCACTACAAACATCCATGCCGGAACTCGAAATGCGAAACTTACGGCATCGAGCGCCAGAGCGCTAGTCATTCGGTCATCAGGTCCCGAATATCTTTTTACAAATAGATTCATTCTGTGCACTAAATAATAGCAATAAAGAAAAAAAAGTACAACGCGATTAAGTATATATATATTTAAAATTGGTGGATAATGAATAAACTAGAGTAATATTTTCAGTTTTCATAAAATATTTTTTTTAATTATGAACTGACATTTTATTTGAGTGCAAAGGAATTATTAATATTTAAAAATTAGTGTGAGGTTGAATAAAGATTGAAAAGAGCGCTATGAAAAAGTGATTATTCATGAGTAAAAAAAAAGTGCTAATTTGATTTAAAATCTGATTAATTCCATAAAATATAATTGTTGGTTACAAATACTATTAAAATTAATTGCTGATTACATAAATTATGAAAAATGAAATTGAATTTTTATATATAACATCATGAACAAATCTAATTATTCCATTTATGCACTCTGATTTTTAGACCGCTTCAACAAATTCTTAATAGAATAAAATTAATAAAACTATTTACAAAATAAATAAATAAATTCATTTATTTATTTTGTAAATGGTTCTATATATGTTCTAAATATTTCGTTCTATTTCATGAAAGATTCCAAGAAAAAACAACATTCTTCAAATATAAACAAAGAAGATAGAAGGAAAATAAAATGGTCTGAAAAAAGAAACGAGGATTGTAAAGGAAATCGACGTTCACCATCCTTTTTCAATAAAAAGGTGGCAACACCCCCCCAATCGAGGACAACCCTCGCATTATTGAACGGAATCTAACGAAATTTTGGTGACCAGTTAAGACCGAAACATGCTGGGGTTTATCCGACACTCTTCTTTTTCTTTTATTTATCCAGGTTTTTTTCCGGGAAAACTCCCGCCCCCTCTAGGCTATGTTTAAATGTGAGTGAAAAGAACTGTGGAAGAAAAACCGGAAAAAAGCTTTTCCACCAGAGCTAACTTTTGTAACTTTAGAAAAAGGATGCTTCGTTGCTATTAGGTGGTCAGTTGGTGGTGTTTTAAGTTGGTAAATGTTCACATTCAATAAAACTTTTGCTACTTTAGAGTCGTTAAATGTTCAATTTCAATAAAACTTTTAAAATTTTCACTTTTGCTACTTTAGAATTGTTAATTGTTCACATTCAATGAAACTTTTAAAGTTTAATTTCTGCTGCTTTAGAATCATTAAGTGTTCACATTCAATAAAACTTTTAAAGTTTTATTTTTTGCTACTTTAGAATGGTTAAATGTTCACATTCAATAAAACTTTTAAAATTTCAACTTTTACTACTTTAGAGTCGTTAAATGTTCACATTCAATAAAACTTTTAAAGTTTTAATTTTTGCTGCTTTAGAATGGTTAAATGTTCACATTCAATAAAACTTTTAAAATTTTAACTTTTGCTACTTTAGAGTAGTTAAATATTCACATTCAGTATTATCTGTTATTAAATCTTTTTTTTTTATGAGATTGGAGATTGCGATGTGAAATACAAGCAATATTACATCAAAGGATAGAAAATAATATTTTCAATTACAATACAAAGTTTTAAGATTTACGCAATTTTAACTTGCTTAGTTAATGCCAATGCTAATTGGAAATATGAGGCTAATCTGTATTTTGGGTACTTCTTCTTCAGCATTGGCGCAACGGCCCCATTGTTGCCCAAGGAAAACAAAACGCAACTCATGTCTCGAAATCTGTTGCCCAGATTTCGAGACATGAGTTGCGTCCTTTTTACGGAGTAGGGATATCAGACCTTCGTCTAACCCTCTACAGTCATATTAGGCAAGGAATACGGTTTAAAGTGGATTCCGAACCCTTACAAATATCTATGGCATCGCCGGGACTCGAACCCGAAACCTGTGGTACCATCAGGCGAAATATGGGTACATAAATATTAAATTTCAACCCCTTTAAATTTTACAAAGCATTATCCTTTTTGCAAAGTGAAGAAATTTGCCCACGAGGGCAGCTTATAAAATGTGTTAGGCAACACACAAAAACATGTTATTATACAGACAGTGACTTTGATACATCGCATTTTACACTGGGATAGGGGAATCTTCATGATTTCCCTGAGGAATTCCCTAGCTTTTTCCTTATTTTTCTGTCTCGCGGAATTCACTTTTTCCCCCTTTTTCTTCAGTGAATAAAGAGTGTTGAATATAAAGAGGATATTCTGGGGAATTTTAAAATATATGTGTAGTAAGCACTCCTCTACGTTTTTTGTTTCCAACTTTGGCGTTGACTGATAGTCGGAATGAAGAAGTTCTTATCCTTCCCCGTATAAAAATAGTCTCATTACATGAGAAATGCCCTAATGCCATACATATTCTGCCCATTCATACATATTTGTAACGTATGAGTGAATGGTATTATGTATCATGTGCTAATATATAGGGTTTTCACAGAGTGAACTTTATATGATAGATACGTAAGTGTTTAATGGCTCAATTTAAAATTTAAAAATACTAGTAGAGATGGAGTATTTTTAGATAAATAAAAAACAGTTTTATGTGCTATTAATTCATAAATGCAAAACTCATGGAAAAATGTGATGAATTATGTCTTTTCTCAAAGTTTTATTTACTGCAGACTTATTTTTTTTTTATTTATTAGAGTTATCATATCCTTTTATCATCGTTGGCGTCTGGCATTTAACTGTACAACTATTTAATTGGAAAATATTGAACAAATATTACCAGCTTGGCATCATTTTCGCTCTCAGGATGACATGTTTGTATGTTACAAGATTTTTTTTTATTTCGGCTTATATACCGGTTTTGAACTTTGGGATATTTTTTGAAGAAAAAAAACCGTCTCGGCTTATACACGAATTGACTTATATTCGTAAAAATACGGCACATTGTGCTATATGAAATGGATTTGTTTGGACAGCCATCAAAATACATGAGCAATCAATATGTCTGTTACAGAATTTTTAAGCTGATATTCGTCATTAAATAAAACAAGTAATATAAAAAACAAATTTTTAAGTCAATTCCTTATTTTTTTCACTAAGTTGCAGAAAGTCCTTTATAAACAATTTTCATTCATTTATTTCAGTTATCTGGCGCCATCTATTGCTAGATGTATGCAACTTAAGTATAAAAAAATAAAATTAATTAATTAAGTTTATTTAATGAATTAATATTTGAAAAACTGTATTAACAACAAGTGTCATCCACTACAAGTTAAAAAAAATGTATTTGAAATTGAGTGGATGAATAAAAAGTATTTTATGAACGATTGAAAATTTGAACAAGATATATATAAGGAGAGTGTGAGCTAATAGAAGGAATTGAAAAAAAAAGTATAATCTTCATAATAATTTCCTAATGATGCTAAAGCGGTAAGTATATATTTTTATAACAATACATTAACTAACTTTGTTATATATATATATATTATGATTTTAGCTTATTTTACTTATAAAAATGTACAATGCTAAGGTAGATTTACATTTCAATTTTATTATTTTTTACAGCAAACTGCATTGCAAAACACATATTAAATTTTTCAAAGATTTGTGAAGGGTTCCATCAGGGGGAAAGTTTATAAAGCGCTGCGGTATGATTTAGTAGAACTCCCCCACCTCAACATACGCAAACGATTATCCGAAACCCCCCTTTTTGCTTCCATAACATTAGAGGGATTGGGGAATGGAACACTTTGGGGGAGGAAAGAGGTTCAACCAGGCCATTTCGCAAATGAGAACTGTCTTTAGAGGGGCCACCCGTGATTTTTACGATTATTGGCAGGTTTCTTTCCGCTATTTTATTCCAATTGAGGGGGGAGGGAAACGCTTCTTGTCCCCTTCCGGATGTTGATCGAACGTCTTTGGAGTATTCGAAAGAAAATCTCACCACCGACTTTGTGACAGAAGAACCAGTTTGCTGTTAGTGATCGATACTAGAGAAAATCTATTCAAAGTATAAAATAGCAAATATATATATTTATTTGTGTACTAAGAAAAATTTTAAAATTAGTTATTTGAATATATCAGCAATTTTTATGATAAAGTGAACTGCAAATATGGAAATGGATATTTCAATTATGGAAGAAAGACTGTTTTCATACATAAAATAAGTTTACTTTTTTTTTTATTTCCGTGTGAAATTTATGCTTATATTTACAATTTTCAGAAAAATAGATTAAATTTACATGTTGTTATTATTGTCGCATCCTTTGAAGAGTACAAGGGAATCAAATATCGTGGTACTTCCGAATAATATTGGCTACATTGATTGCCAGCTAGGAGTATAAATCTTCATCCGAGGGATGGCCCAGACAATAAATACATGGTCGCTGTAACAGCTGGAAAATCAAAGACATGATGCGGAATAAGTTCGACATCAGGGCAGTTGCCACATTTTTAGTATTTTGTAATGCCTCAGCAGAAATTTTCATATTTTTGTGGTGCTTCATCCTAAATCAATCGGATTTGTACAGAAAGAATAATTAATATTCAATACTGTATCTGCTTTTATCAATCTCATTGAAATGATTTTTTTTTATGTAAATATAAAGTACCATATATTTCCGAATATAAGTCGATTCGTATATAAGCCGAGAGGGCATTTTTCCTTCAAAAAATTCCCCAAAGTTCAAAACCCGTATATCGAAATAAAAAAAAATCTTATAACAATTAAATATATCGCCATGAGGGTAAAAATGATGCCAATATTTTCTAATCAAATAGCTGTAAAGTAAAATACCAGACGACAACGATATAAAAATTTATTCCGAAAATCATTTTCCAATAGCTGATTCTAATAACAAATAGTCACTTATTCATTTAACATTTAATTTATTGGCGGCGATTTAATCTACATCAAAAACAATGATTTATAAAAAAACAACATACAAAGTAAACAAATTTTGAAGGCTTTTTATACAAACGATTAGAAAAAAAAGACCTATTAAATAGAGATATAATCAATCATACTAACAAAGAAAATATTTTACAAATTGAAACCAATCTGTGTCCAAAAAAAGGATATTCGAATTTTTTGTCGGATTGCTGAGAATATCGTCAAATTTTTTTTCATCGATTTTTTCACACGGTTTTTACTGAAATTTTTATTCATACAGCGTTCCGGGTTCATGGACAGAGTATACAAACAGCTATTCCCTTGCGCTATTAGGTCGAATTTTCTTCAAGCAGTGCGTGGGAAAAAAAAGAACGAGAGGAAAAAAGAATTGATTTCTCGAATTGTTATTCAACTGAATTACATAATGAGACAGAACAACTTCTTATTAGAGAGATGAATACTCGAAGAATGAAGCTATAAACATATTGAATCTCAAATTACTGTTTACAAATACGAATGGAAGGAGTTTTTTTTTTTGAAGTACGATACATAATAGTTCTAATTATATTTCTAGGCTAATTATTTTAATGTGCCTCAAACAAATAGTCAATTTTTTAACAATACATATACAATACAGTTTGTTAAAAAATTTAATCATTATTACACAATATGTTAAGAGTAGTATGAAGTATTTAAAAAAATGAACAAAAACTACAATTATAAATAAAGATATGATATATTTTATTAATTAATAATCTAAATGTAATGGCCAACAATAAGTAAACTAAGAATAAATAATATTTATTTTCAGTAAATATCATTTACTGTTAGTTCACCTATTATCTGCAGTTACATTTAGATTCGTAATTAAAAAAATAGCATAACTTTATTTACAAAGGTCGTTTCTGGTCATTTTTTTAAATAATAATTTTTAGTATTATTTTATTAAATAATTTACAAAAAGTAAATATTTTTTTAAAAATTTATTAACTGTAGCGTACATTTAATACATAAATATGCATATTATATTCATTAATAATTTATTTATTATATTACAGAAATACTCAAATTAACTTAGGCGCTTCGCACTGGGGTGCTTATACACACACACACAGGTATATATATATATATATATATAAATATATAAGCATCCCAATACTAAGCGCCTAACTAAAATATTTAACATTTTATAACTAACATTCAGAAATAAATTAATGATTCATCAAATACTAATCATGAAAGATAGTAAGGAAAAATTTTGCAATTAGAATATTTAAATAATTTTGTGAAATTTATATTATACATGATATAAAATTCTTTTATTGTCTCAATATTACATGCAACCTCTAAAAATATTTGGAAAGAGTTAATTTTTTTATAAAAAAAAATATAACGTTATGTAGAACTTATTGAATACTGCAAATAATTATTTTTTTCTGGTTTGTTTCATTAATATTTATTTATTCTAGTTTAATCCACTAATTATTAATAAAAAAACAACAAGATGCATAATAAAATCTGCGTCGCCAAAAAAAAAAAAAAAAAAAAAAAAATGTCCCAAAATTTAGTGAACTGCAAACTTTTTAAAAGAAAAACTTGGAAACATAATTCCATCTTTAGAATCAGTGAAATTTATGTGTGTATATTACAATAAATGAATAAATAAATAATAATAATAAAACTGATTTTTCTATAAACATATAAAGTTAAGTTAAGATTACTTTTCGAATAAAAAGATTCGAAATTATTAACTTCACTCGGAAATACAAAGGTTTCCTGCTTCTAACAATCGAATGGAAATCAAAGGGAACTCTGTGGTTGCCCTATAAAAATAAACAAACACAGATGTGTCATTTCCTTTGCATAATAAACCCGCTCTTTTCGACAACAAAGCAGCTGCATTATAAATTCACAATCCTATAAATAAGACCCAACTACAAAAGCAATGGATTATCATAACACTTTTTTTTTTTTTTTTTTTTGCTATTCATTGTTGCGCATTGCGAGGGTTTTATTTGTTGGTTGCCATCAGGGTGTAGTAGCATTCAGCGACCAGAATTCCTGTCAATTTTATTTAAGGGAGTCACCATATTTTTTGAGAATAATGGGCTTTATTTTTTAAATAGGGGGATTAATCTCCTTAAATTTCGTGACGTAATTGTTGTGTAATGTCCATGAAACTACTGACTGATAATGCTGTTTTGTGTTTATGGGTTTAAAAGAACTTAAGTTATTTGTTCGAAAAGGAGATTAAGTAAATCAATTTTGGTTCACTGGGACAAGAAATGCTAGTTTAATTCATTTAATATGGTTTATGGTGATATGTCACTAAAAACACTGGCCTAAAGTGAAAAATTGCATTTATGTATAAAGGGTTAATTTGTATAAAATAACAAAATTTTTTCGTTAAAAAATATTAATACAAACTGTTTTGGTTCGCAGTTTAGATAGATAAACAGATAATGTTTGGATAATTACAGGTAATGTTTTAGACGGGTAATTTTAATCTGAAGAGTAGAGAAATATATTTTAGGAAGTTTATACATATATGAAACTGTATGCTAAAATTTAATAGAATGAAATTCTATTTAAAAAATATGTTTTTTATGTACATGTATTAAACTCTAATTGATCATTAGAAATTTTATCTTTAATTCATATAAAAGAAGATGGATTATTTGTTCAAAAAACAGATTACATAAAAAATTAAAAAGTAACAATTCATTAAAAAAACATAAAATATATGGAATGAAATGAAATTATTAAATTAAAACTATTAAATTAATAAAAATATATTAAACTATTAATAAAAACTAAATAAATTATCAAATAATAACAATAAATAAGCTATTATTATATAGACTAAACTATTAAATTATAATAAAAAAACCAATTAAAATATCAATTTCTTGATCTCAAAAAAAAACAAATAAAAAAAAATCACCAATTTACAGATATGTACGATTTTTAATTTATCTGATTCTTTTACTTTAAATGTTTTTCTAAATTACAAGTACATGCCATTAATGTTTCTGATATTGTTATGTTTTATTATTGTTTTTAATATGTTGTAAAATACATTAAAACCCCCTCCAAAAATTTTGAATTATTATAGATATTCAATGTTTTAATGGACTAAAAGTATTTAAATATTATTCTTAGCTCATCCAGATATTATTCGGGCCTGAATGACCGAGTGGCTAGCGCTCTGGTGCTCGATACTACAGGTTTCGGGTTCGAGTCCCGGCGGTGCCATGGATGTTTGTAGTTGTCCGGAATCCACTTTAAGCCGTAGGTTCCGATCTCATATGACTGTAAGAGCGGTATGGAGCCAAGCCAGACTTTTACCTACGGGTGTTTCATCACAACAAAAGCTGCCCTTTTCCCTTCCTGCAGGAGTAAATTACTCATGGGATGTCCGCCCGCACTGCAGGACACTGAGGATTAGTCATAACAGATGTCATTTTAAATTTATAACAAAAGCTTTGATAAATACTTCAAGTTTTAACTCCTAAGTAGATTAAAAAAAAATCATACGGTTATTTTGCACTATAATTTTTATGACTTTTCCGATGTACATTAAAATCATCTTAAAATAGCAATGGCATATCTAATGTTTGGCTATTTATTTTGGTAGTCTTTACATGCAAGCACTTTTATTTTTCTTTCGTATACACTGAACCTAATAAAAACAAAACTCCACTAACACATTAAGAAAAAAAAAGTAGCAAGTGTTAGCAATGTAATTTGACATAAAACAATAATCACTTAGATATATTACGTGAAAAGGATATTGTTACGACATAATTATGGTAACTTTAAAGCATTTTCTACATAATATAATCCTTTAAGCACTTTGACAAAGGCACTAACTGTTTATGGATATATGTTAGATTCCATTAAGGATGTGTTATTCTGCATTAGAACTAGAAATAAATAGCGATACTTAACAATAAAAAAATGAAATCACATAGTAGCAAAGTAATTTAGAATTAAAAAATAACAGCTTTTATATGCTACAGAAAAAAGTTAATGCTAAAGATCATATATAAATGCTTAAGCTTTAAGATCATTTTAGCTTTTCAACCGCAATAGCAATAAATATATAAAGGTAATATTCCCAATAAAAAACAGTCATCTAGAATTGTGAATATTAAGAAAAACACCTGTTTGAGCATCGATTTAAGCATCATTGGCAATTACCAGCTATAATGCAATGTTACGTGACATAGAATCAGAGAAACACGCTACATTGTAAAAGAGTTACGGAAATTAATACATTTCAACACATTTGCTGTCTTAATGAAATCTGTGCTCATGTTAATGCTCAAAGAAATTGTTTTTCACTATCATTACAACGACATTAATTCTGCTACTGAATTACGCAGCGAATTCGAACGCTGCGAAGAATTGACACATTTTAGAACCTCGCGCTGCAGAATCAAAGAGCAGGTGTTTTGTGCAGAAAGATAGCCATTTCTGTTTTTGTTCGAAAGAGTTCGCTGAGTGATTCTTTTTTTTTTTTTTTTTTTTTTTTTTTGTTAATTTTTCGTGTTCTGTGAGCTGGGTGTGATAAATGGCAGCAATTATCCTAACAATGTTTTTCCATTGGCAGATGCGTAAAGGATGTGCACCAAGTTTCATTAGCGAAAGGGTTAGGTAACAAAAGGGTTAAAAGAGAAGACAATGCGCGAATGTTCCATTGAAGCGAATCGTTAGAATGGTAAATCGTTTGGTTGTCTGAAGTCATGACCCCAGACGATTTATTTTTAGGATTAAAAAAAAAAAGTACATTTTAAGCACATTTTCTTAAAATTAAAAATTATTTCCTAAGTGAAAAAATGTTTCATAGAATTTTTTTTCAATTTTCTAAATGAAAAAATGCTTCATAGAATTTTTTTTCAATTTTCTAAATGAAAAAATGTTTCATAGAATATTTTTTAAAATTATAAATTATTTTATAAACAAAAAAGTTTCATTGAATTTTTTTTAAATTATAAATTATTTTCTAAGCGAAAAAAAATGTTTCATAGAATTCTTTTTTAAATTTATAAATTATTTTCTAAGTGAAAAGATGTTGCACAGAATTTTTTTTAAATTATAATTATTTTCTAAATGAAAAAAAAGTTTCATAGATTTTTTTTTAAATTATAAATTATTTTCTAAGTGAAAAGATTTTTGGTAGAATTTTTTTTTTAATTATAAATTATTTTCTAAGTGAAAAAAATGTTTCATAGAATTTTTTTTTTAATTATAAAGTACTTTCTAAGTGAAAAAATGTTTCATAGAATTTTTTTTAGTATGATTTTTATTTTTATGAGTACGACTTGGCTATAAATAACTGATAAAAATATTGAAAAAATAATAATTTAAGAAGTATTTTTTTTTTCAATTTTTAAGCACAATTTAAAACTATTTTTTTTTTTTGCAAAATTAGCATTTATGTATTTACTTAAAATTAGTCCATACGATAAAAAAATGGTAAATATATCACAATTACTTTTTTATTGTTTTTACATGTTTACATTCTTTTGTGACGTACTATTTCAGTTACCATAGCTGCTTATTATTTTCAGATCACATGTTTCTCAATAATCATTATTCAATGAAGTTTTAAATTATTCTAGGGATTAGTATAAAGAATTATTTTTCCAATAAGATTGATGAGTTGTTCAATAAATATGTCCTCTCATAATATATTTTTATATATAAAAAAAAAGATGTAAAGCAGCAAAACTGGTAGTAACATTTCCATAACATGAAAAATAGATTGAGCAAATTATCTAATATACAAAAAAATTGGTATAGAAAGTTATTTTCCAGTTTTGAAGCAGATTTCGTTGTCAAATTCGCCAGCATACAAAAAAAAATGTTTAATTATATAAATTAGATTTTGATAGGCAAAAATTAATGATATTACTGTCAGATTTTGAAAACGTTACAAAGGTAATCATTTAAAATAAATGTTTTATAATAAAATATGCTATATAATTAATTTACTTAATTAACTTAATTAAGTAAACTGTTTTTCGACATCGATTTTCAAGGATATTTTAAATTAACATTTTCTCTGGAATATGTGTAATAAAAAAAGGTAATTTTATTAAAATTATTTTCCTCCTTTAATTTTTTGTTATTGAAAAGAACTGCTTGGCTTAAAATTCACCTTTTAAATAATTCAGAAAAACTCTTTTTTTTTTAACAACTTGTATCATTTTTCTTATTTACGAAACAAAAATTAATTGGTAATCCAATCATTTTGTTGAAAAGCATTAATAAATAAAAATGAATTTTCAATTTTATCTGATGAACACAGTCCTTCCAACAAAAAGTGATACAGGAATCTTAGTTGAAACAGTTTATTTTGATATATTTAGGACTATGTTTATATCAACAACTGGTATAAACGATAAAATGCTATAGATTATAATATTCACAATCTTCTTATATATACGCGTCTTTTAAGCATATTGAGGGTTATATTATCATTTAACGCCTTTGAAACTTACTATACGAATATAGGAAATAATGTGTAAATCAGAATTAGTAATTATAACATAAAAAAAAAACAGTTTCCTTAGCTCCTATTAATTGTAAATCTATTTAAAATTCAGCTTTATTACCATTAAAATGCATGTATTTTAATCACCCAATTATTTTTATGGTACAAAATCAAACGCAAAGGAATAGACGCTAACAAAAACATGTACTAAAATGTTCAAATGGTGACTTTTAATAATTCAGAAGCAGTATTATCTATAGATTTGCAATTCATTCAAATAATTGAAGGTTAATGTATTTAGTTGATCCACAACAGTTATATATAATCCATATCGTATAAAAAAAAAACCCAATCAATTTGGATTACATATAAAAAAAGGAATATATGCATTATGCTCAAAAGAGGATGGTGAAAGATCCAAATATATTAGTATTATCACTACATTTTAATCAATTAAAAATACATTGATATTGTTGATTATGATAATTCATCAAACGTACAATATTGAAAATTGGATGTAATTATTATTATATGCTAACACAATAATATCTAAAAATAACACAATAATATACAATAAAACTCAATAGTATCTAAAACATATTTAATATCTAAATATACACATTAAAACACAATAATATCTAAACAAATAATACCTAAAAGGCAGAAAATATAAATAACCATCTTTTAACCTGACGAAGGTTAAAAGAAGGTTAAAAGAACGGTTCTGAATCCCAAAACCTTTGCTGTATCAATCATATATATAATATTCAAATATTTGCAAAAAACCACAATAAATGATTACAATAAAATATGCGATTTATATATTCCATTCATTGGAATCATATATTTAACAGAAAGGAGCAATTCAATTTATACTATATATTAATAACTTTTTTAATCGATAATCCTGAACAAAAGAAGTTATAGTATATAACTGTAATTTTAACTATCTTTAACAATGCATATGAACTTACCAAATCTTATCAATATTAAAAATATCCTCTTTGTTATCTAATCTCACACACATATCACTTCTACAGACATTCACCTGCTACAAACACTTGAAAAACAACTTCTCACCACCCTCACAAAAAGCCAAATAACAAGGAAAGTTTATAGCAACTCAGTTGCTTCAGAAATCGGATGGAAAAATTACCATCCAGAGGACCCAATTATACCGTAGCCATGGCTTCTCGCTGTCAAATTAAATCTGCCATAAGTTTGGCCAACCATGTCCAAAACAGGAACGGCTAACGGCTTGAAACAGCACACTTTTTTGTTCTGCAGATGAGAGGAAAAAGCACAGACTGCTGAATTGTGCAGTGAGTTAATCCGTTGATGGCTAACTGTCTTATAATGACATGTTTAGGCCATCCGAGGGAGATTTGGGGACAAGGTGTCTTTTCACTGAGGGAAGAGAGGTTTGGTTTTTCTATTGTTAAGGTGGGATTTCTTGGCATCGCAGTGCTTGACAGTCGGTTATTATATTTCAATTATGGCGTTAGAATTGTTATTGTTATTATTATTTTTTTTTGTGTGTGAAATGTTGTAGTTGCCAGAAGGGCGGATAATTTAATTTGTAAAAAGAGATAAAGCTGTTTTGATAGTTTTATGCGTAAAACTGAAATCACAAGATGCATTTTAGAAAAGAAATAAATAACAATGCATAAAAATAAAACTTTACATAACAAATTCATAATAGCATCAATAAATTAGGAGATAAGGAAAATAAACGTTTACAAAAACTTACAGAAGCAATCTATTGTATTGCGACATTTAATATAATCACTATCATTTGCAAATAAAAATAAAGATATATATTGAGAATTCAAAACTCATTAATTATAGTTGAGAATGCAAAACTCCATTTTGGTAAAACTTTAAAAATGATACATTGTTTATGATTTTAGTCCTATTTAATTGGAAAATATAATAAGAAAATTATATTTCATTATAAGCATCAGTTTATGTTTGTTGAAATATTGAAATAAAAATGTTGCTTCAAGATTTTCTAAGGATTTTTTTTATCTTAATACATTGGTAGAGTTTAAAGTTAATCTATTGTACTTTAAATAATTTGGAAAGTTGCAATGAGTTTTCATTGTATAACTATTAAGTTGCATAAAAATAATGGAATTGGAATCTTTGCATTCATTTTATAAATAATCGCTCAAAATAAAGTAATGCTTTTTTACTTTTATAATGAATCAAAATCAATATTGGCAATATTCAACCTAGTTATTAGGTAGTATGGTAATAAATTAATTATAAAATAAATCTAATCCTCTACGACTCAATCTTAGTTTATGATTTAAATTATTTTGGACTTATTAATTATTATAAACTTTTACCTTTTTCATCGATTTTTTAATTACATATAACATATACACAATAACCTGTGTTAAACAATCTCCCATTAATTTACAAACAAACTCATTTAACAGGTCAATCCTCAAAGTTCAATTAGTTAAATTTCCAAAACACTTATTAAGAAATCCACTGATCAATTTTTAGGATCTTGAGGAAACCCACTGATCAATCCTAAGTTACGGATGGTTTCACAAAACTCCATATATGAGGCAGCCTATGATTCCACAGTTAAAAGTTAAATGAAATAATTTAAAGATTGATATGAAAATGTATTTTTTGTTTTTATGATAATTTGCTACTTTTATTTATCCCATGCGCCATACTTAATGTAACGAATCCTATACTTTTATGAAAAATAAAAAGGTCATTTAGTAAATTGTTTTTTTCATTATTTATTAATACTAAATACTTCACATGTGAACAATAAAAACTAATAGAGCTACCAGCCCATAGTCTCATTATTTTGGTGTACACAAACAAGCCCATCCAACAAGTCAATCTTCCCCGACCCCATAGGTGAATCCAGTCGAACGCCATAAAACACTCACTTAAAGGAAACCCACTAACTCGATCCTTAGTTACGGATTGCTTCACAAAGCCCCGATCTACGAGGCCCGTATGGATCCAAAGTCCAAGTTATGAGACTGGCGATTACAAGTAACCTTACGGTCTGCAAAGCAATGTATTTATGTTGCTTTTTCCGATACATTGAGATGTCACGTCTTGAGATCTTTATTAGAGAATCGCAATCTACTTTGGGAAGGGGAGTGCAGCAGTGAGTTCTGCATGGGAGGATGGAGGGAAGGTCTTTGTTTTCTTGGAGCACGGTGGATGAGCTTTTATGTTTGGACGTTGACTCGCCGCTTTGGATTTTAAAAAGCCATGTTGGCTGTCTTCATAAAACATTTTAATTTTCTACTCCATTGATGTGAGGAGTTAGGGCTCTTGGAGATGAGATGTAGTGTTTTTTTTTTCTCACTGGAAGGGGAAAAATCTTTTATTTTTTTAATTAAATTTACGGATATGTTCAATTTTTATATTTGTAGATTTTTCTATTTATTACATTGAGTGGAATATATCAGATAACTAATAGTTTAAAAATATGTGTGGATTGGATATAAATTTGTTTTATTGGTTAAATGTCCATTTAGAGGTAGGTTAGAATTTTTTTATTATTATTATTTAGCATTATTTTCATTCATTTTATACTATGGTGTGTATAAATATATTAATGGACGATATAGCTGTTATATGGAAAAATTGTTCTATTAAAGGAATCTATTATATGATAAGAATCATAAAAAAATTGGAATTTTGGGACTGTTTTACAATTTATATGTTTTGTTATTGTCTTTCGTAAGGAGATCTAAAATTCCTACAAAGTGGAATTCCTTATAACTATTCAGAAAATGTACTAAAATTTATTTAATAATAGATGACAATACATCCTTAATTAAGCTTCCAATGGAGCCTTAATTAAGAGGCCAATAGAGTTATTATATGTAAAAAAATTCTTAGGGAATCTATTATATAAAAAAAAATTTGGTCATGGTTTACAATTCATATATCTATTTTGTTGTTGTCTTTTGTAATGAGATCTAAAATTCCTAAAAAGCGGAATTTTGTATAGCTATCCAGAAAATATACTAAAATTTATTTATTCAGATTTATATAATCATTATCTCTTATGTGATTTAATATGAATCATTAGCAATTAAAGAGATTATATAATGAAACGAATCAAAGACACTACATGTATGAAAATATCATTCAATTATTTACAAGTAAGGTGAAAAGTCTTTTTTAGCGCTGGTGAGCCTTTCTCTGATGGTAACGATGTCATCAGTCGAGGATTATGGACTGTATGGCCAGGGGTCTTTTGAAGGATTCCTCTAAGGACTTTTCCCTGAAACCGTAACGGCTCACTCAAATATTTACGATGCCTAAGTCGAAAAGTTGAAATGAGCAAGTTTGTCAAAAGATGACTGGCCATCAATTTTGAGAGAAAAGTTTTTCTCATATATCCAGTCAAAATTAATTTCGTGAAAATATATTTGAAAAAAGCAGAATTTACAATATTTTCGTTTTTAAAAATGGCATAAAAATAACAACTCAAGTTTCTGGTAATGTTAAAAGAATAATAATCGAAATAAAAAATATGTACTATCATTCAAAATATAAATTACGGGATGTACAGAATGTTGATGTGCAAATAAAGCTTGATGGCATAAAGTTTGTTTCATTTTTTTTAAAGAATAAAGTAAAATCAAGAATTCATAACATCTAATGCGCTTGCTAATTGTTGTTGCGATTGTTAATTATTGTTGCGATTGCTAATTGTTGTTTGAATGCGATTACTAATTATTATTGCATTTGAATGCGATTGCTAAATATTGTTGCAGTTGAATGCGATTGCTAATTATTGTTGCGATTGAATGACATTGCTAAATATTGTTGCGTTTGACTGTGAATGTTGATTAAAATGGATTCAATGAGAAAAAATCATTTTCTTTTTTAAATAAAATAGAATTATTATGTTAATATATATCAGTAATTACAAATTTGTTCAGAACTATTGAATAAAAATTGATGACAATTTATTATCATGATAGATAAATACAGAAATAATATTTTCCCTTATAAATTAGAAATATCAAAAAGTAGATGATTAAGATATTCGTAATTAACATGAAACATTATGCAACTTTATTAATATCTATCATTAATATTCAAAACATAAAGTAAAATTGATTAATTTACAATAAAAATATAGATAATAATTTTTTTATTGTTTCAATAGAATTAAAACCTCATATTATGAGCAATTTTATATCAATTGAATTTCTTCAAATAACTCATAGTGTATATATATGACAAACAGATTCGAGGTATTATATGACTGTGAAAAATTAAGCAATTTTATTTTATTAACAACTTTATAAATACAATAGAATTATATCAAAACAATCGAGATTTGAACGATAACCGTTAAAAAGCGGACTTGAACAAGGAAATTGTTTTATTTTCTATTGTAAATATATAACTTCCTGAAGTTGATGTATCAGTTACACTGTTATTGAGTTTCAATTATTGCAGATAAATTATTATAATTCTATGAAATATTCATAAATTAATAGCCAAATATAAAGACAGCTGTCAAAATAGAAGACAATTAGGTTCGAAGAACTTATTATACTTATATTTACTATTCTTTTTTACTCAAAGAGAACCAATAGTAATTTTTGAGGGTATTACGTATAGAAAATTGCTGATTTAAGTATTAAAAAAACACCATAATAACTTTTATTTATCAATTTATCAATTTCTTCGGAAATGTTGCAAGATGATTTTTTTATTAATCAAATATTTGCACAACAATTAATTATTGAACTTAATAATTTTGGACTTATTGAGAATTTTTGAATAAGCTCCTCTAGGAAAGTTATAAAATGATTTTTTTTATTAATTAAATACTTGCACAAAAACAACAATTAATTATTAGCCTCATTAATTTTGGACTTATAACTGGAAATTTTTGAATAAGCTCCTCTAAGAAACTTGCAAGATGTTTTTTTTTTATTAATCAAATAGTTGGACAGAAACAACAATTAATTATTGGACTTATTAATTTTGGACATACAAGTGGAAAATTTTGAATGAGCAATTCCAGGAATGCTGAAACACGATTTTTAATCACATTTACCTAAATTAAATTTTATAAATTTTGATAATTTGAATGGTTAAAAATTTTATTTAGATTTTCTCTGTTGACGATATAAGTAATTAACTAATATTGAATATTGACTTTACAATTATCAATATTTAAAAAAGTATTAGCTCTGATAATCAATTATTAAAGTAACAGAGCTTTTAAACATTAATGTAATGAATAAAATAAAAGGAATTAAAGTAATAATTTCACAAATTTACAATAAAAATTGCCCATATAAATTTATTAAATAAAAGGATTAAATAATTTTGCAAATAAATATTTAAAAAAAATTTAAATATCTTCAAAATAATTAGGAAAATGGAAATGGTATAGATTTGTCATATAAATATTCTGAAAATAATTTTAAAGTTGGAATACATTATTTAATATTAATAATGCAATAACTAATATTCCATTTAATAATCTAAAATAATAATATTCAATTTAATATTTAATATAAAACTTTTAATATACTAATTTTCGATTCCAAGCATTGGAATAGTTAATATAACCATTTAAAATAATAAATGGTTGTATAAATATGGTAATATTAGTATAGTTACTTAATTATATTATTATAATATAAATTAAAATAATAAAATATATTTTAATAATATTTGTTTATATAATAACATAATGCATAATTATATCGCGCATAAACGCATACATATATGATATTAATTTCTAATTTAGACACAAAAAATTAAAAAATCCATACGATCCTTCAAAATTAACGTAACTCTTTATTTTTAATCAAAAATCATTTTATTTTATCTAACGTAATATATTTTTGTAATCAATTATCTTACTTATCCAATTATCCAATATATTTTATGAGGAAGCAAAATAATAATGCATGTATGCAATAACAAAATATAAACAAAACATTAAACTGGAAATACAATTATATAAAAAACCCGAGTAAAAAATTTTATGTGTATTCAAAAAATTTACAAAAACAGACGGTTTTAATTTCTGCATGATAGTTTTAGTAAAAAGATATAAAAGTAATAATTATATATAATATAGAAAAATTGTAATCATCCTGGGAAGTATTTCAATACAAATATACTTGAATATATTTCAATACAAATATATTTAAATATGCAAATATAAGAAAATATTTCAATACAGATATACGTATTTCAATACAAATATACGTGTACGTATATGTATTTTAATTATGTTATTGGAATACATATTCCAATAACATAATTAAAACAACACTTCATTGGTATATATACGTTATTCGTGCATATAATTGTAAAGCCATGCAACATATTGTGTACCAACAACAGAAGACATTATTAGTTTGAGATGCTCCTCAAACCTGCAAAATAGTAAAACAACAACAAGTACAAAAACAATAGAACCTTACCCTTTCCCATTCTCGAACGCCCCTGCTGGGAATCCAACCCCGAACGGGATGATCCCGGGTCCAGACCCCGACCCAAACTGCCGCAACTGATCCTGATGGTACAATGTCAACATACGGCCCGTCTTTAATCGGCCGTCATGTAATGCATTAGCGCACTGAAACCCTCTTTCCAACTGTCTTCCGCTTCTACCACACCAGTCCTTCCTAGCTGCCTCGACACAGACTTACGTATTTGTGGCACGTTTATAGCAGCCGAGATGGGATTGTTGGGGATGGAATCACGTGGTTACATCAAATCTGCTTCTTCTTCTTCTTCTTCTTTATTTTTTGGTGTCCGTATTTATTTATTTTTGCTCGTCGTCGTCTTCTTTTGTGGTTCCAGGTTCCTCTTCTTGAAAAGTTGCAACGGAAGGTTTGTTTTTGGCCAAAGTGGCAATTAAAATGAGTTTCTGTTTTTTATTTATTGAGGAAAGTGAAGACAAGGCTTGGACACAACTCTTACCTATTTTTATTTATGGTTTGTTATTTGTTTTCTTACTTGTGTGAAGATTTTATTTCATTTAGATTGACAGCAGGGTCGGAGATTTATGGTATGCTTGAAAAAGAGATGACTTCTTGGAAGATTTATTGAGTGGATGGTGGTATTTTATGACAGTTTCAATGGCAAATCAGAACATTTTTTTCTGTAGTCTTGTAGCTATGTTTGGTGTTTTTATGGCTTTTTAATTTATATTTTAAAAAGAGTTTCACGTTTTTTATCATCATACCCTAGATATAAACGTGAGTTAGGGATTTCAATAACGAATTATTTTTATTGCATGGGAGTTGTATCATAATACAACAGTAAAATTTGTACCAAGCTTATCTTGAAAAATAAATATTTTATTCATTTTTATTTGTTTACTGTCAGTTGGAATTCATTTCTACATATATTACTATACGTTCTTATGTAATTTTTTTACCAAAATATTTCAGTTTTGTTCCACTTGTAATAAAAAAGACTATATATATTCAGTCGCATTATTTACAGCATCCTATGCAATATTGCCACTTTAAAAATTATTTTTCAGCTTGCGAATATAATTTCAAAAATTATTTTTATGTTAATAAATTGTAAACTCATATTCACAGGTTGAAAAAAGCAATATAAAAATCAACTGGTTTTAGTTAACACAAAAGATTTCATCTGATTAAAAACGAAACTTTGTCAACATTTTATGAATGTGGGTTTGGCAAAATTTGTCACCTTTGGAGTATTTTTTCTGTGAGTTTACTTAAATAATCAAAAGACTGATGAAAGGGTATTTGTTGATATCAATTACATTATTTGCATACGAAAACAATAACTAATTGTTTTCTTCTTTATTTGTAAAATAAAGTAACAAACCAACAACAACAACAACAACAAAAAAAAGATAAAAAAAAGCAACCAACAAAACACATAATCATGTATTGTTTTGTGTATCTAATACATATTTATAATTTCTTTGTCTGACTTGATAATATTATCTAATAATATAGCCACTTCTTCACGTAAAAACCTTACTTAAAGAAATTAAATAAGCAAATATTTAATTAAATGATAATTGTAAACAAAATTACACATCGATAAAAAAATTGCATCGTTTATTTGTTTTCCTCAATTATATTAATCTATGAAATTACAATTGATAATTTAAAAACACACAAATCAAATCAAAATACTTATTCAATCAATGTTTACAATCGCAGAAAATAAAATAATATAAATGCGAGATGATTTCAGACTTTTTTGTTTGATAATGATCAATTAGGTATAATTAATATTTACACTGATACTCATGCCATAGAAAACAAATAAGAATGTAGAAATTCAGAATCCTAAGACAAACTGAAAGAACAGGGACAAAAAGTTATTTTTACTAATCTAATTAATTACTAAATTGCTTAACTAATTTCAGAAATTAAATTTCAGGGGGTATTTATTGACGTATTATTATCATGTAACACATATTATTGACAGAAAAAAAAATTGAACATTATTTTTTGGTTTAATAATTACCCGCCGCTCTTAAAATTAAATAAAATAAAAACTAAAATTGACAAATTCATAAAAATAGAGAATATGCGTACGTAAACAATTTCAATCCATCTTCAGTGATTATCAGTGTTAATTCTAAATTTTTTTTAAATGCTTTATTGAAAGACTGATAATCGTTAAAAAATTAAATCAGATTTTTGAATTACTCTTTTCCAGTAATAGACTTTCCAATTTTTGGTAATAGACTTAATTAAATTACTGAAAAAGATATACAATAAATATTGCATTTCCAAATCACGCCATTGGAAATTTGAAGGACATTCCATCAATGCTACAAAGTGTGCATTGGATAGTTTTGTATCAAAAGCATTTTTCAGAAGGTATCTATTGACATATTATTATCATGTAACACATATCATAGACAGAAAAAAAATTGCACAATTTTTTGGGATTAATAAGTTCCCACCGCTCTTAAAATAAAATAAAATTAAAATTAAAATGAACAAATTCATAAAAATAGAGAATATGCATTCGTATTGGTAATTACTGCAGATGGATCTAAATTGTCTAATTTAGATCCATCCTCAGCAATTACCAATGTCAATTCAAACTTTTTTGAATGCTCTATTGAAAGACCGATAATCATTAACAGATTAAATCAGATTTTTTGAATTACTCCTTTCCACTAATATGCTAGTAATAGACTTAATTAAACACATACTAAACAGGATATGCAATTTACATTGCCTTTCCAAATCACCCCATTGGAAATTTGAAGGACATTCCATCAATGCTACAAAGTGTGCACTGGCTAATTTTGTATCAAAAGCCTTTTGCCGCTCAACTACGAAGATGCGGCAAAAACTATAATTAACATTAACATCAACACAAAATAAAATTGGAACAATTCGAAAATAATTCTGATATTTCTTTGACAATGACTGATAAGTTTTGATTCAGAGTTACGTTTGAAGCACGTGTCATCAAGACTTGGAGGAATCATTAGAAAGTTAACTCAGACTCTCGAGTTGCCCTTTTCCCGCTAATTAGCCGAAGATTGCGATTAAATTTCATATCGATTTGAGCATCGTCCATCAATGTCAAGAAGTAACAGGGAATGGACATGTTCGGTCTTCAATTGGGAGTGGGAAAAAAAACATTTGATACTGTTGCCTGCCGAACAGTTTTTGTCTCTAAATTTTTGATTGATCTCGCTTGCTGCAACAAGAGAAATTATCTGGAAGCTCCTCACTGAATTATAAATTATCGTCAAGTTTGATCGATCGGAGGAACTGATACGAAAAGAACATTGAATGCCAATTCGGTTTCTCCAGCAATATTTGGCTGGTGGGAGTCACCAAATATTGTTTATAGTCAAGATCATGTGCTATCTAAATGGTCCAACTATCATTCATTAAACTTATATTAAAATATTACAAAAAATAGCTAATAGTTAATCGTACAAATGATAGCATGATTAATATGTTTTATATTTCATTTATTTACTAAATGCCTATTTTAAGTGATAAAAACAAACTAAAGGCTTCTTCTAAAGTATCAAATATCAATTGCAATAAAGCAATTCAATAAAGTATCAATTGTTGGATTTTATTATAGAAATTCAATACATTATTAATAATTACCTTTAATTGTATACAAATTCAAATGACATGAATGGCATTATAATATACTCAATTTATTCTAGTCCCAAAGCAGATGTGAAAAATGCTACTAAGTACTATTTCAATTGCAATTTTTCACTGTAGTTAAAAATTATTAAATTTCTGTGAACTCTTTATGTTCTCATCATTGAATACACACTAATTTTGATGCTGGGATACATAAGGGCAACTGAGTAAAGAATTAGGCATTTGTACCATTTGTGTTCCTTCAGAATTTGCATTTTACTTGTCCAGTTCATTTGTTTACTATTAAATAGTATCATTAAGAGAAATAGTTATGAATTAAACGTTTACAAGAAAGAAAAGGTTATTTAAAAACAAAAAGGTAAAAAAAAAAAAAAATGTGTGTGATAAGTCATTTACAAGTTTTTTGCAGTTGATATCCATGAACTTAGGAAATAAGTTTAATAGTAACATGAGAACAACTGAGTAAAGAATTTGGCATTTGTATAATTTATATTTCTTTGGAATTTGCATCTGACTTGTTTAATATTAAGTAGTTTCATTAAGGAGAAATAATTATTAATTAAACGTTTACAAGGAAGAATTGGAGAAAGAAGAAACAAATGTGTGAGATACGATATTTACAAATATATTGCATTTGATACCCACGAAATTATTTCCTAACTTTAGTAATAATATAATTTATAAAATCAAAGATATAACATATATATTGTATATCAAAGATAAGTGATTAAGTACATAAAGATTATTGGATTTTATTGCAATAATTCAGTACGTTATATTAATAATTATCTTTAATGGTATACAAATTCAAATGACATGAATTTAAAATATTATCACGTTAGACATTTAAATGCTGTAAAAAAGGTGTTCAGGCCAGTGAACTATAGTTCTCCATGGGTTAGGAAAAAATATCTCGTAGCATCCTATCTATTAGATAACTTTTAATAGTTAAAATCTCAGGATCTAAATTTTGGTTAATAGCAATCTAATTCTGCATTTAAATGCAATATAAATGTTGTCATATATTTTTATGCTATGCACGTATAACTTAAGTGAATCTTTAAAAAATTATCTTTAATGATATACAAATGGTGTGGTAATGGTATATAGTATATAGGTAGATATATAATTTCAATTCTTGCAATGGATGGGAATTTTCTAGATTAAGGTTAGTTGTAAACTATATTTATCATGTTATAATGTTGATATACATTAACTTTAGGACAGCTGGATAATAAATTCCTAGTGGGAAACCTAGAGAGAGGAACCTACATTTCAAATTCAATGTAAATGGCGAGAAGCTATATTTACAAACGAAAATGTGTGAGTTGGAATTTTATACAGATATTACATCGAATCATAAGCAGAAAAACAGATCGAACTGAATTCCAAATTATTTCCTACCATCCCGAGAAGATCTTCTATAAATGAGAGCAGCAAGTGGCCAGCGATGAAAGTCTATAATGCAACTCAATAAAACAAACGTATAAAAAGGCCATAAAGGTTCCGCTTTGCCCAGACGATTCGACATCATTCTCCCCCCACCCCCCGCCCTCTCTCTCACACCACCCAGACCTCCCTTCGAATCCTCGATCAAAAAAAAAAAAAATGAAAATTTTTCAGTGAAACACAAAAATAAAACCCACCAATAGGACCTGCATCAATCAAGTTTACTCTAGGGTCACCAGGGACAACCCCAAATGCTTCTCTCTCTGAACAACAGTCCGCACTTCCCTTAGTTCGGTTGATATAAAAAGCACACTCGCACACATATATATATATATTTATATCCATCCATAAGAGTTGTAAAGAAAACACGAAGTATGGCAGTTTGCAAGGAATATAAGAGCTGTCTGCGAAAAGTGTGAAAAATGAGTTGCCCCTTCGCTCAGGCCTCATCATCGAGAAGTGAGAGAAAGTTTATATAGAGATGGATAGATAAAAAGTCCGGTGCAACAGCGAAATAAGAGATATGTAATAAAAGATGTAATCCTCGTAAGGCCAATAGAGCTTTTTTCTCCAAAAAAGTTAAAAGAAGTTTTTTTTTTTTTTTTTTTTGATCGTTTGTTGCTCCGGGTCAGAAGTTGTGATGAAAAATTGCCGAGGCAGTGGAAGGTTTTTTAGAAGTAGAAAGAATCATCGAGTTAAATTGACTTTGGGAATGTTATGTGGAAGTTAATCAATTGGTATTTCTATAACACATGATGTTAACATCATGAATATACCATTTTTAAAACAATAATAATGCATTTGAGATGTATATATGTGTCATGAAAGATGGAAGCTTTTTGTAGAAAAAATCATCGCGTTAAATTGACTTTGGGAATATTATATGAAAGTTAATCAATTGGTATTTCTATAAAACATAATGTTAACATCATGAATTTAACATTTTAAAACAATAACAATGCGTTTGCTTTGTGTACGTGTGTTATGAAATTTATAAAGGCAATTAAATGCAAATTTACGAAAAGGTAGATACGTTTAATTATAAAATTTAATTTAAAATTATTTAGCTAATTAGAGATATTCACACTGAAAAGTCTCACAAAAATTTGGAGATAAGTTTATTTTAAGAAAATGTTTTCCCCAAAATTCTTCTTCCCATATTTGCGGCCTAATGGCCCTTTGATCATCGAATCCTAGTGGTGGCATGGATGTTTGTTAGTGGTTTAGAATCCACGTTAAACTATAGTTTCCGGTCTAATTGGCCTAAATTGCACAAAAAATGACAGTAGAGCGACAAAACAAAACTTCCAATATCTTAAAAATGTTTACTAACTGGACTAAAATTTAATAAAATTGTATAATATTTTTCACGGTGCTGATATGGAAGCCATAGCGATAATTATTTCTTGGTAAAATTTATTGTTTTACAATATAAATATTTTAGTGTAATTTTTAGATTTAATTACCGTTGCAAATTCTGGTTATGGCAAAGAATTCAGCAAAAATTCTTCTAAATTTGCGAATTTCGCAAGTGCATTGCTTAATTATTATAGATTTATTTTAATATTTTTTCCATTTGTCTATAATCTGAGACTTTGTTGAGCCTTATTTATGAATATTTTGCTTTCAAATATATTAAATGGTTCCAAAACACTTTTAGAAAATCATCGATTTTTAAATGGATTATTTTAATAGTTATTTTAATAAATGTAAAATATTACTCTATAAAATTGGGATGTTCATCTTTCAAAACTGGGATGTTCAAATTGTGATGTTCATCAGCAAAAATATATGTCATTGTTCAAATACAAGGTTATTTTTCTGATATCTATTTAATAAGAAATTTAAAATTATTTAATTAGTTTCGATTTGAGTAGGTGGCAAATATATTATAATCAGTAATTTGATTTACAATTTTTGTAATCAGAAACACCTGATATCTGTAAAAAAGAATTTTGTTGGCAAGTATATACTCGAAAATTGTTATGAATTTGACATCTATGCATTATTTATTAATTTGGTAATACATAAAAAAAACAAAAAAAAACGATATCTATCAATTACATGTCAAAAAAGAACAAAAAATTAACATTTTAACTTCTGTATAATTGTTAAAAAACAGTTCAATTTATCTCTTCCATAAAAGGTTACGCATAGCTTATTTTACAAGGTTACAGGAAAAATCTTGATGGAAATAAAAATGTAACCATTATGCAAGAATTTTTTTTTTTTTCCAAACCTTGTTCGAGACCTTCTATTATACTAATTTCTTCACCCAGAATTACGCTGGACAAAAAATTTAGAAGGCAAGTATGAAAAATTCTGGACTTCTTGAACAAAACATGGCGCTGCAGTAAGTGGACCTTCAATAAAAGTTTTTGCATCGTCAATTGCTCCAATTAGAAGTCAAAGGTCGGCGTTTTTAAGCGTGAAAAATGATGCATCCTTCATTAACAACAATTACAGGAAAAGCTGAACCGGTTCTTTGAAGGATCTTAATTACTGGTTCAGGATAGATATGCAGTTTATAAGCGCTTAATAATTCGTCGTTAATTTGTGACCTGTTCCCCTAACGAGACAGTTTTGCAGTTACGGTTGAATAAAAAAACTTGAACTAAATGATGTGGGACTCAAATTTTTTCCTTCTTTATGTGCAAGATATTTAGTTTTTGTCTCTCTCTCTCTCTGGGTTTCAATAGAAATATTCATTATATTTGTGTAGATTTATAATGATTGGAGTAAGCAGCCTTTGGGTGTACGTGGCGTGCCTTCAGAACTAAGAACCCAGTGACATCAAGAAAATTATTCGTAATATGAATGGAAATGAGAACGGTAAAGAGTGGCTTGATGGTTATTTTATTGAAATAGTTTCGGAGTTATTGGCTTGATTATTGTATGGAAAAACGAAAGCTTAGTTATGAAAGATTCAGTTTTAAGTTACATAATTTTGAGACAGATTTTTTCTCACATATTATAGATATATGCATAAATTACTTTACTATAGAGATAAATATCTATCAAATTTATTAGTAATTGGTGAACATTAAGAAATAACAAAACAGTGATTAAAACATTTTTTTCATGATCTGCTGTGATTTATTGTTATAAGCTTGCCCTCCATCGTTATAAGAGTGCCATGCATATAAACAAATAATGGTGATAATAATAACCCAGTGATATCAAGAAAATTATCCGTAATATGAATGGAAATGAGAACGGTAAAGAGTGGCTTGATGGTTATTTTATTGAAATAGTTTCGAAGTTATTGGCTTGATTATTGTATGGAAAAACGAAAGCTTAGTTATGAAAGATTCAGTTTTAAGTTACATAATTTTAAGACAGATTTTTTTTCACATATTATAGATTTATGTATAAATTACTTTACTATAGAGATAAATATCTATCAAGTTTATTAGTAATTGGTGAAACTTTAATAGCATGTGTTTTCTACACATGAAAATGCTTAACACTCTTTTATAATTGAAAATTAATGACATCAAAATTTTTTTGGAAAAAACGAAAACTAAAAAGTGATTTCATTTTCCTTTAACGAGACAATTTTGAAACTATTTGTGATTACAACATTTAAAAATATCTGCTAATAATTTTTTTTTTTTCATGATCTGCTGGGATTTATTGTTATAAGTTTGTCACCCATCGTTATAAGATTACCATGTATATTAAAAGTAATGGTGATAATAATAAATGACATCATAAAACGGTTGATGGTTAGTATTGGTAATAACTATTAAAAAAATGAACACAAAAGAGTTATTTGACATTATTTTCACAGTAATTAAATATTTAAAATAAGTTGGTTATTAGAAAATCCATGAAATGATCGACAAATTTTATTAAGAATATAAAATCCATATAGAGGTCTGAAGACAAAATGGCTAGCGCTCTGACGCTCGGTTCCATGGATGCTTGAAGTGGTTCGGAATCCACTTTAAACCATAGGTCCTGGTCTAACATGACTGTTGAGCATAGGGTTAACAACCCTACCCTGTAAAAAGAAACAGGTCTATATCCCCCAACATACCATCTTCTGTCTCGAAACTTTCTAGTAGTCAGATGGCCTTGGCCCACCCTGGGCTGCAGTACCAGAGAGTTAGTTAATTCTGTATAAAATAGCAACCGACTAATAAATTATATACATATAAAAATATCCATCAAATTACTTTGTAATAAGTTCAGATCTAATTATTTAGCTTGCTGCTATTGGGCAACACAACTGTCCATTAACATAAGTAAACTAAATTCATGTCAAGAATGGTAAAATAAAAGGTTGAGATGGGAAACACACTAAGACAAATGTTTCTAATACTAAAATAATAAAAGCTGTGATACGCATATTGCTAGCAAGAGTGTTCATTAAATTTCGTAATGATAGTTCACTGATGGTCTGAAGCTACCGCCATTGGACCAACAAGATAAAATAATGTATTCATATTATCTTAGATAATATGATAGAATAAAAAATTATGCGCAAGTTGGACTTGATAGATTCACACAGAAATAAAAGTCTAGTGACATCAAAGAACATTTAATTAGCAAAATACATATAAAAGATAATTAAGAAAAACACTGGGTGGAAAAGTCGACCTAACATTAAAAGGCGAGACTTGACAAGAAATATTTGTTAAATTTCGAGAGATTAATGGAAGTCTGATGATGTGAACTTGTTACTGTTGGACGTGCGAAGAATTTATACAAAAATATGGACTCAATGACACTGGAGAGACTTCAATTTACCATCGATTGAAATGTAATTGGAAAAAGATGAATAAAAGATAACTTCAAGGATATAATGTTTAAAAATTCATGTTTCTGTAGAAGAACTGGAATGACAATTTATTCAGTTAATAATAATATAAAATAGTAAATTTTTCCGCTCATATAATAAGCTTTATATGACTCAGATCAGTGTAAAGTTAATTTATAACAGTTATAAATGATTTAATATAATTTATAAATAATGAGTTTCAAAACAACAGACAGTCGATTCGCGTTAAACCGCTGTGCATCTGGCCATGAAAGATGGCAATTTAAAGATTTATTTTTTATTATTCAAATATCATGTTAAAGCGTCACTTTTCATGGCGACAGCTTAATGAAAGTCGATTGAACAACGATTTTAATCTTTAAAAAAACATTAATTGATTATTTCATTTCTATTAAATAAAATTTTTAAAAATTTTTTTTGGTTACTGGAATTTTATTATGATCGCACATTATAGCAATTTGGTATTTTTTCAATTTTTCTCTTTAAATTTAAATAATTCTAAGATTTTTATGTAATGCATATAATAGAAATGGGCCTGACGGCCGAGTGACTACCGCTCTGACACTTAGTGAAACAGGCTTTGTGTTCGACTCTCTTCGGTGCCATGAACATTTGTAGTGGTTCTAAATCCCTTTTAAACTCTAGGTTCCGGTCTAATATGGGATACTACTGTTGGAAGCAGGGCTGACAATCCTACCCTTTAAGAAGAAAACATCTCATGTATCAGAATCTGGCAGTATTGGTTTGGTTTGTCGCTCTACGGTTATTTTGTACACACTTTAGGATAATTACACCGGATTCTACAGTTTAATGGAATCTGGCAGTAGGCAGACGGCCTTGGCCCAGCATGGGGCGTTGATGAAGATATAATAGAAAAAGGCATTTTATGCATTATCTGGCATTAATTAAAATGCATGTCAATAATTTAAAATTAAATTCAGCTATATATTATTCATTACCTAATTTTAAATTAATCCATCTATATTATGTATATAAATCATTATATGTGTATATCAATGTATAATGATTATATATAATCATTTTCTATCAATGTATTATAAAGTAAAATAAGGTATAGCATTAATCTAAATAAAAATTAGGTGTTGAAATAGGAGAAACAGAAAAGAAAAATTTAACTAAAGAGACTGAAATAAACACTGGGAAATTTCTACTACAGAACATTAATCGTACATAAACATAAGCAAATATAAACAAAACAACACCTTAACATGGTGTCTGTCAAAATCACTAAAATGTGAGGAAGTGATTAAATATACCCAGACACAAATTAGATGCAAAATTTTCACGATGCATGGTTCAAAGTATCAAGATCAGGTGGGATTAGAATACGTATAATGATTTTCCTCATATCAACAGCCCATTTAAAAGTAAAATTAGCTATCTAGAAACACAGAGACCCATATGAAAATTAGGGAGAGAAAGAAAAATTTCAGACACCACAAGGTCGCGCGCAACTTCAGTAGGGCATTTCATTCCCACCGAATGTAGTACTCCATCCAGCCAAGCATACTATCTCTACAAGCAATTCTCATTTTCATTTCGCATTTCGGCCAACTTTCCCCAACCGAAATCGATTCTCTCTCCAAAGTGTAATGAAATGCATCGGGAAGAAAACACAAAAGAAGCAAAAAAAAAAAAAAAAAAAAAAGCAGTAAGGAAGGACCGGTGTAGGCGTCGAAATGACCGTAGGTGTAAATCAGTCAATATGGTAATGAGGAAAGGCCGCTCCCCGGTCATCAAAACAGGAGTTTTTTTTTACCCCCGTTTTCCCTATTGTCATTTCTCATGAGTGGTGACAGGGGAAAGTTGACCCCTGGGAGTTGACCGCTTCGTTCCCCCACTCCCACCGTGAAATTTCTGGCTTTCCCCCACCCCTCTGACTGTGGTAGAATCTTTTGGTGTTTCCCCCTCAATGCCATCAGGACTTCCACTTTGACTTTTGGTTAAAGTATTGTGGTGACTCGTGTAGGCAATTGGTTTTGCTGTTTTGTGACTTAGTGGCGTTCGATTCAAGAATTAGTTCCTGACGATTTTTTTTATTTTGGTTCAACTTTTTATAATTATACAAATTTAAGCAAAATTGTCTTTAAGTAGAACATGATATTCTTAATGGGAATTAATTATCCTTAAAAGAATCTTTATTGGAATTAATGTTCTTTAAAAATATAGTCTAGAAGTTTCTTATATAAGGTCAGCTCTGGCCTTTGATATCACAGGCTTCAGCTTCTTCGAATCCTGGCGATGGCATGTTTGTTAGGGTTCGGAATCCCCGTTAAAATGTAAATCCCCTGTCTAATTAACCTAAAGTGTGCACAAAATGACCGTAGAGCGACAACTAAACCATATAAGGACAAGTTATCAATGTTGTCACAGTAAAAATGTTATTGGAAATTGTAAAAATGTTATTTCTTCAATTGATGTTGAAACGACAATATCATACTTCAAATAGCAATTTATTTGAATTAAAATATATTTGATCAGGAAAATCCTTTATTTGAATTAAGGAACTTAGAAATAGGAGAACTCAGTTTGAATTCCAGTAACCAAGTCAAACCAAAATAAAAACAAATAAATATGTTAAAATGTCTCTTTATTTAAGAAGAAAGGAACGAATCTTTCAGATACCAACTTGGTGTCAAACAAGATATTGCGGTGACACCAGAAATAATAAATAGACTAAAACATATCTTTATTGAAAAAGGAGGGAATGAATGTTTCAGATACCGCCTTGATGTCGTACAAGATATTGCCGTAGCACCAGGATTAATAACTGGATGATTTTGAAACACGAAAATGGTCAATAAGTTTTGTAAGTTCGTGGACCAATGCATAGAATTGTAATTGTTCCAGCATTGAAAAAAAAAAAAAAAAAAAAAAAGCATTCCATCTATTTTCAAAAAGGAAAGATGCTGTTTAATAGTAATGTTCCTATTAAAGATGAATTCCCTCAGATAAGAAACAAAACAGGTGCCATTTTTTAAAAACCTCAAGACATCTACACAAATTTTTCAATCAGCCACTCATCGATATCTAATTATAATTCTCCGAGACGAAGCTGGTTTAGCTTTCACTCTCAGCAACAGTCAATTAACATTGCAACAGAATGACTTCGGTAGCCGTGAAACGTGTGAGAAGAGAACTTAACCCTTTGCCGATGACTTCTTTAACCTGCGACCTCATACCGTGCTGAGGAAAAACGCCACCGATTCATTTGCAGCAACCAAGAGTCCTTCTGCCAAATTGCAGCCCTGTGAGAAAATAACAATATAAAGGACAAAAAATAAGAGCTGCCTTTGTGGTATGGAAAAAAGAAAACTAGTAAGCATTTAAGATAAAGAGCTCAAGCATGCTTTGAATCTGTAATAGTGTTGATAGAGTTGGATTCGTGAAGGTTTATCGGCCATTTCTAATTATGTATATGGTTACATAGGAAAACAATCAGTGGTGCAGCAGATTACTTTGTTCTCTTCATGATATGTGGTGGTTAATGGAATTAAAACATGTGATTAGTTGTTATTATCTTTTAGCATCGGAATTGTTTACGGGGATAGCAACTTATAGTTTTAATAACACGATATAATATTGTTTAAAAATATCACGAAGTAGAACGTATTAAGTAGTTTTGCCAAATATTAATTAAATGTTATTTTAAAAATAATTCTAAGATATTAAAAATATATTTTGAGGAAGTATTAATTTTGCCATCTAATTAAAAATAAGTCCAGAAAAAAAAATCTTTTGAATGAATTACTATTGTAAGATATATAAAGAGGCTATTTAAATTTTAATTAAAGAATAAAGAGAGATATGTCTGCTTTATTATGTAACTAAAGAAAATAATTCTTTTAATCAAAAATGTCTATGAATTATTATAGATAAAACATTTGTAAATAAGTTATTCAATTTATTATTTTTTTCCCTCTAAAAGCAAAATAATTATACTGTAAAGTGAAAAGATGATCAATAAATAGCAAAAAAAAAAAAAAAAAAAAAAAAAAAATTTATAAAGGATAAAATATTTTATTACTGACAAAATAATAAAGTAATAAAATTAATGCTGTATTAAAATCTATTTTGGGGTGATCAAAAAAATATCTGCTTTATTATGTAAGTAAAGAAAATAATTTCTTTAATCAAAAATATTTTCTATGAATCATTATAGATAAAAAATTTGTAACTAAGTTATTCAATTTATTATTTTTTTCCTCAAAAAGCAAAATAATTATACTGTAAATCGAAACAGCGATCAATAAACAGCGGAAAAAAAAATGTTATAAAAGATAAAATATTTTATTATTGAAAAAATAATAAAGTAGCAGAATTAATGCTGTATTAAAATTAATTTTGGAGGAAAACATGATGGTTATTATAATTAATTTATTAGATTAATATCATTCATAGTTAACAAAGTAATAAACTGAATTTTATTATTCCAAAGTGTTATCATTAATATTAATGAATTAACGATAACAATGAAACACAATTGAAATTGGAATAAAAATTACAATTTTTAGTTGTTTCAGAAAAAATAATTACCTATTTTTTTTAACTTCTTGAAACATTATATGAATCATAGTCGTTTTAAACACAAAAACCATGAATGAATTTTAAAAAATCAATATTACTTTTGAAGAAATATCAGGATTACGAAGTTTCTTAGTTAGGCATGCGTTAGAAGTTCTCGTTTATACATTCACAAAAAAAAAAAAAAAAAAAAAAAAAAAAAAAAAATTTGATAATAATAATAATAAGAATAATAATAAAAAAAATAATAAAAATAAAAAATAAAAAAAAAAACTATTCCAATAATAATTGTAGGACATCGCAGATATTCTCATCTCTTGAGAATGTTATAGTTATAGGTTCTAAAAAAAATTTTGTGTTTACAGTGCATAAATACTAAAACAATTTTTGTGTCATAAATCATACACAAATACTTTCAATACACAATATTTTTTAAATTCAATTTTTTTTTTGTATTATTGTAGAAAGTGAAAAAAAAAAAAAAAAAATTCCAACCTAGATTGGCTTTATCGGTTTAGAAGCTAGCCAATTTAATGATATGATCACTCATGCCTGTCTCAAACCAGGAAATTACAAATTCTTATTTTAAAATACTCCAAACAGTTTTAATTTCACCAACAGCAAAATTCCATTCGCTTTCCAAAATCAAAAATAAAAAAATTAAAAGGGCTTATCAACAACACACAGTTCGGAGATATCCATCGCTATCCTTAAATAAATAACTACTCACTTAAATGATCGATGATCGCATACCGAGTTACTCGTATCGATATAAATATATCGATTAGTAACCCTTTGGTTACAGCAATTTCTACAAAAACCCTTTGAAAATCTACGGAAGCGAAACATAAGCGCACAGCCCACCAATCCATCACAGTGCCTCAGACCGCAGATTAATGCACATAATTCGGGGTTTGGGGCGGACATGAAAGTTCTTTTTTTCCCTTCCCTTGCAAAGAGGTGTTTTCAAACGATATTAAAGAAGGGTGGAGTGTAAAGCATGGTTAGAAGGTGTATTAAAAATGTAAAGGGTTTCAATTGCCGGGATTTCGCTGTATGTAATAAAATAGAATATATTACGGGGTATGATATTTGGTGGAGGTTGTGATTTGGTGGAGTCTATAAAAATGGAAGCTTTTATTCGGGTTGAAGCCTGATGGGTATTCTGAAAATTTCCTTTCTTACTAACGAGCAAATTTATGCGGTTTAATAAATCTAGGACTTCCTACTCATAGGCTTGTAATAACAGGGCTGTAGGCATAAGTTTGATTCCCGTTAGCTGAAGGATTTGCAGTTATTGCTTAAAAGAAAGATGTTTTGATTTGGTTTGTCTCTCTGAGGTCATTTTTTGCACACATTAGGCTAATTAGAACAGGACCTACACTTTAACGTGGAGTCCGAATCACTAAGAAACATCCATGCCTCCGCCAGGATTTTAACCTGAAGTCTGTGATGTCAAAATCTAGACAACTAGCCATCAGGCCGCTAAAAGGATGATGAGATTCAGTGATCATAATACCAGCTCGGTAATCATATAATGCATCGATTCAAGATATTTGGTAGCAGTTTTTCAATTATACATACATATAATGGTTAATTATTTTTGAAAATTTTGTCATAAAATATAGCTCTTCCAAGTATGTAGAGGGATTCCCCATGAGGTGGTGTATTAACAAAATCATTCTACCTTCGTCTTAAATTCTACTTTTGGATCAACGACATCCCATGCTATTATGCATGCTACTATTAAACCCCGCCTTTCCTTTTTGAAAATAGATGAAATACTTTTTTTTTTTCAATGAGGGAACAATTACAATTGTATGTATCGGTCCATGAATTTACGAAACTTATTGACCATTTCAATCTTTCAAAATTATCCAGTTATTACTTCTGGTGCCACCTCAATATGTCATCGGTAGGGCAGCCACGAGATCTTTAAGTCACCTGCATTGTCAGGTTTGGTATGGAACTTCTATAGTACGGATTTAATGTTATATACAACCAGACAATGCTACAAGTATTCTTAAACTGCGAGAGCATACAAAATTAAGAAACTGGATTATTAGTATTTTGGTAGCTACACCTTTATATAATGTTGGATTTTTATTGACGATAATCTGTATATTTCATTTGCAGTTAATCTTTAATTTGGTTAATTCTATACTAAACAGAGATTATTCGAACAGGAAAACAACCTTATTTAAAATATAATAATTTTTTTTTTTTTTTGAAAAAGAATAAGCCAAATATAACCTTTACAAAATTCATTAAATTTGTTTGTAATATTTTAAATTGGGCAATCCTTCTACCTTTACATATCAATCAAGTTAATTTGCGTTTTGATATTTGATATGCATAACAATTTAACTCTTTTTGAACTCTTAACTAAAACATATTATTTTGCAGACACGTAAAATATAAAGTAAAACAAAATGAAATAATAATAATAAATAAATAAAAATTTAAAAAGCTATTTCCTTACAAAAATATTTATTAATGTCAGAGACTTTTAAAAGAATTGTGATGGATCGGATACGAAATGAGACGCGCCTGTAGCAACAATTGTAGGAGTGTAAAATTGAAACTTATACCGTTTAATTTATTTTGCAAAAAGATTTTCTGGTTTTTCTCGTTTTCTTTCGAAATGTTAAAAATAACGAAAACAGAATTTTGTTAAAAAGTATAATTTATTGTTTCTATAGTATAATGAGAAAATAGAATATTCAATATTAAAGTTTTTTAAATTCAGTAGAAGAATTTAAGTACGTTTTCTAAATAAAAGATTTGCATACTTGTGTCAAATAATATTTTTGAATGTATTGAGATAAAAGAATAAATTCACTACAGATACTGTATAGAATTCGTTTAAATTATGGAAATATAGTTTACGGAAATTATAATTGAATTGATATGTATTACAAAATGTTAGTATGATACAAATTACAAAATGATGTTAACGAACATACACAAAAAATAATATTTGCAAATAAAAAAAGCATTAAGAAAAGTTGTATAATATGCAATTATTTTATGATACAGTAATATTTTCTTTATGAAATACTTGCTTTTAAAAGAAACGCAAACAAACCAATAAATTTTTAATTTCGAAATGACAATTTAAATTATCATATGGAGCCAAATCAGATTTCTACCTACGGGTGCCCCATCACAACAGAAGCTGACCCCCCTTTCCCTCCTTCCATATGATCACACAGGGTTCTTGAACTTGGTTTTGATGTTGCTGTCCACCAAATTGGATAAGAAACAATTTATCATATGATATATTGCCATTTTATGTGCTGGAGTTTTATGTACTAAAAGCTACTCTGTAATAAAGACACTATTATTACATTTAGCACTATTTAAGACGCCATGAAATCCTTGCAGAATTAATTTTTTCAGCCTTATTTCCTGATTAACCTTAATTATGAAAACTTTATTAACATGATTAGCCTTAACTATGAAAACCTTATTTCATGATAAGCCTTAACTATGAAAACCTTATTTCATGATTAGCCTTCATTATGAGCACCTTATTTCATGATTAGCCTCAATTATGAAAACCTTATTTCATGATTAGCCTTAATTATGAAAACCTTATTAATATGATTCATGAAAACCTTATTTTATGATTAGCCTTAATTATGAAAACCTTATTAACATGATTCATGAAAACCTTATTCCATGATTAGCCTTAATTATGAAAACCTTATTAACATGATTCATGAAAACCTTATTTCATGATTAGCCTTAACTATGAAAACATTATTTCACGATTAGCCTTAATTATGATAACCTTATTTCAGGATTAACCTTAATTATGAAAATCTTATTTCACGATTAGCCTTAATTATGAAAACCTTATTAACATGATTCATGAAAACCTTATTTCATGATTAGCCTCAATTATGAAAACTTTATTTCATGATTAGTCTTAATAATGAAAACCTTATTAACATGATTCCTGAAAACCCTATTCCATGATTAGCCTTAATTATGTAAACCTTATTAATAGGATTCATGAAAACCTTATTTCATGATTATGAAAACCTTATTATTATCAGCCTTATTTCATGCTTATGAAAACCTTATTATTATCAGCCTTATTTCATGAAAATAAAAAGGAAACAGTACTCTTCCACCGAAATCACCAAACACATTCAGAATTTATTGATACGTTCCATAGCTCAAATCGATGGAGGTGAGGTAAAAGTACTTATGATAAATCGTTTTACAATCGAAAGCAATAACGCATAAGATGGGGGAGAGAGATAAAATCGATTCCGAAAGAAAAAAAAACCTTCCCTACAGGTGAATCTTCTATTTTTGGTAATTCTATCCTTCCTAAAAGCCATTACTGCTCAAAACCACAGACGATACATGAAGGCCACAAATCCACAGATTTTTTGGATGAAACTGTTTTCTCCCCCTCTTTCCCAAACGACTATCAAATAGGGGTGGCTCAACCCCTTGTACTGTTATGCATCACTGCGGGCGTTACAATGGCCGAGTTGCCCGGTTGTTACAATAGTTGTTGCCGTTCCCCTACAGCATTAATAGCCCAGCCTGTATCATCAGAGGGGTCGTGTTGAAAAAGAATGGAACGTTTAGGGTACAAGAGGGAAGAAGGGGACATCCTTTTGCGGTTTTTAAATAAGTGCAGATAATTTGGGGCAGGGGTAGAGAGAAAAATGCGAATTTAAAAGCTTGTGGTTTGAGGGGGGATATTTGCATTGATTGGTCTGTGGTGATGGATTTTGTTTTATAATTGAGGTTATAATGATATACTGAAAGGTACAAAGACAGAGTTTCTAGGTTTTAATATAATTTCATATTATGGAAAAATACTTTCTAACAAAATTAGTTTTTTGAATTAGTTAACGAGGAAAGTATTTTGATACTCTTTTATATATTAAGTACATTATATATATAGACTCTCATTTTATCAGGGAGAGAAAATGGGAGTTAATTTATGTATTGGCAATTATTTAACAGCGTATACAAAACATTGAAAACTGATTAACTCTGTAAGGAAAGTCAAAACTGATGAAACAGATTTTCACTGAACCAAAAATATAGTTAGTTTATTTAGTCGCAAAACGATTTACACCATATATATTTTCAACGAAAATTAGAGAAAAGAGATATTTTAGAGATTTATATCTCTTTTCTCTGATTTTCGTTGAAAATATATTTGGTGTAAATCGTTTTGCGACTAAATAAACAGAAAAAGTGGAGAAATTTTAGAAGAAATAAAGAATCTTGAAAATTTTAATTTCAGTGATAAAGAGTCCATTCATTTTGACTTTTCTTTATAAAAATTCTTGACGAATCAAAGAATTAAAGTACCTAATTTTCAAGACATTTTCTATACTAGAACTAGAACTATACTAGTTTTCTAGAACTTCCAAATTATTTTCACAATAATCGATCTTCTGTAAACTTTTTGACCAAATAAGATAACTGATAACTACATTTTTTATAAAGATTGGCCTGATGGCCAACTGAGTAGGTCTCTGGCCTTTGGTAGAACATGCATCAGGTTTGAATGCTGGTCCTGGCATAGATGTTCGGAATCCACTAAACTGTAGGTCCCAGTCTAATTACCCCAAAGTGTGCACAAAACCCCTGTAACCAAAGTTATCATCAAAATAATTTAACTTTTCAAATATTTTCTCAAAACTCCTTTTGAAATATAAGAAAAGGCAATTTACATTGATCACTATAATGTTCAGAGATAATGATCCCAACACTTTTGATTTTTTATCCTCAAAATTATTAAAATGATCTAAAAACCCGATCCCTAAAAATTTTCAAGTAAACATTCAATTCCTAAAAATCGTTAACTCATGCATCACAATTTCCAACAGAAATATTCATTTTTCGAAATTGCCATCCCGTGGATTGATCACTGCGAGCGCAACCCACTACTGACGAGGTGTGATTCAGAGCCATTAATATGAAGCATACGCTGCTTGGCAGATGCACCGAAGACGCGGCACAAATTGTGGCACCTCATATGCGAGCACAGTGGGCCGTATCGGAGCGTGACGTAACATGGACAGCGTTGCTGTGGAAACGCAGAAGCCATTCATTTATCAATTCTGCAGGAACTAATATCGGGCATCGTGGATCGGAAGTATCAGTTGACAATGAAAAAAATTGGGTTTTTAAATGTGCCGAAAAATTAACTAATTAAATTGTTGACTGTCGATAATCTGGAGCCGAAATTAACTAATAAACAGATTGGAATCTATTACATAGAAAGAAAAATAATTTAAATATGATTTAATGCTAATAATAAAATAATTTTCATCAAATATTTTTCATTTATTAAAACATAGGTAATTTTTTTAAGCAATAATTGAACAAAGAACAAGTAATTTGAACAAGGAATTGAAAACGAGCCTTTTTGAAGGAGGCGGGAACAAGAAGTCGAAAAGAGTTATGTTTCGAAAGGAGTTTATACAAAATTGAATACATTTAAAATATATTCTAATAAATTATAGCGTAATATTATTATTCAAATTATAAAATTTCTCATGTAGAGCTTTTTTTTCCAACTACTTTATATCAAGACCAGAAGTGGAACGTTGGAGTCGAGAATCGAGCGGCATTTGGAGGAGTCAGGAGCAAGGAGTAAAATCGAGCCTTTTTAAACGAGCCGGGAGCATGGAGCCTAGAATAGAGCCTTTTTGAAAGAGCAGGGAGCAAGGAGTCGGGAATCCATCATTTTTGTAGGAGTCAGAAGTCAAGAATCAAGCCTTTTTGAAGTCGAGAGTCTGTTTAAAATTCCTACTCCCTTCTCTTTTATATAAGTAATTTTTATGTTTCGAAAATACTAGGAATTAATGTTAAAATTAAATGTTAAGGAGGCCATTCAATTGTTTTCTTAAATAACACAACCAGTAGAAAAGACAGTTACTGATTTAATAGTATACCAAGTAAGTTTTGAGATATTTTTCTCAGTACTAGTTCTTATAAAAATTGGTTAAAAAATGGTTAAATTGGTAATTAAAAATTAAATTAAAAATTGAATTTAAATTAAAAATTGTTTATAAAAATGGATCAATACTGACAGAAGATGTTATAGAAGCTATTCTATTACTATGGAAAAAAAAAAGACCGAATGTATTACAAATACTTATAAAATTTTTTGTGATTAAAATGCACTGTTTTCTTTTGCTTGCCTAAACCTATTCTATAATACTTTAAAATAGTAATTTTAATAGAATATCTGTATTGTTTGTATTCAAATGTTTATATAGCTTATATAGTCACTTACAAGGCATATTTGTACACAAATCTTATAGTTTGTGTACAAATATGCCTTGTAAGTGAGTACGAATACCATACTTTAAATTGTAAAAAATTTGTCATAAAAGAACTATTTTTTAAAATATATCCTTTCAATAAAAGTGATTGAATTAACTTCACCAATTTTTCTAAATCCACTATAAAGAACGATCTTTATGTTATTATGTAAAACTACTGAATGAAGTCGTTAGTATTATGAAGTAGTTTCAGTTATTATATAAAGCTACTGAATGAAGTCGGTATAAAAAATCTGACTCAGGAGTCGGAGAGGTTTTGGCCGCCACAAGCCCTTGGTCAAGACTTCTTTCAAGCCGACTTTGGCCCTTGGTTAAGACTAACCAGCAAATTTTGATTTTCTTAACATTTCAGCTTCAATTTAATTGTGTCAATTATATGCCAAAACATTACATAATTCCTGTGTTAATAGCAAAAATTTTTTAGAATGCAAATATATAAGATGTAGACAAAGATAATATGTTCGGCAAAGTAAACTTAATGTAGTTCTCGCATTTTAATTAGATGATAAATTTTTCGTTTGACTCAACAAAAATAAAATCCAAAGAACTGAATTTGCGTAAATCATAGAGAATTCTTCTTTAAAAAAGTATTAGTTTTTACTCATTATCCTATATTAAATTATATAATCTTGATAATACTAACTTATATAATCCTCTTAATTATACACTGAAGTGACAAAAGACATGGGATAGCTATATGCAAATTTTCAGATGGCAGCAGCATCGCGTAGAAATGTGCAGTGCTTTCGCAGAGCTTTCATTTCTGTTCAAGTTATTCATGTGAAGAGGTTTTGACGTGATGATGACCGCACGACGGGAATTAACAGACTTTGAACGCGGAATGTTAGTTGGAGCTAGACGCATGGGTCATGCCATTTCGGAAATCGCTAGGGAATTCAACATTCCCAGATCCACTGTGTCAAGAGTGTGCCGAGAGTATGAAATTTCAGGCATAACATCCCACCATGGACAGCGCAGTGGTCGACCGCCTGCACTTAACGACCGAGACCGGCGACGTCTGCAAAGAGTCGTAAATTCTAACAGACAAGCAACACTGCGTCAAATAACCGCAGAAATCAATGTGGGACGTACCAGGGACTTGTCTGTTAGAACTGTGCGGAGCAATTTGGCTTTCTTGGGCTATTCCAGCAGAAGACCGACTCGAGTGTCTTTACTGACAGAACGACATCGCTTGCAGCGACTCTCGTGGGCACGTGAGCATATCGGTTGTTCCCTAGATGAATGGAAAACCGTGGCCTGGTCCGATGAGTCACGATTTCAGTTGGTAAGAGCTGATGGTAGGGTTCGAGTGTGGCGCAGATCCCACGAAGCCATGGACCCATACTGTCAGCAAGGCACTGTTCAAGCTGGTGGTGGCTCCGTAATGGTGTGGGCTGTTTTTTCATGGCATGGACTTGGTCCTCTAGTGCGACTGGAGCGAACATTGACTGGAAATGCTTATGTTCAGCTACTTGGAGATCACTTGCAGCCATTCATGGACTTTATGTACCCAAACAACGATGGAATTTTTTTGGAATACAATGCGCCATGTTACCGGGGCACAACTGTTCGCGATTGGTTTGAAGAACATTCTGGACAGTTCCAACGAATGATGTGGCCACCTAGATCGCCCGACATGAATCCCATCGAGCATTTATGGGACATCATCGAGAGGTCTGTTCGTGCCCAAAATCCTGCACCATCAACGCTTTCACAATTATGGACGTCTATCGAGACAGCATGGCTCAATATTCCTGCAGAAGACTTCCAACGACTTGTTGAGTCCATGCCACGTCGAGTTGCTGCACTTCGCCGGGCGAAAGGAGGGCCGACATGATATTAAGAGGTATCCCCTGACTTTTGTCACTTCAGTGTATAAGTTTCTGTGGTTTATGCGTAGGACTTTTAAATTTCCTCCTCCAGAAATATATTATTTTTCGTGCAATTTTCAAAGTGAATAACAAGGGAAAAAAGAAAAGGAAATTTATAGTGCCGTTATCAATGAAATATTCTCTTTGATATACATACATCATTACAAAAATTCGTATCAATAAACAATAGTGGGTTTTACATAAACAAACAATTATTGTTAAATTGCTGTCTTTGTAATGGTATTTCAAATACATTAAAAAAAGTCAATAATTAGTAATTAAACGTTTCATCAATAAAACGATAGAATAAAATAAATTGAAACAATGTTGTAAAATTTTTTTTTTAAATTATTAAATATTTGCTATTTAATAATGGGTCTCATTTAGATCCCATATAATAATTAAGGCGTGCCAAATAGTCTGTAAGTAAGACATTTTTGAATACAACAGCCTGTACTTATTATGTCTCCCATGCCACCAGGAGCACATAAAAATGGAAACAAATTCTCCATTGTGGCCAAACAAATACCGGAATATTTCTGAAAATGGCCCAAATAAATTAGAAACAGGTCACCAGAATCCAAAAACTCAATCCAGTGGTGAGGTATGGGTGCTCATTGGTATGGCACACCACGTAGTATACCGATTAGAGACCACGGCATAATCAACCATTTTTGCCTGCACCACTCGACAAAGACCCCAAAATTACTTAATGTAATGAAAGCGACAGCCACTTTTACTACCCTCGGGGGGACGTCAGTGGGACACACCTTGTTCGTCAACCACCCCCATTGGAGGAGAGCTGTGTCACCAGCAGTCATTTGTCACCAAGTGCGGGTTCATTATTTTGAGTATATTGCCATACAGAGTGAACGGTAAATTTCAATGCAGTGTCTTGGTTTCAGGTGGTTGGGCTTTTTTATGTCATAAATCACTTACTTTTTTTTGGCGTTCGTTATGGTCCGTACGGTTTTAATTATGGTGTTGCTTCGCTTTTTTGCTGGAAATATATGGATTGGTCAGTCTAGCTGTCTATGTGTGTTGGATGTAAAGAAGTTATTCCACAATTCATGGTTAATTTTGAAATGCAGTAGGATTAAGTGGATGAGCTTGCTCGAATTCAATAATTGGGCGAATGTTAATTTAATGGATGACGAGCCATTGCAATTAATATATATTAAAATCCACGAGTTGGAGAAATATTGTTTTTTCTGTTCTTGAATTAAATTTTCATTGAGTAGTACGTTTTATATACAACAGCTTTGGTCAGTTACTTTAGTCTAGATGTTTATGCGTGCCAGAGGTAAAGAAGTTACTCCACAATTCATAGTTAATTTTGAAATGCAGTTGGGTTAAGTGCTTACTCAAATTTAAGCATTGTGCGAATCTTAATGATTGAATGAATTGTTCTACTTTTAATTACTATCTTAATATTTTGGTAATATATTTATAATAATTAGAAATCCATATAAAAAAATCCATCCAAATCCATAAAAAATACAAAAATCTATCATCCATTAAATTAACATTCGCACAATTATTCAATTTGAGCAAGCTCATCCACTTAATCCAATTTCATTTCGAAATTAACTATGAATTGCGGAATAACTTCTTTACATCCAACGGACACAGATAACTAGACTAAAGTAACTGACCAATATATATTTGCCATCCGTATGGCATAGCAAAATATTACGTAAACATGCTGATTTATTTCCAATTTAATTATTTTAAAGTCTCTTATGTTTCTATATGAAATAATTTGCAACGCTTTTTATTGAATTAAAATTGTATTCGCCCACAAATTCACCCGCATATTTATTATTACTGAAATTTGAAAATGGGCTTAAAGTCCTTTTTATTTTCAAGCAAATAGATACCTTTTCATGCCTGAAAAGGTATCTATATTATTATATTAATTAATAATATCAAATTAATATCAAATTAAATCAAATTATGATTAATATCAAAATAATATCAAATTAAATCAAATTATGATTAATATCAAAATAATCAATGATTAATATCAAATATCAAAAAAATAATCAGATCAGTCATTTTAAATAGAGGGTACATTAGAAGTTCCTCAACATCTAATGTTTGACAGTATTTCTACAAATGATCCAATCTAGCAGTAGCTCTAAAACCTACAGAAGTCATTAAAAAACATACAGAACTTTAGAGACCAATTGAATATATTTTATGTTGTCTTATTTAATTCACTCAACATCATTCGTCAATTTTTACGATTTATTTAATTTCACATAAAACAAACCATTTTACAAAATATAAATCGAATGAAAATTGGTTTTATGAACAAATGCATCCATCTCAAATGCAGAACAAGCTCTTTAAAATTTATGGACATACTGCAACTGACCCTAATGCCCTCTATGTGACCACGCAGCAATTTTTTTATTCTATTTCATTCGAAAGATTTGTTCATACAGATTCTGGTAAGATACTTTTAGATTTGCATTTTGATGGGATGGATGTAAGATTTATATAGTCGATATATCCTTCAAATGGATTGTTTTTATCAGCTTCCACCCCTCGAGTTCAATAGAGGGAAAAAACATTCGAAATAGGGGGGAGGGGGGTTAGCCCCGAGTCACTTAACAGCAGTGAATCCCCGAAAAAGATGACTGTTTAGAAATTCAATCGCAGCATCATTCGCAATCGGAAGCATATCCTTCAATTCATACGAGTAATAAAATAAAAATTGATTTCCGGGAACTTTAGAAGAAGTGGAATGAGGGTAAAAGGCTGCTGTTTATGGGACAAAAATTGCTGTTTTTCGCCAAATGAAACTTTCCACTAAAACAACACGGCTAATCCAACGTTGTAATGGTTGAACAGCAAAAGGAATTAATTAAATAATAGGGGGGTTAATTAAATTAGAATTAAGTATATAATAAAGAGTGACAAAAACAATCCATCGTCGGCATTTTGTATATTTTTGCTTATAACAATGTGATACAATTTTGTGAATTTCTACAACTTCATATACAAATTGTTTGATAGTATGATGACAAATTACGTACATTTTAAGAAAAAAATATTTTTTAATTCAATTTTTATATTCAACCAATGAACATACGAAGCTTGTTGAATAATTTTACAATAGAACCATCACTTCGCAGTAATATTTTTGTGGTACAGTACAATACGGTACAGTACATAGTTCTTTATTTCCTTTTTTTTAATGTGCGTTCATTGTTGAACATCAGAAGGCCAGACTTTTTCCTTTTTTTGGTGTCACAAAATATATAAGTGCGTTTGCTTTACTTTTTGGATAACAAAAAATGGACACGATCCATTCATGATTTTAAACGATGATTTTAAAACAGTAGGTTAATATTTACTGAAATGGATTTTCTTTCAATACACTAAAAAATGAACGTGCAAATTACATTAAAATTGGAAATAGCACAAAAATATTAATAAAAACTGTTTTCGATTGGACATTATACATTTTTTAATTGAATGAAAATTTTCAAAATAATAACCTTTATAAAAGCTTTAATAATCCCTCGAGCATGTCGAATCCGATGTTCTAATAGTTGAACAGCAAAGGTATTAATTAAATAATAGGAGGATTAATTAAATTAGAATTAAGTATATAATAAAGAGTGATAAAAACAATCCACCGTTGGCATTTTGAATATTTTTGCTTGTAACAATGTGATACAATTTCGTGAAATTTTACAATTTCATCCAATTGACAATTGACTACAAAGAGGAAAATTTTTAGAAAAACAATTAACATATTTGTTACAAAATTAAAAATAATTATGGTATTAATGGATATTTTAAACATTAACCTTTAAGCATTTTATATTTATATTTGGCAAAAAAATTTGTAGACGCAGAATGTGTCTTATGCAAGACTTAAACTCTTCTCTTTGACATTGAAGCTATTGTTCATTATTAAAATTAATGAATAGCCTGATTTATGCATGAAACTGAAGATTGTTACATAGAATTAAAAACATGTTTATGCGACGCAAGCTTATGTTCATTACTAACTGTAATTAACAAAATTTTATGATAATTTTTATTATATAATGAAAGGGTCATAGATGTGGCAAAGAATATTAGATGTTCATGATTAATTATTGTCTTAGATTGTATTAATATTTACATATTTATAAGGCAGAAATTCATTCTCTACAAATTATTGTGAACAACAATATGTAAATATTTGAAACCATTTTTTTTTTCTTTTTTTAAGAATTTCATCACAAAGAGATTGCAATTTCGTTATTTATTAGTAGTATAACACTTTAATTTCAGTGTTATCACAAGACTTATGAACATAATTTGTTATTAATTATCAACTTTAATTAATAATTTTTCTGCATTAGATAATTTTTATTCAAAAGCAAAAACAATTGATATGCAGTGATGTATTAATTAGATGCTATAACTTTTTATGAGATGAAGATTTTACATCAACATCATTTGTCAGCTTATATAAATATTTATAACAATGTTTCTTTCACATACATGTGAACTTCTTTTCCATAGAACTTTTTTATTTATTTCTTCTACATGCAAGGTATATTGTTTTCTTTACAGCAACTTTTAAAAAGAATATGATACCCATATAGAATTCAAGTGATTTTTAAATGAGTTATAACATGAGCTCCCAATAAGTTTATTATTTTAATTAAGAAGTTTTAAATGATACATAATAAATAATAATATATAATTATATTAATACATGACATACATTATTACATGATATATAATAATACATAATTTTGTAAAGTGTAGAGGTCAAAGCCTTAGAGCCGAATTTGTTTGTAATTTCATATTTTATGTGGTAGGTACTGATGAATTAGTTTATGAATCTAATGAATTTGTCTAAGAATAGCATAAACTAATCTGACGATAATGTTTAAGAACAACATAAACTAATTCATCAGATCACATAGAAATAGTGATACTGGAATATATTAATAAAATAGATATGAATTATAAATAAAATTTACTAATTTTATTTGAAACCCAACCCTGTCACATAAGCTGTTATTCACAAAAACTTTTTAATAACTAATTTTTTAAGTGTTAACTATTTCGTTAATTTTAGGTAAAGAGACAAAAATCTTCTCTTAGAATAATTATATATTCTTGATTAATTATGCATTTATATGGTACAGACATTTAACTGTATGGACTCATGGAAATATATGCTCTTGATATATTCAATTGTAACGTATAAAATATACAATCAATATATATTGTAGATTGTATATACAATGATATATACAATCAACAAGGCGTATACTCTTGGTTAATAATTTTTTAAATTTTTTAATAATTATAAATTTTATGTGGCACAAAAATTTAACACAAGTATGGACTTATTTGCCAGATCATGCAGATATTTATAAAAAACGGAAAAAAAAATAATAATAAATATTCTGTCAATAATCACAAAAATCAAAATATGAATTGTTTTCACTGTAGAACTTGTAAATTATATTTAAAAATTGCTTGATTAACGCATAGAATGCGGTTTTCTTAAAAGTAATAATCAATATTTCAAGCTACTATTTATTATTTTAGATTGAAATAATCAATATTGTCTGTACTATAATGAAGAGGTTAACGTCTTGCAGAAAAACTGCTTTGTTTTTGTGTTATTTTCATGTTTTATGGCACAACATTCAATATCAGCATGGTACCAGTCATCAACTCATGTAAATATTTGCAAAAATAGTCGTTCCACAGAATACAGAAATTGCAGAGTCCGCTACCGAGTTAAGCCCGCGTTTAGTGTTGAGAATTTCAATACGTTTTTTCCCCTTTGGGCGAAGTTTGAATGTTAAACGACCAAAAGGCAAGGGCCATACCCCGTTTCCGCTTTAATATTCTTAACTTGGGAAATACGTGATTGCAATTGTACCATGGGACTTTTTAGTGTGAATGTCATTTCTCATTGAAAAAAATTCACCCAGAGGTGCACGTAAAACTTTGGGGTTGCTGAACTTGTGCAGGAGACGTGATTGTGAATGTTTAGAGACACCAACCTTGATATTTGAATGCATTTTAAGTTTTCCCGAACAGTTTTTCATACATAACGATGAAGACATTTTCTTCTTTATTATTATTATTTTATTACATCATTGTTATTGTTCTGTCATCATAATTCATATCTTACATTTTCTGGATTTAAATCAACCACAAAATGTTTGCTTCGAAATTAGCTCAGGATATATTCTTTCTATGTTTTTGACGTATAAATTATTTCATTAAAAATTAATCTGAAGTTGTCAGTATTTCAATTAACACATTTTTAACTCGTTAAAAAAAGGGTTTTATACGGATTGATGCCTAAGTTGCCTAATAAAGCAAAATCTTTGTTTTGCCGCCAACGAATTCAAAAGTGCAAAAAAATTTTTTTGAGAAGGAGTGGCCAGATAGAAAGAGTGTTTGATTTCCGACCTATGGATTGGTTTGGTTTGGTTTGGTTTGTCGCTCTACGGTCATTTTGTGCACACTTTAGGCTAATTAGGCTGGGACCTTAAGTTTAACGTGGATTCCGAACCACTCACAAGCATCCATGCCACCACCAGGATTCGAATCTGAAGCCTGTGGTACCAAAGCCAACCATCTCTGGGGATGCTCGTTAAAAATTATGGTGGTATGGTTTAGTTTGGTTTGTCGCTCTACGGTAATTTTGTGCACACTTTAGACTAATTAGACCAGGACCTACAGTTTAACGTGGATTCCGAACCATTAACAAATATCCATGCATGGATTCGGACTTGAAGCCTATGGTAACAAAGGCCAGAGCGGTAGCCAATTGACCATCAGGCCGCTTCCGACCTACGGAATCCGAGTTCCAAGCCCGACAAGCGAAATTGTATCGAAAGCTTCTGCATCATGCCGGGAATGGACATGAGAAATTCGTAGGCCGAAACATTATTCTGTTCGAGGAAAATGAGAACCCACTTGGGATTATTTTCCAAATTATGTTGGCAAAATGTCGATAAATTTAACGAACCCTTTTTGATACATCTGGGAAACATTGTGTCTGTATTTCAAGGACAAAGGACCCTATATTAAAGTGCCTGCCATTCGAATACAACTGCAAAAATAAATCATTTATATTTTTGCCCACATAAACGATTTTACAATTAAAAGAAGTTGCTCATTAAGTATTTTCAGTAATTAATTTATAGTATGAAACTACATTTAGTGCATATTTAAATGCAAATGAATGTTCATATATTCAAATGAAATAAGTTAAGTAATTATTCAAGTAAATACAAAGGTATGTTCATTTTAGTATGATGCACTTATATTTAAAAAGAAATGTTTTTAAGTTTATAGATGCAGTTATTGAATTTATTTTTTAGTTTATTTCTCGTAAATTAAGTTAAATTTACGAGGAGCTTAAGTAATCTTATTTTATATAAGCTTAGTTTACGAGAAGTAAACATAAAAAAAAGGACAAGAGTAAACAAAAAACAAATTCTAAAAAATTCTAATAAATTTATGAAGAAAACGATTATTATTAAACAAGATCTATTTCTTAGAAGAAATAAATTATTTCCTTCATTGTAAGGTAGATTATTTAATAGTGAGAACGAATTAAATTGAATTAATCATTTAATTAAAATTACCGTAGTCAAGTTCAGAAGGCCAGTATGAGAGGAAATATCTCTTTGCTAATTTCTATAATGTTACAAAATCAAAATCTATGATTTCTACAAATTTAATTTACTTGTTGGTAATACAGGAAATTTCTTTAATTAATAACACAACCCTCCTCCCCCCAAAAAAAAAAAAGAATAATAAACGGAAAAAAAAAATAATGAAAAATAAAATTATATCTATACACAGATATTCTCCAACGAGAACAATAATTGTGTTCTGTACGAGATCATTGACTGACGAAGAAAAAAGTTTCTATTCTCACTGTTTCTATTCTCACTTCTTCCGTAATATAATGTCCAAATAATTAGGGTTAAATCGTTAAAATTTGCCATAAACAATATTAAAATAGTAAAATTCATAATGCACAACCTTAACCAAATAAAAGAAGGATCATGATAATAGTAAAAAAATAAAAAATATTGTACAAATAAAAGTTACCTTAGTATTTTTATAAATGTAAATTGCTCAACAAAAAGGCATAATAAAATTTGCTGCGATTTTTAAAAATAATTAATCTTATAAAGAAAGAAAATCTATTGGATTTATTAATAATAATTAATTAACAATTACTTCATAAAAAGAACTGGTTAATTCCGTCAGCCATTTCGTAAATCAAAAAATGTATTCACATTTATGCAAGAATTTCATTTTTAAACCTGTACACAAATTTCAATATATTTTAGAATAACAAGAACTAAATCTTGCTGAAATAAATCAGAAAAATCAATTATTTAAAAAATTAGGGAAATTTAGAAACCGCAGAACTGAATTACTCATTTCCTGTCGGAGTAATTTATATTGTTCTTTTTTTATCTCAGTAATAACGTAATTGAGTATTATTACAAAAGAGAAATTCCCTCAATTTACTTTATTTCAATTCTCAGTATCATTAAAGATACTGACACAAAAAAGGACTATATGTTAAAAAACTTTCTCAAAACAAAAATAATTGTATTGATCAAATAAAGAAACGAATTTAAAAAAAGGAAAGTATTTTTTATCCTAAATATCTAACATTATTTCATTTAATATGATTTCGTATTATTATAACGACTATAATAACTTAGACCATTATATTTGGCCTAAATAAATAGACATTTGTCCAAAATAAATTCAAGTTATTTTAATTAAATTAAATTCCGTTTCGAAAATTCTAAAGTTTTTTTTTAAGAATCATATTTGTTGAAAACTATGATGATTTGCAGTTATTGCTTCAAATCGAAGTCTGTAAAATGATTAAGTGTAAATGAAACTAATTAGAATTTTAAGAAATTGATCAAAAAAAAAAAAAAAAAAAGGCAACAATTTCAATTTTTTGAACATTATGTTATGTTGGGAAAAATATTGCAGAACATTTTTAGCTAGGTACATATATTTTTATGTTTTAATTAAATTAAATTCCGTTTCGAAAATTCTAAAGTTTTTTTTTAAGAATCATATTTGTTGAAAACTATGATGATTTGCAGTTATTGCTTCAAATCGAAGTCTGTAAAATGATTAAGTGTAAATGAAACTAATTAGAATTTTAAGAAATTGATCAAAAAAAAAAAAAAAAAAAAAAAGGCAACAATTTCAATTTTTTGAACATTATGTTATGTTGGGAAAAATATTGCAGAACATTTTTAGCTAGGTACATATATTTTTATGTTTTAATTAAATTAAATTCAGTTTCGAAAATTCTAAATTTTTTTTTTAAGAATCATATTTGTTGAAAACCATGATGATTTGCAGTTATTGCTTCAAATCGCAGTCTGTAAAATGATTAAGTGTAAATGAAACTAATTAGAATTTTAAGAAATTGATAAAAAAAAAAGGCAACAATTTCAATTTTTTGAACATTATGTTATGTTGGGAAAAATATTGCAGAGCATTTTCAGCTAGGTACATATATTTTTATGTTTTAATTAAATTAAATTCAGTTTCGAAAATTCTAAAGATTTTTTTTAAGAATCATATTTGTTGATACGCAGTCTGTAAGAAGTTTAAATGTAAAATGAAACTAATTAGAATTATAAGAAATTCATCAAAAAAGCAACGGTTTCAATTTTTCTATCATTTTTTTACGTTTTTGTTGGGGACAAATATTCCAGAACATTTTCAGTAAAGGTACACATATTTTTCTAGTTTCTGGCAGCACGTGATCATAAGAAGGTCAAATGATATTCAAACCAGGAACAAAGATTTTCGATTCCCTTTAAGGCCGTTGCTTTTGTTTTTTCTACATTCATCAACTTGAGTTACAACCTGGACACTCTTGACAAAAAAAAAAAAAAAAAAAAAAAAAATATCCAAAAAGATGCAAGCATGTTTTTCATTAACCACTGATTGCTATCTAATACGACCTCCATTATTTCAAACATCCTGTACCATAAAACTGTGCGATATTACCATCCCAGAATGCTAATTAAGAATAAAACCCATAATATAACTCATGTCCTCAAGTAAAAAAAACAGAACAAAAATAATAAAGTGTAGCTCACAATCCTTTCTAATGGCCAAGCATTTCAGGTGGCTTAAGGATTTAGCAATTCACGCCACGCAAAAATGTTCCCTGTAACTGTGACATGTCCGACGCCTACTGGAAATCCAAGAACTTGATTTGTCACTTTTTGAAGACGAATCATAATCCTTCTAGTCTCATAAATGTCTTCATCCATAAACACATTTCATAAGCGATTAGGATCGCCATAAATTGATTTTTTCCCCTACATTTTTTTTTCAATAAACTTCCCAACATTATTGCGATAATCCTGCAATTAAGATTTTCAGTATAGTGTTACTTAGAAATCTGTAGAATTTTCGGTTCATCAGAAATTTGGAAATGTTAGGAATTTCGGAACAGTAACTTAAAGACACTAGAAAGTAACGAAAATTGTTCAGTTTTGGTAGATTAATTTCATAAATGATTTAAAACTGTTCACAATTATATAATTTTCAAATAATTATATAGTTTCAAATCTGATATTACAGTCTGAGCAGTCTTATGAAATCTTCAGTAAAATGTTGATTGGAAATTAATCAACAGAACGGAAATTTCAAAATTTGGAAACAATTATTAGATAAATCAAGAATTTTCTGATATTGTTGTTGTTGTTGTTGTTTGTTGTCATATCTTCTGAAGAGTAAAAGGAAATCAAATATCGTGGTGCTCCAGAATTATATTGGCTATGTTGATTACCAGCTTGGCGTATAAATCTTTTTCCGGGGCATGGTCCTGACAATTCATGGCTGCAACAGCTGGCAATCAAAGACATGATGAGGAGTAAGCTTGACATCAGGGCAGTTACCCCATTTTTGCTATTTTTTAACGCCACCAGCAAACATTTTCATGTTTTTGTGGTGCTTCATCCATAATCTGGTGAAAATAGTAGCTGTTTTTTTTTTGTCAACATTTAGTTCTGGAATTTGGTATTTAGCTTTAATCTTAGAATGAATTATAAGTCTATGTTTTGCCAAGGCTTTTGAATCTGTAACGGAAGTAGAAATGACAGTCTGATCCAGACTTCTGGCATTCTTCGCCAAAGAAACTGCAATTTCATTAAATTCCAAATCCACATGAACAGGGATCCATTGCAGGATACACATTCGGTTTATTGATATTACATAACCGAAATAACAAAAAGTTGGATACATTAATTTTATAATAAATATACTATTTTCCAACATTTTTTAAATTATTTTTTCATCATAATCTGTGGTTATAATTTTCAGAAGCAACTGTTGATGAGAAATGTCAAAAGAGGAATTTAGCTGTATTTAAATAATTAATTACTAAAATAACCAAAGAGTTGTTGAAGTAGCCGATTCTTTGAAAAAATAATAACAATGTCACAGTTTTTTTAAAAAAATGTGTTACTTGCATTCCAATTTTTTTTAAAATAAGATTTTAAACTTTTTTTTTAAACCAACTTCATATAACTATCTTGATAAAAGGAATTTTTTACAGTTTAGAAAATAATTGTCAAACGATGTTTTCAACAAATACAATCAAGACTAAAAAGCAATAAAATTTATTTGATTTTAATGAATTTACAAATAATTAAGATCATCATTAGTTATTTTTTCGACGTTTTTTAAAAATGAATTAAATTTAACATTGAAATAATCATAAATAAATTATTCATTTCATTAAATATTATATGAAAATTGCTAAAAGTGAATTTGAAATGCAATAAAAATGAGAATTTTTTTAAAGCAACTACAGGATTACTCCAATAGAAAAAAAATACTAACAATTCTATTAAAGAAATAAGATTCTATTGATTCTAAAGAAATCATAATTTTCATTACAACATTTTTAGTTTCTTGATGCAATATATCAATCACTCATTTCCACTACCTTTTATAAAATCGAAATCTTCATTCATTCTTATTAAACAACAACTCATTTTTGCAATATTCTTACGGGGCAACGGGCGTACCGGTTACGGAGTTCCTAGGTGGTTTTAAGAACCACAATACCTCCACATCTTAATTTAGTTAACACATTAGCACAAAATGGAGTTGCTTAAAATTAATGAATGTAAATGAATAAAATAAATAAAGGAATTAAAAGTTAAGAAAAACACGAACATTATAAACATGTTTTTCAGCTATACAGAAATAATAACTAATTTTGAAAATAACAATTTAAGCTGTACAGAAGTAATAAATAATTTAGGAAATAACAATTCCAGCTGTTACAGAAGTAATAACTAACTTTGAAAATAACAATTCCAGCTTTCAAATGCAACTTTCAACTGGTTTCAGCGACACAAATGACAGCCACATTTAAATGAGTGACAGCTAAATTACTGTTTCACCAATAGTAATGAGATGAATTGATAATTATTAGATAAATGGCATCTTCACAGTCCAAGGCTAATTAAATGCAATTAGCGATTATAAGGTATAAATATAAATATCATAGAGAGGCGGAAATAAAAAAAAAATAGCTATCCTACATGAATTGCATGAATCTTGCCATTAGTATTCAAGCTAAAAATTTACATTTAGCACTTAGAAACTATCAAACATAATAACACATATTACAACTGCAATTTGTCTTGATGTGATATCTATTATAAAAATAATATTACAGCATCTGCCTTTATTGAAGACAGGGAATTATTTTATTGTTGATGGTTGTATTGTATAAATATATCTTAAGTAATAAAATTATCCTCTTTATTCAGGATAGTGTGATGGGTTGAGATTTATATCCTTTGTTTTTTCTATACAACATTGTGTAAATTACATTCATAAAGATATAGAATCCTGCCTTTAGCATGATATGGAAATATACAGATCAACATCTCTAAAGATCTTTCTTCCATGGAACTTTTTATAAATACTGAAAACTGACTGAGAACACCTAAAATTGGTAGCCAGGTAGCCTGAAATAACAATTCCAGCTTGAAATAAGTATTGGCATTGGTAGCCTGAAATCAGCCAGAACATTAACAAAAAATTTATAAAGTAGGATTTTCGATTGCCTTTAAATTGTTCGAAAGATCAAATATATCAAAATTTATTAACAGATACCAAAACAAATTATAAAAATTTAACTTTCTAATCTTATATATGACATCAAATATTATGTAACTCACAAACATCGAAGCCGTTAAGAATGTAAATTTTCAAAACAGTTAATGCAATAATTAATTTTATGTAACTTAAAGAATAGTACAAAATATCATTTTGAAATATTTAAGAACTAATTATAACTACCAATTTTAGATGTTCTCAGTCAATTTTCAGTATTTATAAAATATTTCATTGGAGAAAGATCTTTAGAGATGTTGATCTATATTTCCATATCATGATAAAAACAGAATTCTATATCTTTTTGAATGTCATTTACACAATGTTGTATAGAAGATAAGACTAAGGATATAAATCCCAACAAAGGACATTGTCCTGAATAAAGATTACAAAATTATCCGGATATTATTCTAAACAAAGATATATTACAAATGAATGTAAGTTACTGAAATGCTATTTTTCTAATATTTTTAAAATTCATTTCAGTCAATTTAAGTGTCAAACTCTTTTTCGTATTGTAAATAACCATACGTTCGTTTATTAGCTAACCAACATCAATTTATTTGCCTTTTAACAAATGTCAACATATATTAACTAAATATAACTTCCTAAAAAGAGCAGTAACCTTTTTTTTTTTTTTAAAAGGATTCACATGAATAAGAATCAGTCTTTGGCAAGGACTGGATTTGCATGAACAATGCAAAATGCTGGACCTCTGTGACCTGGGCCTTAAAGCTCTGTCATCGCTTACGTATGCCAGAACAGGTATCTCCAACCATGGTAAAGTTGTCACACGGAATGCCCACGCTGTGTTCCATCTGATATGCATGTGGCCACCTGAAGATTATTTGCGGTGGGTACTGTCCACAGGAACGTAGATTGAGATGTCTGGAGTAGAACTAAGTTGAATTCTAAGTATCACACCACCAAACCGTTGCAGCATCTGTCATGACTAAACTGAAACCTCGTTGCTTTCTTTTGCATGGCTTAAACATGCTTATTCAACATAGATGGAGTGTGTGACATTCCGTGACTAATATTTTAAGTATACAAAAATAACTGAGATTCATGGTTGCAAAATGTGCCATATGAAGGGTGCGTGATTTTTTTTTCTTTCATGATACAAGGTCCGATTGCTAAATTGTTCAGGATTTTCAAATTATAAATTACTTATGGTGTTTTTCAAATCAGTTATTAAAAATTGATTTAGACTGAGATTTTTCATTTTAATTTGTTGAAGAAAATTGATATTTAAATGTCATTTGCTTGTAATATTGAATGCTTGTGACAAATATATATATATAATGTGATAATTTTGAGATAAATTGTAGATTATTTGTGCTTGATGCCATTCTATTGAAATCTGTACTGAAACGGCTAATACAAGAGAAATAAATTAAATTGCAGTAATACTCATCATAACTGGTAATAAATCCAATTATGAATTTACACAACTCAAGAAATAGTAATATAAAGGAGTCTTTACCTTTATGTCTGATTGTTAAATTATTTAGGATTTTTTTCGAATTATAAATTTCCTATGGTGTTGTCAGGTCAAGTTATTAATGACAGATTTATATTTATATTTTTCATATTAATTTGTTGAAAAAAAATTGATATTTAAATATCATTTGCTTGTTATAGTGAATGCTTAGAACAAATTGAACATTGCTTATGACAAATATCTATATCATGTGATACTCTTGAGTTAAATTGTAGATTATTTGTGCTGAATGCCATTCTATTGGAATCTGTATTGAAACGATTAGTATAAGACAAATAAATTAAGTAATACTTATCATAACTGGTAATAAATCCAATTACTTTCATTTACACAACTCAAGAAATAGTATTATAAAGGAGTCTGTACCTCTATGGCTAATGATTTAAATATGGAAAAGAATTGGTATACAGAGTAATCAAGTATATAACATAAAATATGAAAAATACATTAAGTTTCCATGATACAAGATGTGATAAGTTTAGGATATTAAAATAAATTGTACATTATTTGTAATAGATGCCATTATTAACGAGTCTGTACCTTTATATTATAAAGGAGTTTGTACCTTTATGACTAATGATTTAAACATGGAAAAAATTTGGTATTCAGAGAGATTAAGTATTAAACATAAAATTTGAAAAATACGTTAAGTTTCCAGGACACAAGATATGATACGTTTAGGATATTATGATTTTCCAAATAAAAATAAATACTAGGGTTGTCAGGTGAAGTTATTGAGATTATTATTTCAAAATATTTTATTACATTTAGGTTAATGTTTTGACTGTTTTTATTAATCCTTTGCCTTGGTATATCTAGGTATATATACATATAAGGGAATGTATAAATTCATCGATGAAATTGCTATGTTTAATGCCACATGAAGATTATTTTCAATCGATACGAATCAAAGAAGCAAGGATTGAATTGCCTTTTGCAGAAGAATAAACAGAATTTTAAGTACCAGGCCATCAAATCCAGACAGCGGCTGTCAGAATTGATTTGAAATCCCATTATTTATTTTGCATGTTGATTTAACAAAGAATATTTTAAAGGCGTGTGTGCCTTTATAATACGAAGATAAATGCTATTTAGAATTAGATACTAAATATATAATCTAAAGAGGGCGTGAAATTTTTTATTATTTTTTTCCTAAGGGCTTATTGTTTAAAGTCTTATTGTTATTTTATATTAAGATTAAGAAACTTTTTTGGATTTAGGTTAAGGATTTTAATTTAAAAAATGGTTAAGTAACTTTTGTTGGTAATCTAAATTATATTTATGATTCTCAAACAGGTTATATTTGATTCCCATACAACTGTGTCCAAAAAGTAATACCGATTTTCAATTTAAAATTCCAGGGGCTTAAGGAATTTCAATTTTTTTCTTTTGTAGGTTGCTTGCACTGTTCTTGATATCTGTGTGAAATTTTACGTCAAAATATTTATTAGTGTTTGAGTTACACTTGGCTTTGTGAGACGCTAAAACTGATTCCGGTGACCTTTGAAATGCTTGAATTAATTGAGAAAAGGACTTGCATTAAATTTTACTTGCAGAAACGTATAGAATGTTGCGAATGCATTCGGTGAGCATTTCTATATCGGAAAGAAATGTTTGGAAGTGGTACAAACAGTTCAAAGAAAGCAGAAAACGCGTTGAAGACGAAGAGCCCTCTGGTCGGCCATCAACATCAACCGACAAAGCTCACGTCCAAAAAAATTAAAAGATTTGGTGCTTGTAAACCTGTCGATTTATAATTAGAGACCTTGCTGATGATGTTGGAATTTCAAAAGGATCAGTCAATTCCATTTTGGAACTCAAACGCGTCAAATCTCGATTGGTATCGAAAACACTGAATGCCGCCAGCTCACACTGCATTGATTCTTCGTGACTTTTTCGCCAAAAGTGAAACCCATATCGTTCCACAACCACCGTATTCCCACCGTGCGACTTCTGGCTATTCCCTAAACTGAAAAGACCACTCCGGGGACACCGTTTTGAGTCGATTGATAAGATTCAATGTGAAGTGGCCTAAGCTTTGAAGTCATCCGCGCCTGCGGATGACTTTTTAGCATGCATTGAGGATTGGAAAAAAAGTTGGCATAAGTGCATTGTATTCGGAGGGGATTACTTTGAAGGCGATGAAATAAATTTGGAAATATAAATAAAGAGTTTTTTTTTTTAAATAATTGGTCTTACTTTTTGGACACAGTAGTACTAAATTCTATTTGCTATAAATGTAACCATTTGAAGATTATTTGTGGTAAGTATCCTCCAGCAGAAACTGTATTAAAATGCATAGACGGAGAGAAATAAATTGACTCCCAAGTACCTCCTCATTAAACTACAGCATTACCTGTCATTGCTGTTGTTGAATCTTCCCTTTTTTCTTTGTATGTTGATTCAGTAAAAGGATGGTTTAAAGAAGTGTATACATTCGTGACAAATGTTTTAAACAGTGAAAACTATTTTGTATTCAGAATGGCAAAATGCACTTGAAGAGGGCGTGAAATTGCTTACATGATTCAAGATCTGCTTGTTAGACTGCTTGAAACTTCAAAGTGCTAATCTACCATAGTGTTGTCAGATCACGTTAGGCAGTTCAAGACAATTTTGTAGATTTAGGTTAAGGATTTTCAATTTTTATTCAATAAGAGATTTGGTTATTTATCTTGATCTTGCGAAAAGTATCATACAAATGATACTTTTATAGCACGCACATTTTAACAACTTCAAAATTTATGTACTTTGGAGTTTTGTTTGTTTGTTTTTTGTGTGTCTACTGTCTTTCAATGTTATTAATAGCACTTAAAAAGTAGTTTTGGCAATTTATCAAGTCAGTATTGAATTGTATTGGCTTACTTTAACATTAAAAAAATTAAGAATCTTTTCAAATTATTTTTTAAATAACATGTTATAAAGTTTTTGATTCAAAATCAATATGTCCTTTATTTTTATAAATATTTAAACAAATAGATATATAGGAAAAAATTAATGAATAAATATTCTCCAACAAATCGTAATTTGAACCCTGAGTTACTTCCTTCTAACTCAAGTTCAATACTCTTAATTATCGTTAAATTTTTACTCCTCATTTTGAAGTTTACCTAAATTGTAATTTTACTTTAAATCATTTTTTTATTTAAATTTAAATACACTACTAACAGTAAATATTTAACTGTATTAAGCAAATGAACATCAATCTATTCATTGATTATGGTAAGCAAGCTTAGTAAATCTAAAACTGAAATTCATAACTTGCACACCTTTTACCACTGATGTTTAACGTGTCTATATTGTAAAACCAAAAAATATTTAAACCTGGATAGATAGGATTGGTTTGGTTTGTCACTCTAGGGTCATTTTGTGCACACTTTAGGCTAATTAAACCGGGACTTACAGTTTAACGGGATTCCGAGCCACTAATAAACTTCCATACCACAACCAGAATAGGATTGGAGCGTTGATTAACGTATTTGGTCTTTTGTAACGTGCTTAGTCAAAAGTTTATAAAACAAATAGTTGATAAAGTTAACAAGTAAAACTGATATTTTCTTATTTACCAGGGATGATAGGATAATTGGTAAGCTGGAAAATTCCTTTATTGGGTTCTAGAAGGATTGGTGATTACCTCAGTTTTTCTCTTGTGGATGTTTGGGGCAAACTACGAGGGCAAAAGACATTCAACTTCTTTAAGTAAATGACAATATCCTCTTTTTTGGTGCATATTTTTGAAAAAATAGTTTTCATTTGTTTTCATAATGAGTCTAACTCCGAACGATGAGTTTTTATATGAGTGAATGTAAATGGGTTGTATTTATAATACTATATAAAGAGCATAGAATTAAATGACAAACTAAGAACAAAAATGTTTGATTTTGTTAAGATTACTGTGATTACTTTAAATGATTAAGTAGATTAATTACATGACTATTAATAAGGCACTTTGTATTACTAACATCGAAAAGCATAAATAAATAAAGAAGATAAATGAGCAATACAATAAAAAATTTATTTAACAATCCTTTTCTTTGTACTTTACTCTTGTTGACGTTTGTGGCACACTACGAGGGCAGAAGACGTTCAACTTCTCCAAGTAAACGACAATATCCTCTTTTTTATGCCTATCTTTGAAGGATTAGTTTTCATTTGCTTTCATAATAAATCTAACTCCTGATAGATGAGGTTTCATTTTCTTCCATGTTGAGTTGTGTCTATAACACTATTAACAAGAGCATAGAATTAAATTCTAAACTAAGGAAAAGAGCTTGAATTTGTTAAGATTCCTGTGATTATTTTAAATGATTAGATAGATTAATTCCGTGACTACCAGTAAAGCACTTTGTATTGCTAACAATGAAAAGCACAAATAAATAAAGAAGATAAATGAACAAAATAATTTATCTAACAATCCTTTTTTTGTTCTATTTCGCAAAACTTTTTATTGGAACTTTTATTCCACGCATTAACCACGTCATTTCCTGCCAATTAAACTCTCGCCCAAACTCAAGATGCAAAGGAAACAAAAGCAATAGACGAATGCAGGAGGATGGACTTTTGTAAAATAAATCTTTCTGACGTTTAAGGAAATTTAGATGGTGATTCATTTTCTTTAAGTGCTTTTGCATGGTCGTCAAAACTTGTAACATTTTAACTAGTACTGAAGCAAAGTTTTATTGGCTGTTAAAAGCAGGGCCCATCTAACAAATTCGTAGACCGGAACAAAGTCCGGCCTTGCAAAGTTTGCACCCAACCCATAACAGATGAAAATGTCTAGTTGGGTAGACGGGTAGATGTCTTTTTAGTAATCTAAGCGTAAAGCAATGTTTTAGTTCATTGATCTGACTAAAAACCTAATAAATCTGTTTATGTCGTTTATGATCTTTTCACTTAGATAAAAGTCCAATTGAAATTAGAGCTGGGCTTCCTTGTTTTGGACTTTTACATGGCGCCTATCTGAAAAGTATACGTTGTTTCTTGTGGTACAAGCCTAAAATAGCGTTACGAATAACATTGCTTGGTGTGTTTGCTTATCTGTTTCCTCATAGAGAAAAACATCGTGCTGAATTTCTTCTTCGCGTTATGATGTAATTTCTATTCCGTCCCAGCAAAACCATCTCTTTTTTCTGAGAAAAAAAATTATATTTGTTTCTTTTTCTTTTGGAAATTATTTTCTCTACACGGTTCATTTCCTAGTTTCAAATGCAATTTGAAACGATGCATATTTAAATTCAGAATCGCAGGCATAGTTTGTAGAAAATGGGATCTAATAAGTTTGTTTTTGGTGATATTAGTTAAAATTTTTTTGAACCATGTTAGTTATTGGAAAGATTATTTTAAATCAGTTGCATGCATATATTTAATGTTAATAAGGGTTTTTTGTTTATGTAGTTCGAAAAATCTCCACGTACTTTCTTGAAAAAAAGAATTATCAGTTTGCATAATATTAAAGGAGTTCTATTTTACATTTATTATATTTCGTAAAGTGTTTTTTTTCCTCTAAAAGAGGTATATTTGTATTTAAAAATATTCACAACATTATATTCATGTGCTTTATCCATCCATTTAATCCATGTACTTTATATACATGCACTTTATCCGTCCATTTTATCCTTGTACTTTATATCCATGTACTTTATATTCATGTATTTTATCCATCCCTTTTATCCTTGTACTTTATATCCATGCACTTTATCCATCCATTTTATCCTTGTACTTTATATCCAGTCACTTTAGTTGATAAAACTTTAATTTACTCAGCATTATATTTTTTTGTAAACGTTTAATAAAACCATAAGAATCCATATGTTCAGCATATACTAAATTTTAAGTGAAACAATTTTTGTTGAATTTTTGTATTTTAATATAAAATGAGAAAGCCAATTTTGTGCTTTAAACTTAGTCACTTTAAACTTCATTTTTTAAAAAATTCTTAACTGTGAGAATACATGCTATTTTAATTTATCGTAGTCTGTGATATTTGTATTGAAAATATTTTTTTTATTTTCAGAGTAAATATTAAATACCAATTCTCCAATTCAAAATATAAATACTTTTAACTTGAAAAGTTATAGCTGCCAAGAGAAACGATTTCCAAATAAAAAATTAAAATTAATCTATACTGGTTTGCCAGAAAGTGAGGAGCAAATTTTTAATGACTTTATTGGAAAAAATCATGCATAATAAATTTTGGGAAAATCTGATTAAAGTGAAGTTGGTGTGAAACACGTACCGATACTTCAAGAATAACATAAAAATATTGCTATGTTGCCAAGAAATTTCGTCATTTCGATAACGCTTTGGGAAACTGGACACAAATTCCATCTAAATCACCATATTTATCTGCACCTTCCAACAACTCTCGATTCCTAGCAAGGAAAAAACACCAGGAAAAATAATTCAAAACGAGTTAATTTAAACGTGTTTTCCATAAGACAAGTCAGAAAAATCCAGTCTGTATAAAAATATCCATTTTTTTCTTCTTTTCCTAAGCAGGTTGTTATCTACAGCTCGAACAGTTTTGGCGACATTTTACGATTTCAACGTCCTTTGTCATAACTTGGGACATCTTGACGCTTCAGAAAAGGATATTCCTCATTTTTTTTTCTTTCTTTCTTTCTTTTGCTCTTAACTCTTTGGGTTTTAAGAAAAAAAATTTTGCTGTTTTATTTTGTTCTTTTTATTATCGCTGTTGAAATCTCAGGACCTTTGTAGGTTACGTAAGTCGCAGAAGAAGAGAAACGATTCTGTCACATAGCAGTTGTCATTTATATGACACCAGCATTGGGACGTAGGTTTGAGATGTCCTATATGCTGCACAGATAAAAAGGGAGTAATAACAATAATAATAAGTTTTTTAAGATCTGCATTGCAATTAAACATCAACTTAAAAATGATGATCTGGATTTCTGGTTGACATGTTTACAAATGTAATGAAACAGGGTAGATTTTGCAATGCGACAGTTTTAATGCAGGAAATTTGGAGTCTGCTTCACTTTTTATTGCATAAGGAAATAGAAATGCTTCTGATATATTTATTAATTGAAGTTTTTGTATTCAATGCAAGTAGATTTGTAATGGATTTAGGCGGAAGTAATTTGAAATGCATATTTTTTATTTTTTTGCAATAATTACTCTTTTTTTTTCAAGCCATATACGCGTCACTTGGGTATATTTTTTACTTTTTAATTTGTTGTTCTTGTCACATTAAAGTATTATTATTTAAGATTTATTTCCATGCAAAGTTTCTTCATGGACATTTGTATTAAACGCTCTATTAAAACTAGCATCTAATTTATCATTTCAACACATTAAACAGATGTTCGAAATATACAGTTAGTAAAAATTCGCACACTTGATCAGAATTTATAAACATGAAAGTTCTGCAAGGACATTAAACAATTATCTCAATAAATTGATTTAAAATTTATTCATTAATACCATTTTAATAATAGGTTTCTTTTAAGCTGGTGAATTAGAAATCGCAAATAATGAATTGTTTTCAGTTTAATGTTTGAATTTGTTCGAAAAACAAGTATTAAGATCAGTAATTTTTGAAAAAGAACTTTTCTTCAATAAAATTTGTTATTTTGCTTTTTAATTTATGGTTTAGTTAAAAATCAACCAAAATAAAAGATAATTGCAGAGAATTTATATGGAAAGTCAAGAATCACTTTAGTTTATAAATGTAAGCCAATATTTTAACTTTTGGGGCCTGATGGTCGATTGACTAGCTCTCTGGCACTCGCTACCACAGAGTTCAAGTCCCAGAGGTGCTATGGATGCTTGTAATGGTTTGGAATCCATTTTAAACTATATGTCCCGGTCTAATAAGACTGTAGAGTGTTGGGCTGACAAACCTACTCCGTAAAAAGAGAACATCTGTCTCGAGATCTGGCAGTAAGCAGACGGCCTTGGCCCATCATGGGGATTTGCGTCAATGATAATGAAGATTTTAATTTTTAATTAGGCTTATCAGTTACTTTTCAAAAATTGGTTTTTATAAAATATATTTTTTATCCACTTAAAAGTTTTTATGACATTCTTCATATTATACAAAGAAAACTTATCATTAATGGTAGAAAAAAGAGACGAAATATAATTCATAAAAAAATTTATTCCAAGACTTAAATATCAATCCAAACGAATTTGAAAGTTCTTATCAGAAAAATAAATTTTCTTAAAAGCTGATGAATATAAAGGAACAATTAAATATTTCTGTTTAATATGAAATTAAAAAAAGAACAGTCATAATATACATCTCAAATGGCATGAATTAAACGTCAGTGAATATGCCATCTGAGCCCCTAACTAAATTATTTTGGTATTTTGTACTACCTTTTGTGATTTCTTAATTAAGAAGTTTCGAGAAATTTCAATAGTTAATTTATCATTTCCAAATAATCGATTTTTGTCACGATATTATAAAGCCAAACAATTCAAGTAAACCAATTATTTTATTTTATAATGTATTAAAATATTTAAGTGCAAATATTTGCTGTAAATTATTTGTGCTTGAAGACGGAGCAATTTGATGGATAATGTGTTAAGTTCCTCGAATTAGAATCACCTAGAAGAACCTAGAAAGAAGAAGAACCTAGTTCGAAAACCAAAAGCATAGCTCAACAGAAAGCTTCATTGTCTTTGTCGAGATCGGATAATAAATCCATAGGATTGAAAATTCGTTCATTGTGTTCAAGGAAGAGGGAATCAGGTTGCAAATCCTTCAAATACCATCTCTGGTTTGGTTTGGTTTGTCGCTCTACGATCATTTTGTGCACACTTTGGGCTAATTAGACCGGTAAATACAGTTTAACGTGGATTCCGAACCACTAACAAACATCCATGATGCCGCCAGGATTTGAACCTAAAGTCTGTGGTACCAAAGGCCAACCATCCCTGAGGATGTCGGTTCAAAATTATGGTGGTATGGTTTAGTTTAGATTGGTTTGGTTTGGTTGTCACTCTATGGTCATTTTGTGCACATTTTGGGATAATTAGACCGGAAGCTACAGTTTAACGTGGATTCCAAGCCACTAACAAGCATCCATACCAGGATTCGAGCCTGTGGTACCAAAAGCCAGAGCGCTAGCCGATTAGTTCATCATCAATTATGGTGATAAAATATTTATTCGGTGTATGAATCTTGAGTAAGGCTGAATATAATGTACACGTGTTGTTTTTATAAAATTTGACTTTTAATACCTCTTTAATTAATTCATATATCAACCATTCTTTAAAGCATATTGTGGCACGTTTAAACACCAACTAGTTAAACAAAATAAGTAAATAACGTTCAGGTATTTATGTTGTAGTTACTATCCTTACAAATTAGTCTTATTATGGAACGTTTTGTCCTTTAATGAAAACACGTTTAACTATCTATTGAAAAGAATAACCATCGCCACGATAACAATATGATTATATAGAGTCTGACCGTTTTTCCTAATGAAAAGTTTTGGAGCTTCTGGAATTCACGAGGACAATTAGCATTCATCATAACTCGCCTCATTAACATGCTGCAGATAAAACCGAAGAACTGCTAAATTATTTGGTGCTCCATATCTCATACATAACGCGTTTTCTTTTTCGAACTGTGGTACTACCAGGGAATTGAAATTGCCAGAAGATTGCGAGATGTCTTCGTGACCTGCACGACAAAGATCCACCGACCGGGCTCTCTTTCAACAGGGACATAAAAGTTGTGGCGAGAAAGAGTTGAAAGGATAAAGCTTTTGAAAATCGTCACAACCTCCAAATTTTATGCTCGTCAAAGCAGATAAGGCGAACTGCCATCCAGTTTTTTCAGATCGTGGAATCTCAGATAACATCAGATTTTTCTGAGAGCTGCTCTCTCAACCTGAATCCAAATGTCTGCATTTTGCAAAATAAAATAATATTAAATTATAAGAGATAATAATTATAGTCCTGAGTGGGATGGAATAAAAGGGTTTTTCAGATACATATATATGTGTTCCTCTTATTGCACTGTGCAGTGGTTTAACCACATTTTTGTGTTATTGAAAAGAATCACGTAGCGCGGTGAAATTTATATGTTTTTTTTTTTTTTTTATTTCATTAAGATTTCAGAATATTTTTATGAAACAACCAGAAAAACGAGAGAAGAATATTCAACAAAGAATATTAACATTTTCGTAATTTGTTATTTATTTATTTTTGAGGTATTTCAAATAAATTTTTTTTTGATAATTTTTTTTCTTCTTCTTACATAAGATTTTATAAAGATAACAGCGACATAACATATCCTGATATAATCACTTATGCGTGTAATATTTAATATCAAGTTAAAATTTATTAATAGTTATTATTAACAGAAGAATAGGTTGTATTTAATTAGTTAAAATGAAAATATGGCATTAAACTAAGAGTAAATGAAATAAAAATAAAGCAAGTTTGTTTTGTCAAGTCTGAAATTTATTAATAATTCTAATTAACAGAAGAATGGGTCATCTTTAATGAATTGAAAAATAAAAATATGGTATTAAAATAAGAGTAAATGAAATAGAAATAAAGCTGAAAACATGATGTCATTAAGAGGTATTACGATTAAGAGTACGAGTCATAATAAATATAAGAGGGGAAAATCCCAATAAAATATTAACCTGAAATAATTACTTATGCGTGTAATATTTAATGCCAACTTTGTTTTGTAAAGTCTGAAATTCATTAATAATTTTAATTAACAGAAGAATAGGTTATTTTTAATTAATTGAAATATAAAAATATGGCATTAAAATAAGAGTAAATGAAATAGAAATAAAGTTAAAAACACGATGCGATTATGAGGTATTACAATTTAGAGTACGAGTCATAATAAATATAAGTGGAAAAAATCTCATTAAAAAATTAATCTTGTACGTGTAATATTTAATATCAGGTCTGTTTTGTCAAGACTGGAATTTATTAATAATTCTAATTACAAAAGAATAGATTGCTTTTAATTAATTGAAAATATGGCATTAAAATAAGAGTAAATGAAATAGATAATATGGCATTAAAATAAGAGTAAATGAAATGAAAAATAAAGCTGAAAACACGATGCGATTTAGAGATATTATGACTAAAAGTATGAGCCATAATAAATATGTGAGGAAAATCCCAATAAAAAATTGTGTTGTAGAAAGTTACTAACTATCACAGAATAAGAAAATGATAACGATAAATAATGACTAACTGACTGTTGAAAACAAAAATATCCCACGTCTAATGTTGTGCATGAATAACCAGAAAACTACTCCATCATTTTGATCGCAGTTGTTATCATACAGCATATTTTACAAGGCAGTTTTTATATGCTTACTTATTTGCGTAATTATTTTCCCCAAATAATGTGGTAGCCTTCAATACGAATATGATAAAAAAACTGTTATATCAAGAAGGAATATTTCTACACTTATATGATTGTAACTATGATTTTAAAATCGGCAATTATTATTAAAATGAAAATTTTTTTTTATAAATAAGTATATATACTTTATTCGAATAAATAATATATTAGATCAGGTCTATCTCAACCAGTAGCCCAACATAAATAAATTAATATTCTTAAAGTATTGAAAATTGTTATACTATTTTATTCATTTTTTGAAATAAAAAATTACGAAAATATATTTGTGAGTTTCGTCGGTTGGGGTTGAATGGTCGACCAGAGGGCTCTTCGTCTTTAACGCGTTCTTTGACTTCCTTGAACTGTTGGTACCACTTCTAAACATTTTTTTCCGATATAGGAATGCTCACCGAATGCCTTCTGCAACATTCTAACGTTTCCGCAAACAAAATTTAATGCAAGTTCAATTAATTCAGACATTTCAAAAATCGCCGGAATCAGTTTTAGCATGTCACAAAACCAAGCGTAACTCAAGCACTAATGAATATTTTGACATAAAATTTCACAAGGATAGTGCTAACAACTTAAAAAAGAAAAAAAATTGAAATACCATATGCCCAGGAAATTTAAATTGAAAACTGGTCTTACTTTTTGGACACAGTAATAAAATGATTCACTGCAAACTTTCTTGCATTTTTCGAATTAATTATCGTGATTTTAATTAAAAATTAACATTGCCCAACTGTTTTCTGACATTTGTATTCTGATGCTGGTCTTTTGACAAATAAGTTTCAAAATTATACCAAGAAAAATAACTAACTAGAACTATAAAACTAGATACAATTAAGTTTCTCATTTAAATTATATGAAAGGAGTGAACAACAACCATAATTTATTAATATAATTTTTTTTTTAAAATTCTGTAGATATTACATATTAAGATCATTATGATATATTAGAATTCCGTTTAAAACATGTGTTTGCTTAAATATTTATTGAAAAGGCATAGTGGTTTTGAACCAGACATATATGGCCATATTTCTTTTTTCTTTATAATAAACACATAATCCTGACAATAGGATGAGCTAAAAGTCATATATTGCTTTCCAGGGGTCTTAGAAAAATTATGAGATTAATTCGAACAGAAAGATATTATTACATTCAGCAACAAAAACTATGCATAAAGTTCATAAAATACGACATATTTATTCGCTATTCGAAAAAAATGTTTAAAATATCCACCACCCCAATTAATAAATGCTCACGGAAAACATTTTCCACGCCCTCCCCATCAAAGGGCTCGACCAATGGAAAAAAAAAAAAAAAAGAAAAGAAAGACTCCTTTAAAAATTATGTGATTGTTTACTTTAATTAATGGCCCGCGGTGCATTAAGTAGTCACAATAAAGCAGTCATTTTTGACGTGACTTTCAGGTTTTTCCAGACCTTGGGTGCATCGTATGTCAAGATCATGATCGGATTGGTATTTAGAAGACAACTTGTCCATGCTAAGGATATGTTTATGGGCTTATTCATTTGGGAAGATGCTAAGCCACATCGAAGAGCCTTGTTTACCGTGGGATAGAAATGGCTCTTTTTTGTAGGTGGGTAAAAATTATCTAAATAAGGGGAAAGTGCAACGAAGTTTTATATTTATTTCTTTATCAGAAAATATTTTAGTGAAAGTAGAAGAAAAGCTTTTGTACGTTTTCCCATCTGGAAAGATATTTGATTATGGAACTTTATTAATTGATTATGGACTTTATTCATTGATTATGTACTTCATTGATTTAGAAGATAAGCGGACTCAAACGATATTGCTTGCAATAGGACTGAGGCGGTAATTATCTTGAAAATCCGTCGTGATTCATTGATTAGGGATTTGATTCATTGATTATGGACTTTATTCATTGATTATGAACTTTATTCATTGATTATGAACTTTATTCATTGATTATGGACTTTATTCATTGATTATGGACTTCATTGAATTAGAAGATAAGTGGACTCAAACGATATTGTTTGCAGTTCTACTGAGATAGTAATTATCTTGAAAATCCGTCGTGGGTAGGAGAGACAATTTGGATATTTTCTATGTTAAAAATTATCTAAATAAAAGAAAAGTGCAACGAAGTTTTATGTTTATTTCATTATGAAAAAATATTTTAGTAAAAGTAGAAGTAAAAGCTTTTGTACGTTTTCCAATCAGGAAAAATATTTGATTATGGAACTTTATTCATTGATTATGAGCTTCATTTCATTTAGAAGATAAGAGGACTCAAACGATATTGTTTGCAGCAGGACTAAGATGGTAATTATCTTGTAGGAGGGAATAAGAGCTATCTAAATGAAAAGGAAATCAAGATTGAAGTATTAAAAGTCGTTATTGGTGGGAATATTGGGCAATTAATGTAGATCAAAATCAGGGAGAAAAGTTGGATATTTTCTATGTTAAAAAATGTTTATGGTCTATTTATTTGGAGCCGTTAAATTATTCCATAGAATCTTTTTTCACCGTGGGAAAGAGACGAGAACATAAAATATGAATATTTATAGATGATTAAACAAATATGAAGGAAGCCTCAATGCATTGCATGTCAGAATCATGATAAGATCGTAAGACATCTTGTCAATGTTTCAAAGATGTTTACGAACTTCATTTATTGGAAATGCTAAGCCGTATCTAAGGACGTTGTTTACCATCAGATGAAAATTGTACTTATGGATGGGTGGATAAATTAAAAGGGTGGAGTGGAAAGTTGAAAAATTAATTCATGGTAAGAAAGTAATACAGAGAATATCAATAAACAATCCCACCTTTGTATTTGATATTATTGATATCTCTTGCTAATTGAAATTATACTATTAGACCCTACATATTTTAAATCAGCCATACTTTAACTTTAGCAATAATGTTGATATGTAGAAAGTTTAACAAAAGCATTGTAATCATTATATAGGACAAGGTTATGAAAAATTTACACCGATTTAGTGATGTAGCATCATTCACCTATCATAAAAAAAGTTTTTTTAAATATAAGAATTGGGTGATGACATTATACTTATTTCAATAGGTTCCAAAAGATTTCATAATAGAGCGTTTTGTACCTTTAAGCAATTATTTAAATCACATCTAAAAAAAGGTCTAATATCCATTACAAGTTTTGCCAAACAAAAGAACTAAAACATAAAACATTAAATCCAAAATATGAAAAAAAAAAAAACCCCGTTTAATGTAAAAAAGAACACATTTAAACGAAACAATATCGCTGTTAATTTAATAATTATCAACTAGCAGGATGTTTAAATATTTCGTTGCGAATTCCAGGAATTTTGTCACACGCACCATATTAAATGTTTGAACAATTTTTACGTTTGAAAAACATTTGAGAATTTCAATTATTAAGAAGATGATAAGCTATATTAAAGCAATTTTTACCATGGAAAGAAAATGCTTTTTTTTTAGAGGTAAATAAAAGTAAAAAAAAGAGGGGCAAGTAAAAACAAGAAGAAATAAAAATGTGTATTTATGGTTATCCCTGATGGGGGAAAAATAATTATATAAAAACAATAAACAACTACTGTAAGTAGGAGGAAAGAGTTTGGACATTTTACACGTACAAAAGAAATATATGGTCTTCGTTATTTGTGATCTTTATCAAAGGACCACATTCATATTATTGAACTGCAGAGTTGAATAAGAAACAGAAAAGAGTGCGTATTAGTAGGTAAATAAAATTTATAAAAATATGAAAAAAATCTAGAAAGAAATTTTTATGTTTATTTTGGGTTTTTTTTTTCAGAAGATTGACAAATAGTTAGACAAAGTAAAAATAGGAAACATCATATTGTGCGTAGGGGAGAGATCTTTTGACATTTAACCAACTCTGAGATGAGAAAATTGTCTTTGTTTATTGAGGAACTGAACCTAAAATAAAGAGTATTTTATATGTAGGTGGGTAATATATATAGGCAGGTTTGTAGGACATACTGATAATTTGTTAACATATTTTTACGTCTGAAATATATTTACAGACTTTATGATAAGTTATTCGACGTTTTGAAGGTGCCTGGTGGGATAGAGTATTGGGTTTCGAATTAGGGAACATAGGTTGGAGTCCGATACGTAATGCCAAACCACAACCAGGTATACCCATGGTAAATTTGTAGACTTAAAAGTTTTCCGCTGGATTTAAGGAGAAGAGAAATCCCAACTATTATCCTTAGGAAATCCTTTCAAATTGTTATGCCACAATGAGGATGTATTTTTCCACTGGACTTAAGGAGAAGATAAATCCCATCTATTATTATCCTCAGTGAGTTCTTCCAAATTGCTATTCCACAATGAAAACGTTGCCTATTTCACACTGTGAATAACAATGAATTTACTACACATTTACCGTTAAAAATCTAATAGTCTAGTGCTCAAAAGACTTTTCATCAATAGCAATGTGTCAGATTATAGGAAATGGATTTGTCATTGCATCAAATTAAATTCAACCTCAAATTTAACAAGTGTATAATAGAACGAAACTAGCAGAAAATAGTGGAAAATTGAATGATATATTGGTTAATAAAAACAACAGAAAACTACAAAAAAATGCTGTAAATTATTTGTAATGATAGATTTGGTTTTTCGCTCTACGGTCATTGTGATAATTAGACCGGCATCTACAGCTTAATGTGGATTCTGAATCACTAGCGAACATCCATGCCATTGCCAAGATTGGAACATGATGCCTGTGGTACCAAAGGCCAGAGTGCTAGCCAACTGTATTAATTTGTAATGAAATCTGATAAAAAGTAATGCACCAAATATATTTTACCTAGACACTTTCTAAAGTTCATATTTTTGATAGGCGTTATATTTTATTGAGGATTCAAAGCTTTAAAAAATAATTTTTTTCCCACAATAATGAACCTTAATCACATAAATTGCAAACGAAGCGAATTAGAACTAAAATTTTTGCAACAGATTTAATATTACGAAAATAGTGATAAGAATTTTTAATACTTTGAGCTTAGATTAAATATTTATAAATTCTGAAAAACAATCAAAAGTTAATTGCCTGCAAAAATTTCAGCGTAATTAAAATTATGAGATTGACGTTTCATAAGGTATTCAGCGTGTTAAGGAGCTATTAAAATTTCCTAGGAAAAAAAATACGTCAAATTTTCTTTTTGAAAAACCGTTTACTGACGAGTGTGAGTGCATTTAATACAAAAATATGCAATAAAGTATTTTTTTTTTGTTTTTGGTTAGTGTAATAATTAGTCATTTTTATTCAAATTATACATCATTAACTGACAATATGGAGGCAACTAAAATAGAAACCTTTCTGCAACTGTGTAACAACCAGTTATTAAAGCTTTTCAATACTGCTCCGTTTTTATTGGTTTTTCATTTTTTTTCTCAGTTTGATGAGTTATGCCACCGATGAGTTTTTCAAGAAGAAAAAATTGATTTTTCTTCAACTAATTGGGTCCAGTCACATTGAATCATTTCATTTTAACAGGCACTCCCATTTCGATGAGTATTTGCAAGAAAAAAAACCTCATCGATCGAAGAGGTTAATCCAATCAATTTCAAATTAATTATACCCCGATCACCAGTCTTTGTTTCTATCGAAAAGAAACGACAGCTTTCATTTAGTCCTGAATCAAACACTGAACCACACCTGAAGACAAAATGGTACCTCTGAAATTTTGAAGAAAAAAATTTAAAATACATACGACTAGTTGTAAAAATTTCTTTACGCTTCTCAAGTTTTAAATTTTAGGTTCCTGTCTTGCCTAAATGCTTTATTTATTTCGCCTTGGTAGGTCTTCAAAGGAAAATTGATTGTTTTTTTTAAATTAGTTCGATCTAATCATATCGAATTATTTCAGTGATAGCTCAAAGCAGAAATCTTAGCTGCACGGCCGTCGTGTTAAAATTTATTTTTTAAACTTAATTGGAAGGGTTTAATAATTTGCATTGCAAAATAAAGCCATGCTTTTATTCCTTTTAAACTAATATATTTATGTTATAATATCTAATCTATTATGTAATCTAATTATAATATCTAATCTATGTAAGAATTGTTACGATATTGGCAAAATGTTGCGCAAACACAGAATGCGATTGTTTTTAAAACTTTTCCATTGTAAAATTTTTTATTTAATTTCAATAATTCTTTTAAATTAAATTTTTTACATTAAAACAGTCAAAAATGTATTATATTTCTATCTGTTTTGTCATTTTAGGATTAATGTGACCCAGACGAGAGATATCCAATGCTACAAAAATTCCTTTTAATAGTTGGGTTACATGCAGCTAATTAACTGTTCAAAAGTGTCTATTTTGGTTGCTGTAGACGATAAATATAATATGGAAATATAAGTTAACATAAAATATGTTATGTCTTTTTTTTTAATCTATTTTTAATCTATTATTTGTTTTAAATCTGATATTTTATATTTATATTAAAAAAAAAAACTACCAATGCCATTGCATAATATTTTATGATTAAATTATGAGGATGAAGTGGTCAGGTAGATATCACATTGAATTTACGAAGTAAAGGATTCGGGTTTGAAACCCAACAAGCACAGTCGAACCGAGAACCATGTCAATTCTGGATATAGACACTGTAAATCGGAAGACCGGAAAGTTCTTTCGTTATGCCCAAGAAGGAAGTGCAAATCTTTCATATCAAAAAAAGTTGAAAAATGTCGTTGCAGAATCCGATGGAACGCCCTGGATAACGTCGAATTTATTACACAACAGCATTTTAGTGGACAGCAACTTAGTTTAAAATGTTTGATCTATCAATGCTTCCAATGAAGGCTATTTGTAATCAAGTGAGATTATTTGATTCTTTTTTATGAGAATATAAAACTAATTATAAATGCATTGGTTGAAAGTCATGCGCAATTTTGATTTGACAGGTTACCTATAGGTGAGAAATAAAAAATAAAAATAAAATAAATTAACAATCCTCGGGGTTAATTGAATTCAATCATACCCATTCATTTCATGCTATTTCAACGAGTACTTAGACAACGAAAGCAAGTATTAAGTAAAATAAAAAAAAACTCAATCAATTATAAATTAATTATACCCCAATCCGATTCCTTTGTCTCCAATGGATAAGAAGTGACAGTTTTCATTTAGCAGCGATTCATCCAACGTACCACATACGATGCCACAGCGGTCAACATAAAAGACCTTACCTTGCAACCGATTTTGAAAGGGGGTGAGCAGATATGTCAAAGGGTCTGACAGATCACTCAGGCGCTAAGCAGGGACCTCCCTTGTAGGTATTAGCAGGGCTATTGAACTAGACTTTCATCGGTCTTCTACAAAGAAGCACGTAGAATACCACATTTGTTCATCAAGCCGTGCATCCGCGTGAATAGCACGTCTTTTTGTTAGGACGTACTCAAAAAGTCGATTCAGATACATACGTGCTTTTGCAATAAGTAAGCTGCGATCGGATTTGGAAGGAGACGAACAATATAATATTGTTTTTGGGTAATGAGTTTTGAAACGCCAGCTTGCTTGTCAAATCGACTGCAGGGCTTAGTCGTCCTTTAATTATTGTTTGGAGCTGAATCATATGTCTATCTGCATTTAGTCAAGCGTTTGTTTCTTAGATATTATTTTTTTACTTATATGCCAGTATGTAAGACATAAGTATAAATTGTAAAGAAAGAATTTTAGTAGATTTGATGATGTAAATTTCCTTGTTGGTATATTTGTTGTTTTCATAGAACAGGGAGAACTTCAAAGACTAGAAGATTTGATTTAGAATATTGTTAGTTAAGATACAATGTTATTTGGTTGCAGTAAATACAATATTTTTAGTTTTAAAATATTTTAATTGAAACAATAAACAGTACAAAGTTGAAGTTTTTAGTTTCTATATAATTTGCATTAAATAATATAAATCGGTTAATTAAGGTAATCTTTTTCAAGAATTCCCAATAATTTTTTTCCCAGATTTTATATGCTAGCACTTTTTAAAAAGTGTTTTTGTAAAGTAAATTAGAAACAAATATTGTCAAAAAAATTTAAGCATTCCAACCTTACTTTTTTACGCTAACTTATGAAACTACCAAATCACACCACCTTTTTTTACAACAGCTTAACTATCATTTTTAAAGATGGATGATATATGGCGGTAATAAAAAAATAAACTTTTATGTCTAATTAAAAGAACAAATACGATTTTTTTTTGTAATTTTATGCACCACATAAAAGCAATTAATTAAAAAAAACTGGACTTATAAATGCAACCATTCTTAAGATTTAAGACATATGGACAGGCAAACAAATGACTTGTTATATATAGAGAGAAATATAGATCAAAATTGCCCTACGTAATTTTGCATGAATAGTAAATTAAATTAAACATTTGTTCATTGCACTAAAAGGCTTTATTTGCAACGTTATGATACATCGGGAAGAAAAAAGACGTTGGCTTAGTTATAAAGTATGCCACAAAAGAAATTATCTAGACCTTTTTCTGCTAATGGATAAGTTATACTCACAGTAATATTTTTTCGAAAAAAAACTTTAAAACATTCAGAATTATGTGAGCAATATTTAATATATATGTAACTCTGAGGCTTGTTAAACTATCAAAACTGATTTTGGAAGTAGTATTGTGTTAAAGTGTCTTACCATTAACTAAATTTTTTGACTAGCTTTTGTAACAAATCATTACATTGTTCTTTGATTATGTATTACATCACATAATGGATTGACAGGGTTAGGTTAATTGGGAACCGTGTGGTGCTGTTCGAAGATTAAAACAAGGTTAGTAAAAAAAAATCACAATTATACACATTTTTATCAACTATGGAACTATAATAGTTTTCGCAATTAAGAGAATTTGTGTTTTTGTCCAGTTATTTCAAAAAGTACGGAAGGAAATTTAAGAATAAGTCTTCGAAACAAAGAAGTAAATCTCTCGTGTTGAATACGTAAACGCATACGTGCATATGGAGCATTATATCGAGGAAAGACTTTAGAACTGCAAGTGGCAGTTTCCGATTTTCTTTCATTCGGACATCTCGATGAAATTTGTGCATCTTGTATGTGCCATTTGCATGTCTTTCTTGTGACATACACGTCTTTCTAGTGAAATTCAAAAGCAAATGGGTAACCAATAAAATTTGAATGAAAAAAGATATGGCGAAACATGATGGGACTGGAAGCAGGGAAGTCCCAAATGCAGACTGTAAGAAATTAAAATTTGATACTGTTTCTTGTCCAATTTGTGGAAACATGTACTGAATCAATAAATAGAAAACCTGGTCAAGATCATCTAAAAGCACAGATGGAAAAATAAGATTGAAATTTGTCCATTACAGTGAAGTATTGTACAAGTATTTGCTAATTTTTCAACTCTTGAAATTTCCATACAGTCATAGGAATCAAAATTTTAACTATACGAGAGACATATTTTCTCAAAACTACCCACTGTTTGCGTCCCGCTCATTTTGACACATAGAAAAGGCCATGCAGCATTTTTTAGAGAAACCTGCTTTAACACCTGAGATAATGAGAACCGTTCTATTCACTGATGAATTCCAATTCGGCCTAACCACTTAGTTGATCTGCAGAGAACTAGGAACCATTACTTTTTCTCCAAAAAAAATCTACATGGTAGCAGACGTTTGAAGGCAGACATGATGTTGGATGACCACCAAATTTTTTGTGTCTTTTCAGAGACTCTGTGATTGCTAAGAAGTAAAGGGATGAGATCTTGAAATCCTATATTTACTATTTCATAGTTGCAGTTCGTGCTTATCTCATTTCATTTTAATGCACGAGAATCATCGTTTACACACGGATAATCTGAGAGTTTCTTGATGAATTTCTGGAAACTCAAGATATTCGCAGTATGGATTGGCCAGCTTGATTTCCAGATCCAAGCCCTATAGACCATGCATGGGATGCTCTTGAGAAAATGATTGCAAATTGCTTTTTATCTATGAGAACCTTTTATCTTAAAAACAAAGTTGCTGAAGGAATAGACCCAACTACCATAACTGACTCATAAATTACCTTATTTTCTGTATGAATAAACATTGTATCCCTATTACTGTAAGAAGGGACCAAATCCTTTTTTAATCAATTTTAATGTTCAATATTATAAGTTCTATTTTAGAACTTCCAGCTCTGAAAACTTTTGCGTACGATCATGCTTACATACCATAACTGTTGTGTGATTATTATTTTCGTACTATAGTAACTCATGTCCATAAATAATTTTATTAAAATTTTTTCGTTAGTATTAGAAGCAACCAAAGAAAAGTGAAAATTCTTTACATCTTGAATGTCAGTGTATATTCTTGAACTTTTAATGAGTGAAATATGTGTTAAACATATTGGAAAACTGTAAATAATTTCGGCAAAAATACTTTGGTTGTCTTTAGATCGTATACGCTAGTATTCAGCATTTTGCTTTCTTTTCTGAGATTGAATAGATTCACAATGCGTTCACTGCCAGGATGTGATTTTGAGAAAGTATTAAAGGAATTTTTGTCGTCGAATTAAGATTAAAAAGGAGTTAGTGTTTTTAGCAAATAAATGAAACTAATTAATTAGAAAGATGTAAATAATATGATTTCAGGAATTTAAATCTACATAGTCATATCAAATGTGATCTTACTGGGATTCTTCATTTCCCAGTGATACAAAAATCATAAACCGTCATAAAAATTCAAGAATATAAATCAATAGCCAATCGAACTTATTAAATTATAAAAAAAAAAATGTAACGAAATTATCGTCTTCATAGCGTCTAAAACACATGACAAAGTTCATCAACTAGAAAGATGTAAATAATATGACTTTTATCATTATTCGGGATTCAGATATTTGGACTTATGATTATATGACTTATTAAAAGTGATCTTGTTGAGATTCTACTTTTTGACGTGATACAAAAATCATAAACCTTCATAAAATTTCAAGAATTCTAATTAACAGCCCATTCAACTTGTTTAATTGACATTCAGAGTTTATTAGCTCGCGAACTAAAAAAAACGCAATGAAGGTAGGTTTTTTACAAAATAACATCTTTAATACTAATTATATCCAGGATCTTCAGCATGATTAGCAATATAATCTTTTTGAACAACCACCAAATATTTGCAGAGGTATCGACCAATTATTGCAAAGCTGTCAACCGATAGGTTTGATGCTGTCATGCAAAAAGGCCAAACAGGCTTTCAAATGTATTCAAGAACTCAGTTTTTGTTTTTTAACGTTCACCGTAACCGATGAAGTGGAAATGACGAGGCGAAAGAGATCTACCTTCTTAATATTCTGCATTCCAGTGTGAGACAGCAGGAAAAAAACGGGCTTTGATTTGTAATCTAATGACAGCTACAAGTTAATTCCATCATAGAAGGAATTTTTAAGACAAATTCTGGGGTGTGCTTTTATTTATTTTGGATATTTTTACTGTAAAAAACATAACTAACTGCAATTTGTGAGTGAAAACGGTTGAGAAAACAAGGTCAAGAGAGAAAAGTAATAAGTAACCCAAAAGAAATTAGTTTTATAATGTCGATTCATGCCTTTTTTAATTTTCCTTATTATTATGAATAAATACAGTAATGGACTCATAATAAACAATAATAAATGTTTGGTGGACTGCAACGTGGATTCCTTCTATCATTTTCTTTATTATCATGAAGGAATACAGTAAGAGACTCATAAATAATAATAAATGTTTGGTGGATTGCAACGTGGATTTTGAACGTGGATTCCTTTTATGAATTTATTATCGTGGAGGAATACAGTAATGGACCCATAATAAATAGTAATAGAAGTTTGGTGGATTGCAACGTGGATTCTGAACATGGATTGCTTTTATGAATTTCTTAATTATCATGGAGTAATACAGTAATGGACTCATAATAAATAATAATAAATGTTTGGTGGATTGCAACGTGGATTCTGATGTAAAGGCCTAGAAAACTGAGAGAAACAAACTGAAAAATCGCGTGATTTACGCCGGGAGTGGGAACGATAAATATGAAAATTCTTCTTTTGAAGAGGTGAGTAAAAGAGGTAATCGCCCCTGGTGTTGTCCGTTTCAAATTACAATGGCATCAACGTATGGAATTTGTTGTTGATACATTGGCCGTGACCACTGTATTCAATTAATTAAGTGGGTTCATGGACCAAGCATGAAGAAGCACAAACATTTCGAAATGGATTAAAAACGAACCTTATATTAATAAAACATTAACTGTTTGTATTTAGATATGAATAAATTTGTACGGTTATTAAAGTATTTATTTCATAAAACTGTTTACAAAATACAATACCTTGCCGAATAAAAGAATAATTATAAGAAAGTATCATAATCCAATTACAATGTTAGAATTAACAAGAAATCGGCTTATGATACTTGATAATACTTTCTTGTCCAATTTCTGTCTCATTAGTAGTGCATTCTAATTAACGTATAGGAGGACGTTCGTTTCTATAAAGGGCGAATGTGCTGCAGTCACTAATTAGGACTCAGAAAGTATAGCCTAGTAGTCAATAATAAGTAGTAATAATAGTAGTAGTAAGTAGTCAATAATGACTACTTCGACAGAGTTTTGTATGTTTTCTCCAATATGACACTCAAACATGGGACAGAATCTAAAGCCCTCCTCATTACTTTTTAATAGAAAAAGACGTTAAATGTCTGGTTTTCATCAGCACTATCCTCATCATCATAGAGGTGTTAACTACTTAGAGGAATCATGGTCAAATATGTAGTGGAAAAAATGTTATTAAAAATATACACATGTAATGCACCCACAAAGTTTCTACTTTTAAATTTATCAAATTTATAATCAAATTCCAAAATTTTATGGTAGCAATTAAAAATATTTCACTTTTTTAATAATAAATAGATTAATATAACTTATAAATTGAAACTTTGAGAAGTTTCGATACAAAAGGTCGACAAATCTCACATATAGCCCCCCTGATATCTTCAGTAAATTAGAGATTTTATAACCGTCTAAGCTCATCCATTGCCAAAAACAGTCTATATAATGCCAAATTTGATTTTTGAGCCACATTTTAATGATCAAAAATTTCGTTCTTTTATATGGTAATGACAAATAGATGAATATAAATGAAAAATTGAAACTTTGACGAAGTTTCGAAAGAAAAAATCGACACAGCTCACGTATAACCCCCTGATATCTTCAATAAATTATAGACTTTATAACAATATTAAAAATTTATAAATAAATAAAATTAGTAAATTAAAGATTTATATTAATATAAGCTCATCCATTGCTATAGAAAGTCTGTATGATGCCAAAATTGATATAGCATCCATACAACTTTTTAATGATTAAAAAGTCGACTAATCTCGCGCATAATCACCATAATATTTTCAATAAACTATAAATAAATAAAATTAGCAAATTATAGATTTATAACAATGTAAGTTCCTCCATTGCCAAAAAAGTCTATATAACGCTAAAATTGATATAGCATTGATACAACATTTTAATGATTAAAAAGTTTCGCTCTTTTGTATGGTAATAACAAAGAGCTGAATATAAATGACAAATTGAAACTCCTATGTAAAAAATAGAGTTAATATAATGTTAATAATAGGGAGTATATAAAATAAACTCCTTAATATCCTAATAATATATTAGGGAGTATATAAAATATACTCTCTGATATCCTCAATAAACTACAGACTTTAGAATGTCATCTATTGTCGCCACAGATAACCTTATGTATAAGATCATGACAGTATTCTTTGATATTATAGAATTAATAGAGTCATACTTCCCACACGTGTATTAATACAAAACAAACCCACTGTTCTTGCATCCGACTCGATATAGACATATTTCAACACCGGATTCATATTTCAGTGTTTACTTTAAAATAAAAGGCACCAGTAGCTAATAAATGTCACTCAAGCATACATCAGCGCTAAATTACACGAAAAATCTTGGCCTTTCTAATTACCCCCTCATTATATACAGCTCATAATATTTTCCCGCTGTTTCTCTGAATACATTACGCACAAGTCGTTATCGGTCCTCTATTAGGTTCATTAAAAAAGCATATTTTTTTTATCTCCCTTATTATGGCTATCAGAATATTAAACACTTTCACCCCTTCTGCATGTGGCTCGTTAATATTCCGCTGCCAATACCATTCGCAGTGGAGCGAAAATATCAACTTCCGTTGGGCGATAGCGAAGGATCACTGATAGACAAGCCATTTGAATATTTTCTTTAATTCTGCTTTCTTCATCCCTCAGGGAGAGTTTGTAAACCTAACTTGGCGTGTTCCTTCAAAAAGAGACAACAACAGTTTAGGGCCCATTATATATGAAAAAGAGAATGGATGTGTCAGTTGCATGTAATAATGGTTCTCAAACTTTTATTTACGTCTCTGCCCCTCCCACCCTTAACAAGAGAGAAATACCACTGTCTTTCCTATAACATACACTTCAATGCTTTTTTATTGTTAAGATAAACGCCGTTATTAAACAAATTTTGTGAAACATAATACATAGAAGAAGTCGTTAAGTTCCATAGACATATTTAGTACTGATTTGGACGTCATAGCTTTTACAACATGGAAACTAGTTTTCCTCAAGAATGTCAAACTATCGAGAAAGTATTCTAGATTTGTAACATTTTTTTTTACATCAAAATAGGAAAATTGTTTAAATTTACTCTTCAATGAAGTCAGTTGAATAACCGTCCTGTCCTAGGACCTGTACGTCAGACCGGGGTTGCGACAGCAATCCCGAACTGTACAAGCCTAACAGAGAAATAATAAATTTATGGGTAAAACTCTTACCTTCGCGGAATAACCAAAAGCTTAAATAAATTCTCAAAACCTCAAGGAAACGAAATTAAAGCCATACTCTTCAATGAAGTATAAGCAATTATTAGTAGGAACAATAAACATAATTATTAGTTCTTTTAACTACAAATGTACTTTTATTTGGTTTCTATTAAAAACCCAACTTTTGGTATACACATTTTAGAGTTTTAAAATGAGTATTTTTATACTTTTCCCGAAGCTATAAAATTGTATCCCTTAGTAAAAATTCATATTTTGTAATCTTAAATTTACCATTAATTAAATTTTATGATTTTAAGAAAATTGCGTATATTTAAAGATTTTGTTATTTATCACACATCTGTTTGAAAAGTTCCGTATATAAAATTGAAAATCTTAAGTTTCTAGTCGTTTAATCAATTTCTTTTATTAATTTATTCTTTTATCAATTATATTCATTTACATTAAAGTCTCATTATAAATTAAACATTATACTTATACTACCGTGTCCAAAAAATAAGACAAATTTTAATTTCCCGGGCCTTATGGAATTTCAATTTTTTTTTCTTTTTTAGGTTGCTGGCGCAGTCTTTAACATCTGTGTGAAATTTGACGACAAAATATTCATTAGTGTTTGAGTAACACTTGACTTTGTGACATGCTATTTTGGAATGTCTGAATTAATTTTGAAAAGAATAAACATTACATTTTGTTGTTGCAACATTACATGTTGCATTACATTTTGTTTGCGGAAACGCAGAACGCATTCGGTGAGCATTCCTATATCAGAAAGAAATGTTTAGAAGTGGTATAAACAGTTCAAAGAAGGCAAAGAACGCGTTGAAGACGAAGAACCCTCTGGTGGACCATCAACCTCAACCGACGAGGCTCACGTACAAAAAAATTAAAGATTTGGAGCTTGCAAACCGTCGATTTACAATTAGAGACCTTGCTGATGATGTTGGAATCTCAAAAGGATCGGATTTGCTTTGAAGGCCATCCCTGCCGATGACATTTTACCATGCATTGAGAATTGGAAAAAAAGTTGGCATAAGTGCATTGTGTATGGAGGGGATTACTTTGAAGGCGATGAAATAAATGTAGAAGAATAAATAAAGAGTTTTTGAAAAAAAAAATAATTGGTCTTATTTTTTGGGCACAGCAGTATAACACAAAACAAAAACCCTACAATTCAATAAAATCTTTTTTTTTACTTTCCTTCTAAACAAAATATTTAAATATTTTTTTATTGTTTTCTTCATGTCCCATTAGCGGTAGTTGACTTGGTAAATCAAGTTTTTCCTGTTCTATTCGAAAAAAACATAAGTTAAGACCCCTATGAACTAAACTGATGTCTTTCTATTGAATTTTTGATAAAAGTAATGGGTGATATGGTTATCAACTACTAGATAATATTTGATTATACTGAAACAAATTATTATACTATAACGAAATTCAATTGTTTTTTTGCAATGAATTAAGTACATAAAATTATATAATTCTACAATTTTTTAGGAATGTAAATTGTAAATTGAATTTTAAAGCACTGGTACCTGAATTGTAATTGTACTTATACTTTAAGCTTGAATGAGTTATGAGATAACATCTCAGAAAAAAAAAGACTGCATAGATTGGCACTGTAGATTTTGCAAATGATAAAGTTATACTATAACTTCCAAATTCTATTGTTTCCAACATGTAATTTTACGTCTATTTAGTTACTTTTTAAACAAAAGTTGCAAATATTTAATGCTAATTCTTTTTATTTTTTATATGCAATTTTTTTGCAATCAATAACATTATAAATTGAAGGATTTTATTTTTTATTTACGTTAAAAATTTTAGTGTACCTCTAGAATTTAGGCTTGGAAAATGATGTATGAATACATTAGATAGCGCATGAGAAAACGTTATTACTTCTACTGAACAGTCAGTAGTAAAGTATTCTTTTTCATTGAATATTAATAAATATGAAATGAAAAATTTATGTTGGGAACACTTTATATTAATTTGTGATGTTGAGTGTAAATAAATATAGTTATATAAAAATGAATGCATAGATATGATTGAGAAAATGATTGAACGAATAATACTTTTAAATCTGTCATTGTTTTAGTTATGATCGTTTAATCGATTAGACTATTTAAAGTAAATGTTAAAACATTTAATTTAATATTTGAAGAGTTTCAACAGATTTTTAAATGATATAATTTCATGCAATCTAAATTTTCTTTCAAAAAATAAGAGAGAAAAAAAACATTTTTTGTTGACATACCATAAAGGTTCCGAAGTATATTCAAACTGCACTTACCTAAAGAAAAAGAAATAAAAAAAATATTTAGGTTATAAATAAGAACAATATATAAAAAAATTATTTTGAAAAAAAAAAAAAAAAAAAAAAAGTTGATAGAATTTCCATTCCTATAGAATAAATTAAAAATTTAATTTCAGTAAATAATATGAATACATATAATTGGAATATTTTATGCATTAATTGTTTTTCTAAAGTCTCTATACTCCTTTCCTAAACACACACACACACACACACACACACACACACACACACACGCACACACACACACACACACACACACACACACACACATATATGACAAAATGTTTTTTATATACGATGAAAACAACAAAGTAAATAGTTTTTTTTTAATAAGCATACTTCTCTTTTGTTCCAATTTTAATTAAAGACAATAAATAATGCTTTAAAAGAGCAACCGTTATAGGTTAAATGTTACCGTTTAGACCGTACCGTTATTACCGTTTAGACAGTACCATTATTACCGTTTAGATTTATTAAAAATATTCTGCAATAGATATTTTGATGAAAGCAACATTGTAAATAATTTAAGTCTTAATGTTCAAAGTGAAGTGAAGTAAACTTATTTCGATTAACACGTAATACTTTCAATACAATAATATCCAAACCCAAATATCACAATAAACTCTACCAATTGAAGCAATCATTAATATTTAAAATTAAAACCTACTGAAATCTAACCATTTCTTTTTATTTATAAAAAAATAATACTTCAGAATATAAATATGTAATTCCTAGAATCTAATAAATGATCAACAGCCAAAATATTGAATACGTGGAAAATTTCGATATATTTAATGTCATTGACTCTAATTGATATATTTATTTTCTAAAATTAAACTAAGTAAATGTATTACACTTATAGACTAGGCAATATTGGATAATATGTGATGTACATAAATAAGCGAGGCAACCCTTAAGTAATTATTAAAATTACTCATCTCTTTTCGCCAACTTGACAAAAAACATTTTGGTCAGAATTATAATGTAAATCTTCAAGAATTCCTTTCTATTTAAAATCACAACCTACTGAAATCTAACCATTTTCATCTACTTATAAATAATCATACTTTAGAACATAAAAGTTTAATTCATAAAATCTAATAAATGATCTACGGCGAGAATATTGAATACGTTGGTAATTTTGATATATTTAATGCCATTGGCTCTAATTGATAGATTTATAATTTATATATTTATTTTCTCGAGTTAAACAAAGTAAATATATTACATTTATAAATAGGCAATATTGGATAAATGTGGCATGCATAAATAAACCATACGAGCCATGAATAATTATTAAAACTATTCATCTCTGTTCTCCAACTTGGACAAAAAGCATTTTGATCTGAACTACAATGTAAATCTTCAAGGATTCCTCATGTCAAAACCATAATGAGGCAACTCATCATTACAACTACCATGTAATCATTTCAACACAATAACACCCATACCATAATACACATCGGCAAAAGTGAAATAAACGCAGACATCAATTACGCAACTCCCATCCTATTGAAACCTATTCATTCCTCATTCCCTTTTAAACGACAAGTTCGGTTCTTTTCGAACACCGAAGTCGGTATCCACCCAAAATACTATCTTCCCAGCACCACCACCAAGAACGCATCTACTACTATTTGGCCTTTAAGAATTCAAAGCACAAAACTATTGTTGTTATTATTCTGGCAATGTGGCCGTAGCCATTGAGTATAGACGCGTTCCAGGTCTACTTATGCAAATTTGGTTGCCCTTTTTCTGTTTAGTTGTTGTTGCTGTTGCTGTTTTTTTCTTCCACATTTCCTTTTTATATTTTCGCAGCTTTTATACCAGAAAGATTTCGGATCGAAGGGGTCGTATTCTCTTTTGTTCTTTTTTTGTTCTTTTCTGATTATTGTGTTGTTGTATATTTTGGAAATGTATTCGGTGTCTAAGCGAGAACTGACTTTTCGAATATGGAGTTACAGAAGGAAACGCGTTCGTGTCTTCCATTTGACTGAAAGGGTGAAGGGGAATGTTAGTGTTCTTTTAGAAGCTATTTTGTTGTTCTTTGTGATGGAAAAACATACATGCTTCTATGCATTTATTCGGGGCTTTTTTTCCAGAACTATTTCTTGATGCTTTTTCATCTGGTATTGAAAAACATGTGGTATTATGGGGTGCATTGACCAACAAGTTAAATCCATATTTGTTTTGATGTATGTATGGGCTATCATGATAGGATCATTTTTTCGATTTCTTATTTAAATGTGGTTAAATGTAAAAATTATTCTTTGTTCTTTGTCACATATTGAAATTGATTGTCATGTTGTTATTTGTGATGGAAACCACACATGCTTCTATGCATTTATTCGAGTTTTTTTTTCTAGAACCCATTTCTAGACGCTTTTTCATCTGATATTGAAAAACATGCGGTATTATGGAGTGCATTGACCAACAAGTTAAATCCATATTTGTTTTGATGTTTGTATGGGCTATCATGATAGGATCATTTTTTCGATTTCTTATTTAAATTAAATGTAAAAATTCTTTCTTTTTTATTGTTTAAATTCGCTCTTTGTAAAATATTGGAATTGATTGTCATGTTGTTATTTGTGATTGAAAAATTTCGTGTGTTGTGTCTTCCATTTGACTGAAAGGGGGTAAGGAAATGTTAGTGTTCTTTTAGAAGCTATTTTGTTGTTCGTTGTGATGGAAAACATACATGCTTCTATGCATTTATTCAGGGATTTTTTACAAGAACTATTTCTTGACGCTTTTTCATCTGGTATTGAAAAACATGTGGTATTATGGAGTGCATTGACCAACAAGTTAAATCCATATTTGTTTTGATGTATGTATAGGCTATCATGATAGGATCATTTTTTCGACTTCTTATTTAACTTTAATGTGGTTCGATGTAAAAATTAATTCGCATTTTTTTAATGTTTTAATTTTTTCTTTGTTATATATTGGAATTGATTCTCAATTGGTTATTTGTAATGAAAAAATTTGTATATGCTTCAATGCATTTATTCGGGTTTTTTGCAGAACTATTTGTGGATGCTTTTTCATCTGTTATTGAAAAACATATGGTAATATAGAGTGCATTGACCAACAAGTTAAATCCAGATGTGTTTTGATGTTTGTATGAGTTATCGTGATAGGGACATTATTTAAATATTATTTTCGACTTTTTATTCAAGTTAAATGTGATGAAATGCAAAAATTAATTCTTATTTTATTAATATTTTAATTTTAATTCACATTTCTTAAAAATAAATTAGGATATACAATTTGACTTTAAAAATAAATAAAATTTCTATGGTGGGCCAAGGCCGTCTGCCAACTGACAAATTTCAAGACAGGAGATGGTTTCTTTTTTTGCAGGGTAGGGTTGCCAGCCTTACGCCCAACACTCTACAGTCATATTAGGCAAGGACCTACGGTTTAAAGTGAATTTCTAACCACTACAAAATCCATGGCAACCTGTGGCACCGAGCCCCAGAAAATAAGAATTAGGAAGGTATTATATTTTCTGAAAACAGTATAGAAAAATAGTAATTCATTAATATAATCATTGGAAATTTTAACAAATTTATTTCACAAGGAAGTTTTTATTCTTTCTACAGGGAATTTTAAACAAAAAAAACCTATTGTTAAAATCCCCGTATTAATATTGCAAAGACATTGTATAGTATAGTATAATATTGCATTTTGCATTGCAATATAGTATTGCATTGAATAGTATTGCATTGTATAGTATTGCACTGTATAATATTGCATTGTATAGTATTGCAATACTGTATTGCATTGTATAGTTTTGCACTGTATATCATTGCTTTGAATAGTATTGCATTGTATAGTATTGTACTGTATAATATTGCATTATATAATATTGTAATTAGTATTTACAATATAGTATTATATTGTATAGTATTGCATTTAGTATTGTAATATAGTATTGTATTGTATAGTATTGTAATATAGTATTGTATTGTATAGTATTGTAATATAGTATTGCAATGTATAGTATTGTAATATAATATTGCGTTGTATAGTAGTGTAATATAATATTACGTTGTATAGTATTTTTCATTTTAAAATATTAACTTTTTTAACTAGATTTTAAATTTGAAAATTTGTAGAATATGATAAATTAATCCCCGAGTATTGAAATCTATTTAACTATTTTCTATATACTTGATAATAAACAGCTAATTTTATCTATGAAACAATTACATTATTTTTGAAATTCATAAAATTTCATAATAAATAGTTTCGAAAATATCATTAATGCTTTTTACGATAACATTCGCTGTGTGTAAAGAAAAGGTTTGAACGTTTTTCAGGTTATTTCTTTTAACTACTACGAATGGTTGTTCCAGTTTTCTGGTATGATAAATGGCGCGGATAAAAAAAATGACCTGCATCTTTCTGTTTTCTAGTAAACAAGTCGTTAACAGTCTAAAAAAAGAATTAAAAGGCATACCACTTAGTTCAGAACTAGTATAAAAACTGATACAAATCCAGAATTCATTTCCAACACATCTACCAAATTTATTTACTGCCCACACTATTAATGATTTACGAAACAGAAACAGTTATTAGAACAGGGGAAAAAAGTACTTGAACAATGGTGCCACGGGTCTAAGTAGACCGCAATCGTTCAATTTCCGTGTAAATGAAAGTTGCTGAAAATCTCTGTAGTAAACCATTTAACCCTTTAAATTCAGGAATCGCATACTGACCTTATAACCCAAAAGAGAGCACATTAATCGTTTAGAAAGTTGACGTTCAAAGGCGCAATCGTCAGATTGTCAATCGTTTTAGAAATTAAAATATGCACCAAATGGAAAAATTAATTTAATTACAAAACAAAGTAGTTACATTTAATTTTTTGTTTTCTTGAAAAAGAAGCTACAGTTATTATTTAATTTTGGATCATACTATTACACCACACCACATCACATCATTCCCAAACTAAATAGGGCCAGGTTTGGGAATGATGGGGGTGAGATGCCTGACTGGGCTTTGTGACGCTCTACAGTCACATGAGACCAGGACCGACGGCTTAAAAAAGAACCACTATAAACAACCATGGCACAGCCGGTACTCGAACTCAAAACCTGTGACACGGAGCGCTAGACACTCAGACATTCTGGTTCCTTTTGGATCATACTACTACTACTACACCACCACATAACACCACATACTGTGCCTAAAGCTGAGTTGCCCATATATAGTTTGGAATGATGTGGGTGAGAAGTCTGACTGGACTTTGTGACGCTCTACAGGCATAGGAGACCAGGACATACGGCTTAAAATATATTCCGAACCACTATAAACAACCATGGCACAGCCGGGATTCAAACCTGAAACCTGTGACACCGAGCTCTAGACATTCGATCATTCAGGCCCCTTTTGGATCATACTACACTTTTACTTAATAAATAACCTAATGATGCGACATGCTCCCATACGTTGCTTGCGATCTGATGGCCAACTGGCTAGAGCTCGGAATCCACTTTAAACTGTAGGTCTCAGTCTATTTAGCCCTCGTATTCAGAAGATGACCGTAGAGAGACAAACCAAGTTGCCGTAATCACTATCGAGTCTTCTCGTTTTTGAAAGCAGTGACCAAAACGCACACTGACAATGGATTCTAGCCCGGACATTCTTTCAAACTAGCTGCATGTATTATTATTGGATGATTGAGGCAAACTTTATAAATGTTATACAGTAACATAAAACTCATAGGAAGCATTTATTTATTCATTAAAAATTGAGTAGGAAACGCACAGGGTAATATTTTTCTGATTAGAATCAAGAATAATAATTTTTCTTAAATATTTTAAACTGCAGCGTGTTTATTTTTTTTGTCCGCTACATTTTTGTAAAATTACATAGAATAATACAGTGAATTGATCCTTGCTTAACTGAAGAAGTGATGTAGAATATATGTGTAATACAGCAGCTCAATGATGTAGATTATAATTGTAATGCCACAATTTTTGAACAAGTAAAGCGAAGAACAAAATAAACAGCATTAATTTTATTGCAAAACTGTTTACAAAATTAATTTATTAGTTTTTTAAATAATTTTATTTACTATTTACAAAATTAATTTTTAAGAGTCCAATATAAACACTGGAATTTAAATGTATATAACAAGAACATGCTACTTTTTCGAACAATAATAAAAAACTTAACATTTGAGAGATTTCGTGTTTCTTGATTCTCTATAATATCGTACACAGATTCCCGAAATTATTTGTAAAACATTTTTTTTCAAAAGGTTACTTCCCCAAAATTGCATTTTATTCACAATTTTAAATACTTTATAACAATGAATATTTAAGCGATAAACGATAAATCCTATTGCAAAAAAAAAATAATAATAAATAAAATAAAAAATAATAACACCGATTTTTCCCATCGTTGCTTTTTTTTAAAATTTTTTTTAATGATTATGTAAATTTTTGAATAATTGCAACATTTTAACAATGTAAACTAAAATAAGCTACAATTTATTGTAAGGAAAACTCTTTATTCCATAACATTATCCAATTATATATATAATAAACATTATGTGACTGGAATTTTTGAAACAATGTTTGTAAACAAACAAACGATAAATTCGGTTACACAACTGACAATGTTGGCGAAAGAACTTCATCATAGTCGATTTTGTTCATATTAACTTTCTGGAGTGATCAATTCAATTGCAAAAGATGCAAGTTCTGTATTAAAACCATATTCTTTTACCAAGAATTCCAAACTGGCCTTCTGACCGCAAAAGAAAAAGAAATTAATCATGCGAAAGCGAAAACGTTCCAATGGCCAGGCGAGAAGATCTCATTTGTAAACAATGGCAGCAGGACGAAAAACACAGAACCGCGTGGACATCTGATGTAATAATTCCAACAACCTGCCGTCTGAATTGCTGACTGTGGTAATTACAGGTTTTATGCAATGGCCTTCAGTGCTGGAAGGTGAGGCAGGATTCGTAAACAAACGCCGTTTTATGTGAAATAACTGACTGACAAGCTACTGACAACTTGTGTGCTAGTTATAGCGCAGCTGTAGTAACACAGATATCGCGTGTTGTAACTGTTATGTGATCGAAAATTCGATTTGTCATTTGACAAATCGAATTTTCACCTTCTACTTATTAATTCGTTTGCTTCTTTCTTTTTTATCATTGTTTACAAGTCGTTGAAATACATGAAAGTAAATTTTATTTTGTTTTCATTTAACGACTGATAAAATTTATTTAATGGTTCTTAAATTTTTTAATTGACTTATAAAATTTAATGATTGATAAAATTTATTTAACGATCCTTAAATTTTTTTAATTGTTTTCATTAAACGCTTCCCTTATAGTAATTAATTCGGTTTGCTTCTTTTTTTATATAATTGTTTGCAAGTTGTTGAAATAGATGAAAGTAAACTTTGTTTTCATTTAACGATTCATAAATTTTTTAAAATTTTTTCATTAACGATTTATTTATAGTTATTAAGACGTTTGCTTCTTTTTTTTTATTGTTCACAAGTTGTTGAATTAGAGGGAAGCTATTTTTCTTTTGTTTCATTTAACGATTCATAATCATTTGTTTTCACTGAGATTATCGTTAGGCTAGCTAGATTTATTGGGGATTGAATGAAAAAAAAAAAACTTAAACTAATATAAAAATATAGTAAATTTGATAAGGAACGCCGTTTTGTAGAAGAAATAACTAACTGATAAACTGCCTGACAAACTTTATGAACTGCAATGTGTTTCAAAATTTGGTTCGATATTTGAAAAATCATTTTTTTGTTGTTGTTGTTGTTATTCATTCATTTCTCTTTTTTCGAACATAAATATAAGTTGGGGAAATAGTTAAAGGATAAAGCTTCATTCAATTTCAATTAGACAGTTTTTTTGTTGGTTTAGAGTATGATATTGCAATTCAAAAGAATGTTTATATTACAAATATCATTTTGTAGAAAAAATGAAATGGGCTGTTAAATTCAATGAATATATGTTTTCTTGTTTTGTAAATACAAAATGAAGAATGATGATATGCTTGATTAACCAAAAATTATTTTATTATTCAGATGTTCACATATTAATGATTTAGTCGCTGTTTTTAACTATTGTTCAATATTCTATTTTTAATTATAAAATTAGACTTCGCTTAATTAAAATGTTAAATTAATAGTTATTTCATCAATTCAATGATGCTGAATTACAATATGGCAAATGTAAGTTAAAAATTAAAACAAAATTTGTTTATACACTTAATTATTAAATAATTGTTCAAATTGAAAAAAAAAATATTAAGAAATAAAACAACTATTTGTTAAATATTATCTTGTTAAATACAATTAAGTAAACTTCTGACATGTGAATGTGCTTGTTAAATATAATGAAAACGCAAAGATAGCGTGATGTGATTGTTTAACAAATCATTAATCAACGATTCTGCAAATTTCTTGTAGTAATAGATTCCTTTACATGCTTGGTTATTAAGAAAAAAGTTGCTGACTTATTTTCAATAATCATTGCTGAATTATCTTTTTTTACATACTTTTGAATCAATTAGATGTCTGGATTGTTAATTTAATCGTAATGACAATGAAATTGGCCAATAATACGCATGTTGGTGTTAAAAAATATAACTTATAAGCAGATGTTGTTTTATTAAAGAGTGAACTGCGTGACTTTATATGGTTGTTATAAGTGGAGAAGACAACTATTGCGTGATGTCACTATTTGTTGAAACATCATTTCAAAAATCAATTATCATCTGTAGTTAATGATTCATTTGCTTTGATTCATTGTCGTTTTGGGGGTCTTTTTTACACACGCAACAAGGCTTAGTTAATTTGATTTGTTGTAAGCAGACAGGCTAAATCAGCAAGTCCTTTTTTTCTTTTGTGTGTCTATTTCGCTATTTTTTTTGTGTGTGTGTAAGTGACTCCGGATAATTAGTACACAATTCCTAAGGGATATTTATGATAACATTGTGTAACAATATATGCCTTTTTTATTCAATTGCCGACTAAAAAAGTGTTTTCTTCTAAAAAAGTAAATCAAGCTTAATTAGTGTAATACGTTGTGGTTATGACATGTATTTAGTACCTCATGTTATGATGTAATTCCTAAATATATAAAAGGGTTCTTATATCTTTTATGTTCTGCCAAAGATATTTTAATAGCCTTTACTAAGTGTGCAATGTATTTAAATTGGTATTTTTTGCAAAATATCGTCTAATATATATATATATATAAATTTTTTTAAAGTAAAAACTTAATATGTATATTTGAAGTTTGTGGGAAAATGTGGCAAATTATTGATTAGCCAGAATTTAAAATAAATAAAATTTAATAAAAAGGATTCCCTTTTTTAATAAGAACTATATTATGCTAACTAAGCAAAATGTAGTGCACCATTTTTTTCCAGTTTATAGAAATTTGATCATTTTTAAAACCCAATATCAATATCAACCCATAATACAACCCAGTATCATAAATCAACATTTTAAAAATCTTTTTGGATGTGATGAGGAGTTGGACTTATTACTTGTTGTTGATTTTCCTGAATTAAAGTGAAGGCTATTTTTGGAAATGCGTAATTAAAGTCCCATTGTATATAATTTAAATTTTGTATTTATGTTTTTTACTGTAGAGAATGACAACAACAAAACATGTTTAAAGATTAACATGTTAAAACTATTAACATGTTTTTATAAAATAGTTGAATTTACTTTGCAGACTATTTGAGATATTCTTATCCCATGCTTTATTCCTCTAAAACTGTTTATTATTTTACTAAAACGTGCGGAAGCACTAAATCAAAACAAAAACTTCACCATCTGCCTGCTTAGCATACGACTCGAAATTCAGAGTGAAATTTTATTTGCTTGTCTACCATACGGTTTTAATAATTTGCAAAGACCGGTGGCGCATGCTATGAATTTTTCGAAATCCCGTACGTCATACAGAAAAGCTGACGGGAAGCACACACAAAAATTATTAAGCAGAAGCGTAGCAGGCCTAATATGTTATATATTTCTTTTTAAAAACGTGCCTATTTAAGGTTATAACAGCTTCCTTTGAGAAGAGCTATGGCGTCCACGTGACTAAAATATTGGATGGCCTACTACGTGCCTGGATGACCAAAGAGGTGGCCGACTGAGGTGCAAAATTTCAAGCTATCAACGGACCAGCAGGTGGTAATGTACTAGAATTCGTATTGTACTAGTAACTATCATATGAATCGGCAGGAGTTCCAGACATCCTGTATGTGGCGACTCCTTACTTTGTCCTGCTTGACTTAATCAGGACATTTTGATATGTATATTAAAAATATGCTAACGTTTGTTTTTGAGAATAGTTATTACTTCTACTTACAACCAAAAATAAAACGTTCATTTTTTAACAACATAATTTTTCTCATGAAATAAAATAGCACTAGAAGCACACTTTTTTCAAATGAAATTTGAAATTTAATCATGGCAACATCAAAAGATTTTAACCATTTGATAATCCATCGTCATGAAGTCCCAGGAATATTGTACTAGTACTTAATTCGTATTGTACTAGTAACTATTATATGATTCGGTAGGAGTTCCAGAGATCCTGTATGTGGTGGCTCTATACTTTCCCCTGCTTGACTTAATCAGGACATTTTGATATGTATATTAAAAATATGCTAACGTTTGTTTTTGAGAATAGTTACTTCTACTTACAACCAAAAATAAAAAATTCATTTGTTTACAACAGAATTTTTTCCATGAGATGAAATGGGCTTGCACTAGTGACACACTGGATAAATTTGAAATTTAATCATGGCAACATCAAAAGATTTTAACCATTTGATAATTCATCATCATGAAATCCCATAAATATTGTACTAGTATTTAATTCGTATTGTACTAGTAACTATTATGTGATTTGGTATGAGTTCCAGACATCCTGTATGGGGTGACTCTATACTTTGTCCTGCTTGACTTAATCAGGACATTTTGATATGTATATTAAAAATATGCTAATGTTTGTTTTTGAGAATAGTTACTTCTACTTACAACCAAAAATAAAAAAAATCATTTATTTACAACATAATTTTTCCCTTGCGATGAAATGGTCTGGCACTAGTGACACACTGGATAAATTTGAAATTTAATCATGGCAACACCAAAAGATTTTAACCCTTTTATAATCCGTCATCATGAAGTCCCATAAATATTGTACTAGTACTTAAGTCGTGTTGTGCTAGTATATTAAAAATATGCTAACGTTTGTTTTTGAAAATAGTTATTTCTACCTACAACCAAAATAAAAAAATTCATTTATTTACAATATAATTTTTCCCTTGCGATGAAATGGTCTGGCACACTGGATAAATTTGAAATTTAATCATGGCAACATCAAAAGACTATTTAATAATCATAACCATTTGGTAATTCATCATCATGAGGTCCCATAAATATTGTATTAGTTCTTAATTCGTATTGTACTAGTAACTATTATATGACACGGTAGGAGTTCCAGACATCCTGTATGCGGCGACTCTATACTTTGTCCTGCTTGACTTAATCAGGACATTTTGATATGTATATTAAAAATATGCTAATGTTTGTTCTCTCAAATAGTTACTTCTACATACAACCAAAAATAAAAACTTCATTTATTTGCCACATAATTTTTCCCATGCGATGAATTGGTCTGACACTAGTTACACACTTGATAAATTTGAAATTTAATCATGGCAACATCAAAAGATTTTAACCATTTGATAATCCATCATCACGAAGTCCCATAAATATTGTTGTAGCTCTTATTACCATATTTAAAATTGCTTTAAATATTATTAATGAATGTGTAAGCAATTTACAAAGTTAATTGATGTGCTCACGTGCTCTGCATTTTATAATAAATATCAAATTTTTGGCCCTTCCATACTAGTTGACTAATTTACATAAGTAAGTGTATTTTGAATACTTTTATTATACTGCTATGATAAGATAAATTGAAAGCATCTATTGTATAAATACTTGAAGGAAAAATTTTAATTTATGGCTAATTTTTAGAAAATTAAAAAAAAATTTAAATTTTATATATTAATATTAATATATTTAAAAAATCTATAAGGAAGTTTGATGCATATTTATGTCAAAAACCATTGTAATTTTAACAATTAATCTTTCAGCTAATGAATTTAAATCTCTCTATATAGGTTACATTATATAAATTTGTAATTTTAAGCAGTTACTAATAAATTTATCAGTATTTAGATAAGTATGCTGTAATAGAAATTTTACTATAACAGAATAAATTTTATCTGAGAGAAAGAAAAAACAATTAGATTCCAGGGCATTTTTATAATAAATAATTTTTATAAATAAAATAAATTGCATGAAACAAGAATTTGATGAAAATGAATTGAAATATCGCAATAAAAATAAATATTTTAACAATAAAAAGCATTCTAATAAAAATTTGTGTTAATTCATTTATTAGATTTAGGAAACTCTTGTAAAGATCTGTTTTACATAAGTGCTCTCATTTTTTGGGGAGAAGACAAACTACCACTTTGAACTTCTAAACCGTAGAAGATCTGTTCGAAATTCAAAAAGAGAACTGAATAGAAAATGCATATCTACACAAGGTAAAGTACTTTTATATCTGTTGGTTTTTTAATCTTTGTTTCTAAATCTGGTTTGTAAAGATTGGTAAAAGATGTAAAGCTATCAAGAGTCATTCTAAAGTATAGTAATTTTAAATAAGAGCTCTAATTTTTGGGGCGAACACTGGAAGTCATCACATTGAACTTTTAAACTGAGAAAAATTGGTTTGAAATCCAACATAGGCAACAATCCAATAATGACACCAAATATCCATGATGCCCCAGGTATCCAGGTATTTATGAAGTATTGCTCCTATTTTACAAAGGTAGTAATACTCCCATTGATAAATGATCAATAAACATAGTGGATTCTTAGCCCTCTGCGTAAAAGCGTCAATATAAAAAAATATTTTTTTCTTCGATCGTCTTTCTTCTAACATGTTGATGAACCTGAAAGCAAGTAGCATTAATCCGAAATAAATGTCTTCCCATTTCTCACTGTAGAAAAAAAAATGAAAGTTCTGTAGAAACAGAAAGCAATACAGCAAAATTTGATCGTTATAAAAAAACTTAACGAGCAGCTCGATTCCCCAAAGTGTCTTCTATAAACAAGAATCCTTCTTTTTGGTGGACGTTTTCACCTCATAGATTTGAAAAACGGATGTAATCCGCCTCTCAAGCGATGATCAGGCTTCACTGATTAATCCTGAAATAAATTCCACTCAACACTGCAGGAAGCAGAACGACAGATCAACATAAAAAAAAAATGGCACAAGGGTCAGAGTTGAGTTAAGGTGCTGTGGCAATAGAGAGCAGAGTCAGTTTTGCGAGTATTCAAAATGGCAACATTAAGTTCTGAAGCAGGTGTTTGCATTCGTGAAGCAGATGATTATTTTATATAAAATTCATAGTTTTATTTCATTGTATATAACAGTAAATTTATTTTGATTTATAGATTTTCGAATATAATGATGATTATTAAATATATGATATAATTAACTGATTGTTAATAGGAGAACAGATTTTATTTTTTTGCTTATTTTTAAAGCAATTCATTTAATGCTAATTATATAATTGAGTATCTGAATGTTATAAATTAAATCAAATTTTAGAATTTTTTAAAATAATATATTAAAATTATTTATTTGGTAAATAAAAAAAATGAGTACAGAATATACTTTTCAAATTGACGTTTTTAAGTTTATTTTAAAAAAACGATAAATTTTTTGAATTAATGAGCTACTAAGTATTCAGAATTTAAGCACTTTCAAGAAGTAAATAATAGCATGTTTAGAGCTTCAACAGTTTTTAAAAAAAAAAATCCAATAACTTGAATTAGTAATTAATTTAACATTTCATTTTTTATCAAAATATTTTCTCTTATTCTTCTTAAACTTCTTAATTCAACTTTAAAATAGTTTTTAAATAAAATCTCTGCATTCATCTAACAGTATAAAAAGTTAACGTATTATATTTAAAACACAAATTTAATTATTTCCGAATAATAATTATATTTTGTTATGGAATATAAAAATTTATTAAAAAATATTTTAAGGCTTATATTATCAATTTACTTACATTTTTTCAAAACACTGAAAAATATTGAGACAAATAAACTTATATTATTTAATTTATTAAACGTATTAAACCTACAATTATTTTAAAATTACCAATTGATTTAAGGATCATTTCAATTTGCTTAAAAAAAGATCTGTAGCAAAACAAAAACAAGCAGAGATAACCCACCCACATACAAATACCCTGAATGTCGCGGTTGACCATAAACCGCTACAAAAGAAATGTAGCATCCGCCGTGCAATTCGTTTCCTCCCCTCCCCCTTCTCTAGACCGGGGCGTCCGAAATTGCGTCCGCCCTTATCTGCGCCCCTGCAGACGTGCCGAGAATTTTTAGGTTGACCAAACCCTCGCTGTATCTCGTAAAAAAATATACATACAAATACAACTGTACGTATCTGGTTATATATGTACGCATAAAATGAAAATGCGGTCAGTTGGTTTTCTGACAAAAATCGAAGGTTGGCGAACCGTAATCTTTTTTTTATTTTTATTTTTGTTTTTTGTTTGTTTGAAACATTATTCAGTTGGCCTTTTTTTTTCTCGAACTGTGGATGGAACATGGAATTGAATGGTCAGTCTCTGAAATCGAATTCTTACTACTGTTTTCCGCTTGCGTAATATATAATAAAATTGTTTTCTTTGAGATAGTGTTTTAGTATGGGCTAAAAGTTTCCGAATGTTTTAATTTTTTCCAAAGCACCTAAATAAATTTTGTGATTGTTAATCTAATGTTATTATCCGTAATTTATTAATGTTTGTTTATCCTTCGATTATTGAACAATCAATATTTTAAGATTAATACCCATGTTCAAATCGACAGGCCACAGATTAATATCACAGGCTTCAAGTTCAAATCCTGGCGGTGGCATGGATGTTTGTAAGTAGTTCGAAACCCACATTAAGCTGTAGGTCCCGATCTGTTTATTCTAAAGTGTGCTTAAAATGACCGTAGACAGACAAACCAAATCCTTCGTATTTAGGGCCAGAATGGCTGAGTTCGAGTTCCGGCGATACCATGGATGTCTGAAGCTGTTCGGAATCCACTTTAAGGTGTAGGTTCCTGCTTAATATGGCTATAGAGCGTTGGGGGTAGGAATTGACAACCCTAGCCCTTAAAAAGTCAGACTTCTACCTATGGGTAGCTGCCTTTCCCCCTCCCTTTCTCTCTTTCCATGGGACCACATGGGTTCTTAGACTTTGTCTAGATGTTGCTGTCACCAGTGGAATAAAAACAAGATTAATATTCATTCATTATGATGAATACTAAAATATTTTTAGTTATCGTAATAATTTTGCTTACAAATCTATAGTATTCCCTTATTATTTCAATAAACAAGGGATTCATTAATTTTATTTAATAATTAATTAAATGATTAATATCGTTATTCCAAATTCAGTACTATTCTTACAACTAGTATACCACATGAATGTTAGTTATCCCATTTCCACAACATTTGTTTCTTATTTGTTCAAGGTAGTAATATATGCTCTAATTTTGGTATTCATAGTAAGTTAATCATTTATTCTCCTTACTATTAATGCTTTATCTCAATATTTTGCTTTCGATTCACTAACATATTCATTCATCGCTATTTTTAACAGCAGTCGCCTAATGTTGGTACTAGAGTTCAATGCTACTTTTATTTTAATTCAATAGCTTCTGTTGATTGCCATTTGTAATTTAGTCGGCATTCTTCTACGATATCATTACATGGCCCACTCACAATCCTCTTTTATTCTTGTAGATAATTATTCATGTAACATCAACCTTCAGAAAGAATTTAGTTGATGGTATTCTTATAATTATACAAACTTACAGGCATTCTTTATTAATTCCCATGCATGGCAATTTGGATACTATTCATGTAAAAACCATTAGTAGGACAAAAGAGGGAACAATGTACTATTAGCGTATTGTTCTCCAGAGATGGCGGACCCCAAAGTGGTGTTGCAGATGAGTCCAGAAATATTTATATCGAACTTGACCGGACGAAAACTGACCAATGCCCTTTTGGCGACCTTCGTCCCTTCTGAAGCGTGAAGATGGCGTAGAATGACATTTTGGCGACGAAACGGTCTCCAGGTGCCTCTTAATTTGAATGTTCCAAATGACAGAATCTCATAACTACCATCTTGCAGATCCTTATCTCAAAGTAACGCGAGATTGCTCTTAATATTTGGCGAACTTTCCATGAATACTAAATAGCTGCTGCCAACACTTAGACTCATCCATAACGCTTGTCATTATGTTTACATTAGAAAAAAAGCAAAGGGTAAGAAACAATATAGGTTCGTTTTCTTTGTTATGCCACAGAAATGATGCGTCGATGCATCATTTTTTGGTACAATTATCTGGGATCTCTGAGTGTGTAACGTTTTGGAACTCGGCAGGGTTTCTTCTTGTTTTCTGGTGAAATATTTTGACAGTTTGATTCATCTAATGAAATAATTTATAGCGTTCTGAACACAACGGACGTCATAAATATTCTGATCCTTCTATGAGATATTTTAAGATGACAATGATTGGATATCGAGAATGGTGATAAATGTCGTCGATTATCCACTTAAAATTTTTTTTTGTATTACATAGATGGTTAAATGATTTGGAGAAAAGATTATTTAAAATTAAAACAAAAGTTAGGCACATGAAACTTCTGAAAGAGAACACTTCAAAATTTATTTAATCTTATGTTCTTTTTTTTTCAATGTAGAATTTTTCTTCAAATTCAAAAAAAAAAAAGTATACAAGAATCATGAATATATTGCGTTACAGATTGTTTTTCCAGAAATAATTTATAAATTATCATCCTTGTTCTGTAATAAGATGTAATCGTAAATTGCCATATTTCATGTTGGCGAACATATTACAAACTAGAATATAGGTTTTATATTATTTCGGCCATTTTAGGGACACTCAAAGTATTATTGTGGATTAAGGCGTAAAATAAATAAAAGCTCATAATTTTTTTTTTCATATTTACAAACCATAATCTTATGTAGTTTTCTAAAAATAAACTTTAAAAAAAGATCAATTTTTATTGACCACCCTGTTTCGCTAATGTTCATTAAAAATTGAATATAAAATGAATAATATAACTTAGTTTCGTTTTCAAATAAGAAATTGCATCCATTTTCATATCCCAATTTTACAGAATTACAGAAAACATTTGGTCAGATATTTACTGTCAGCTAATATTCAAGTGTTAAAAAATTAGTGACCTATAGTTGATTGTTTTTTTTAAATTAGAGATCTTACACTTAAACGAAAATACTAATTGGTAAATATAAGCTGGACTTTGATTCAAAACTGATACCCCCAAAGAGAATTCCACAACCAAATTTGTGGGCACTTTAAGCTAGAAGATCCGAAAATAAATGTTTATGTCAAACCATTCTCCAACCAGCAGGACGCTAAGCCTATATTTATGACCACCACAACCCATTATTGGATGTTAAATTAGGATTTCTGAGATTTCGATAACCTTCAGACTTAGGTGACAAAATACATATCATCTATTTAGAAATGGGAAAGGAGCTCCACAAAGTCTTGCTTTCAAGGACAAATTCTATACTTCCTTGGCTTTCAAATTTCGATAGCATGTAATCTATGGCACAAACTTGTTTGGTTTAGAAAGATTTTTCGAAGAACACATCAATAAGATGGATTCCTGGTGATTCATAACCATATCAGCATGACACACTGTGGTATACTATAATTGCCTTTTGCAATTATTTAGATATTGTTATTGTTCCAGAACAGCACGCCCAAACCACAATTTCCGTCAAGACAGGATGTATTTTTCCTGTGCAACATGTCAGTAAAGAATTCAAATGTATTTTTTCTGTGATGCTTATGTCGATTCAAAGGGTTAACGAATGCTTCAACTTTTTATCTATTCATAAACCATTCAATCAACTACTTTAACGGCTTAATTGAAGGTAATTTTGAAAAGATTAGAACCAAAAGGAACTTACTTAAATGGTAATTTGCAATACATTTGTTATATATCCTAGCTATATTTGCAGTTATCAGTCAGTTTATTAAGCTTTGGCAATTATAAAGTTTTTATTGCAATGCAATAAAATCGTAAGTTTTTCATAAAAAAAGTAATCATAGTTTTTGTTTGCAACCAACTTTATATATTTATATAATCTGCTATCCCAATAACTTTTTATCTCCATTATACTCCCCATTGCGACAACATAGCATGTGTAGATATTTATTCCACGGATAAACTTTATTTTTTAAGTTTGTAAATTGCTATTAAAATATTAGATTTTTTTTTTTCAATTTTGTATACAAAGTTTGAAAAATTTAATAAAATAATATTTATTAAATTGTGATTACAATTACTATCAAACAGCAATAATTGCCGACAACATCAATAATAAGACTATCTGCCGAGTGGCAGACAGTCTTGGGATGCTTACCACAATTACGTTAAAAAGATTTTAAGATATTATTTTAATTAGATTTTTTTATTAAATTGTGATTACAATTTTTATCAAACAATTGAGTATCTGAAACATTAATGTCTTGACCATTTTTGTATTATGGTTAAAAGCCATACCAAAAATCAATTAAATCAAATTGATTGATTGATTGGATTGAAAATAATATTCTTCATTCAGTTTAATTCCAGCTAATAACAAAACAAGTAATATAAAAAAAAAAAAAATTTTTAAAGTCAATTCCTACTTTTTTTTCACTATATTGCAGAAAAGTTCTTTATAAATAATTTTCATTAATTTTTTTTAAGTTTATCTGGCGCCATCTATTAGTAGATATATGCAATTTAAATCTAAAAAAAATTTTAATGAATTAATTAAATTTAATGAATTAATTAACATTTGAAGAAACTGTACTAACATCAAGTGTCATCCACTACAAGTTCAAAAACATGTATTTAAACTTGGGTGGATGAATAAAAAGTATTTTATGAACGATTGAAAATTTGAACAAGATATATATAGGGAGAGTGTGAGCTAATAGAAGGAAATGAAAAATATATCTCAAGATTAAACTCAATCGTAAACTATGTATTTCATTAGGTAATTTTGTGGAGCAAAAGCAATTAGTTTAAATTTCAAAATTTGACGGAAAAGTTATGCTGAATTTAAATTTCCTTTGTATTACCAAAAGGCACTTTATCTTCTTCATTATTTTCATTGGCGCAGCAGTCCCATGGTGGGCCAAGACTGTCTGCCGACTGGTAGACAGTCTTGGGATGTTTAACACAATTACGTTAAAAAGATTTTAAGATATTATTTTAATTAGATCTTTTTTATTAAATTGCGATTACAATTTTTATCAAACAGTTGAATATCTGAAACATTAATGTCTTGGCAATTTTCGTATCATGGTTAAAGCCATATCGAGAATCAAATAAATTAAACTGATTGATTTTATTACAAATAATATTCTTAAAGAAAATTACCTAGTTTAATTCCAGATAATAACAAAAGCTATACCTTAAGATTAAACTCAATCATAAATTATGTTTTTCATTAAATATTTTTGTGGAACAAAAGCAATTATTTTAAATTGCAAAATTTGACTGAAAGTTAAATTTTTGTTGCATTCACACCAAACACTTAATGCTTAACACTATTACGTTTAAAGATTTTAAGATTTTAGCTGATAAAAACGGAAAGTGCATCCAATCAATATTCATTAGTATTATACAAACAACAACAACAATCTGAGGGGAATATAAAATAGATTCATCATTGCTATACAAGAAATTTACTACAAATATTTATTCCGGTCCCGTAGTAATTTTCACTTTTAATAGTTACAAGATATCCATGGGATAGCAGCAAGTTCGGTGAGATGATCTTGTTAAAAGGCGACAAAGATCTCCTGAGCATTAAATCACAGGTTGAAATCAAAGAGGAAAAGAATGCTCGAGCTAATCTCTCACCGGAATGGTATCGACACAGTAGTCCAAATACAGCACGGCAATACCTGTTTATCGAATAAATCCCGTTCTAATAAAGTGATAAAAGAACTAATGAAGTGTTTCAGTTTCCACTCTGTTGGGTCGCAATTGGTTGTTTTAATTAGCCTGTCGCAGTCAGTTTGCTAATATGATTTGTGATTGATGGATTTGTTCTTGACTTCGCGTCGCCAATTCTTTTTTGCTTTGTTTTTCTTAAAAAATTAAAAAATGTTATCATTAAATGAATGACAAAGAATAAATTATTAGGGTGGCCTTAATGGAATACTTGATACGATGTTTTAAAATTAATGTATAATTATATTTATTTTTAAATACTTATTCTTAAGAAATGGGTCTCGCTTATCTATTTAAATAGTTAATTAGATAAATGGAGTTTTAAAACAGCCAAATTGAGAGCTTCGATTTTAATTGATCGCCAAAATAAATCAAAATGTCCTTCAGAAAATCAAGTTGGACTTCGATATGTATATATTATTTATGCAAAATGGGATTTTCTTAATGGTATATGTATTTTTTTTAAATTTATTTATTGATAATTGATTACCATTATATTTTTTTTCATAAAAATTCAGATTTTGTTAAGACTTCTCATTAAAGAGATCTATAAAAATTAGGTAACTAAAATGAATAAAAAAGTTGATGAATACACGGAAAAAATTAGTTGACTTAATGGATTTGTTATCTATAGAGAACAAAAATCCAGCGCGTTAATGGTTTAGTTTCATTCTTGTAAATTTTTTGAATTTAAATAAAAACATTTCTATTCTACAATGTTATTAGTTAACTAAATAAGAGTTTACTATATATAAGGAAAAATATATGGAAAAAATTATTTGACTTTATGGATTTATCTATAGAAAACAGAATCCAATGTATTAATGGTTTAATTTCATTCTTGCAAATTTTTAGAATTCAAATATAAACATTTCTATAATGCTATTAGCTAACTAACTTTTGTTTACTAAGTACAAGGTTTAATCTGTGAGTTTAAAACTTAAGAAACTTCTCTCATTCCCAAAGCAGGAGATAAAGGTTGCTAAGCAACCAAGGCTCTCCTTCAACTTGGCAAATCGTCGTCATCATAATTAAAGATTATAAGAAAAATATAAACTATATATTAGAAAGATTAAAAAATTTCATCAAAATTAAGCTAATATTCATAAAAATTATTAAATAAGAAGCAATTTAAAAAACTAAGCTGTATTATTCTTTCAAAATACACGTCTTAAAATCATACTGCTTTGATAGTACAATTATAAGCAACTGCTAACAGCTTAAAAAATTACTTAAAAAATGAATTAAAAAAACCCGATTCGCCTTGACCTGAACCCGAAATGAAAACATTTTAAAAATGCTTCGAAGAATTCAGTATATTAGATGTTTTCTAGAAAATTCATATATTTGACTATTGTAATGCATTACAGATAGAGTTGTTTATCGTTTATCTATATCCTGGAAAGTATACCCGGAGTTGTATATAAACAAAAATGAATTTAAAAAAGAATTCACGTGCACCTAAAAACGAGCTAAAAGCAGAAGATGACAGAAACAGATTACAAAGTTTCCATAAACTGACCTTAACTCCACAAAATTCCTGGAAGCATCTGACGGACACATTCCTTAATCCTTTATTTTTTTATCTTCTGTACCATCCCATACCAAAAAAAAAGCAAAACAGACCATACCATGTAAGAGAGACCCTATGGGCAATCAAGATCTTAAAAACGACCAAAAAATGCAAAGATTTATGGCATGGTGTGGTGCATTAGCTTAACGTTGCTTACTTTATTTAATACTAAGTTATTTTTCTTCCAAAAAGGATGCGAATCCTTCACCTTTTAACATGTCAACTCAGGTCACCAACCCGAGAGCAAAAAAAATGTCATTTCAGGTCAAATCGCTGTTGTCAACTCAAAGACGTTCATTTCGTTTCTTATCTTTAATTTTTTGTGGGTCCGTACCACTTTATATCTTTTAGTGTTTCGAATATTAATTTCAGGTTAATTGTACTTTTAAAATTCAACAAGGTATATGGGAGAGCGTTATCGCAGGTCGTAATTTTCTTGTGGCCCCTCCTTTTTTGATTTTTTTGCCGAGCGAGCTTTTTGACTTGTTTATGGAACTTTTCTTGTGGCAGAAGTTTCACACCGGCTACTGCTCACTGTGCTTTATCTGGCCCGGTTAATTTATCTGTTTTCAACCCTTTGGAACTCTTAGAGAGACTTTATTACTGTGGTTTTATCTCAGGTAATGTAGTCTGTTAGGTTAAAAAAAACACACACACATACAGTAAAAGATGCAGTCGTTTGACTTGAAGCTATCTCTCACGTGATTTCGAATGAAAAATATACTTCCTGTGTAAGAACTCAACGGATTTTCTCACAGAAGAACTAATTTTTAACGAGCGAATTTATTAATGCATATCATTAAATTAAGCATAATGTTTATGACACAGAAGAATTTTTGATACCCTATTTCAAAATGACTCCGAGCATTTTGAGAATATTAAGTATTATTATTATCTCTTAGCTAAAACTTATGAATAATACTTCCTACGCAAAACTCCGACTTTCATAAAGAACTTACTGAGTGTCTTTCTTGTATTGCATCTTTTATGTAATAATTTTGATATTTTTTCCCATGGTTGAAAATTTTTATTACATTTTATTTTATTACATTTTCAAAAATATTATTATTTCTTCCTATTTTTTATAGATAACCACGAAAATTCAACAGCAAAGAATTTTAGAGCTACTTATTCATATCAAATCTAAAAGAATGTTCTATAAAAAAGTTTATTATGAAAAATGTGATTAGGAAAAACATGATTAAAAGGAAGATGCCATACATTATTTAATATTTATACACTTCCACTTATGCGTGTATATATATATTTTGTTGTTGTTGTTTCTTATCCCACTTGGCTGGCCAAGCCCACAAGCCCATATGGACTCATGATTGAAGGGGAAGGAAGCAGCTTCTGTTGTGATGGAGCACCCGTAGGTAGAAGCCTGACTTTTGCTCCGTGACGCTCTTACAGTCATAGAAGACAGGGACCTACGGCTTAAAGTGGATTCCGAACCACTACAAACATCCATGGCACCGCCGGGACTCGAACCCGAAGCCTGCGGCACCGAGCGCCAGAGCGCTAGACACTCGGCCATTCAGGTCCCAAATTTGCCAACGGCACGGTGTTCCCAGGTGGTCACCCACCCAAGTACTGACCGCGCCCAATGATGCTTAACTTCGGAGATCTAACGAGAACCGGTATATTCAGCATGGTACGGCCGTTGGCCAAGTGTGTATATATATATATATACTTATGATATAATATCATATATAATATATCAAACTTATGATACTTATTATACTTTCCTTATACTTATATGCGTACTAAATTTTTAAATATTCTGATTTACAACAATTCTATAGTTTAATTAATTTTGCATTAATTTGAAAAACACATTTAAATGATTTGTTTATCCATACAATAAGTTCAGATTAAAATATTTGTAAAATAATCACAAATATGCTATATAAAGAGGGTTACTGTTTTGAAAAACTTAACTTTCAAATACATTATTTTTAATGTATTAAACGTGTTCTTATATTAAATTATGACATTTTTTCTGTTATAACTATGTTTAAATCATTCTAAATAACAGCGGAAAAAAGTTATATATGCAGTTAATATTTATAAGGACTTAAGAAAAGAAAACAAAAAAAAAATCTCTTGGAAAAGAAGAGAAATCAAAATCTTGCAAATCAAAACTAAATTTTACCATCTATGCAATAAACCAAAAAAAGAGCCACTTAATTTAATGAGATTTGGTTCGACTTCTGACTGTTTTCTAACTGTAACCGAAACAACGATATCTCCCTAATAGAGGCCTTGCTTATAATACCATTAGCAGTTATATTCTTCTACGCCCAGATATTTTCCAGCTGATAGGGATTAGGGAACCAACAGCGTCTCCGAAAAACTGCATAATTGGTGGACACGGAGAAAAATGGCGAAGCAGCTCTTTAAGTGATACGCATTTATTAACAACTTCACTAACCAGTAATTACAGAAGAAAATTACACAGTCCGCAACGTGTTATTAAGCTAGAGACTCGGATTTTATGTTGTCAAAACAACTCGAAAGAGAAAGTTGGCCAGCTTGCTTGGTCGGTTGGTTGGCTGGCTGGCTGTACAGCATTTTCTATTGCTGATTGTACTGATTTGTTATATCGGTATTTTTTATTATTTTGTGCCATTGATTGGTTATTAAGTAATTCATGTAAAAGAAAATTAACTGGTGTACAAAAGTTTTATAATGGTTTGATATATGAAATCTCTTTGTTTCCAGATAAGCTAAATTTATAGGCTAGTGGTAAATCATAGTGGCTGAAAGACCAGGAGAACAACGTGGGGGATTTCTGAGCCATGGATGCTTGGTTTAAAACTCGACAAGCGATGCCGAGCAGAAAACTATGCTGGGGGTGGATACAATATATTTCAATATCTGTGTTGGGGATCGACATAATATATTTCAGTGTCTATGTTGGGGATGGACACTATATATTTCAATATCTTTGTTGGGGATGGACATAATATATTTCAGTGTCTATGTTGGGGATGGACACAATATATTTCAGTATCTATGTTGGGGATGGACATAATATATTTCAGTGTCTATGTTGAGGATGGACACAATATATTAAGAATGTCCTTCCGTCAAGCGAAAATAGGTAAAAAAGAAGTGTGAATCACCCTTGCTGGTGTTCATTCGGAATTATGATAGCACAACATTACCCATATCATTCCTACAGCTATAAAAAGGGCTTCTCATGTCCAGGAACACTATTGTGGTATGTGAAATGGTAAGTGTAGGAGACATAGCACAAGAAGATGAAATTTAAATCCATTATAGGCTGCATTACGATTGCTGATTTCAGAAAAAAAAATATTTCGTGGAGATTTTGATAGCTTTTCATTGGCAGTTTTCATCGTAAGGAAGTTAACCAAGTTTTCTTACATACGACACACAAATGTGGGATAGATAGTCTTGAAAGTCTGTTCTGAACAATGTTAAACATACCATCTCTTCTCACCAGGAATTGTCTGTGGTTTATATTCCTAATTAATATGTGGAATGTCAAGACGCTGAGAATTACATGAAACTCAGAATGCTTTGCTTTCAAAAACATCTGGGATCGTGATAGTCCTGGATTTGTATTTACACTCTAGAAGTTTATTACACTCTCTTTCTGAGATATATACAGAAATAATTTAAGTTAATAAATATTAATAATGAATGAAATAATTTATTAAATAATTAATAAATAATTTAATTTTTTGAAAATAATTTAATGATGCAATACTTAAAAATGTATAACGACAATTTTATGTAAGGTTGATTGAGTGTTTCAAATTGAGTTTGATTTGTATACTAAAAAAGAAAGAATGTCAGAAATAAAATATTGAAGAAATAAAATATAGTCAGAAAAATAGAAGTTTACAGAAAAGGCGTAGATTGTATGTAAAAATTTTTTTGCATAGGTAAAAGCAAAGCTAAGCATTAAAAGTATGCAAATTAAGAAATTTTTGATATGAGATCATTTTTAATTAAAAAATTTAATAAAAATTTATTAAAAAGAACTAGGTGGTTTTACTTTCTTTTTTATTCCGAAATATTTTAAAATTTTTAACTATGTGTACAGTTTAATCTCCTTTACATGTGCAATTTTGACGAACTGTTTATGTTCAACAAATTTTGTTTATTATAAGCAAAATCCCAAAATAAAATATATATAGTTAAAATAATATTGGGAGAATTTCAGGATATTAATATCAGGATTTTCAAACTCCAAGAAAATACTGTCAATTAAGTATTTGACTTGAAGTAAAGTAAGAAAATATTAAAATTCAATAAAATTTCACTAAAAATTGCCTAAAAATGTTAACAAAGGATAAAACAAAATAATGTAGTTAACTTTATAAGATCTGAAAAGATATAATTGATTTATTTTTAATATATCCAGGAATGAAATCATCATTAATTTGCAAAAAAATTAAAAACATTCTTTAACAAAAAGTACTGTAAGTAAAGTACATTTAAAGCCTTAAGAAACTATGATCAAAACACAATTTGCAATTTTAATAACCATCGTTTTAAATGGGAAAGCTAAAACCAATTCCTTCTCATGATGCATTTCATTCGAAAACAAACCAGAAATAAAAAAACGGATTTGATACAATCGAAAATCAATCGTAATTTGTTCCAAGTTCGCATTCATGCTACTGATCCCTATCAAACCAATCATCAAAAAAGATTTGCATAAAGAACTCGTTGAGTTAAATAGCTCTGCAACACAATATCAAGCCAACCTCAATGCGCGGCAGTATGGATAACATCAAAACAAGAGAAAATCATAAGCAATAAAAAAAATTGTTGAATAAATAAATGCATTTACAAAGACATCCAATTCAAAATATACAATTTCATTATTACCCTAGAGCAATATACAGTGGAAATAATTCAAACTCTTATGGGATAGGCCATTCTAGCTGGTCATTTGGAGTAGGGTGTTACCTATTTTACAATGACCATGAAACCTTATTAAGACCAACCAAATCCGAAGACCACCCTTTCAGGTGGTTAAGAAGCCACGAACGAAAGCAAGCTGGAAGTACAAGTAACATCCTTTTCGTTCATAACAATTATTTTAGACCATCGAGCCTTTTTCTTTTCTTTTTTTTTACCTTCTCTGTAAAATTTTCTTCTTGTTTCTGACTACCTTCTATTAAATTTGTGCGGTCTTGTTTTAGAAACAGGTTTCATTCTCTAAAATTAGAGGATGGTTTTCCGCCTGGCGATAATAACACGCAAAAAGATGCTCGGTGTTAACCCGTTGATCCCTATTAAAAGAATAAGTATAAACCACACCTCATCATACGTAGGCAGGATTGCAATGATGAGATTGGAATTATGGACACTTAAGAGATGCATAGGTTGCTCGATTAGCAAGGTTATCGCCAAGTGATAAGTGGAAATTAATAAGAAAAAAAAAATCCCCAACACTTCCTTTCATTGAACCCACGCATTTAATTTATTTATACAAAATGCCTGAGAATTATTGAACACATCACAAAAGATTGAAGACATGGAAGCAAAATATCTTTATTAACTTGTAACTTAGCAATAAAAAATAATGAATTTTAAATGAGATACTTGATGGCTCGCTTTACGTGAAAGTGATACTCATTTCTTGCTGTGTATTGAAAATTAACTGAGCCTTCATATAAGTGAAGGTGATACTCCATTTCTTGATATGTATCGGAAAGCAACTGAGCATTTATGCAAGTGCAAGGTATATTCCATTTCTTGCTATGTGTTGGAAAGAAACTGAGCATTCATAGAAGTGCAAGTGATACTCCATTCCTTGCTATGTATTGGATAGCAACTGAGCATTCATAGAAGAGTAATACTGAATTTTTTGCTATGTATTGGATAGCAACTGAGCATTCATAGAAGAGTGATACTGAATTTCTTGCTATGTATTGGAAAGCAACTGAGCATTCATAGAAGTGTAAGTGATACTGAATTTCTTGCTATGTATTGGATAGCAACTGAGCATTCATAGAAGAGTGATACTGAATCTCTTGCTATGTATTGGAAAGCAACTGAGCGTTCATAGAAGTGTAAGTGATACTGAATTTCTTGCTATGTATTGGATAAAAACTGAGCATTCATAGAAGTGTAAGTGATACTGAATTTCTTGCTATGTATTGGAAAGCAACTGAGCCTTCATAGAAGTGTAAGTGATACTGAATTTCTTGCTATGTATTGGATAGCAACTGAGCATTCATAGAAGAGTGATACTGAATCTCTTGCTATGTATTGGATAGCAACTGAGCGTTCATAGAAGAGTGATACTGAATTTCTTGCTATGTATTGGATAGCAACTGAGCATTCATAGAAGAGTGATACTGAATTTCTTGCTATGTATTGGAAAGCAACTGAGCATTCATAGAAGAGTGATACTGAATTTCTTGCTATGTATTGGATAGCAACTGAGCATTCATAGAAGAGTGATACTGAATTTCTTGCTATGTATTGGATAGCAACTGAGCATTCATAGAAGAGTGATACTGAATCTCTTGCTATGTATTGGATAGCAACTGAGCGTTCATAGAAGAGTGATACTGAATTTCTTGCTATGTATTGGAAAGCAACTGAGCATTCATAGAAGAGTGATACTGAATTTCTTGCTATGTATTGGATAGCAACTGAGCATTCATAGAAGAGTGATACTGAATTTCTTGCTATGTATTGGATAGCAACTGAGCATTCATAGAAGAGTGATACTGAATCTCTTGCTATGTATTGGATAGCAACTGAGCGTTCATAGAAGAGTGATACTGAATTTCTTGCTATGTATTGGAAAGCAACTGAGCCTTCATAGAAGTGTAAGTGATACTGAATTTCTTGCTATGTATTGGATAGCAACTGAGCATTCATAGAAGAGTGATACTGAATCTCTTGCTATGTATTGGATAGCAACTGAGCGTTCATAGAAGAGTGATACTGAATTTCTTGCTATGTATTGGATAGCAACTGAGCATTCATAGAAGAGTGATACTGAATTTCTTGCTATGTATTGGAAAGCAACTGAGCATTCATAGAAGAGTGATACTGAATTTCTTGCTATGTATTGGATAGCAACTGAGCATTCATAGAAGAGTGATACTGAATTTCTTGCTATGTATTGGATAGCAACTGAGCATTCATAGAAGAGTGATACTGAATCTCTTGCTATGTATTGGATAGCAACTGAGCGTTCATAGAAGAGTGATACTGAATTTCTTGCTATGTATTGGATAGCAACTGAGCATTCATAGAAGTGCAAGTGATACTCCATTCCTTGCTATGTATTGGATAGCAACTGAGCATTCATAGAAGAGTAATACTGAATTTTTGCTATGTATTGGATAGCAACTGAGCATTCATAGAAGAGTGATACTGAATTTCTTGCTATGTATTGGAAAGCAACTGAGCATTCATAGAAGTGTAAGTGATACTGAATTTCTTGCTATGTATTGGATAGCAACTGAGCATTCATAGAAGAGTGATACTGAATCTCTTGCTATGTATTGGAAAGCAACTGAGCGTTCATAGAAGTGTAAGTGATACTGAATTTCTTGCTATGTATTGGATAAAAACTGAGCATTCATAGAAGTGTAAGTGATACTGAATTTCTTGCTATGTATTGGAAAGCAACTGAGCCTTCATAGAAGTGTAAGTGATACTGAATTTCTTGCTATGTATTGGATAGCAACTGAGCATTCATAGAAGAGTGATACTGAATCTCTTGCTATGTATTGGATAGCAACTGAGCGTTCATAGAAGAGTGATACTGAATTTCTTGCTATGTATTGGATAGCAACTGAGCATTCATAGAAGAGTGATACTGAATTTCTTGCTATGTATTGGAAAGCAACTGAGCATTCATAGAAGAGTGATACTGAATTTCTTGCTATGTATTGGATAGCAACTGAGCATTCATAGAAGAGTGATACTGAATTTCTTGCTATGTATTGGATAGCAACTGAGCATTCATAGAAGAGTGATACTGAATCTCTTGCTATGTATTGGATAGCAACTGAGCGTTCATAGAAGAGTGATACTGAATTTCTTGCTATGTATTGGAAAGCAACTGAGCATTCATAGAAGAGTGATACTGAATTTCTTGCTATGTATTGGATAGCAACTGAGCATTCATAGAAGAGTGATACTGAATTTCTTGCTATGTATTGGATAGCAACTGAGCATTCATAGAAGAGTGATACTGAATCTCTTGCTATGTATTGGATAGCAACTGAGCGTTCATAGAAGAGTGATACTGAATTTCTTGCTATGTATTGGAAAGCAACTGAGCCTTCATAGAAGTGTAAGTGATACTGAATTTCTTGCTATGTATTGGATAGCAACTGAGCATTCATAGAAGAGTGATACTGAATCTCTTGCTATGTATTGGATAGCAACTGAGCGTTCATAGAAGAGTGATACTGAATTTCTTGCTATGTATTGGATAGCAACTGAGCATTCATAGAAGAGTGATACTGAATTTCTTGCTATGTATTGGAAAGCAACTGAGCATTCATAGAAGAGTGATACTGAATTTCTTGCTATGTATTGGATAGCAACTGAGCATTCATAGAAGAGTGATACTGAATTTCTTGCTATGTATTGGATAGCAACTGAGCATTCATAGAAGAGTGATACTGAATCTCTTGCTATGTATTGGATAGCAACTGAGCGTTCATAGAAGAGTGATACTGAATTTCTTGCTATGTATTGGATAGCAACTGAGCATTCATAGAAGAGTGATACTGAATTTCTTGCTATGTATTGGAAAGCAACTGAGCGTTCATCGAATTCTAAGTAGATTTAAGCCCATCGGATTTTTTTCATGTAAAGTTATATGAAAGATTGCGTCTATTAGGCGTCTTTGACTAATTTGAAGAAAACTGAAGCAGCCTTTTACAGATGCTGTTATTTTCATAACTCCTCAGATTCTTGCTGTTATATGGCATTAAATGGATTACCCCCTGGACTTGGTATGAGCAAATGTTTTATGTTGAACGTTTGTATGTATGTATAAGTAAGGAAATGTTTTATGCTTATGCAGATAAATCTTGGTCAAAAAGGTGAGAATATCCAATTTTTAATCTTAGGTAGGAGATGTTTCTTGCATATATTACTTTCCGAAAATTGATTTAATATGAGGACATAAATAAAACCATACATTTCATGTAATTACAATATATATATATATATATATATATCCACGAAAGAAAAATTTTAAATTTTTGAATTTTTATATAATTTAATTCTCGAATTTTTTTACATAAAAATCCTTGATTCTTTTAGATTTCTTTTGCATTAAATAGAGTATTTTGAGTTACTACCAGAGGAATCGCAATATCTTTAGATTAGTGCTGCTGTGTATTACTAGCAATACTAATGATAGTATTAGCAAACTACTTGGAGTGTAGTCATCAACAAATATTATTTGAATAATAAAAATCTCTTAAACAATTCTTTTATTCAATGCTTTGGTTCAATGACATATAGCGTTATTTTTTTGAGAATCAGTACGACACTAGTAGTACAAGAAGGTTTAAACCATTTCATGATGAAATTATAAATGGTTTAAATCTTCTTGAAATATTAGTGTTGTATACTTCTTGCACTACTACTACGAAAAAAAAGAGACAACTTTTTAAAAAAAAAAAAAAAAATAATAATTAATTGTTCTTTGAGAAATTATTTTTTTATCAAAACAATTCAACATTCGCAATTTGATTCGTTAATTGTTAATTAAAAATGTGCATTTATTATCCACAAACAATTTTTTATTTCATCTACCAATTAAATACAGATTCAATTTCGGTTGTAACAATTTATTCGAAACATAATCACAGTTCAAATTAACCCAAACATATCTGTTGCTTCAAATGTGAATGTTCACCTTGATTGTACTAATGCATTTGAAAACCAGGTATTTATCATATATATCATCCATCATCATTTCCCACTAAGAAGTCATTGCAGTTACCTGTGCCGAATTTACATAGTAGCTTAAATGGATTTGAATATTCACTCAAACTTCAACTCGATTTTCGATTGCAAATATTTAAGAATATGCATTAGAAGGAGCATTCATAATTACAAAGCAGTTGCTAGCTGCAGGTCATTGAAGTACCAATATTTGAGCTTATTAATGATGCTGTGTCTTCAAGATAAGTGGTTCTATCATTTTAATATTATGTGGCACTTTATTTTATCGACAAAAGCTGTTGAATATTTTATTTTATCAGCCCGATTAGATTTAACCTGCTGTTACAACAATCCATTTTCGTTTTTTAAGAGACCATTTGTGTGAAAAATGGAATGCATCTTTAAGAGATTTTTATGTACTTAAGTAGTGGTTTTCATGGTCAATAGAACCATTTACTTGAAACATTATTCCGGTTTTAGAATTACCATTAATTTACAAAGCAAAGTAGATAAAATTTAGCTGAAATGTATAGCTTACGAAAACATTTAATTCTATTAAAGATTGGTTTGGTTTGTCGCTTTACGGTCATCTTGTACATACGAGGGCTAAACAGACCGGGACCACAGTTTAAAGTGTTCTATTAAAGAAATTTGATCATCCAATCAATTTGAGTTGTTGAAACTTTCTAGATTATTTTGTTGTTGTTTCTTATCCCAATTGGTAATCATCTAAAGCATGCCCACGAACCCGTATGGACTCATGGTTGAAGGGAAGGTGGGCAGCTTCTGTTGTGATAAGCACCCATAGGTAAAAGTCTGACTGAGCTCTGACGCTCTTACAGTCATATGAGACAGGGATTTACTGCTTAAAGTGGATTCCGAACCACTACAAACATCCATCTTTGCAGTTACAATATACCAAAATTCTAAAGTTTTCGTGTAATTACTCGCTTTTTACACTTAATAAATGTAAAATTATTATTATTATTATTTACTATTTGAATTACTTTGACTTCAAATAAATATTGCTAACTTGGCTTCATTAAAAAGTGAATGAAATCATCATTAAATAATTTTCTATACTCAGTAATATGTAACAAGTTATTTTTCCTAAAATATTCTTTGAAGTTACAGCACAAAATTCTAAAGCTTTCATGTAATTGCTTCCTTTTTATACTTAATAAATGCAAAATTATTAAATGCAGAAATTATTATTATTATTATTATTTTACCATTTGAATTACTTTGACTTCAATTGAATATTGCTAACTTAGTTTTGGTAAAAAGTGAAAGAAATCATCATTAAATAATTTTCTATATTCAGTAATATGTAACAAGTTATTTTTCCTAAAATAGTTTCTGAAGTAACAGTTCCAAAATTCTAAAGCTTTCATGTCATTACTTGCTTTTTATATTTAATAAATGCAAAATTATTAAATGCAAAATTTTTTATTACTATTTGATTTACTTTGACTTCAAATGAATATTGCTAATTTGGCTTCAGTAAAAAGTGAAAGAAACCATCACTAAATATTAGTTTTTTAAAGTTGTAGTACCAAAATTCTAAAGCTTTCGTGTAATTACTTGCGTTTTATACTTAATAAAAGCAAAATTACTAAATGTAAAAATTATTATTATTTTTACTATTTGAATTACTTTGATTTCAAATGAATATTGCTAATTTGGCTTCAGTAAAAAATGAAAGAGACCGTCATTAAATAATTTTCTATACTTACGTCAACACTTTATTTTGCTAAAAGTCTTTGAAGTTACAGTACCAAAAATCTACAGCTTTCAAGTAATTACTTGCTTTTTATACTTAATAAATAAAAAATTATTAAATGCAAAAATTATTATTTTTTACCATTTGAATTACTCTGACTTCAAACGAATATTGACAATTTTGCTTTTAAAAAAAATGCCTGTCGACGGTATCGCCAAGAAAAGTGATTAACAAATTATTATTCTTTTTTTTTGTCGTCAAAAACTTCAGATTCATTATTCAAGATATTGTTTTTCTTTTTCAATACACATCACAGCTTGAATACTGCCTTAAGGAACCTATTTGCAACATAATGAGACAAACAACTGATGTGACCAATTGCAGTCACAGTTAATTCATCTCGATTCAAAAGGCGAAAAAACCAACTCGCAGACGATATTTAAATTTCGTTTATTCGCAACAGTTGGGGTCAAGAATCGTGAAAAATTAATCAAAAACTCGATTAGTGTGTTCTTTTTTTTTTTCCACTTCCCGATGTTCAACAGGGCGGTGTATTTTTTAATTACTGGATTCGGAATTTGTTGCAATTGAAACATCTGACGCAAACTCTTTGAATTGAGACAATAGCAGTCGTATCGCATTAGAAGACTACAAATAAAATAAATTATTTCTGACGTTTTGAAGGATTTAATTACTTATTATGATTAATGTAAGAATACTTAGGATGTGATTTATAAATTTACTTTAAAGCGAGCTAAATGAAGTTTTCCGAAGGAAAAAAATTAGATGGTTTTAGAATTTATGAATATATATAAATAATCTTTAAATTAAATATTGTTTATTCAAAATTCATGTAGCGAAAGATATTTTATGATTTATTTTATATAATTAATATGCTAGGATTTATATACAGTTAAAAAAAAGTTTGTAATGTATGTTGAAGTTTTATATATAAGTTTTAGTAATTTTTTTGCGAGTTTAAATTATGAAATTAATTTCAACTCAACCTTTTAAACAATTTCCCAAAATATATATATATATATATATATATATGGAAAACAGAACTCTATGAATTTTACAAAGTGGTTTTTAAGTTTCTTAGTTTTGTATCACTTTGGGTGAAAAAATAAACCAAGTAAAAAAGCAAAGACTGAAATAAATTTAAATGACATCTCTTACTTCAAAAAGAACCTTTAAAGATTTACATTAAATTTTACAATAATAAATTATAATAATTTTTTTAAACCTTTTACAATAAAATGCGCAAAACAATGAAAGTTGTATGGTAAAAATTTTCTACTTTTACAAATTTAGGAAAGATTCCATAAAAAATGCATTCTTAGCATAATCTTCTAATTATAAAAATAGATTTTTTTAATAAATGCATTGCTATTAAAGAAATTAATTACAAATCAAAATTATTAATTATTTATCATTATTTCTTACATTTTCAAATACTACTGTCTAAAAAATAGGAAGTTATTATTTTTATGCAGATTTCTTGATAACTTGAATAATATATTTTTATATAAAAATTTTGTTGCTAGTAAAAAGGCGCTATATTTTCATACAAGTTTTCAACGTACAAAAACTTACTGTCCTACAATATTGCAATTCCTTTATAACCATATATGTATTTCAATAAGACATCTTTTGGTATCTCAATCATTCATTACTCAATATAAAAAATTGCTACTTATTTCCTACTGTGAAAATAAAGGAAATTATATACAAAACTAAAAAAAAAAAAAAAAATCGCAATTTATTATTGTTGGCCAAAGAAGAAGAGAGGATCCTTTCTTTGTTACCTGGAAGTTAGAAGCACCAATTTACAGTAAAAAAGAAAACTTTTTTTTACCTCCTTTAGTTGGCCTACTTTAAGTGTGAAAAGAAAACAGAATTTGATGAAGTGCAAAATGTTTCTTTTTATTATTATTATTTTTTTACAATTCATAAATTCACTTCTAGGAAAAACTGATTTATGCATGTAAGCCAAACCACGTATATATTACTGTCAAACGGAGATTTAGATTTTTTTTTTCTACATACGTTAGTCCATTGCTAGATACTAATGGAATTGATTGCAAACGATGAGATGACATTTTGGAATGCAAATCCTGAACACTTAATGTCAACGATGCCATCCGCCATCTTTGAAATATTTGACAAGAAGACAAAATCCTTGATTATTATTTATGTTGTAAGTTTTGAAAGAATCGCTAAAGGTTTTTTTTGAAGAAAAAATGCAACTTTTTCTATTATGATACTTCCAAAGACCTCGATACATTTTGTTAGGAATCCTCGAAAGAGTTAATCCGTTCAAGGATTTAGAAATTACAATGACTTTCTAGAACTAGGAAGATATGGTCTTGGAATATTTTTTACTTCTAGTAATCTTTTTTATGCAAGTAAATGTAGAAAGTTGATAGTAAGTTTTAGATATATGTTTTAACAGTTGAATTGCATGTCAGAATTAAATAGGATACAAGAGTTTTTTTATGTATAATAAGTTTGTTTCAAATAATCGTATAATGGTTAAAAAATGCGAAGAATCGCTGTTATATTGGAGATTTATTGTAAACGACAATGATAATGTATTGTAATGGTGATGTATTGTAAACAACAATGTAATGTTTAACACATTACTTAACTTACACAGTCCAGTCACATTAATGTAACCACCACCTACTTTCGCCGTCAACGTGAAATAAGCAATCACAAAAGGCAGGTGGCAGCACATTGCAGTGGAGTGTATATAAAAAATTGCACTTAATGCTACATTCCAAACTCCACTTTTAGCCAGAATATACAAGAGCGTATATTCTGACTTTTGACAGGTAGTCACATTAATGTGACTGGACTGTGTATATTGATATGTATAAATTACAGCGCATTACAGATTATTCTGTATTTTGTATCACAATGCTAACTGTGTCTATGGCAGAGATAGAAAAACCACTTCCACAAAAAAACTATAATAACTATAAGTTTTAAAAATTATAAAATCATTTAAGTGTGATGGATTGTAATTGAATGAAGTCGTCTTTTTTTCACGACTTTTTACATTCCTTATGAACTTCATGGTGGATTTTTTATCATTTCAAAGTTTATTTAAAATTTTTTAGTTAAAGTAGACATTTGTAGCAATATCCTGGATAATCTGTAAAAGAAAGTTGTGGGCTTAATCTTTTGATCCACAGTCTAGAACAGATCCTATTCAAAATTTCGCTTATGAAATACAATATGAACACCATTTGTGATTATGCAGATTTTCAAAAGACAATCGATCTCTTTTGATGTGTTTGGCAACATTAAAAGGCTTATTAAATCAATTTCTGCAGAGATATATTGTTTCAAAAATACAAATTACAAACTTTTTGTAGGTATGCAATCATTTAAATGCTTTAAGTAAAAAGGTCCAATGTTGTTATATCCAAAGAACTGTTAGGATAGGTATCCTCAACTTGACACTTGCCAATATATAGACTTGGAACAATGAAATCAGAACATCTTTTGAAATGTCTAGGACTGAACAGGGAAGCTCAGCTCGTAAAAGAAGTCTTAAAATAGAAGAAGCCACATGGACTAAATTAAGATGCCTACCCCCTTTACTTAATCTCACCCACATTAAATTTTTGTGGTGTGTGAGACCGACTTATTAGAGAGTTTTTGCATAACGTTTTTTTATCGTCCGATATTTTTTTCTTCCTAGCGGGCATGCTCATAACAAACATCGTACCTATTACGCATGCGTATCTGTATTACTGCACTACTGAGCTATTCCTATGAGCATGCGCGCTAGGAAGAAAAATATCGGACGATAAAAAAACGTTATGCAAAAACTCTCTATTATCGATTAGTGTCTTACTGTATGTTTACTTTGTTTTGTTTGTTTCTTCTTCGTATGTGATCCTTATTGTAATGGATTGGTTTCCAATAAAGCCATATGTTACAGCAACATTGTGGTTTACATCACCATTTTGTAACCCTTATACGATTCTTGAAACAAACTTATTATACATAAAAAACTCTTATATCCCATGTAATTCTGATATATTAATTATTAGATGAAATTTGTGATGGTAGTTTTTTTAGCAAACAAATTGCAAAAATAAAATATGGAAATAAATTATTAGAATGCCACGTGCACAAAAATATATGTTTAGAAGAAGAAACAGATGAAGTTGATCAAAAACAGGGTCAAAATCACAATATTCCGGTCAATTTAATTGCCACCAAAATAATTAACATGAGTTGTGAGTGACTTTTTTGCGAATGCATTTCGCAGTTTGACAATCAAAGAGTTGAGGAAAGTCGGAGCGAATATTGCGAAAAATCCAATCAAGTGAAAAAATTTAATTAGGAACTTCTACTTCCATACGATGTCAAAAGTTTGGAGAAAAGTGCAGCTGCCTTGCAACAGTTGCGGCAGCTTCTTTGTGAAAACATCGATACATATCTGCATGTGTGTTTATCGCAACATCTGCAGATAGAAAAATCAATTAAATACTAGTCACAATAAAACAGTCCGCAATAAGAAATTATCTAATTTTTTGTAGCTGCATTGTTTAATAGAAAATAAAATTTGTTTCTTGTTTATTATTTAATTCAAATAATCAATTTTTAAGCGTGAAATGATTTATAAACTTGCCTACATGTAATCAAATCGAAAATAAATGAATTACAAAGTCATTATTTTTTTTTATTTCGTACTAGAAAATATGATCCGGCAATGTTTAGTTGCTGAAAATAAAACATTTTTTACTTTGTGAAAGCATCCACACATATCTGCATACGTGTTTATCGTAACATCTGCAGATAGGAAAAATCAATTTAGTCACAATAAAACAGTCCACAATAAAACATTATCAAATTTCTCGAAGTTGCATTGTTTAATAGAAGAGACAATTCGTTTATTGCTTATTATTTAATTCAAATAATCAATTTTTAAGCGTGAAATGACTTATAAACTTGCCTACATGTAATCAAACCGAAAATACAGGAATTACAATGTTCTTATTTTTTTATTTTGTACTAAAAGATTTAATCTAACATTGTTCGGTTGTTGAAAATCAAACATTTTTACTTTTGGTAAATTTCATTAAGAGAATAAATTTACTAAATAAAACAATTATTCTTATCCAAGATTTCTCAATAACTTTTTTTTTCACATTTAATGCATTAGCTTTTGTTTTTAAGAATATAATGATATTTGTTGAGAAAATAAATTTAAAAACTAATTCTGTAAATTTTTAACCTTATTTTTTACAATAATTAACAGTATCTGTAGTACTTCAAATCTATTACAATAAAAAATTGGATTTTTATAGAATTAAAAATAACTAATATATATATTTTTTAATTTTTAGCTAGAATTCAGAATGAAATACTGAACTTCTAAGTGTTATAGTTTTTAAGATTTACCAGAGCAAAGGCATATGCATTTATACCCTTTCACATATGTATAGATTGAAGTATTGTAAGTAAATAAGAATTTCTATCGTTTAGTACAGCAATAGTTAGAAAAGAGTCATATAAACATTAATAAGCATCAAAAATTCATTATCAAAAACAACAATTTTCATAAATAAATATATGCTTTATAGACAAACTGTCTATTTGATTATATGTTATACACTGAAGTGACAAAAGTCATGGGATACCTCTTAATATCGTGTCGGCCCTCCTTTCGCCCTGCGAAGTGCAGCAACTCGACGTGGCATGGACTCAACAAGTCGTTGGAAGTCTTCTGCAGGAATATTGAGCCATGCTGTCTCGATAGACGTCCATAATTGTGAAAGCGTTGATGGTGCAGGATTTTGGGCACGAACAGACCTCTCGATGATGTCCCATAAATGCTCGATGTGATTCATGTCGGGCGATCTAGGTGGCCAGATCATTCGTTGGAATTGTCCAGAAAGTTTTTCAAACCAATCGCGAACAGTTGTGGCCCGGTGACATGGCGCATTGTCATCCATAAAAATCCCATCGTTGTTTGGGTACATGAAGTCCATGAATGGCTGCAAGTGATCTCCAAGTAGGTGAACATAAGCATTTCCAGTCAATGTTCGGTTCAGTCGCACCAGAGGACCAAGTCCATGCCATGAAAAAACAGCCCACACCATTACGGAGCCACCACCAGCTTGAACAGTGCCTTGCTGACAGTTTGGGTCCATGGCTTCGTGGGGTCTGCGCCACACTCGAACCCTACCATCAACTCTTACCAACTGAAATCGTGACTCATCGGACCAGGCCACGGTTTTCCATTCATCTAGGGACCAACCGATATGCTCACGTGCCCACGAGAGTCGCTGCAAGCGATGTCGTTCTGTCAGTAAAGGCACTCGAGTCGGTCTTCTGCTGGAATAGCCCAAGAAAGCCAAATTTCTCCGCACAGTTCTAACAGACAAGTCCCTTGTACGTCCCACATTGATTTCTGCGGTTATTTGACGCAGTGTTGCTTGTCTGTTAGAATTTACGACTCTTTGCAGACGTCGCCGGTCTCGGTCGTTAAGTGCAGGCGGTCGACCACTGTGCTGTCCATGGTGGGATGTTATGCCTGAAATTTCATACTCTCGGCACACTCTTGACACAGTGGATCTGGAAATGTTGAATTCCCTAACGATTTCCGAAATGGCATGACCCATGCGTCTAGCTCCAACTAACATTCCGCGTTCAAAGTCTGTTAATTCCCGTCGTGCGGTCATCATCACGTCAAAACTTCTTCACATGAATAACTTGAACATAAATGAAAGGCTCTGCGAAAGCACTGCGCATTTATACCTGTTCTACGCGATGCTACTGCCATCTGAAAATTTGCATATTGCTATCCCATGACTTTTGTCACTTCAGTGTATATGCTTTGTGATAAATATGTTTGTATAGTAAATTAATTATAATTTATTAAGAAAATTGCATTTTTTAAACGTCGAAAGTTTTACATAGCAAATAACATTTTTTAATTAATAATAAATTTAAAAAATACATTATAAAAGCTAATTTTATTAGAAATTTTAAAAAATGTATAGCTTGAAAGAACTCCGGGTTCATGAAAATATATTTATCATTTTTTTACTTAATTATTACATCACTCAGGCAATTTAATATTTTGTTACATTTTTTTGAATATGTAATGAAATGCATATAAAATTATTTTATGTTTAAACGTAACCTTTAAACCCATGACTTACAATAGCTTAGAGTTTCCTAAATGAAATGATTAATGAAAAAGTAACCTTCTGGGATATTTTTGAGGATTGGCGATCTTTTAACAATGAAATGAAATAATAAGACTTTTTCTCTCCTTCCCATTAATTTGCGTTAACTCATTAATCAGACCTGACATTAATCTTATAGTTTCTTGCAGCTCAGTTTTCGTCGTGTCTGGAGGGCATTCTTATGTTTGAAATTTTAAAGCGAAAACAGACAAATAGCTTTTTTTTTAGTATGATTTTCAAGAAGTTTTAATTTAATAAATACAATTTTTGAATTAATAATTTTAATTTTAAATTAATAATTATTGAATTCAATAATTATAATTTTTAAAAGTATATAATATTTTACTTAGTAGATGTAAAAAAGCTGGTATATAATGATATTCTTTAATGCCAGCTTTCTGAATTCAAATCATAAAAAACAAATTGTTTATTAGACAAAAATGATGTTTTATTTTGTATGAAGACATCATTAATTACTGAAGAAATGCATGTATTCTCCTTAATTTTTTTTCAAAAAATTTATGGTACATATGCTTAAATATGTATGGTATGTATACTCATAAATTTATGATGCATATCCTGTCTATGCATATGATTTGCATATGCATGTATCGGAATCATAGTATTACATGTAATAATGCTAATTCTCCATTGTCTGGCAAATTCATATTAAACACCAAATGAATATTTTAAAACACAATTTATAAGTGAAAATGTTGTCTAAGTCTACCAAGCCCTTAAATTTTTTTTTTTTTTTTTATGAAGTGTGTATCCATTAACAAACCTGAACTGCTACATTATGTATTGGCTGGATATGATGAATGAATCGAAGTAAAAATAATAGTAGAAATGTAAATACAATAAATGAATATACTATTTTGTAGATAAATTTCGTTAATTATAAAATAAGTATTATATTCCAAATAAACACGTTGAAAGCATATTATTGGCATATGCTTGTATCGGAATCATCGTATTACATGTAATAAAGCTAATTCTCGACTCACTCCAAACACATAAATTGTATAACATGTATAACAGCTGGCAAATTCATATTAAGCATCAAATGAATGTTTTTAAATACAATTTATAAAATAAATTCTAATCCTTTAAAAAAATTGTTATTAAGTGTGTATCCTGTAGCAAATTATGAACATTATGAATTTGCTTGATGTAGTAACACGTTCATGAATCGAAGGAAAAAAAATAGTAGAAATATAAATATAATAATTGTATATACTATTTTGTAGATAATTTTCGTTTATTAAAAAATGAGTATTATATTCCAAATAAACACTTCCTAAGCATATGATTGGCATATACTTGTCTCGGAATCATAGAACTATGCTTGCATAAAATCATACATGCAATAAAGTTAAATCCTCAACTCTCACCAAAAATAAACACAAAAAAAAATTATAATGGTTTTAAAAATTATTTCGTTTAAAAAATATTTATTTTCGTTCATTAAATATTGTTTAGTAAAAAATGAGTATTATATTTCAAATAAATACTATCTGAGCATATAGTTGGTCGGAATCATAGAACTATACATAGAATCATACATGCAATAAAGTTAATTTTCCACTCTCTCCAAAAACATGGACAGAAAAATTTATAACGGTTCTAAATATTAAAAAAATGAACTCCAGCAAGAATGTTTTAGTGCTAAAACAAAATTTTAAGATAATATTTTTATATATTATTAAAAATTAATAACTTTAATTAAAATTCTTGATATTCAGATTTTTTTTAAACAGCTATACCAATTGCCTTCCAATTTTAAGTATTCTGTTTTATTTTTCTATTACCTATTAACTCTTGTGGTAATGTCAATTATTTTGATAACCATTATTGTATAATACTTTATCATTGACACTTATCCTTTTATGATACTAGATAATTTGAATCATTATCTTTTTGAAATGACCTTCAAAAGAGTACAAATTGATAATCACTTATTTTCGAGAAGAATATGTTAAGACAAGTAGGAATAGTAAAAAAGTTGAGTCATTTTCATAATTAATCTACAAATGAATAATGATGATTATGTACTTTACTATACAATTTTATTGGTATTACATTTTTCACTGGACAATTTAATAAACATATAAAGCGAAATAAAAGGAATTTAGTAGGGGTTCTAATAATGAGAAAATAATATTTATTGCCTGTAATAACTACTTTCAGTAAAATAGTCATTAAGTTAACGGATTTGCGTTATCGCAAAATAACTTTGAAAGTTACGGGTGCATACTTATTAAACGAATGCATTGTCTTTTTTTTAATTAAATATTTATATGTCTCAGAAATCTTATTTTTATTCAAATACTCGTTATAAGCATATTAGCTTTACATTAAAATATCTAAAAATCCGCTTGTTCACTTAATAAAATTTCTTCGCTGAGTTACTTAATAGGACTATTCTGTAAAAGAAGTTTTCACTACCCTCCCCCTCAAAAAAAGTTAAAATATTGATTTAAAAATTAAAACAAACGTTTTTTAATTCTATAAGAAATTTATTTGCTATTAATGTTTAAATAAAACCTGAATTAAATTATTTTTGTGGGGCCTGATGTCCAAGTGACTAGCGCTCCACAAGATTCCAGTTCCTATGGTGCGATGGGTGTTTGTAGTGGTTTGGAATCCAGTTTAAACCGTATGTCCCTGTAATATGGCTGTAGAGTGTTAAGCGAAGGGCCAGTAAGCGAAGGGCGAAGATCCTGACCAGTAAAAAGAAAACAACTCAAGTTTCGAAATCTGCTAGTAGGCAGAAGGCTTTGACCCACCATGGCGCTGTTGCACCAATGAAGAAGAAGAAATCTTTTTGTCATGATGGTGCTGTTTGTTTAGAACAAATTGTTATTAAACGTGAAAATCTAACCACAAAAATAGCTTAAATTTTTGAAACATTCAAAAAGAGAGAAAAGAGGGAAATAAGAATATCCTCTAAGATATATTACAAAAATTGCGTGACTGTCTAACCCCATTTATGAAACATGTAGGCTTTCAATGTATGAATTGCATTACCATTAATACTCAATTCTACAAATATTGACATTGCTTTTTTGTATATTCATTGTTTTTCAAAAATTATTTTCAAACATAAAATCGAATATTTTAAAAATCATTTTCAACATTTTTTTTTAAAGTTAAACTGTTATCAATACTAAAATAACATATAATCGCACGTAAAATTGTATATATATATAACTTTTAATACGGAACCTTAAATTCCATTAATGTATGCCACGCAATACGAACTCCAACAGGTATAGGAAAAGTGCCTTCCAGAGGAATTAGGGGTACCCCAGAATTGAAATGTCGTATGGATCATTGTCATGCTACATACTATGGAAACGCTACATTGACACCATGACTATCAAATCTCCTATTTTCTGATAGTAGCGACTGAAGTCAACGCTGCCAGATAATTCCAATCTGCATCTTCCTGTTCGTTAGCTGTGATTCTTACTTCGCCTATTTATTTATTTATTAATAATTTGACGTTTACTTGTATTATTATAGTCTACTATAGGTTATGGCTTGGTTTGTCGCCCTATGGTCATTTTTGCACACTTTAGGATAATTAGACATGGACCTACTGTTTAAAGTGGATTCCGAACCACTCTCAAACATCTGTTGTCAGTATTCGAACTTGAAGTCAGTGGTACCAAAAGCCGGAACGTTAGTTAATTGGTCATTAGGCAGCTCTTCTATATGAGAGATTTTAAAAAATATTGTGTTTTGTGTTAATGGTATTGGTTTTTTGGTTTTGGTTTGTCGCTCTACGGTCATTTCATGCACACTTTAATTATACCTAATGATACTGAGGAAGAGTGTGCGAAGTAAATTGTATTCCATTCAAAATCTAACAAAACCAATTTAAACTCTTTAAAATATTGTCATATTTTTGATGAATTCTATTATCTTTCAGCTCTGCCGACGAATAACACTAAACAATGCGCAAATTGAAAAACATGGACAGTTTTGTACGATGCAATCGAAATGATTAATGCCTTTGGTCTGTTTACTTCAATAGTCGCACTTTTACACGCACTTACAGAGCTCAATACATTGTTTCGCGAGGACTTCTGTGCATATATTAGTCATAAATTTCACGTTACATTTCCAGCCACTTTTTCACGTTGTCAGGGAATGTTATTCTTGCAAAAAAAAAAAAACCTAAATGCTTACTTAACAAAAGGCAAACTAATTTTTGTTCTGAAAAGAAAGTTATTCATTTTTCAGCCGCTGTTTCTTTAATGAAGTGCAGAAGGAAGGAAGGCTGTTTCTTCTTAGTTAAAGACAGAGAGAGAGAGCGAGAAAAAATAAAAATAAAATAAATAAATAAAAACCGAGCCGTTGCAATCCTGTTGTCCTAGAAAAATGCTGATCAATCACTTGGGCATTTTTGAGGTCAGCTTTCTTGCACAGTCTCCGGCAGACTCTCCGTAGTCATAAAAAAGTAAACAATGTTGTATCTCTTCAACTGATCTGCAAACGGCGGCAATCACTTTTATTTATTTATTTTTTTGGTTTCAGAATATCTTTTTATCATTCATTATTGTTATTACTATTATTTTTTTCTCTCCTTTTGTAGAATTATAACGCGCACTTGCTCCAATTGTTGTGAAAGTGAGTGTGAATAATAAGAATGAGGAAGGACGAAATCATGCATGCTGCAAGCTTCCTGCTGTTAACAGAACTAGAAAAGCTGGTGGTAAAAATAATAGTTTCAGACATTTTATTATTTTTTTTAAATTTTGGTGTTAGCTGATAATAAGCATGGAATATATTTAAAAAAGCAATGGTCTCAAAACACTTTAACCAATCTATATATTTACATATGATCGATGAATGTGGTTAATCGATGATTATTCATAATTAGCGTATTAAACCACCGGTGATTATACATAATCACTCCGTTATATGTGGCCGGTGATTTTTTTAATATCATTGGATTAATTACAGTATGCACAGTAACACACATATGCATACTTTTTTTCAAATTTTGATTTTACCAGAAAACTTTAATGAGCATGGAATATAATATAAAGGAAATGGTTTCAAAACACTTTAACCAATAAATATATTTATATATGTTACGGTGAATGTGATTAATCGGTGGTTATTCATAATTACAGTATCAATCCACACTATTATACATAAGCGTTGTTATATGTGGCCGGTGATTATGCAAAATCACCGAATTAAACACATTTACCGTAACACACATATGCATATTTTTTTTTTTTTAATTTTGATGTTACCAGAAAAATTTAATGGGCATGGAATATAATATAAAGTAAAATAGTTTCGAAACACTTTAACCAATGTATATATTTATGTATGTTACAGTAAATATGATTAATTGGTGATTGTTCATAATCACCATATTAATCCACCGTTGATTCTGCATAATTACCGGATTAATCAGCATTTTAACGTAATAAACATATATTCAGTCGAATATTTTTTTAATTTTTTTGTCATGTTTTTCATCAAATTTATATAGTATGGAATATAATATAAATTGTTATAAAGGGTGAAATGGGTTTTCAAAATCTTTAACATGTTTTGAATGTGATTTATAAAATTCCCTGGCATTAATGATCCATGTTGTGGCCTCTGATTATGGCAGATTCCGAAACAGGAAATTAATCTTTTATGGGTACCAAAAACAGCCCATGTAACATTTTATTAGATATTAGATTTAAAAATTCGTTGCTGAAACTTTTTGGCTGGTTAAGTTTTTTCCAAACCAACAAATATCACTGGCATTTTGGAACTTTTCTAAAACTATTGCAAATTGCCAGACTCGCATTCATTAGATTGAAAAATTTTATTATTAATTTATTTCATTATTATTTATATCCATAAATATAATTTCATTTAATTCAGAACGTGAAGATAGTAATATACTGCGAAATGATAAGAATTCGCATGAATTCAGAAGTCATTGTTATTTTTTCATTGAATGATGATTTTTGAAATTTTCTTTTTCTATCATAAAACATTAACAGTCTTGCAACAAATATACAAAATCCCCTTTGGCAAAATCAATGTATCAAATTACGACTTTTTATGTGATCACTATGATTTTCCTTCTTCAGTTTCACCTTTGTGAAAGTGAATAATAAAAATAAGGACGAAACGACGAATCATATTGTAATGAAATGATTGGTTTGGTTTGTCGCTCTACGGTCATTTTGTGCATACCTTGCGCTAATTAGGCCTGGACTTACAATTTAACGTGGATTCCGAATCACTAACAAACAACCATGCCCCCGCTAGCATTCGAACCTGAACCTGTGGTACCAAAGACCAGATCGCTAGCCAATTGGCCACCAGGCAGCTAAATGATTGGTAGAAATAATAATTTGTGAGTAATTTTTTTATTAAGCAACTTGACATCACTAACTTTTGCTCTAAAATGTATTAAAATAAGTTTTTTAGCTTTAATCCACAGTTTTGTTACTCAGTTTGTAAATATTTTGTCATTAGTCTTTCATTCAAATCTATTACATGTCCTGATAATTTATCGGAATTATGCAATTGCCATTAAAACATCGTATTCAAATAAGTCCACGAATCGTCAATGCGTGAAAAACTTTCTCTATTTTAAGAATTAAAACATCACAATCCTTAATTGTGCAAATAAAAAATGCAAGAAACGGTGAGACGAAACCAATGCTCAGAGGAAGTAATGATTACACTGGTAGCTGAATTTCTGCATTCGGAATAATAATATTTTGTAATCATCTTAAAAAAGGAAATGCTACGCTTTGACTCCATGCTAAATCCTACCCAAACAGCTATTACACAATAGCTTATTACGCACCGTTGATACACTGGCCTATAATAAATTAAAAACTAATAATGCGTTACCTAATTGTAATATCTCAAATGAAATAATTACAATTCATTCCCTTGTTCCTCGAAAGTTTAGTATTCCTGTCTTTTCTTGGAATATGCATGAAAAATTCGTATGCGTCATTTATTCAGATATGCATCGGTTAGAGCGGTTGTCACAAATTAAATGCCCCAATGACAAATTGTCGACTCATTTCTGCTATTGTTTTAGAGTTTTGTCATGGCGCTATTTATTTGTACTATCTTGTCCGAAAAAATATTACAGCAAATTGCGCATTATAGTGGATTCATTTCTATATTTTTTGAAATATTCATATTCATTTGACTACTTGAATGCTCCTATGAATATATGATGAATACATGAAGTCCTTCTGCTTACGTGGTGTAAGAAGGTGTTTGTTTTATAGGAGTTCTGATACAAGTGAAGATGCAGACATATTAAGTAAGAATATCATGTCTGTAGTTAAAAATTTACATATATATTTCTGAAAAATATTTTTTTTTAAAAAATACCTTGAAAAATACTTTTTTTAAATACCTTGAAAATTTTAAAATTTAAATAAATTTAAAAGCTTCAAGGAGAACAATTTTGCAATAGTTTAACCCATAAACATTTCGAACTTTTTATAAAAATTAAGAAATTAAAACATGTGTATAAAATCGGAATATGTTTTAAGTTGTCGTATTTATAATAAATAAGGATGAATGCTTCAAAATAAAAGTTTAATTTACAGATATTCATACTAAATTGCTACTTCACAATGATAAAGCAAAAATGTACAATTTCTGTTGTAATAATGATAGATCTTTCACTTGATGTAGTATTTTGTCAATGATACCAACAAAGAAACATTTGCAAACTTTGCATCACTTATTATACTATGTTGATGCTCATCAAGGACAAAGGTAAGATTCTTTCCAAAGGGTTATGCTACAGACATTGCTTTGAAAAAATTTCAGTTCCTATAGAAAAAGGAAGCAATGATAGTGACCAGTTCCGTCATATCTGTTTTGCATTAATAATTAGTCATTTATTTAGAAGATTTTTAAGGTTTTGATAATAATCATAAGGTTAAAGCAGTGAACTTGATGCAATATTTTGTCAATGAGGTAACAAAGAAACATTTGCAAAACATTTTCAAAAAACAATTGCAAAATAATTAATATTTATAGAAATAATAATAAATTTAAGAAATATTTATAGTACAAAGAAATATTTTGTCAACAAAGAAACATTTTCAAAATGTGCTCCACTTATGATACAATGTTGATGCTCACCAAGGACAAAGGTAAGATTCTATTCAAAGTTACTGCTTTGAAAAAAATGTCTGTTTGCTATACAGAAGGGAAGCAATGATCGTGACTCGCCTCATCATATCTATTTTACATTAATAATTATTCATTTATTTAGATTTTGAGGTTTTGATGATAAACATAAGGTTAAAACAAGAAGTTGATGGAGTATTTTGTCAATGATTACAGCAAAGAAACATTTTCAAAATTTGCTCCACTTATGATATAATGTTGATGCTCACCAAGGACAAAGGTAAGATTCTTTCCAACGTCACTGCTTTAAAAAAGTCAATTTGCTATGCATCTATTATATCTATTTTACATTAATAATTGGCCATCTATTTAGGAGATGTTAAGATTTTATGATAAACAAAAGGTTAAAACAGGGAACTTGATGAATTATTTTGCCAATGATCCCAGTAAAGAAACATTTGCAAAATTTATGATACAATGTTGTTATTCATCAAGGACAAAAGGTAAGATTCTTTCCAAAGTCACTGTTTTGAAAAAAAGTCTGTTCGCTATAGAGAAGAAATGCAATGATCGTGACTTGCCTCATCATATCTATTTTACATTAATAAGTGGTCATTGGTAATAATTGGTCTATTTATCGTCAATTATTACCAATGACCTAATATTGATAATTATTGGTTTATTCAGGAGATTTTAAGGGTTTGATGCTAAACATAAGGTTAAAACAGAGAAGTTGATGGGGTATTTTGTCACTGATTCTAGCAAAGAAACATTTGCAAAATTTACTCTACTTATGACATACAATGTTGATTGCTCACCAAGGACAAAGGTAAGAATTTTCCCCAAATCCCTGCTTTGAAAAAAATGTCAATTGGCTATAGAGAAGAAACACAATAATTGAGACCCGCCTTGTCATGTCCTTAATGCATTTTACATTAATAATTGGTCATTTATTTAGGAAATTTTGAGGTTTTGATGATAAACATAAGGTTAAAACAGGGAACCTAGTTCATATTTAATGTTTTTTGAAAAGCAAACCTTTTAATATTAGAAACAAAAATTATTTCCATGTTTTTTTATAGATTAGCCAGTGGAGCTAATATGGATGCAAGATTTCTATCTAAGCAACTTCATTTTGTCTCAACGATATTTATTACCAACAACATGTTCCATTTCAAAAAGTAAACGTGGTTGTTGCTAAATAATGCATTAACCTTAATACAGACCTGCATACAGATTAATACAGAACTGTACAAACCTGTTTAGATAAACTCATACTTATAAACACTTTTAGGCATGAATATAAAAATCAAAAAACAAAAAACATTTAACTAATCACTTTTGAGCTTACTTATTACAAAGTCGAAAAAGATAACAAAGTATTTAATTAATTTAAGTAATTTCATGCATCAAATTTGTTACATTAATTCTTCGGCTAATTTACAGTCTATGCATATTGAATGCAGTTTTGACAGATCTGTCTACTTCTGGTATAATGTGACGATCTTGCATAGTTAGTCAAATTTTCAATTGGAGTTTTGCTGATATTCTGAGATACAAAAAACAAATACATGCCACTTAATTTCTCCTTTTCATCATTCTGAGAATATTAATAACCCACGAAAAATGTTCATAATGAATTGGTGAACATGTTTAATTGATTCTGTGTCAGCATGAAAAACATAGAAAGTAAATTCTGTTCGAAAGAGAAAAAAAAAATCCTTTCAAATTTAAATGTGATTAATTTTATTAAAAATAAAAAATAATAAATTAAACGAAAAAGTGAACAAAATCCAAACATTATACAATGTTAATGCCTAAAGGTAAGAATCTCGTTAAAGCTATAGTTACTACCTAATGAATTTAAAGAAAATTTATACTGTAAATGGTAAATTTTGCAATTGTTGTTCTACTGCAGCTGGAAATACAGTGACAGTTAATCTTTATGCCATAAGAAAGGGCTACACTGCTGTTACTCATTTAGCATTACCAAGGAGGCGCATGTAGCTTGAAGATACGCTACGGACGCCAGCAATAGTACCTCCACAACGCTCTACTATTATATTAGACCGGGACCTACGGTTTAAAGTGGATTCCGAATCATTACAGACATCCATACAAAGCGCCAGAGCGCTAGCCACTCGGCCATCAGGCACCTCAAGTTTTGCAATACATATATATAACAAGTATACAAAAATTACTCAGAATATACACAAGAAAATGTTCGTGCATTATGCATTGGTAAAGCATTTTATAAATTCACAGCATTTATGGTAGATTTACATATGCGTTCATAGCTGTGCAACTTTAACATAAAGCATACTTTTCAAGTTTCAGTACTTGTAATAACGATAAACTAAAATTCAAGTATTTTAAGTACTGAAACTTGAAAAGAATGCTTTATGTTAGATTTACACAGCTATGAACGCCTATATAATTCTGCCATGAATTCATAAATACTTTTACCAATGCATAATGCCTATATAATTCTACCATAAATGCTGCGAATTCATAAAATACTTTACCTATGCATTTATGCGAACATTTTCATGTGTCGGTCTTTTCAGTAAAAAAAAAATGTCTTTTTTTCAACATAATAAAAGTAGCATGGTATTTTATTTCAATAGTCTCCCACATAAAACGTGATACCAGAGACTATACATCCACATTCTTCTTCTTCTTCTTAATGAACACCATCCTTCAGCCTCTAAAGGCACCGGCTAAAAACACATTTCACGGGATTAAAGTCATTTACCTTAAAACAAAGTATCGTAATTTCTGGGCGCAGAAAAAAAAAAAGTCACCTTTAAGTCTCACATACACATACTAGGGAAGAAAAAAAAAGCATGTTCCCACTGAAAAAAGATACTAGAAACAGGGAGGCTTAGTGACATCAACAGGACCATATTTAAGCCCAGGAAACATAAATAAGAAAAATATTTATCCGCAGAATGAGTCGTAGTACTTTCTCCCTCCCTTGCCGTCTGAATTTACGCTAAAAGGAAAATCTGTACGTGATGCCAGATACAATGTGGCCACACATAACAGGTACGTGACTCTGGTCGTCCATCTCCCCAAATGGTCCAATCTGTGAGAATTATCTCCGCGCTTTTTGTGTTTTTTTATCTCAATATGCCCATCTCTTGCAGAATCCATAAATTGTGTCCTCCAATGTTTATAAGTTCAAGACTTCTGTTTCTGAAGCAACTCTTTTGGTCCACCTGGTGAATGTTTTTTTTTTTCTCTTGGACCTATCTTGGTGAAGTGTGGAATGCTGGGAAGGTTCCTTTTGCTGCCACCTATCTGGGAAATATCTGTAAAATAGACAGGAGGTACTAAATCTTTTCTTGCTGCTTGAAAAGGAAATATTGTTCTTTCCTTGATCAGAGACGGGGACGTCAAAAAGAAAGCGATTAATGTTTTCTGTTTATTTGTGTAAGAGGCTTGTAATAATTCCAAGAGGCATTTTATCTTTCTCAAACGGCATTGAGGTATTTTAAAAAATAAACATCCTTTGTTTTAGGAGTGGAATTGTTATTTTTTATGTTTATTATCCTGTGAAAAATACGATTATTTGATAATACTAACAATTTTTTTTTTTATATATGATAAACAATACAGTTATTTGTAACATCTAAGATAATTTCAAATTTCACTGGACATTAAATTATTTTCTCCAAAGATCAGAAATTTAAATTAGTGATGACTTTAATATATAGAAAATTTAATATATTTCCGATTTCGTATCAAACTTATGCGTGGTCTCCTTTACAACGAAAATTCCCCAAAATTTGCAGGTATATTTCTAATACAAAATTCTGAATAAACTGAAAAAAAACTTCGAAATTGATTCAATAGTTGTTAAAAAAAAATCACCCAATTTGAGATCAATTAGATTTTATGGCAATTATTTTTTCCTGTTTCTCTAATTTTTCCTGGTTGAACCTTACCCCATAAAAAGAAAACATCTGTCTAGAAATATGCCAGAAGGCAGACTTCCTTGGCCAACCATGGGCCTGTTGTGCCACTGATGATGATGAAATTATTTTTCATTCTGCTGCACTGCCTGACTTTTCAACACCTTCTCCTGATCAAAATTCTCCATTCCAACGTCACTGAAAGTTCGAAATTTAATAGTTATACAGGTGGCTAGCCCGTGCCAACTTAGAGACTGGAAGAATGAGTTCGTTGATTCTCGCAGGTTTTATTGTGCTTAAACTTGCAATGCCACATAAGAAAAGAAAATGATTCAACCAATCCTGAATTGACTCTAAATGAAGAGCCGCGCATAGAAAAGAAAATGTGGAGATATCTGAAAATCGGAATGAATCTAATAGGTCGAGAACTGTCAATGTTAGAGCTAAAGAAAACGAAGTCACTGAATAGAAGTTTAATATAAATAATAGAGTTAATAAGATAAGATTTATTTTCTGTAACCGTACAACGGCTTACTGTATGTGTTAGTTTATAAATAAAATTAAACAACAACAAATTTGATCATTTTTTGGTGAGGTTTGAAATTTTAAACAGGTAATGATATAATAATTCAAATATTTAAAAAAATCTACAAATACGTTGCATCGAAAAAAATATTTTAACAATTTTTAAAAATTTTAATAGTTTAAAAAAATTGTTTATTTTTTTATCCAATACTTCAGTTTCTTGAATTTATTGAAAATTTTTCATACCTGAAGTATTTTATTAAAAACAATTCACAGGGGCGACGCATGCAAGTTAATATGCAAAAGAATAAGGGTTCTATTTCGCGGATGGCGTGATCTACTTCCACTACCATGAAAAACGAAAATATTCGTATCCACCATCGGACAGTCTGATTGGAGATTCATTAATTTTCACCAATGTTATAAGTATATACAGGCAAATAATACAGAGAAAACATCATTTAATTTAAGAAGTGTATCATCTACGAGCTATCAGCAATTTAACGCGTTCACGGATTATGTTCTAAGAGCACAATGAAGCATATGAAGCAGATTATGTGCTAAGAGCACATATGAAAAAGAAAAAAAAAAATGCTAAGAAAAATAAAGAGTACGAAACACTTGAATACAAAAGAGATTTTTTTGTTTTCTTTAAAATGTATTTGCTCTTACAAAAGACATCACCCAGTTGTTACAGAAAAGGGGAAGAATATGTATAATTATGTATAATAATTATTCGAATCATACAAAGGCAAAGCCTCAAAATGTCATCAAAGCTTTTAAAAAGTTATCAAAAGATGCTTGTAAAGTTGAATCTTTTATGACAATGATTTATGAATTAGTAATTTGGAATAATAAATTGCTGCTGACCGACTATGAAGTAGCATTTTTTACTGATGGATGGTGTATTTTCAGTTAGGTCAAATCGTGCAGAAAATTTCACTGACGAACAAATGTAAATTCAATATTTCATCGATAATTATTGTTCATTCTTTCTTTCTTTTGATTACGTTAAGCAAACGTGAAAAAGAAACGTTTACTTTTTATAAATAAATATATATTTACGAAACACAAATTTATTAATCGAAATGCAATACTAAACTACAAGTACCTGGTTTTAAAATAGATAATATATGTTTGTAAAAATTAATTTTTTTTTCTCATTGAAAGTTAACAGTTATTGGTCAATGCATCAATTATTTCTAAAATATATTATTGTTAATGCCCTAATCAGGTAAAACGTTAAAATACTAATGCATTAAGCAATTGAAGCTGTCTGCAAGGCCAATCGAATGGAAGAAATGGATCTTGAGGTGAAAGATGCTTGGATACGCACTATGTAAAACAGTAGTTTGTGTTCTTGAAACATAAGAAATCATAAAGATTTTTCAGACTACGACACAGCGTATCACTTGACCATATTTCAGAATCCATAAATATTGCCAGATTTCCTCGTTATGTAGCTCATATCAAAGATGGTTGCAAACAAATGAAATATCAAGTCGAAAACAAGATATTGGATAGGCAAATCCCCATTGAAAACAAAAAAAAGTAAAGATATTTATGTAAAAAAAAAAAAACATATTACAATGACTGCCATTACTATTGAATTTAATATTATGGAGTGAATGTGTCAGAACACACAGTTCGTTTCACTGTTCCACAGAAAACATGAGGTAATTTTGCAGTCCCTTAGACTCTAAGGCAAATTCACGATAATTTAGACACTAAGGGCCAACTCCGTAGTCCTACAAACACTAAGGGGTTAATTTGTATTTTTACAGACGGTATAGGAATTACACTGTCAACTCAGGTATATTCGTAGGGAGACAAATTGCTGTGGGCAAGTAGATATGACCATTGGTCTACATGAAAGTGAAAAAAGATCATGTGGTCCAACTAATTTTGATTTGCTTTATTTTACATGGAGCGGCGAATCCATCGATGACCATCAACTTAACAGGCAATGAATTTACAAGACCTGAATCACTTTAGTTACAATTGTGCGATACACTACAAGATACTTATGACGTCTAGTAGAAAGCTTAGTGTCGGGTAAATTTTGGATAAACCACATATATATCCTTCAATACCTGAATAGAAATTACGATTTCTTCTTTCATATTAATATGCAGAATGAAATATTTCATATCTCAGAAAATTCACATTCAGAGAATTAAGTACAGCTTTATTTGCTGTATTTGCATTGATTCAAAACTGAGTTTGAGAAGAATTAGAAAAATTATTTATGCAAGTAAATATTAATATAAATTTGGATATTACTACATACACACTTGTCAATTTTATTTAAAAAATATTTTTATCATATTTTTTGTAATACATCATTATAATTCACCAATGCATTATTTATTTAATGGGTGTAGGTGTTTCTTTGGAGTGTAAAAGAGCCTTGAACTAAAATAAATAACTTATAATAATTTATTTATTTTTAACTTGGATTAGGAAAGATTAAGATGAAATTAACAACTTTCAACAAATATTCGTGTTCTTCAATCTACTTCCAATATTAAATTTACCTTCAATACATTTTAAATTTTTATTGTTATATATACGACAGGGAAAAATTTATCTTAGTTAATTAGGTGTCAAGCAAAGAATATTTGTTTAAACTGAATTAACAACAACAGGTTCATAAAACAAGTGTTTAATGAAACCTAATATAATGGACGTGAAATGACTTTGCAAATACATTGTTGCTATTGTTTTAACCTACATTGTTAATTCTTCTTTACTTGTTATTTTGAATAGAACAAGACATAAATGAGCCATCATAATTCATTTGTCGGCATGGGGTACAAAATTTGAAATACAGTTCGCTAAAAAGCTGAGCCACATTTACAAGAAAACTTTCTTTGATCTTATTCGCCTATAATGTGCACGTAAAGTAATAATAATAATAATAATAATAATAATAATAACAAATGCAACTATGATAAATGTAAGTGGAGCAAGTTTGCATAGTTATTATTCCCAGTCATTTCTAAGAACTACACGCCCATAGAGAGGCAACTTTCACATTGCCCCAAAACTACCCCCTTAGTGGAAAAAAAAAGAACAAAAAATACGATTTCCGCGTTCGAAATAAACAAAAAAAGAATCATCTTCCACCTTCCCATTCCATCAGCACATTTTCCACCCTCCCCCAAACGCATTCCAAGGGAGGAGGAAAAAAAAAAACAAACAAGGCTTGGCAAGAACAAAAGAACAAAATAAAAAATTACGTGAGAGGGGATGAACCAACTTCTTACCTGGGGAGAGGGGGGGGGGGAAGGAAAAGGGTCGACGGGACGTCCTCGATATGTCAGCGATCTTTCATGTCGCATGATTAACGTGAACGCTCTGACAGAGGCTGCGCAGACGATAAAAAATAAAGCATCCCCGATCATAAACCATACGAGGCATCCCCTTTTAAGTATATAGAACAGGGGGAGCATCCTTCAAGGTGTTCGGTCCTTCCTTGTCGTCCTCATTAACCCTCTTTTGTTATCGTCTGCAGAATTACTAATGTGCAACAGCACTTAGGTATATTACCCACTTTTAAACTGTCTGCAGTATTTTGCATTTCTTTGTATTGTGTGTTTTGGAAAAACGAGCTATTTATTTATTAATTTTTGACGTGTTTCAAAAAAGAGTGTGCATTGGTGTCGTTCTGAGTAAGAAAGTCGTTACGACACTGTCGTTTTCTGTGTCTGTTATGAAAGTGAAAATAGTCGTTAAGATTCAGAGGAAATCCATTAAAGCAAGGCCATTTTGTTTTAGGGGTATGCTGGACATGCAAATGAGTCCAACCCGGAAAAAACAGCCAAGACAAGGTAGCGTTGACTTAAAATAGAAGAATTTGCAGGTAAAGAAGATTTAGCAGGTTATGTATTTATTTACTTTTTAACAATACAATTTAAATGATGTGGAACGAATAGAAATAATAATTTATAATAATAGTAATAATAATAGGAAAGTTTAAATATTTAAATGATATTTCATCCACATAAATTTTAACGTAATCCTCGAAGAAAGGAATGAAGAATTCTGTAGGTTTACAAAAATATTTTGTATTTGACGAAAATTAATGTAATAATAAGTAAAATATGAGTATATTTTTAAGTAGTTGCCTTTGATAATTATCATCAGTTATTGTCTGCAGAATGGCTAATGTGCAGCAGCACTTAGGATTATTACCCACTTCTAAACTGTCGACACTATTTTACATTTCTTTGTATGGTGTGTTTTGGAAAACTGAGCAATTTTTTTTTTTTTTTTTTTTTTTTTTTTTTTTTGGAAAAGAGTGTGTATTGGTGTCGTTCTACGTAAGAAAGCTGTTACGACACTGTCGTTTTCTACGTCTTTTACGAAAGTGAAAATGGAAAATGGTCTTTAAGATTCAGAAGAAATCCATCAAAGCAAGGCCATTTTGTTTTAGGGGTATGCTAGACATGCAAATGAGTCCAACCAGGCAAAAACAGTCAAGACAAGGTAACGTTGACTTAAAATAGAAAAATTTGCAGTTAAAGAAGATTTAGCAGGTTATGTATTTATTTGCATTTTAACAATACAATTTAAATGATGTGGGAAAAAGTTTAAATAGTGTTAAAATTTAAAAGAAAAAGTTAAAAAGTGAGAAAAGTTTAAATATTTAAATGATATTTCATCCACATTAATTTTAACATAATCCTCGAAGAAAGGAATGAATGATTCTGTAGGTTCACAAAAATATTTTGTATTTGACGAAAATTAATGTAATAATAAGTTAAATATAAGTATATTTTTAAACAGATAATACAATAGTTAGAAAAAGTTGCCTTTGATAATTATCATCAGTTGTCACCTGCAGAATTGCTAATGTACAGGCAGCATTTAGGAATATTACCCACTTTTAAACTGTCGGCACTATTTTACATTTCTTTGTATTGTGTGTGTTTTGGAAAACTGAGCGATTTTTTTGTTGACATTTTTTTTGGAAAAGAGTGTGTATCGGTGTCGTTCTACGTCAGAAAGTTGTTACGACACTGTCGTTTTCTACGTCTTTTACGAAAGTGAAAATGGAAAATGGTCTTTAAGATTCAGAAGAAATCCATCAAAGCAAGGCCATTTTGTTTTAGGGGTATGCTGGACATGCAAATAAGCGCAACCCGGAAAAAACTGTTTAGACAAGGTAATGTTGACTTAAAATAGAAAAATTTTCAGTTAAAGATTTAGGGGGTTAGACATTTATTTGCATTTTCACAATACACTTTAAATAGTATGGGACGAATAGAGAAATTTAAATATTTAAATGATATTTCATTCACTTTAATTTTAAAGTAATCCTCGAAAATATTATAATATATGCAAGAGGGGATTTAAATTAAGGATTCTGTAAATTTACAAAAATATTTTGCATTTGACAAAAGTTAATATAATAGTAAATAAAATATGTCACAAAATTATTTTTAAATAGATAATATGATAGTTGCAAATGGTTACTTTTTAAAAGTTTCAAATAATTTGCTGTGCTAATTTGATGTTACAAAACCATTGTGCTAATTTTGGTGTATTGGAAATTTTGATGTTACAAAAAGGAAATACGCAGAATTTCATTTAACAATAGAAATTAAAATTAAGAACAATTCAATAATTAATAACAATAAACAATTGAATTAAAATTAAAATTAATAACAATAAAGAATTTAAGCAATAACAATTAAAATTAAAATTTAATTTTCATTTAGTTTAGCAATTTTGTGTTGTGCAGTCCAATACAATTCTAGCATTTAAAAAAGTAATTTTCCCGCTTTTATGCTTTATTTTTATATAAATGTATATAGCAAATAATAAATATTGTTTATCTCTATTTTAAGATGAACAATTTTAATTAGTTGAATTTATATTTTAATTTCATTTATCGTTAGTGATCTTGTTATTGGCATACCAGGCTTCTGGAATATGAGGATTCTGTATTTTGGTTTGTCGCTCTACGGTCCTTTTATGCACACTTTGAGCTAATTAGACCGGGACCTACAGTTTAACGGAGATTCCGAACCACTAACAAATATTCATACTATCACTAAGATTTGAACCTGGAGAGTGGGATACAAAAGGCCAGAGCACTAGTTGGCCATCAGGCGTAGGATTCTGTACGGATCTAACATACGTTATCGAATAATTCCAACATCCTTGCCATTTATGGTCAAAAAGAAAGATATTCATGGACACAGAAGTCCATCCATTGAGTTTAAAGGGGCAAAAAGAAAGGAGTAGAGAAGGACAAAAAGAAAGGAACAAGGGTATAGCAAGAAAGAAACTGATAGAAAGACAGGAACAAAAGGCAAAGTATCGAGGAAATAAAGAAAAGTACAAAGGATAAAAAAAAGCGAAATAAAGAAAGGAATTTAGAAAGAAAACAATTATTGTAAGTTATTAAAATGTTATTTCAATCACATGAAGCTTATATACGAGTTCTTAATCACGTGCTCTAATGCAGACCGGATGTAAAAATTTAGAGAGTTATAGAAAGAAAGGAACATACAAAAAGAAAAGAACACAAAAAAAAGTATCGAGGAGCAGAAGACAAGTACAGAGGTATAAAGAGAAATAAAGAAAGGAATTTAAAAATAAACTTTTATTGTGAGTTATTAAAATGTTATTTCAATCACATTAAGCTTGTGAACTTAATCACATACACTGATGCAGGCTGGATGTAGAAATTTAGAGAGGTATAGAAACAGTGGTATAGTAAGAAAGGAATAGCCAGAAAGGAACAGAAAGAAAAGTATCAAGGAATAAAAGGAAAGTACAGAGGGGCAAAAGAAATAATGAAAGGAATTAAGAAAGAAAACATTTATTGTGAGTTATTAAAATGTTGTTTCAATCACATTAAGCTCATGAACTTAATCATGATGCAGGCCGGATGTAGAAATTTTAATGCTTCATCAAGGTGAAATACAGTAATTGAAAAATAATGCAGCGTGAAAAAAACAAGCAAAAAGAGTGGGAAGTGAATCCAACCGAGCTCGCTATTTAATCCCACCGAAAACTGCACACTACACCTGCGCAATTCAAAAAGTCTCTACAGCATTTTTTATCGTTTCTCTGGTTTTATTTTAACCTCCTGCGTAGGTTTTGGTGAGCCAGTGTTCATACTTGGATGCATTCATTAATCAGATAAGAATAAGTACATTTCAATTAAAGTCGAAAAATTTGCATGCATCATTATAATAATGAGCAATGTGCTTTTCTGGTTAAGACATATCTGTCTCTCAAATCTTAATAACTTCGAAGTCAATCAAAGATTTGAAGTAGCCATCTCTGACAAGGTGCTCAGTGAGATTCAGTGAAATTACTGGAGGTTATTTCAGTAAACCTGCTACTGGAGTAATACTGAATATCAATAAGGAAATACATTATTACAGAATATGTTATTTCGAAGCAATGGGAGTCGTTTAACTGTTATTTCTTGTAATGGTAATTCTTGGAGACAAGATAGGATGTCTAATGACATGGAATAATACATACAAAGAGCTTGAAATTATATTATTGATATTTGATATTATATTCATATTATTTGATATTATATAAAACAGAAAAGGACTTAAAAGAGAAATTAAAAAACAGGTGACGAATCCTAAAATCAAATTTAAATCATGTTAAAGTATTTCTTTATGTAAAAAAGCACAAAAAAAATTATTTTAAGGAACATTTTTTGTTCCATATCGAAGTCTTTAATAATAAATAAATAATTGATGCAAAATGTACTGAATAATTGATAAAATTTTAGAAGATTCTACAAAATACTCATATGAAAGAAAAAAAAAATATTATCTATTAAATAATTGCCTATAAAATAATTTTAAAGTATTTCTTTATGTAAAAAAGTACAAAAAAGGTTATCTTAAGGAATTTAAGGAATATTTTTTGCTCCGTGTCGAATTCTTAATAATAATAAATAAATAATTGATATAAATTGAATAACTGATACAAATTCTTGAATAATTGTTACAAATTTTAGAAGATTCTACAAAATACTAATATGAAAGAAAGAAAAATAATGCCTCTCTGAAGCTCTTTTGAATTGCGTGAAGTATGTGTAAGTTTATAATTTGTAAGTCTTTCTTTTAATAAAACTTTTTACACCAATTTAGATATTTTTTTTCTCTGACAATAAGATTTCTAAATTTTTTCAAATTATTGTCTGGAAGAAACAAAGTAATTTCATATTTAAGTTTTAGTAGGATAAAAATTCTTGTTTAAACCATTATCCTCGTATAAATATTTCTTTCTCTAGAAATCGATCCAAATATCTCTCTTTTTTGAAAATTATTTTTGAAATTATGAAAATATCTATCTACAAAAATACATATATTTAAGGGAGAATCCATTATATAAACATTTACAAAACAATCCATTATATGACATATTAAACGAGCAGTTACGATACACATGATTATTTAAACTTCTGTTGAAAATTCAGTAATATTGATACTAATGCAATAAGTATTCAAAATCAACTTCTTCACAGATATAAAAACTATTTTTTGAATCTATTTTAGTATTTAAAATAGAAAACAAGAAGAGTGTTTTCTTCTGTAGACAGAATAAGTTTGAAAATCGCCACCACATGATCAGAAACATTTTGATAAAATTATAATCTTCAACCCAGAGTTGACCTGAGTAATCTACTGATAAGTATTGTGCTCCGAATATTTAAATGAAGTCACCCCATGGAGTTCAAGATCATGTCACCTAATTTCTTTTGACAATTTAAGCTACCTATTAGAATGATCGTTCTTTCAAATTGAGATTTTTTTTTATTATGCATTCATTTTACACGTGTCTTTCGCGTGATAATATTTAAATATATGAGATTAAAGTATTATCGCAATAGACACAATTCAATGAACTGAATATCGTTAAGGATCGCAGTGAAATATTTCCTCCTAATGTCATCGATTACAATTTGCATCAATTTATTTATGTCACTTTGAAGCTTAAATATTCATGTTGCTGTTCAAGTGGCTTAATGGTTAATTGGCTAACGCTCTAGCCTTTGGTACCACGGCTTCAGGTTTGTCGAACTTATCGGACGGTGGTATGGATGTTTGTATTAGAACTGAATTACTAGTCAAATTAAAGTGTGCAAGAAATGACTCCAAATCCGGCAAATCCCAAAGTGTGCAAGAAATGACTCCAAATCCGGCAAATCCCAAAGTGTGCAAGAAATGACTCCAAATCCGGCACATCCCAAAGTGTGCAAGAAATGACTCCAAATCCGGCACATCCCAAAGTGTGCAAGAAATGACTCCAAATCCGGCACATCCCAAAGTGTGCAAGAAATGACTCCAAATCCGGCAAATCCCAAAGTGTGCAAGAAATGACTCCAAATCCGGCAGTTGTTGTAAGAAGAAATGACTCCAGTCCGGCAAATCCAAGTTGTTCTCCAGATTTAAAAGTATATGAAGATTTTTTTCTTTTATTAAAAAAATATTGATTTGGATAATTTAATGTATGCACCATGGACTCATGGAATTAAAAATTAATGCATATTCATTTATCAATATAAATCAATAAAGAAAATTTGTTATGGAATTATCACTTGAAATAATTTTGTTTCTTATTCCACTCGGTAGACAACAACATTTAGACAAAGTCCAAGAATCCATGTGGCATCATGGAAGGAGGGAAATGGGTGCAGTTTCTGATGTGATGGAGCACCCGTAGGTAGAAGTCAGACTCGGCTTCGTGACGCTGACTTTTTTGCAAAGTAAGGTTGTCAGTCCTACGCCCAACGCGCCGCAGTCAAATTAGACGAGAAAGTGGATTCCGAACAGCTACAAATAACCATGGTACCACTGGAATTCCAACCTGAAACCTGTGGCACCGCTGAATTTCGAACCCGAAACCCGTGACACCGATCGTCAGAGCTCCAGTCACTCGGCCATCAGGCCCCACTTGAAATAATAAATCATATAAGTTACTTATTCATTCTGTGGATCAAGAAAAATAAGAGTTTCTCAAATAGAATATAAGTAATTCGTTGGCAACGAAAACAAGAGATAATTATGAATTCCTCAAAAGTTAAGACTTCATATTTAGAAGCAGAAAAAAAACATTACATAAATTAGTATAGAGAATTCGTAATCATAATATATAATTATATATAGTCATAATTATAAGAGCGAATTCTTAGAAAAATCAGTGTATTATTTCTCTGAATCTAGGAAACGTGTATTTTCTCCAACATAGCATTCAGTTTGGCATACGATAAATTGAATCCATTAGGTAATTGTACTAAATAATTTGTCATACACATTCTTCTTCAATGGCGAAAAGCCCCATGGTGACCCAAGGCAGTCTGCCTACTGACAGATTCCAAAACATGAGATGTTTCTCTTTTTTACGAGTTAGGATTGTCAGCCCTAATCTCCCAATAACCATATCAGACCAGGACCTACTGATTAAAATGGATTCCGAACCACTACAAATATCCATGGTATCGCCAGACCTGAAAGATGTGGCACCGAGCGCTAGTCACTCGACAGAGCGGTAGTCTAATAATATATGAATTTTATATTCTTAATACAATTTGACTATCATTTCTTGGATTTTCAAGTGAACAGATGCATAAATTAAAGATTGCTTCTACTCTATTCATAAAATTTAAAAAAAGATATTATTGCTTCCATTATAATGAATGTTATTTGCATTGTATGTAATCAAGACCAACTTTAGAAGATCCCATTAAAAGTTATCAATTAAAGGTTTTTTTCTTGCTTTTTGATCAATGAATTCTAGGTAATAAACTGATCACTGTGACTCTCCAAAATACTAGGACAGAGATTTTCGTTGAAGAAGATGTTTCTCCTTTTAATTTTATTAAATTTATTTAGATTAATATAATTCAATCCAAAATATTCATATAGCCTTTTTGTAAAGAGTTGTTTTCTTTGGATAAGTTTTAATATGCAATTTCTAATTCTTGTAATTGTTTGTAATTCTACATTTTAACATTCTTAAAAGCTTAACTCATTTTTATGCAAGATTGAAAGACTTAAAATTAAATAAAAATGATTTCATTAGTAATATGCCATAAATCGGGAGATTAAGTTCAATTTTACTGATCTTACACTTATTTCTAATATTTAGTTAAGATTACGCAATATAAAAATATGCAATTCTTCGAACACTTAACCTATTAAGGACAGAATCCTTTTCCACTTGAAGAAAATGAACAAAATTTAATTGTTGAACTTCAGGAACAAAAGCAAAATAGTAATAAATATTAATTTTTATGAGAATTACAAATATTATAAAAACAAAACGCTTGTCCGAAATAATTATTTTTCTTAAATTTTACGTTTATATTTTCTACACGTACTTAGAGTTTGGTAGAATAAAAAACACAGCTTCAAAAATTTTTCGACTGGTACTAGCATCTAGGAGAATAACTCAAACAATCATAAAAAAGTAAAGAATAAAAAATCTGAAATATTGTCCAAAACGAAAAGTATTTTCTAGCACATCATGGGCAATGAAATCAAGAATTTCGATAGAGTAATTCCTTTATAAAGAATTAATTTTTACCATTGTCAAATTTTTTTGATTACTAATATTTTAATAGCATTTGGATAAATTGAAATAAAGCCGCAACAGCGAGCATACTTCTCAAAACATCTCGTTAAGTCAAGACAAGTCGAACAAAAACGAACAATTGATATTAAAAATTATCCTGCGATAGATTTCTTTTGCCATCAAGGAAGCTTCCCCTATACCAGGGGAGGCCAAACCGCGGCCCGCCTTGAAAATTTTTCCGGCCCGTGAGGTTTATCACACTTTTACAAAATATATTTATTTTATAATGGCCAAAGTAGTGAAAACCACATTATTTGTGCATTTATATATTCAAAAACTAATTCTCGAAATTATGAGAAAAATTTAACTTTGATTTTAAAATAATATTATTACGAATATATGACAGATTTGCCTGTTTTATTTATGAGTTCACAGAATAATTAAATTATATTCTTCGAACTCATGATGCGCGCGCATCTAGGAACATCTAATATGACAGATTATAATATGAATATAAAAATTGTCTATAGTGGGTCTAAATCTAATATGAGGAGATACAATTTTATATGCGGCCTGCAAAGTTGTGATGCATTTCCAAAGTGGCTCACAAGATCATTTGGGTTGGCCACCCCTGCTCTATACTATGCATTAAAACAGATTTGAACAATCAATCACAGTAAATAGAAGAAAAAAATAATTTGACGTTGTGAAAACGCAACATTGTATTTGTCTTAAAATTTATTGAGCATAATAATAAAACAGCATCAGCTAGCAAAAAATATCTCAAACTATCTAGCTAAGTTAAGACAAATCAAGGTAAAACGAACAATTGATATTAAAAATTATCTTGCGATATATTTCTCTCGTCATCAAGGAAGCTTCCTCTATACTATGCATTAGAACAGATTTGAACAATCAATCACAATAAATAGAACAAAAATATAATTTGACGATGTGAAAACTCAACATTGCATTTGTCTTCAATGGCTTAAAATTTATTGAGCATAATAAAAAAGCAGCACCAGCGAGCATACATCTCAAAACATCAAGTTAAATTATGTCAAAACAAGTCAAACCAAAACGACAATTGATATTAAAAAATATCTTGCGATATATTTCTCTCGTCATCAATGAAGCTTCTTGAATACTATGCATTACTAAGATAGATTTGTAAGATAGATTTAGTAAAACAGATTTGAACAATCAATCACAATAAATAGAAGAAAAAATAAATTCACGTTGTGGAAAAGCAAGATTGCATTAGTCTTAAATGGCTTAAAATCTATTGAGCAGATCCAAATCTATAGCAAATTCTAAATTAATTTATTATCTCGACCATCATCCAGTTTTTTAGGTTTAAACTAGTATTACAATTGGATTAGAATTTCACCCTTGAGTGGTTTTAAGGGTTAAAGCAGGATCGTCTTTCACTATTTAAACCTTCCCTTAAACAATTAACTAACCCTCTCTTGCCAAAAAGTACTAGTTACAGTTTCAATCTATGATGAATCGATTCCACGCTTTGAAAAGTTAACCATGTCTAACAAAGGAGTTTTAAGTAGCGGAGGAAGTTATGTAAAGTAATTCTTCCCTCTCAAAACCAGTCATAAATCAAAATATTTTGATCGCTTTAAAAGAAAAACAATAAGTTAGGCTTATTTTCTTCTCTGCCTACCAGAGAAAATATTCAAATAAACACGACTCCAGTTCCCAAGGACGGATTTCTTTTCTGTTTTTTCTTTCTGCTTTTTGACTCGATCAGCTCAACGGCGAAATGAGTTATAACCCGACAAACACACCTAACCTTGAAGAACTTCCAATAAGTTCAGCTTTTTGACTCGGAGATTAATGTTTTCGTTTACTTGAGAAGAAAAGGTTGGGACTCATGAAATGTATGTCGTGATTCCGTCACTTACTAGCGTGGACTAATTAACGCAACTCGCTGCAGTAATGCAATTTTCGTCCATTACTTTTGCTTGATTAAGTCGGCAGGAATCATGTGAGACTGACCATGAATACAACTAAAAAATGCAATGGAAATTGTTTAAACCATGTTTTCCGAGCTGTGCAATTTATTTGTGATGTTATTGATGGTGTGTTGTTTAGCATAAGAGAATTTGTTTTATGTAAGAATTGAATCACTAAATAATTTTTCAGGTTGAAAGTTATTTAGTATTTATATTTGCTGGGATTATCATATGCCTTTTCGTTTACTTAATTAAAGGTTGGAACTCATGAAATGTATGTCGTGATTTCGTCACTTACTAGCGTGGACTAATTAACGCAACTTGCTGCAGTAATGTAATTTTCGTCTTGATTGAGTCGGCAGGAATCATGTGAGATTGGCCGCGAATACAATAAAAGAACGTAATGGAAATTGTTTAAACCATCTTTTTCGAGCAATGCAATTTATTTGTTACGGATAGAAATCATTCTTTGTTCTGTTGTTCGGTGTAAAATAATTTATTTTATGTAAGAATTGACTGAAATTGCAATCTGGAAAATAATTTAGTGATTCAAGTTATTTTGTATTTATATTTGCTGGGATTATCATAATATGCCTTTTCGTTTACTTGAGAAAAAAGGTTGGGACTCATGAATTGTATGTCGTGATTCCGTCACTTACCAGCGTGGACTAATTAACAAAACTTGCTGCAGTAATGCAATTTTTGCCCATTACTTTTGCTTCATTGAGTCGGCTGGAATCATGTGAGATTGACCATGAATACAACTAAAAATATGCAATGGAAATTGGAAATTGTTTAAACCATGTTTTTCGAGCTATGCAATTTAATTGTGATGTTATTGATGGATATAAATCATTCTTTGGTGTGTTGTTTAGCATAAGAGAATTTGTTTTAGGTAAGAATTGACTGGAATTGAATCACTACATTATTTTTCAGATTGCAAGTTATTTTGTATTTGTATTTGCTGGGATTATCATAATATGCCTTTTCGTTTACTTGAGAAGAAAAGGTTGGAACTCATGAAATGCATATCGTGATTGCGTCACTTACTAGTGTGGACTAATTAACGCAACTGGCTGCAGTAATGCAATTTTTGTCCATTATTTTTGCTTGATTGAGTCTGCAGGAATCATGCGAGATTGACCACGAATACAAAAATGGAAGTTGTTTAAACCGTGTTTTTCGAGCTATGCAATATATTTGTCATGATGTTGATGGATCGAATTCATTCTTTGGTGTGTTATTTAGCATAAGAGAATTTGTTGTTGATGGTCAAAATAATTCTTTGGTGAGTTATTTAGCATAAGAAAATTTTTTGTTGTCAATGGATCGAAATCATTCTTTGGTGTGCTATATTTAGCATAAGAGAATTTGTTGTTGTTGTTGAGGGATCGAAATCATTCTTTGGTGTGTTGTTTAGCATAAGAGAATTTGTTTTATTTAAGAATTGGCTGGAATTGGATCACTAAATTATTTTATTGGTATTATATGTGACAGAGAAGAGTTTGTTTTGAGTAACAGTTGGAACTTGAATACAAGATTTACTTTTCGGGGTTTATTTATATTATTCCTACATTTGATAATCAATATTTTCGATTTTAATTTTGGAGATTTTCTGATTAATGATGAGTAAGTAATTCAATGCGTAATAAGAATTCTGATGAAAATTATATAGTTATTTATCATAATATATTTCATTGCTATAAATAATTTTGTGACGGATCAGAATGATCCATTGAATTTTTTTATATAAATAAATTTATAAGAATTAAACTCGAACGGTGGAGTTAAGGAATGCATTAAAATGTCTCATGAAAAATAGTTAAAATCTAAAAAATAGTTATATAATTTTCTATTGAAATTTAGCCATTTTATATTCATTCTTAATGATTATAATCAAATAATATTGTACGTAATGTATAATACATCACTAGAACTACATTTTAATGTGAATGCATTTTCGATTTAGTTTAAAGATTTCTGTTTTAACTAATGTAGATAGAATTGATATCAGCAACATCTAAAAATTCTTACCTGTAGATGCTACTTGAATAATTCAACTAAATGCAAATTAGAATCTTTTAGTGTAATCTAGACTAGACAATCAAGAATAGTCTAGTATACAATCAAAGATCAATTATTTTTTATTGTAGGTCATCATTAATAAGCTCGTGCATCCAGAATATATAATATTGATACTCCATTATTATCGAAAGCACTTCGCTTAAAATATAATATTATGACTTATAACCAAACTCTTGATTTTAATCATGCACAAGAGTACTTTAGTACGCAATATTATATTTACTACTTTATGCACAACACTTACCGTGTTTGTACGATGGGAGGTCCCGTTGCATCTTCTTGACTCTTTCTGAAAAGAAAAAAATAACTAAGTTAGAATTAAGTCACACTTTAGCGATAGAAAAAAAGATTTATCTGCATATAAAAAAACAGTATTGCAACCATATAAAAACAGGTTGAAACGAAAAATATTAAGTTTACATCTTCAATAAGATTTAAAAATTTGCTCTAAAAATAACATTTCCTTTTTAATAACAATGTTCTTGAAAACTATTAAAAATAAAATCTGATCTAAAAGACATCAATATTTTAATCAAGATATTATGTAAAGTAAAAATAGAAAATATTTAATTTGGATTTCTTAAAAAGAAGTTACAGAATTCAAATTTTAAAAATCGCACAATCCTAGTTTGTTTTCTTTTATAAAAGTTTGTGTCAATACCTTCCACATTTAAATGAGAACTTTTTAAATCAGTTTTTATCTGTAAGAAATATCATTAACCGGAAGTTAATCGTTTTTCTGTAGAAGAAAATTATATACTCCATCTTTTCTCAATCCTATGCAATTTTGATTCTAGTCAAATACCTCATTTACAACAAACTATGAATGACAAGTTATTCACTGGGCCAATGCAATCTTATCTATTTGAAAATGCATAACAACATTAGGTATTTGCAGTTATCACATACCACCTTCATTTTTTCTTCATTTATAACAATACATTTGAAGGCCGACGTCCTGCCCAACTAATGTATATTTAGCATTATTGCAAAACTTGCTATTCATTCTGTCGCTAAAGCCAAATGAAATAAAGCCTGGGGCATCTGCTAAATGTCGTCAGCCGTATATATAAATAAATAAATACAGATGCATCTTCACCCTTACCCCGTGATTTTTCACCTGTCATTGGCACTAATTTTCTCGCAGGGGGCCGCCATGGCACTGTTGGCTATCGCATAAGGTATCATTTTCAGCGCCAAATCCACCGCTTTTGGGCGTTTAATTGTAACGGATCGCGCCGTCGTGTTCTGTTCTATGCAGGTAATAATTACATACTCTTCCCGTGATTAAAAAACTTGTACATTTGTCATTTTTTACAGTTGTCTTTTTTTTTTATTATTATTATAGCGAATAGATTTAAAATTGGTGGTCCTTTTCTTTTTGTAACATTGCTATTAACATAAAGATGTACCTTAAATGTTGGAGGTATGACCGTCTTTTGGTTCAAAAGTGTTCACAGAAAACAGGAAGTAAAAAAAGTAGCCATACCCTTTGATTATAATTCGGTGTATTTTCATACCTAATTGTAGCATAATCATTCGCCATTTATCACGATAGTGGCTTAAGGCATTGTTTTTAAAGATAATTTATGAATCTTGTTTCCTAACTTCGTTATGAAACATGCTACTCTATTGTTGTTTTATGAATTCTATTTGAATCAATATTTTTTTGCGGTATTGCTATTAGCAAAAATATGAATGAATGTTTCGCAGGTGATCTTACGAATGCTACTTTTTTACGTCACTACCTAAAGTAGGAAGTGGATTGCTATAGCTAAAAGTTTACTTACATTGACAGCATAAGTACTTGCCATATATTTTGATTATACCTTAAGGCTTTATTTAGTAAGGTAATTGATGAAACTTATAGCTCTGTAGAATGAGTGTTTTATGTAATCAAACAAAGTACAGCATAATTGGTCTTTTATGTAACCAAACAAAATACAGCATAAAAACACAACAAAAAAAATTTCACAACACAGAAAATCCTGCAGGATATAACTATAAACAAGTATACAAATAGATTTCACCCACCAAATAAATTACCGTTGTGACCGAATACATGACGTTATAAATTTATTTGGACTTTTACATGGTATTTATGCTGCACAACATTGTCATACATTTACCCTTTCCTATTTTACAAACAACCTCATGCATTTTTAATATATGATATCCTTATATTCATTTAAATTTATTTTTTTATAACTCTATTGCCTAAAGAAATGTTTGGTTTCGTTCTATGATGATTTAATACATAAGAAATATTGTAAAAAATATATATATAAATATAGTAATAAATATTAATAAGAATAGAAAGAAATACAGACATAAATAGATTCAATAATAGTTTGTATAAATTTGAATTATTTCCAGTGTTGTTTTAAAAAGTCACGAGCGACTAATAATAAATTAAGAAGAATAAGAAAAGTGACATTGATTCCTATGAACTTAAGGCCAACTACGTCATGGTTAAGGTTAAACAAACAAAACCTTATTCCTTCATACAATGGAAAAAGGTAGTAAGGAAAAAAAGAAGCGAGACTTAAGAATCGAAATTTTAAATGTGATTGATATGATCACTTGTCTGAAAAAATAGCTTTTTAAATGGCTAGTAAGATAAAAGTTATGCTGAATACATGTTTCTTGCATGGAAGTTTATATTTTTTTTGTACTCTTATTTTTAATGTATAGAATTTCATTCAAAAGGAAGGCACAAAATAATATATTAAAGATCGGTTGATTGTATAAAAATTGTATAATTTTCGCTAAAATCAAATTAAAATTTGTTTAAAAAATTTAATCGGCTGGACCGATATTCAGGTTACCCATAAGAGTTTAGAATTTAATGTAAAAATAAAATTTATAAAAGCAATCTTAAACCAAAAAAGAAAATTAATAATCAATAAATCATATTCAGGCAATAAATTATGTTCAACAGTTATCGTTCAATTCTGAAAACAGAATAACATAAGCAATATAAAAAATGTAGAATTACAAAAAAAATGTATGGAAAAACGTGAAAGAAATTTAAATAAGCCAATAAGAATATCCCGAGAAAGAAATTTAAAAAACAAATTAACCAGTAAGAAATGTTAAAAGTGGCCCAGAACATCTCTGACCCAGTCTCCCCAAAACAATACCCATATATTTTTTGTGGGTAATAAAGTAATAAACATTGCTTTTTGGAGAATTTATTTTTCTTTCAAGTGTACAAAAGTAATTGAGTGCATTTCTTTTATTGATATGGAATGATGATTTACATAAATGAATCGCATACTCCTGGAATTAAATGCGCCTATTATATGAAACTTGTCTGTAACAACATAAAAACACATTTTGCAAATTAAATTTTAAAAAGTTGTGGTTAAAGAAGTTTAAAATATTTTGGAAAATTTGGCACTTAGTAAGATAAACTTACTTGCTCGATTTCAGCCCAATGGTAATCAGATGCAGCTAGGATGCAGGAGAGCTCAGATTCGAATCGCTGGCAGGCTATCTGTTCGAATCCGGTTCTACTGTTAGAAAGCAAGGCACATTGTGTGCAAGCGTTTTTCATCGACAGTTTATGCTACCTTATGGAAGTTTTCTGGATTTTCCCTCACAGAAATGTGGATAGCAAACCTTAGAAATTCTCTCGGAAAGCAATATACCTTTCCACCAAACTTCGATGGATTATTTATGGCATTCTTAAAAACGACACAATCCCACAATGAACAAAATGTTATATTATATATATATGCATACAGGTGGTTATCAAATTAATGGAAATACCTGTGAATAAAAGTGAAATTTAAGAATGCGTTTCGGTAGCATTAAAATGTAACTTTAGTTACTATTTTTTTATATAAAAGTATACATGAGGTAGCTTTAGTGACGTTGTATACGTCTTAGATTTTTGTCAAACGCGTAAAATATCAGGCCACACAGACTTTCAAAATGAATGGAAATGTATTTGTGGAACTCAAATTCTCTTAGAAATAAATATACAAAAACATAATATGTTCATGTAGCTAAATTTGCAGTTAACAAAAAACAAAATCTAACTTATGAACACGAGCAATTAAAAACTTTTAAATGCAAATAATTTGGGATGAAAGGTTATTTAATTCTATTACTTATATCTTTTCAAACAGAGTTAACTAAGTTTCTATAGTTAACAGATGTTAAAAGGCCAAAATGATTTATACGAAAGAATGAGGAGTGTCATAAATAATAGTTAAAAGGAAGTATTTTTAAAAAAAAAATTCTTTAAGAAATTCAATCCTCTCTGTGATAGTCTATACAAATTTTTTTCCTTGCTCATCTTTTTCACGATGAACTATTGTTAAAAATTTGAAAACATATCCATCTCTTAACATAGGTTCATTATCTTCGCGAATGCGTGGGTTTTTTAACGTATTCACAATGCACACCCATCTTTTGCAAATTCTAATACCCATCCAAAAATCAAGAAGGAGGAGGGCCAAGTGATACATCAGGGAAGGGGATGGGAAGATGACCACCCTCCCTCATTCGCAATTAGTCTACCACAGTGGGTGGAAAGACTATGGGCATAAAACACATTCGAACTATATTCTAATATTTCATTAGTTTGGTTAACCTCTGGTCCACGGAACATTGCGCTACATTTGTTGGCGATAAATCAATAATAATTACTGCTGCCAAAAAGAAGTTTGAAATAATATTGTCTTGGATGGCTTTCACCCTTGGTGGTCTAATGTCCGGCCCTGGCTGCTTGTCTTTGACACCACCAGTTCTCTGATTGCTGTAGGGTTCTGAAGAGTTGGGACACATGCAGAGGGTCGTTCTTTTTAATGGGGAGAAGAGAATTGTGGAAGGTTAATAGGGGTTGATGTGTGCTTTGTTCGTTATCACTAACTGTTGATCATATGAGCAAATTTAAATTGGGAAACTAGATGGGGTGCGTTGGACAATGAATAAATAGCTGTGGGTGTTCTCTTTTTGGAGGTGGATAAGTTATGTTTATTGAATCAATTTTGCATTCTATACCATATATTGCTCTTAAGTTTTGCACTTTTATTGGTCGTATATTGGGTTGGCAAGAAATTACGTTTCGGTTTTTACAATGTATTTAAAAGGTGAAAACCGAAATTATTTTCTTGTCTTCAAATAGCACATCTTTCAGCACTGTATAACATGAATGTCACTTTAACATTCATCCGCAACATAATTTATTCCTTTGTTAAAAAAATCTTGCTGCAATCTTTGTTTAACATTAATTATTGTTTTATTTACTATAGTTTAGATTTTTTTTATCCTTTGCAATTATTTACTCACTTTATGATCATTGATTTTCTTTGTGTGTACAAGGTGTTAAACAAATTAAATATGTAGATCTATTTCATTAGTAATGTATGTGCATAGATATTAAATATACAATATTTCTAAATATTCTAATTGAAGTTTACAAGTACTGTAAGTAAGAAAGTACTACAAGTTTATAAAAGTATATCAAGGGGACCTTGGATTCTCATAGCCAACATCAAATCCAACTTTCATACCATACCTTTTTCTTTTAAAAAAAATTATCTTAGGAACATAAAAAAAAAAAAAAAAAACTAGCATTTCACATTGAATGTAAAAAAAATTATAATAAACTGACTACTGTGATTATATAACTGGTTAAAATTAGAATATCCGACCTGATATCTTGAAATTTGATTTTGGAAAATATTAGAAACATTTGGGAAATCTTTAGAAACATTAGATATTTTGAAATTTGATTTTGCAAAATATTAGAAACATTTGGGAATTTAATAGCAATTAAAAATGATTTTTAAAATTAACTTATTCTTAACCAAGTAGCAACTTAATATCGAAAGTCAGAATTCCTCATAATTTTTAAGCATATTTTTAATTATATATATTTTTTAAAGACATCCATTTCAACATGCATTTCATTTATAGAAAACTTATGGATGTACTGCCACGGACACACTATCAATTAATAAATTCAATTGATCTAATAGGAGCGATAAGATTGGTCAATCTAATTGAACTTAAGCTTATTCATCCAAGCTTAAATGCATAGATTGCGCTAAAAATATATGGAGTATAACTAGCTGTTGAGAGGCTAAGAAAAAACAGGAATTCAAGCACTTAAGTATATGAAACAATGTTACTTTTTTTAAAATCTCAACACATATTAAGATAAGTATGTATATGTGTTAAGCCAGATTGTTGATAACGATAATATATATTTAATATTTATTGCATTTACGTGCATTAAGAAATGTTTTACGAATATCAAGTACAATTTTTTTCTAATAAAAGATTAATTATGACTGACATAAATCTATATTTATTGTATCTGAAAACTATTTTAACTCTTAACTACTAATAACGGCATAAATATAGATTTGGATTTATCCTCTATCAGTTGGAGATAGAATTATCACCAATGAACCATAACATATTTATCTGAAGAAAAAATACTTAAAATTAATAACAGGTACTCTGTTTCGTTGTGTAGTCGGATCACATAAAAAGAAATATTTCATTTAAAGTGATTCATACAAACATTTCAGGATATGACAAAGCTAATCTCTTACGTGTATTGAAAATAAATACTAACTTAATACCAAATATCGGCTACTAGTTAATTGCATGGTGGTAACTGGTATCGAGAATTACAAAGCTTATTATTCTCTGCAGAATATGAACTTACTTATTCCGTCATTTATCCAGGTTTAGCTTTATTCTGGTATTAACTATTTCAGCTGAATTTCAGTGTAATAAAGTAATGAAGATGAATATCATTTTAAGAAATATTTTTATTTGAAGCAGTAACTTTGATCCAATATACTTTACTTAGCTTTCAAAAATATTACCATACACGAATATAAGAAAATAAATTAAGACAATAAGTTTTAAAGGTCTAAAATGTCAGACTGAAATGTTTTTAAATTTTGGCTTGATGATTTTCAATGTTATTTCTTAACAAAGTAAACAATTCTTGAGAAGTATAGCATAATTAACTAAGCAGGTCATATTTCTAACACAAAAATGCAGTTTATATTTAAAATTAAATTAAATTACAATCCATGTTTACTTAACATTGCAATACTTCCACTTGCTATATCTTGTTTCCAGCAGAAAATCAGGTGACTAAATGTATCGCAAAGCAATTTTTGAGAGATTTTCATTGCCAAATTGTATAAAATCAGTATTTATATTGCCAGGATTTATATTGCCAAATCGTGTAAACCAAATTGTATAAGCGAAACTTCACTTATTCGTCACTTTTTTTAATGTATTTTTTACTTGACGAAGGCACACCGAAAAAATTTATTCTACTTTTGCTTATACATTTCTTTACATTAATAGTTTTTTTAATTCAAAAATACCTTTCCAAAATTCCTCCCTATTAAATCGATTTTCAGTAGCAATATATGTACAATATCTGTTAGTAGGCAGACGGTCTTGGCTCACTATGGGTTTGTTGTGAAAATGAAGTATATAGTACGTGCAATGGCCTAGACTGCCGATCCTACAACTTCTCTTTATCTACAATCCTAAATTGCTAATTCAAATATTACAAACTTTGCTTATAAAGATCTTTCTGAATTAATGTATTTGAATGTTTAAATCTATTTTATGAGGTAGTAAGATAAATGCCATAAGCAATCTTTAATGAAAGAAAATATGTCAATGTAAATATTTCTTTTCAACAATTATTCATTTAACAATTCAGTATAATGATATTTAAGTTTTTAATTAACAAAATTTAATAATTCCAATCCTTTGATATCATTAAAATTATGTATTAGTAAATCTCATTATGTATTAGTGTGTTTATTACCTTCTAAAATCAGAGTTAAAAAAACATCGATTTTTAGTTATTTATTCTCATGGGTTTTTTTCCCCCTTAAGATATTTTCACCAAATTATAAGTGAGATTGTTTAGTTTATAAAGGTAACGAAATCAATTCTCAATTAATTAAAGGTATTCGAAATTAATTTTCTCTTCCTTAGTTTTCTAATTTAAAACTTAAAAGATTCATGGATTTGATTCCTATTGGTACAAACTTCCAACATCAAAACTAAGAAACAGTCCTACAAGAAAATCAATTTAAAAAAATACTTTTTCTTTTAAAGTGCTTTTACTATTGTTACATTAAATATTTATCTTCAATTAATGCAAAAAGTTATAAAATAACACAGACCTGTTTGATAAATTATAACTAGATTTTCAGTCAACAATTGGCCAACCCTGTTTTACAGCATGATGCCTAAAGAATTCTACAAAATTATTTTACTCAATTTGTGCCATCTTATAAGAGATATATTTTTAATAACTCCCTCAAAGGATGAATAAAGTATTGTACTCTGTTGAGACTGAATGATTTATAAACATGTTTAACCACAAATGGTTTATCTCTTTAACAAATATACCACAATGAAAATTCAGCGTGAACAAAAGTTTAAAATTGAAAAAGATAGAGTTACATGGGTATTTACTCTACTAAAAGCCTTATAACAAACACCGCCACTTAATCTAGTTCTTAACAATGGATATCGTTCTCATAATTTAATTTCCCGTGATACTAACAAAAGGAGGGGGTGACAGTCTCATTCATACCTGCGAAAAAGAGATAGGAGAAAGTCAAAGGTTAGGGTCGATTCTAAAAATCTCATTACTTGATTCAATCCATAAGCTGTCAGGGCTGTTGCCAATTTCCTCCTCCGCAAATTAAAAACAGAGAAAATAATCTCGGACCAGCACCCCACACCCTTCGTTGTCACTCAGCATCGGAGCTTATCGCTTCGCTTCGTCTTCAATTACTTCCTTCTGACCGATTTTAAGTTATTAAATGGATTTCTTATTCTAAATAACGATAGCACGCGATAAATTGAAAAAAAGAGTTGGCAATGAAAAATGAACCTGGCCAGAATGAGAAAGTTCGCCATTAAGAAACAAATATTAAAAAAAAAAAATCAATTTAGATCTTAAAAATGATCTCTTTTTTTTTCAATTCCTTCTATTAGCTCACACTCTCCCTATATATATCTTGTTCAAATTTTCAATCGTTCATAAAATACTTATTATTCATCCACTCAAGTTTAAAAAAATGTATTTGAACTTGCAGTGGATGACACTGAATGTTAATATAGTTTTTTCAAATATTAATTCATTCATTAAATTTAATTAATTTTAGTTTTTTTTTTTAGATTTAAGTTGCATGTATCTACCAATAGATGGCGCCAGATAAACTTAAAAAAATGAATGAAAATTAAGGACTTAATTAAATGACTTTCTGCAATATAATGGGGGGGAAAAGTAGAAATTGACTTTTTTTTTTATATTACTTGTTTTGTTTGTTTCTATAATAAATAGAGGGTTTGATATAATTTTGTGGTGTAATGTTTACAGAAATGTCCGAACAATTATTGAAAAACTTGTTTTTTCCAAGTGATAGGAATGTAATTGGGACAAAAAATAAAATTTCTAGATGATATGATCTTTCTATCCTAAAATGGATAAAACCAAACAGGAAATTTGTTGTAGATGGACTGTCGTTTATACGATTAAAAAGGATTGTGCAATAATTTAATGATATGGTAAAATTCAAATTTGATTTAAATAATAGGTGATTTTAACTCAAAATAAAGAAGAATTAAAACATAATTAAAGTATTCAGTCCATTGCCTAATAAGCTGTTTGAAAAAACATTTGTTTTTAGATAATTACGAGTGTTAATAAAAAATAAATTTAGTGTTTAAATGACATGATCAAATGGTGGCATGATCAATGATCAGATTATCAATCATAATCACAGCTTTAATAAAAGTCTTTAATTTTGCTTTTTGATTATCCAAATCATATTAGTTATTCAGAAGAATTCATTTGGTGGCCTAATCAGTGTTAAATTCGATTACGTACAGATAGATAAATAACAGAGAAAAAAACAGTATAGTTGTTTTGCAATAATAATATCAATACTTTAATCTGAATTAAGCATGAATAACATGATTCTTTTTTTCACATTAACTAAAATGCAATCTTGTACTCTAAATTATAGTGTCTATTTTCATGTTTTATAGATCGGGATTCTACATCTTTACTACATAAAAAGGAGAATTCAGGCCTGTCAATATTATTCATAAGTACTTATGCTATAATAAAAAATCTTTTAAAAAATAAAATTATTAACTATAACGATTAAATCAATTTATGCTTGAAAATCTCAATTCAAATTATAAAACATTTGTCTTATTCAAATAATATATCTAAATACAAGTCAGAAAGAAGACTTTATAGGTTGGTTAAATTAATATTGAATAAAAAATATGCTTGCATAATAGTTATCACAGAACTAACTTTACAGAAACTAAAAACCCTTTTAAAAATAAAATATACGCAAAACATCATTTGTTTTGTTTTAATTGATAGGTGTTCTTTCTATTCAAATTTTATTCAACTAAACAGATGATAAAATAAACGTTGATTGACATTCAGTAGACAAACAATAGAGATGATGATTGTCAAGAAATTATTCAACAACTGAAAGAGTTTTAAAATAATAAACATCTGCATGATATTATCAGAAACAAGTTGAAGTCTGGCGGCAGATGTATTTCAATCAGTTAAGATTAATTATTTAGAAAATATGACAGTGGTTTGCATCAAGATTTTTCTAAATTGATTCAGAAAATAATAAAGGAGAATCTTAAAGCAATAAAGATCGATATATATGATATTATGCAATAAAGATTTAATGTTTGATATGATCGAAAGCATTGTCTTATGATTGAAATTTTTTCATCCATATTCACAAGAATCATAAAAGAGACTAATATTTAATGCAAATATTTATATCAGTTTTCAAATTGAAATTGCACATTTAATAAAAGAGTAATACAAATTTTAGTTTATTGTAACTTGAAGACAAATATCAAAATAACTGATAATTCTAACTGAATCTATTAAAATATAATATTTATCAAGTTTTGTCAATTCTAGATTAAAAGAATATAACAATTATGGAAATTTAAAGATTACATAAATAATAAATTTTTATATAATATGATTGAAAATTGATAGATTTCGATAAATAAATTTTTCGTAATCGAAGACTTGAAGATATGGCCTTTATACAATTTTGAACAGAAATCGCTCATTTGGAAACTAATAATGATTTAACGCAAAAATATTACATCAATTTAGAAACTTTAGAAATTCAGTATTTCTATGCAAGTTTTTTTAACCCCTACAATACGCCATAATACGTTCTAATACTTTCCAGTATACATATAAAGACCTCATATTGTAAAAATAAACAAAAAATTGCATATAGGAATAATTATTTCAAAGGAATTTCTTTCTTAAGACATGTTATCCTTCATAAGTACAAATAAATATAAAAAATTGGAATACTTTATATGCCTTTCAATAAAAAATACAAGTATATTTTTAACTTATTTTAAATTAAAATAGACATTTCTAAATTTTTACGAAATGGATTTCCAATGCTTAATTTGTAAACAATAGTATTTCGATAGTAAAAGTTTCTAAAATGGAAGTATAAATGTAGAAAACAGCAATAAACAGCAAAAGAAGTAATAAAAAATTGTGTGAGAATAGATTCTAACAATACAATAAACATATTTTTCAAAAATTAAAAAAGAAAGCTTTTCGTAGTTAGTAGTTCTAAACATAGAAATAATTTTTAATTAGATAACTAAAGAAATTAAAAAAATAGTAGTGAAAGATAATAGAATGTTTGGAACAAAAGCTAAATTATGTACAATTAGGTAAAACTTCAATACGAGAAAACTGAATCTCTTAACATCTATTTTTATTTGTTTAAGAACTTAAAATTTTACAAACTACATTAAAATTAAAACAAAAAAATCCTCTAAACATAAATCATTTTCAAATTTAGGGGTTAAATGGTACGTCAAAATTTTTCTTAATTTTTCCAAGAAAATTCCTCTTCAAATTTAAATATAGTTTAAACTTCATCATCATTTTACGGTCTACTGGTTGATATAAGTGGTGTTAAATTACTATATTTTAAAAGAACATTCAACTGTATCTAATCTAAAAAAACTTAAAAGAATTTAATACAAAAGAACCTGGTTTTAAAAACTTACTGAAAATATTAAGTAAAGCATACATCCCTAATTGTTTTACTTTCCTTTGAAAAACTGCTTAATGAAGAAACATTCTAAAAGGTTAAGAATTTTGTGAACGGACAAACGATTCTGAAATTCATTTGTAAACAAAGAGGATAGCGTTAATCGTAATCGAAAATTGAACATAATGGCTATTTGATGACCATGATTGGATGGAATTTTATTCACAGATGACGAATCACTTTGAGTGAACTTTAATGTTTATTTACCTATTATTAAATAAATAATCCCAGATTTTTTATTCGGTGATTTGTGAGGCTTGAGAGATTGGCAAGTGCTTTGTAGCTTTGATTAGGGATAATTTTTTGAAGAGTTTTTTTTATAGCATTTTTAGTTAAGTTACTATATTAGTTTGGACCACACAAGAAGATAATTTTCTGCTTAGTTCAAAATAATCTCCACCGTTTCATATTTACTATTATGTTTTTTAAACATCGAAATATTTATAACAAAACGAGATAAACTATCGTCAGGGAAAATTTAAGTCATCCAAAGACACTTAAAATTGAAAATAATAAGAATTTTCACTAGATTTGAAATAAATTAAAAATTTTCTTTAATTTAATTTATGCAGCATCAAATAATTCCAATAAACAAGAATAAATTGCTATGTGATAATTTGGCATATAAAATATATAAATTATTCAGAATACAAATAATTTTATTACATTTCAATTAATACTTATTCTTTATAATTTCCGCAATACATAATTATATTATTATTATTTATAATTTTCTGAACGAAAGACTCTATATAGAGCCCATTTCAAATCTGTTAAAAAGCTTAACTGATCATTGCCGTTTGCTCTTATTGTATTATTCTATTTCTATTCACTATTATTCTATTCAGTATTCTATTATTATTCTATTTTTTTATATACTTTGAGAATTATTAAATTATTATTATTTTTATCAAAACTGGAATCATTAAAAGTGAAATTGAAAATTATACTCTAATTGAAAATTATTCTCTTATTGAAAATTAGAGACAAGTTTCTAACTGAAAATTAGAGACTTGGGAAAATGCACCATCACAAATGATCCAAATTGATTGGATTAAACCAATAGAATTGGTTTAATCCAATTCTATTAAGTTAAATCTATTCATTTCAATAAAATTATACAGAAAAGTATATATTACAATGTAATAATATTTATAATAATGGATGGGATAATATTTATAATAATTAAATGAAAAATGATGCAAATTTTTTTTTTCAGATTTTGTTTGCTGTTTAAATATTTTGTGTTATTAATTCAATACGTATAACATTAAAAAGACATATATTAAATAATCATTAATTTGTTAGTTAAATGCATAATTATAGAATAGTTGTTAAAAATTATTTATATGCTATTAAATAAATTTTTATAACAAAAGAAATTTTTAAAAAACTCAAGATTTCCAATATTACACCTCTTTAAATTTTTGTTACTGGTAAATATTTCTTTGATAACGAAATGGATTATATATTTTTTTTGCTTTCCATTTTATTTCTAAGAATGAATAAAAAATACTACAATGATTTAAAAAAAACACTTTATGTAAACATTTTTCTTAACTTAAAATAATATATTAATTGAAGAGCATACATTTATAGTTATATCTATATCGGTTCAATTCCAAAATTATTCTACAAATAATATATATATAAACAGAAAAAACGTATATAAAAATGATTATTAAGACTGATTAAACGCATGGTTCAAAATATTCCAAATCATTATATTCAATTTATTCCAAATATTCCATAAGTAAAGGAATTGCAAGCGGAATATATTAAAGAAATACCATACAATTATTTATTGCAAAAGGACATACATTTATAATTAAATCTATATCGATTCATTTCTAAAATTATTCTTCAAATAACGAACAGAAAAAAAATTTAGATAAAAATGAATATTAAGATTTATTAATCGCGTGGTTCAAATATTCAATAAGAAAAGGAATTGCAAGCGAAATATATTAAAGAAATGCCCCGCAATCATTTATTGCAAAAGGACATCTGTGACATTTTTCTCTGAAAACGCAAGGAGAAAATCTAAAGTACAAAGACATTGTTGTTATGGCAACAAGTTGAACGGTTGCTACAGCAAAATGGGGACCTTTTTTTTATTTTGCCTGTCTTTTGTCATTTTTACAAATGACGAATATCCAGGAATTTCATGATAAAGTATAATTCTGTGTTGATGCTAAAAATATTTTAGTGTGGGACATATTTTCCTAATTCGTCATACAACTATTAATAACTATAAAATAGTATGACTTTTAACGGAGAAAAATCGCATTCGATATTAGTTAATATCATTTGAAGATTTTATATTTCACCACTTTATTGTTAATAACAAAATAATTAACTAAAACATTATGTACTTCAATCAACAATAAAGTTATGACGAATGTAAGGTGAAAAAATACAATACCAAAGGTTTAATTAATTTCTAATCCCAACTCAAGTCTCAGTGGAACATGCGCAGAAGAGTTATGTTTAAATCCGTTGAAATGGACTTTTTGAAACGGTGTTTGAGGTTTGGTTTGTCATTCTACTGTCATTGTGTGCACAATTTAGGCTAATTAGAACAGGACCAACAGTTTAATGCGGATTCCAAACCGCTAACAAACATCTATGCCCCCGTAAAGATTTGAAACCTGAAGCCTGTGGTACGAAAGGCTAGAGCATTAGCAAATTGGTGAACAGGCCGCTTTGAAATGAGGATATGCAATGGGAATGGGACAACTTGCAAAAGTTTCTCGCATCAACAGCTAGAATGTGTAGTGGAAGTTTTCTGGATTTTTTCGCAAACAACATATAAATGTGGAGCAAGTTACCCCTAAAAGTCTTTCCACAAGATGTGCCATTCCTTAATCATTCATAGTTGAGTTGCCCGTAAATGAAAGAACAAGTCACAGATGCATAAAAAAAATTATTTATAAAAAATTACTGATATTAAAATAATTCTAGAATTAAAGTAGTAAAAGTAATTGTTCTTTACACAGCTAATAAAAGTAATTATTATCAGAAAAGTAACAGGGATTGCTTACTCGAAATTAACAATGCCAAAATATAATCACATTTATTTTACCCTTAGATTAAATAATTATAAAGTAATTTATTTAATTTCAATAATGTAACTTTAAAATTAAGAAATATCAAATGAAAAAGAAAATTATAATTTCTAAAAAAAATTATTAAGCATTAATAAATTATAAATCAATCTTTATTTCTCTTTCTCTAACTTATCGATTACATCGTTTATGTCAACTTCAATATTTCGATTGAATATTTAACAAAACTATAAAAAAAAACTTCGCCTCAATCAATAAATTCAGACGTGATAATAAAAATGTAAGTGATAAAAAAAACATTGATCCATTCAAATACTAGATATTTAACAAAAAACAATTGGGCCTAACTAGGAAGTGGACATAATTTTTAATACGTGCACACATTTTACTAATTGGGCTGGGGCAAGGACAGGGGGCTCAAGCTTACCATCAACCCCCTGGGTATGCGCTTGCTAATAAATATTTGTTTAAAAATGTAGCAATATATAAATTTTTTAGGAAGGTAAGTATTCGACAAAAGTTATTAGAAGTTAAAGTTTTCTCAGATGAAAGTAATTAAAAAAATAGAGTTAAACGTCATACTAAGTTTAAAAACAATATTTGTGATTTAATAAGGTCATTTCCGTCTTAAAAAACTTAAATAAGTGACAGGGGCACAGGACTAATTGCTTTAAAAAAAATCTTCTTAAAAAGACAGGATTTGTCAAAATCTACAAAGTTTTAATTTAACTTTTGTATCAATTCTGCCATTTTTTTTTCAAAGAAAGAAACAATTTTTTTTTTATAAAGGGACACGAGTTTTCCATACAGCAAAAAAAAAAAAAAAAAAATAATAGACAGTAACTGATTTTTATCTGTGGTCATAAATAAAATAAAATAATATCTATCGAAAATTCATTAGTATTCGATGTCACAGCTGTCTGCTTTGTAACAAATTCTTTAACCATGAAGGTAAGAATAACTGAATTAATGTAATAAAACAAAAGCTCAATGAATAACAGCGTATTATAAAAGCAGAAGGCATCTTGCTCATCCGGAAACATCTGCCATTATCAAAACACAGATCACCTTTATTTGGTGTCTTTTTTCTTTATTGTGGCAACAATAACAAAAAAAGAACATTTATATTCCGAATTCCACTGCTAATTACATTCATTCGAAGCTGGAAACGATTAATCTATTCAATAACAAGTTGCAATGCTCTTCACTCTCCACTGACATCAATAATAATAATAATGATTATTATTGAAACATAAACGGCTTTAACACAAACCACATACAACAACAAAAAAAAAAAATAGTTCCTTTCTTCCGTTTTCACTGCAACCGTATCCACCACTCATTAAAATCACATATTGTTCTCTCTTGCGCTTAATAATAATGTCGGACGAAATCATGAATAATTTATTCCAAAATGGCTATTCACAACCGAGAGCTATACCGATTCCAATTGGAAGAGGTGAAAAGATAATAAGAATAACAAAAACAACAACAAAAAAAAATATTCGAAAGGAACACACAGAAAAAAAGCGCGGGAAAAAACAAAAACAAAGAGACGTTCCATCGGCAACCGAGTTTTATCGTATCTAGTCATCAGTAACCAACCAGTCTTCTTGGAGGGTTAACGAGTTTATATCATTAGTTTGTGAAAAGTTACCGCACCTTTTTAATTAATCGCAAAGAAAATTGGATCTTAAAGTTAACGTCCTGCCCTTCTAGGTGAAAAATTGTATTTTGAGAATGTGCATTTTTTTTTTTTTTCCGCCATTTTGACGTTTTGCTTTTTTTGACTTGCGTGGTCAAATCCTTTGAAGACTCTCTCCTCCTACGGGAAAAAAAACATTGTATACTTTTAACTTGGCGTATTAATTCGTTATAAATGACTTCAAACTTGAACTGGGTGACCCTTAGAATGAAAGCGGGAGAGAACAACGAATTTCCTATTCGACATTCTAAGTGCTTCTTTTTTTTTTTTTTTTCCTAGATGTTTTGGCGCGATTGCGAACCGGTGTGGTTGTGTAATACGATAAGTGAAGCCTAGGTAAGTAAGGTTGTAGCTGATTTTAATGCATAAATAAGGTCACACGCGCAAAAAAAACTAAAATTGTTTTCATGAAAACATTATGCAGATTGTTTTTCTAAAATGTTTTTTAATAGTTGTAATCATGCAAATAATCGTTAATGGGTTTTACTTTTTTGTTTGATATTTTGCACCAAGATAAGGAAAACAAATTTAAGGTTGTATTGACTTTTTGGAGAAGTTCATTGTGTTTTAAGTAAGGAAAAGTGAAAAAAAACTTTTTTCTTTTCTCGAGTTTGTAAAGAATCAATAAAATAATTATACATAAAAATTGATATTTACTAATGCTTTCATTTACCAATCATTAAAAGCAGCGTAATTGTATTATAAAATGGTACATATTCGAGAAATAACATAAAATAGCTAAATTAAATTAAATTCATTTTATTCATAACTTTAAAATTTAATTTTATTTTAAAATTTAATTTTGCAGAATAAAAACTTTTAGAAAGACTTCTTTCAAAAATTTTTTCTAAAAGTTCTTTTCATTTTCTTTTTTATAAATTTGTATACTTAAAATATGATACATTTTTACAGTGACATACATTTTCAGAGTAATACAAAAATTAAAAAAATAAAGTTTGGTTTAAAAATGAATAAATAAAGTTGAATGGTAATTTAGGAATAAAGTTGAATGATTAGAATAAAGTTGAATAATTTAGAATAAATAATTTAGAATAAAGTTGAATGGTAATTTAGGAATAAAGTTGAATGGTAATTTAGGAATAAAGTTGAATGGTAATTTAGGAATAAAGTTGAATGGTAATATGGGAATAAAGTTTAAACTAAATTTCAGATATAAACTAAAATTAAAAGGAGAAAAACTTATTCATTAATTAATTAAAATTTAATTGCAATTTTACTTTACCATATTTATTGTGATAAACATTTAAAAAAATTTAATTATGTAAATTGTAAGTGAATGAAAAAAAAATACATAATCATGTAAAAATGTAATAATAAAATCCTGCAGTAATCGGTATCTATTTTATAAATTCTTCTTATTTTCTTGAATTTTAATATTAAAAGAAATATGTAGATAAACATAAAAACAATTTTTTTCTTATTATATTCGTTTGATAGGAATTTTAAATGTTACAATGTTGAATTCAAAATATTCAAAATTCAAAAATTGATAGCGCATTTCATAATCCTATGGTCAATGTTTCTTTCTATAGCATGGAGAATACACATTATTTACAAAAACATCTATAGTTTTGATATCTCACACCCGAAAACACTTCTAAATTAAAAAAATAAATTTTATGAATGCTCTACCTTTCAGATAATCAAAATTTGTCTTTTAAAATAAAAATAAGAATGTATACATAAAAACAACTCTTAGAGATTCTTGTTAATTAATACAACAACTATAATTATCTTGATAATTTCTATCCAAAAAAAAAAAAAAAAAACCCAAGAAATGCTGATCATCGTGAGTTACTATTCCTGTGTGTGTATATTCCAAAACCGTCAATAAATCCATCAATACGAAACCAAAATTAATTGGACAGCAGCTCAAAAAAACATGCCACAATGGTAAAAAATGTGCAATTTTCTCATTTGACCCCCATCACCCTGCAATCCTTTAAATCCCAGTGGAAATAATGAAAAATGATTATATCATCATTGTTTTTAAACGACACTTCAACCTGCAACAGCGCCGAAGATCACGATTCGGCGATCAAGTTCAATCAACAGAAAGAGAACGAGAAATTGTGCAACCAGAGAGAGAGGCGCGGGTTGAAGTTTGGGCGAGGATTTTTCTCTTTGCTACACAGATAATGGTAATTGTGCATTCGCCAAAGTACCTCGCCTCTCTGGTAGCTGACTTTATCACAACTATCCATTAAGTTTCATCGATGATTTTGAATTTCCAATAGAAGAAATTATAGATCACCGATACACGTCTCTCAGATGTTACCAGATTGGTGGTTTGTAATCAATTGCTTTGGTTGTAAATGTATGTGATTCTAATATTTAATTCTCATTCATTGCAGGGAGAAGTAAAAACCAAGAGCCCCACAAGTAGGAAAATGGAACTGCTATTACTATAGTTGCACTATACTATGTTATTACTATAGTTGTTACTGTAGTTGTATTTGTGAAGTTTAAAATATTGGGTGGCCATAATTAAGCTGATATTAATTTAATAGCTCTACTTGTTAGGCTGGTATAAAATTTAATAAGGGAATACAAAAAAGAAGAGTGAAATTTCATGAACAAAATTTGTTCCAAAAGTCACAGATGGGCGAAATGTTGTTTTATGAATGTTTAACAATTTATAATGGCACACATACACAACTACTGAGACAAAACTGAACTGAAATTGACATCATGTGCATGTTCATTGTATTCACAGTCCTTATGAATTAGATATTATATTTTGTATTCATAATGCCAAGAACTGAGCTCATGCATCTCAAATCTAAGATCTATTATGGTCAACTCCCAAATTTGACTTTGAATTGATGAATTCTCCTTCAAGCATATTGCGTTCTGTAGCATAAAATGCTTGCCTCGCGATACAATTCCTGGTTCATAAAAAAAATTTGTATATTGAACTACAAAAATCCTTAATAAAAGGTAGTATTTACCACTGCAATTCATTGGTATGTTATAACAAATCCTTAATCATTGCGAAGGGCTTTATTTCCCTCTATTGGTTTGTTTTAAATTTGAATCGAATGCTCGTCTCGTGGATCGGTAGCATAGAATGTTTGTCTCGTGATGGAATTTCTGATTCATAAATTCAACTGGACACAACTGGTTTTCATTCAACTTCATTTAAACTGGATGATTCGACATCAACTGATTTTTTTTACTTATCTCCTCTCTATGCCTTTATGTTCTACTGTCAAAATTAGCGCTGTTCCAGCTATTAGATTGCATTACAAATTACAATTAGTAGTGGTAGTTTAATTAATGCCCATACTGTGCCCTACTAAAAAGACGCTTCACTATTAATTTGATTCTTGTCATGTAAGTGTATGAGAACGTCTATGAGCTTAAGCTTTACATATCAGTTTATTAAATTAGAAAAAAGTAAGCAGACTGTAAAACTTTGAAATTCACTGGAAATAAAAATGCTAATAATGTTGTGAGATCAAATGTAACTAAAAAATAAAAGGACTTAATTTCTGATAAGAATGGCAAATCACAAAAGCACAAATAAAGTGTTTTAATTCGATCAGAAAATAAATCCTAACTAAGATAAGTTAACTGCATTGAAAAAGATTTTATCCTGAGAGAAAAATATTGGTAGACATTTGTGCAAAAACATTATCTTAATATGAGTCAATAAAAACATTATTCAGGTTGTAGAACTATTAAAAAAAAAATTCTCTTCAGTTGTGTTTACAAGCAGCATATATGCTTGATTTGTAAAAAACATATTCACGCATATATAAAAAAAAATGCAGAGGAAAAATATTCATTCAGAATTGATGCAATTATACTTCAGAATCCTGATGATATAATAGAGCAATTGTTATTTTAAACGTAAAAATTATGCCGTAAAGAAAATGAACATTATAGACAAATGTCAAATATTTTTAGTAAATGCATTTTCGCCCATATAAATTTAATAAAGGCGTATAAATATAAATTTAAAAATTTTCAAACATCTTAAAATTAAAAAAATATTTTATATGCAAATTTTTAAAAAAAAATTATATTAGATTTACTTTGATGTACACCATATTAAAAATAAATACAAAAATCCTTGCATTTAATTCATGATCACCACACGAAATAAAAAATAAAAAATTTTGAAATCCTAAAATATATTTATTATTGAAAAAATATTCTCCAAACAAATAATTTACATTTATTTAAATTTAAAATCACATGTTTTCTTTAAGAAATATTTAACCGCAGTAGTATTTTCTAAATATTCATTGTATATAATATGAAAAAAAATTAGAAAATATAAATAGAATTACATATTTAAATTTTAATTTTCTAGATGAGCAAAAATTATTCATTTTAGTTAATTTTTATGGGTTCTTTTATTAATTATTTCTTATTATTTTATAATTTTTAATGCTTTAATATTAAACATTAATAAATTCTTCATATAAAAATAAGATACTTAATATTTTTAAATAAGATATAATAGCATTCATTAATATTTATAACAAGATACTCAATTATTCACGACTTAGTATTAAATGAAATATTTTTTTTCCTCCAATTAGACATACATAAGATAGCTACGCATTTACATATACAGTATATGCTTATTTCAATGTAGTGAGATTATTGCATACATTAAACCAATCTGTCAATTTAAGAGAAGCATTTCCTCTACATTTCTTAATACTTTTTATTTAATCTATCCCTATAAACATCCCTGTACGCCTATGGGTGCAGTTTACATTGGCATAAATACCATCACACCACTGCAATTACCGCTCAAATATGCCTCTATTTCATTCCCAAATCATAGAAATCATATGAAAGAAAAAAAATAAAATAAAAACTAAGTAAGATATCGAAGTGAAAACTCCAGGAACCTACGCAAGAGAGGTTAATTTGCAACACAAATCTCCTCAAAGCCTTCAAAAAAGCGACGAATAAAAGTTACAGAACTGACCTCGTAACTACCAAAACCCTCCACTTGAAGTCTTCAATCACTCAGCAAAAACAGTTTGTGCAGGCTTTTACCAATTGCACATCTCCGCTATTACGTTTCATGTATATTTTGCGAGATGGGGTCTAATACGCCCCAAGGGGGTGGCCATCCCCCCCCTCACCGGCACTTGCCAGTGCCCGTCATAGCTAACAGGGCGGCACCTTCAGACTCTCCCTAGCTGTAAGCATGGTGATCCTAAAGACATAATGATACGTTAGAGGTGATAGATGCAGAGTTGTTGGATCTGGCCAACTTCAGTTTTGCCACTTATCTGCGATTCCGGCCACGTTTTGCCGGTTGTAGGGGCGGGGTAAGGGTGTTGATTCGGGGTATGGATTATTTCTTATCACCGTTTTTGGATTTGTTGGATAAAGAGATAGATGGTTTCGTTTTTGTCCTCAGAACGATGTGGAGATGGCCTGTCAACACTGTCTTGAAAAATGTCTGATGTGTTGTAGAGGATTTATTACTTTAAATTCGTTGGTTACAATTTTTATAACTGTTTTTTGAATTTGTTGGATAGAGTAACGCAAATGTCCTTTCAGCACCGTTGGATAATATAGAGATTCCATAAGATGGTTTCTGAGCATTTTTGCCGAAAAATATGTATTGGATGCATCGTTTATAATTGCTATCGATTATATTTAGCGTTTATATTTGTTTATATTGCAAGATATATCGTTTATATTTGCTTTAAAATTGGAATATTGTTTGAATTTTTGGTATTTAGAGGTAAATGGTATCGCCTTAATGATGTGTCGATCATCCGGAGATCCTGAAAAATTTTTTTTTCATAAAATGTCAATTATGATGTAGGTTTGATTTGATTTGTTGCTCTACGATCATTTTTTAAACTTGGACCTACGGTAACCTGGATTCCGAACCACTAACAAACATCAATACCAACGCCAGGATTATGATGTAGGAGATTTATTGCTTAAAGTGAATTATAAGTTCATTGCCGGATAAAGATAGAATTTTCATATTTTTAAGGGCAAAAACTGAAATCATAAGAGCATACCTATCATCATTACGTTGAGAAAGATAAGTTAATATTTATTGCTTAAATCTGCTTTAAATTAGCATATCATTTATCACTGCTTTTGAAATTGCCAAAGAGATTTAGTTTTTGACTTTGCATCATATGGAGAAGCTTTTTTCAAAAAAAAAAAAATGTGAATAAAGAGAATAACTTTTAAATTAATTAATTTAAATAAAAAAATTAATTAAATTAAATAGAATTGTAATTTGTTAAGATATTTTTTTCAACTTATATAGTTATAAAAGCTGCAGTGTGGGTTAGAATTTAATTTAACCCTCCACTACCACACTTATGAGGAAAATTTTTTGATGAATAATATATCAAATCTTCTTCACTGGTTCAAAAGACTCATGGTGGTCCAAGGTTGTCTGTCTACTGGCAAATTTCGAGACAGGAGAGACTTTCTTTTTACTGAGTAAGGTTGTCAGTCCTTCTCCCAACGCTCTTACAGTCATATAGACCGGGACCTATGGTATAAAGTGGATTCCGAATCACTAAAAACATCCATGGCACAGCCGGGACACGAACCCGAAACCTGCGGCACTGAGAGCCAGAACGCTAGTCACTCGGCCATTAGGCCCAATGGACCATATCTACTATCTACAATTTATGCGTATTTTAAAATCAGAAGAAAATTGTCTTATACTTAAACATACCATATTTGGTGTTTTTGAATACTGCTACAATGATGTGTGATAAAAAGCATTTTTATCAAAACGTGATATAGTGTATTGCTATACACACTTCGAATTTGTACTTTAATTGTTTCATGTCATTTGGGCATTTTGCATCCTACTTCTTAAAAATCTCGATGGGGTTATGTATTCTTTTTGTAAGTATAAATCTCGCGTTTAGCATTATTATTCAAAAAAATTATGAATTACATATTTTTATGGGAAACAAGTAATATAAAAAAAAAGTTTTTAAAGTCAATTCCTACTTTTTTTTCACTCTATAGCAGAAAGTCCATTATAAATAATTTTCATTCATTTTTTTAAGTTTATCTGGCGCCATCTATTGGTAGATACATGCGACTTAAATCTAATAAAAACTAAAATTAATTAATTAAATTTAATTACTGAATTAATATTTGAAAAAACTGTATTAGCATCCAGTGTCATCCACTACAAGTTCAAAAAAATGTATTTGTACTGGAGTGGATGAAAATAAAGTATTTTATGAACGATTGAAAATTTGAACAAGATATATATAGGGAGAGTGTGAGCTAATAGAAGGAATTGAAAAATGAAGTAAATCTGAAACAAAACTTTTCATAATTATCTTAAATTTTACAAGACGTTTTAAAAAAATCTTTTGATATACTTAAATGGCGTACTAAAAACGTTTGTAAAAGAATTAGCAAATAACTTATACAAAAACCATTAATTTTTGAATGAATAATTAAGTAGAGGAAATTGTTTTTAATTCTTAAAACAATAAATATTAAAAAGTTGTTAACAAAAGCTTTTTTTTGATGTAAATAACCTCGGAGGAATACTTAGTTAAACTATGGTTTTCATGCTCGAGTAACTAATGCAAAATCTGCGAAGTAAAACGAAAATGAAGATAAGATTAAAATACGCCAAGACATGTACATTAATCAAATCATTTGAGATCATTTATCTGTGCAGATGACAATAAGTGTAATATTTGTTTGATGGATAAATCAGAAAATGCACAGGAAATCTAAAGAGAAATTGAAGCGCAAATCAGTGAAGCTTGCATGAAAGGAAAACATCCGCAAATCTTTACAGAATACGACTTTCTCTGACAGATAGACTAATAATTAGATTTATTACGGCATCATGGCAAATTGTCTTTGACATCTTCAACAATTCCATAAAATAGAAAGAAAATCTTTTGAAGAACTTGACAAAGGCACTGACAAGACAAATCCATTTCTATTCAGTATTTAACAATATTAGAAATGCATTTTTGGTCCTGATGGCTGAGTGACTAGCTCTGGTGCCACAGGTTTTGACAGAGTACCGGTTAGTTCTAGTACCGGCGGTGCCATTGATGTTTGTAATGTTTCGGAAGCCACTTTAAGCAATAGGTCCCAGTCTAATATGGCTAAGTGAGACTGAGAACATTGAGCGTAAGGCTAGCAATCATATCTCGTAAAAAGTCAACGTCACGGAGCCAAGTCAGACAGGTGCTCCATCACAACAGAATGGCCTGAATGCCAATTTGCTAGCACTCTGGCCTTTAGTACCACAGGCTTTAGGTTCGAATCCTGGCGGTAGCATGGATGTTTGTTAGTGATTTGGAATCCACGTTAAACTGTGGGTACCTGTCTAATTAGCCTAAAGTGTGCACATAAAGCCAAACAAAAACCATCCCAACAGAAGCTGCCCCCCTTTCCCTCCCATGAGATACATGGAATCTTGATCTTGGTCTAGATGTTGCTGTCTACCAAGTGGGATAAGAAACAACATAAATGCATTTACATTCTACATCAATTTTGGAAATATCGTTGTCCATTGAGAACATTTTCATATGAAACCAATAATGTGCCAACACTGATTTCTATCGTCAAGTAAAATGAAAGTTTACATAGATTAAAAAAGTCAACTAATTCTTATAATTAAAAAACTTGTGTTTCATTTAAAAAATAATTTAAATTTTCTATGAAAGTTTATTTAAATCTATTAAAAGCCACCAAACAGCTACCAATAGCTATAGGATGGACATTTACTTCAACTTCAAGGTAAACAATTGAGATCTTCAATGAATTTAACAAGATCCATATTTAAATTTATTAAAAGCCACCAAATAGCTGTAGGATGGACGTTTGATTCAAGTTCAAGGCAAACAATCGAGATTTTCTGCAAGTCTCATTTTACTCACGTTCCGAATTATCGAAAATTGTATCCCACGTTAGTAATTATTGCAAGTTGTAGACACATGAGTAAGTGGAGTATTTCATCTGCAGTTGACATCGAATCAATGTTCCGCGTCAGTCAATAGTGATTGCTCCAGTGATAATGGCCATTCAATATGGAAGACAGATTGTTTTGGTGAGAAGAAAAAGAGCCGTAAAATTTGTATTTACAGTATTTGGGTGTTAAAAAAACACTTTGAATGGCGGCATAAAGTGCTACCATTTTACTAGATGATGTAATTTTATGGGAACCGCTTACAGAATCACAGGTACGAAGCGTGGAATTCAATGAGTTGTATCGACTATTAGTCAGTATTTTGAAATTTTGCGGACAATCAAAAACATTTTATTTTATAAAGTGAATTAAATGGTTTTACGTGATATAAAAATTTTAAAACAGAGGATGCAAAGATCAGAAGTGTATGTCTAATCTTTTTATTGCTCAATTTCGACCGTAATTATGTAAAGTTACTTGATGTTTCAAAAATAAGGTCCTTTTGGAAATATAACAGACTCTCACGTATACCAAGTAATATGGTGATCTGTATGGGACAAACATTCTGGTTGGATAGATTAAGTTTTGTTTTATGGCCTATTGAATGCTCACAAGGTATATTGAATTAAATATAATTATATTATATAGTTTCCTTTTGAAATATAATAGATTCTATTCGTGTCAGTTTTATTAAGTTGACATATGCAAAGTTAAAATCTGACTTATGATAAGTACACATATATCTCACGATGTTTGATATTATTTTCAAGTGATGCATTACATCTTGGGGTCTGATGGATGAGTTAGCCCCGGAGGTACCATGGATATTTGTAGTGGTTCGGAATCCACTTTAAATCATAGGCCCCGGACTAATATGACTGTTGACCATAGGATTGACAGCCCTACCCTGTAAAAAGAAAACATCTCCTGTCTCGAAATCTGCTAGTATACAGAAGGCCTTAGCCTACCATGGGGCTATTGCCCAATAAAGAAGAAGCATTACATCTTCGTTTTAAGATAAATGAAAGCCTATTTGTTCATGTCTGTTACTTATGGTAATATTTAGAACATAATCACTGATATAAAATTAAAAATTCTGATATCAATTATATTTATGAATACATACTTAAAAAGAAAAAATAATACGTATTTTAAATCTAGATAGAGATCAGTTGAAAAATCTGTGATTGAAAGAAATAATTATTAAAATAAAGAAGAAAAATTAAATATATAGACTTTAAGATACACATTTTTGCAAAACTTTATCAGATATACTTTATGGATTGAACATAGAATATAAACGGGTGAAAAGATTTCTGGTATTCAAAATTTACATTTCTAAATAGAATCCATTATATTTTTCAGCAGTAAATACTATTAATCTAACTACTGTATTCAACAATGTTATTAGTAAAAGCAGTATCGATATTTACTGATATTATTTTGCATATTTAAAAGTATAAAATATTCAAAACTGCATTGAACTGGATAATATTCATATTGATATTCATTTATTATTTTGAATTAATTTGTTGCTAATTTATTTATGTAAGATTAAACTCAAAATAGCTATCATTTAGAGAATATATGATAAGCAAAGGATTTGCTTTTATTATAAAGCGAGAACCCTAAAAATTATTGAATCCATATTCGATTCTAAATGTTTGAAAGATTTAAAACTATTTAAATTTGATGAGACTGATTTTGAATGATGCATGACGATTTAAACGGGAAAAAGATTATTCGTTAACCAGCATTTTCTGTTCTAAGTAAGATTAGGTACTTTAAAAGAATAAACCTCGTTATTAACTTCATTTTCATTTCAAATTCATATAATTCTTGTATGAATTTCATTCGTTTAAATTTAAGTAATGAGAAATTAATTTCAGAATAATTTGAGTGAAGAAACATTTGAATCAGAGTTTTTAACGATATCGAAGCAGAATTTTAAGTTAAGATGACAACATTTATCAGAATAAAAAAAATAATTAAAATTTGCAATAAAATTATTATGTATCAAACATATTTTTTGGAAAACATATTTAACGATTTTTTTATTTTTTAGAAAACATAAAACATATTATTAATGTTATTATACGAAAATATGTTATTATTATTCGAAAATATATTATCCTTATTATTCGAAAATATATTATCCTTATTATTATTCGAAAATATATTATCCTTATTATTATTCGAAAATATATTATCCTTATTATTATTCAAAAATATAGTATCCTTATTATTATTCGTATAGTATCCTTATTATTATTCGAAAATATATTATCCTTATTATTATTCGAAAATATAGTATCCTTATTATTATTCGAAAATATAGTATCCTTATTATTATTCGAAAATATAGTATCCTTATTATTATTCGAAAATATAGTATCCTTATTATTATTCGAAAATATATTATCAATCATTATTATTCTAAAATTCATTATTATTATTCTAATTATTAATTCTCTATTATTATTCTATTCATTATTATTATTCTAAAATAATAATAATAATGGGATTCCGCATTTTGTACATTGAAATAAATCTACAAAAAATAATAAATAAATAAAGGTGTGTGGAACCAAAGATACCAAGAACTAAAACATGAAAAAAAAAAAAAAAAAAAACTTTGCTTGCAAATTATTTATTACTAACCACTTTCAACAACAACATAAAAGAAATGGAAGTTTTTATTCACCAAAAAGCGCTTTTCGCCTCTTGACATCTTGTTTGCCATATAGCATAGGAGAAGATTTAACCATGGTATTTCCCACACAAAAGGTGTCAATGAGTTGCCTTTTCTTCGGTTCATGAATGCATAATTAGGCGGGGAAGGAATCCTTTTCAAAGGGCCATCCAAAGAACGAATGAAATAAATGCCGCCATGATTGCCCAGCACTTTGCTGTTTCTCACTCTACTACGCCCTCTTAAATTGGAATCATTCACTCACTCATACCTCGGTTTCTACACTCGTAGAAACGTACTAAAACCTATGATTATGTTGTGATTTTAATTTGATGGAAAAAAGAAGAACCAAATATTTTCTTGCTTCAAGAAGGACCTTGCCAGTGGTCAATGTTAGAGAGAGAGACGGTTACAGTTTCGTAGGCGTTTTGATGAGAGTAACTGACATTCTGAGAATAATTGCAGGGTACGACTGTTTGGTGCTAACTTGATGCAGAGCTTCATTTGTTTGTAAGTGCACCTGGTATCGAACTCAAGCTGGATCTTGCGTCCCACCCAGGTTGGTAAAGGGATACGGCTACATTTGGGAAGATTTAATTTCATAACTACGTGATTTGATTTCGGTTGACCAAATGGGTGAATTGGATGTCTTGCATATTAAACTGAGCCAAATTGTACCTTTTGAATTCCAAAGCTCAAAATACGAGTAGTAGGCCCTTGCATGAGTACGTGGGAGCTTTATGAATCGGAACCTAAGAGTTACGAATGGTTTTCTCAATGGAGTTTAAGTTCGCAATGGAGTAACAAAACCATTTTAAAAAACTAATATAAACGTGCAAAAAGTTTTTAAATATATTTTCAATGTTTTAATAATTTTTTTGTATAAGTGTAACAATTTTTTTGATTTCTGAACAAATCTAATTATTAAACAAGGGATTGGATTTTGAATCCAAATATCTCAATTTCATTTTTTTGGTAAGTGAATATTCAACACAATTATTGATCAAAAATAAACTGAATATTAGAAATAAAATAAATCTTGTTTATTCAAATGTTCAAACAAAAAGCAAACTATTTAACATTTGGATTTATTTTTAAAAAAAATCAATTCTTTTCACAAATTTCAATTTAGCATGTGTGAACGTACTTTGCTGAACAAATACACATGGTAGTATACATATTCAATAACCCAAGAAATTTATATATGGTCAGAATATTGTAATAACGGGAGTTCTGCACTTTAGGATTCGGCTTTTCGCCAAATCCTCTCCTAATCAAACAAAATGGATGCTGAGGTACAAAATACTGTTGTTTTGGCGATTCCATTTAGCTTGGAAAAGAGACTTGGCGAAATTGGAATCCTGTTCAGAATCCCCACAAGAACAATTAAACTCAAAAACGACAAGAATATAACAAAATTTAATAATAACTCTAGAACTTTATGAAGACGTAATTTGTTCAAATACTACAAGAAGCACTACCAAATTCAGACAGAGAAGTTTGTTAAGTGATGGTTAAATGAACTTTTTTAAGCATGCGCAAACTATTTCCTATACACTATTTTGAGGAAATTGAAACAATAATGTGTTTATATTTAAAGCCAGACAATTCAAAATGAACTATGACTTCACTTGACTATATATGGGTCAACCGTTATAGTTAGCAACACATATTTCATGCCGGTTTTAAATACACGTACAAATAAAATCAATTCAAAATCAGCGTTTTTTTTAAATAAAAATTTTTGAAACCAAAATTCTTCTTGTTGCGCGAGGAAATAAATCTATTTTAAATAACAATTTATACTCCTTATTTTATAGCTTCACTTTTTTGGAGATGACACGAACTTCTCACCAGGACAACATCATGTCCACACATGTTAATAATAGTTTTCATAAAATCAATAATTGAAAGAAAGTTTTATTATGTACTACATTTTTAATTACAGTATTGCTAATAGTATTTTATAAACGTGGCAAATTTAAATCTAAATGTATCACAGAGATTAACTTCAGAAAACTTTTAACTGCTTTTTCTTTCACAAATAAAAGCTGCAATGTAATTCCTTCATTATTAAAATCAAGGCAGCTAACGCGAGCATAAATCTCAAAGTCAAGTCAAAGTTAATCAACTTAGTATTTTCTAAGAAGTAATTAATACCCGTAGAAAATAAAAGAAGAATTAATGCATTTAGGTAATGAATTTTTTTGTCGTGGCATCGTGTTATAACAAAAGTATTTTGTACAGACGTTAATCAGACAAAAGTTTGTTGTTTTGTTTATAGAAATGTATTGGTTTCATGTAATCTCTTACACCTGAAAGACTGAAGAGGGGAAAAAGATTTAATGCTTCTTCAATTTCTTATCACCCCACCAACTTAAAGATGTTTTCAAGTAGAGCCAGCGATATGAAATAGTCTTCTACCTGGCCTATCTAATTGTAGTGTTGTACAATGATTTCATGGTGTAAAAGTTAAGCCTTCAAGAAATCCGTTATATTGTCTATATATATATTGTAAATGAAATTTAAAAAGGGTGGAAATTTTTTCAAACTGGCGTTTAAAAAACTTTATTAAAACTTTTGATGACTTTCTGAAAGAATTTTCTTCAAAGTTGTTTTGTAATGAGTGACTATTTAGACATAAAGAAGATTCTATTTTCATTTGCAATGCTGTGTTAAAATTTGACTGTGACTACTTGACACGGAAAACAACATTAGATGATAAGATCTATACAGTACTACAAAACATCTTTAGGATCTTAGAAAAAAGGTGAGAAATTTTATTTAAGTTTTAATGAACAAATAACTCTTTTGATTTAAACTAAGATTGTGTATTTAACGAATTTTGTACTGTTAGCTATCAATTTTTCTTTCATTTATTCTTCAGCTTATAATTTAAATTTTTTTAATTCTTTTCATTAAAAATTATCTAATTTAGCCTATGATAATTTAGCCTAGATATATGACTACAATTGTAAAAATTACTATTATTATTAAAAAGAATAGTATTCTTGACAAAAATAGCTTTATATCAAAGAAAAAGACTGTATTACTTTAAAAAAAATAAAGAATTATTTGATTTTTACTTAGTGTGAAACAAAATATGAGGAAATATTGATAAATCTAATATTTCCTATAAATCTGATTAGATTACTTGTATGGCGGATAATTATGTTTGTGAAGCTACCACTATTCAAGGTTTTCTAAATATATATGATTGCAATAATGACAGTAAACACAAACAACTATTGATGCATTCAAATATTCCAAGAATTCAAAATCTTTGAGAAGAATTTAATTACACTGTTTGTGTTTTATTTTCAAATAACAATAGAATAACTAGAAATATGTTTATTATGTGTTATTGTCACTTAAAATAATGTATTTAAAATCTATTTCTGCCGGAATTTTTTTTTTTTTTTTTTTTTTTTTTTTTTTGTCTGATTCTGTAATTTACTGTTTGATAATGTTTTGTTTCCTCAATTCAAATGACAACAAATTTCAAAAGTTGTTTGGCAAGTATTCAATCTTTAAAAATATTGATGAATATGAGAAAAGATCTTTATCCTCCATTTAAGAAAAAAATGTTTTATTTGCTTTCAATTTATTACAAGAAACAAAAATAATTGCTTTAAAGAATGAACTAAATTAAAAAAAATTTTAATACAGTAATATTTATTTTATAGTAAAATATGGAAAAATATAGTGCAAAATATTTTAGCAAACATTTTCAAAAAGATTTGAAATTCAAATTCAATGATGGCTCATGGCATACAACAAAAATTATATTTTCAAAGTAAAATTATTAACAAATCTATTAGAGATTTGGACAATATCAGTAGATGTCTTGGGTAATTGTAATGTGTCTTGTCTGCAAGTTTTGAATCCATCATTGTACACTTAAATTGCATTTTAAAAAATTATTAGCCATAAATATATGAGTTTATTTTTAGAGTGGAAAAATCAAAAATCTTAATTAGAACAATTAGCTTTTGAAAGGTTTTGTATGTATTTGATTGCAGAAATGTAATGTATCTTTACAAATACAGAAATTTTAGCTAAACATTGTTTATCGACTTGAGCCAATATTTTTATTAACAACTATTTTAAAATAATAAATTATGAAATTTTGATCCCAAAAAATAAAAGAAAATAAATTGCTAATTTTTAATTTACAACTTTAACTTCTGAATAATATACTCAAGAATACTTTTTGGGGAGTTTAAAAATGTATTACTATAAATAAAATGGTATTCATTTATATATAAAATGAATACCAATTTATTTATATTAATACATTTTCAAACTGCTTAAAAATAAATGCTATTGATAAATTTTCAAACTTTTTCAATTATACTGTATATATTTTGTGTATTTGATTTAGAATAGGAATATTTCATAATCTAAAAATTTAAAATTATATATTTTTGATCTGCATATAATTGCATATATTTTATTTTATTTTAAAATTAGATTAGTAATTAGACATTCAGTATTTGGAAGCTTTAATCTGTATGTATATTGAATATGTATAAGATTAATAAAAAGATAACATTTTAATGATTGAGTTTAGTGAATGAGTAGAAGTTCTGTGGCATTCATTAAGCTATAATTTTTTGGCGATCCCAAATTTTTTAACCCAAATTAACTCTTAATGTTATAGGTATAAATTTTGAAATGTATTTTTGTAGCATAAAGGTTTTTTCTGATTATGTTGAAATGTTATATCATAATAAGAATAGTTTGTTTTACAAAATATTTTGTTAACATTCAAATAAAGAGTCAGGATTAAAAATAGTTTTCCTCCTTTTAACTAAATTTTATTCAGTTTATTTCATGAAATTAAAATTCTCAAGAAAATTAATACTACAAATAAAAATTTGAAAAATTTGTTTTGGAATATATGTACAATCTATCAGGGTTATTTGTATTTAAAATTTTATAAATAAACCCTTTTATTCAATTAATAAATTTCTGCAAATTTGAGGTTTATTTATGCATGTATATATAAAGAAAAATAAATCTTTAAGATGGTGATATGCACTTTATTCAAAAGTTATAAATATGTTTATTGTTTGTGTATAAAAAAAATTCAAAGTAGATTTTTAATATGATTCTATTGGTTTAAGTAAATATTTAACGTTAAATGTTATTTCTAAAAGTGCAAAAACGTCCTTTTTCCAACTGGACCCCTGTGGTGACGTCAAAAAATCAGCATTGAAGGCCGATAGAGGGCGTTGAATGTCACTGTAGTTTCCTCACATTGAAAAACACACGTAATCTACGATTTAAATCTTAATAGCAAGTAAACAATTGGCCAAAATCGTCGTTCCATTGCAGTGAGAGTACATAAAAAGACGTATTATCATTATTATTGAGATGGCAGTCGTCGATGTGATTTATCATATGAAAAACTGGGAAGAATATTGTATACTGTAAAATAAGTATTTTATGAATTACCTTATTATTATCTTAACAATTAAACAACAAGCTTATGACAAAATTTATAAAAAAAATAAGTTACGATAATATAAGGCCTTAAAGTAAATGTTTTCCCTTTATATAGAGATAATCTTACTACAATCTATTACAGTTAAGGGTATGAAAGAGGTTCAGTATTCTTCCTAATTATTGCGATTACAATATTTTAACTTATAGTAAACATTAGAATGATAAAATAGTATGTTATAACCAAGATGGAATAATACATCGTAACCATGATACAACAGAATACTGTAACCATGAAACAATAATGTCAGTAACATTTATTAGTTATGTATAGTATTGCATATACTTATAGCATCAGAAATATTTAGTTTTGTATATAAAGATTCAAAAATTACAGCTGAAAGAAACAAATCCAAATTTTATAGTTCGGTTTAAGAGAAGGCGAAGTTTACTTTTATTTTCACACATAAAATTTCTTTTTATGTTATGTGCATTATATTAACTTTTTATATAGATTTTTTCATCTTAATGTAAATATTGATTATATTTATTTAAACATTATCATGGTAATATTTTAAATTACGATAAAATTAATAATGACATATTTGGGATATACAAGCTTAAATATTTGATACAGTTTCTTTATTAAATATTGCTTTACTTTTTTATTTTAAAATAAACTTAAAATAAATTTTCTGTTTAACATTCCTCTGTCTCTAGTAATACTTCCAAAAACATTTTCAAAATCTATTTATTTTTGACAATAACAATAAGTTTTTAAACTACACTAAACTGGTCAAAGGTTTTAAGTTATTTATTATAATTAAAATTATTTAATTTTTAAATTAATAATTAAATTACAATTTTAAAAGCATTAAAGTATCAAAAGGTTTTTTAGATCTCATATAAAAACTACTGAACATATGAAAAATATAAAGAAATTGATGAAAACGCATTTCTTGCTTATTTTCTATGAACAGAAAATAAAAATTTAAATATAATTAAGACCAAAAGTAAAATAAATATTTATTTAATTTTAAAAAGCTAAATAAATATTTAATTTAAAAAAGCAAACTAAATATTTATTTAATTTTAAAAAGCTAAATAAATATTTAATTTAAAAAAGCAAACTAAATATTTATTTAATTTTAAAAAGCAAACTAAATATTTATTTAATTTTAAAAAGCAAAATAAATATTTATTTAATTTCAAAAAGCAAAATAAATATTTATTTAATTTCAAAAAGCAAAATAAATATTTATTTAATTTCAAAAAGCAAAATAAATATTTATTTAATTTCAAAAAGCAAAATAAATATTTATTTAATTTTAAAAAGCAAAATGAATATTTATTAATATTCAAAAAGCAAATATTTAAATATAATTTTATGACCAACTTCTATTAATTGTTTTTCTGTTCATGTTTCAACATAACATAATTGATAATTAACAAGGTATAATTTTGTTTTTCGATTATACTGACATATGTCATTATTTTATTTAATACTTTATATTTATTTCAAGTACAATTTGAACTAATAATTTCTGGTTGACTTATCTTCCTAAATTTAGTTTTTCAATTAATCACTGACACTCGGAAAGAAACAAAGAAAGAAGAAACTGATTTAACACCTTTTCATATCTTATCTCTTGCATAAACTTCCCAACTGTGATCGAGATTCCATGGTTATCTGGCAAGATGAAACAAGCCACGTAATCTATAACTTTAATCTCACCATCTTGTATCATCTTTTTGTTTCTGGCATATCATGTTAACCAACGTCACAAAGAAATTATTAAAATATTAAGAAACCTCAGACGGCGTTGCCATTGATAAAAACTTTTTTGTAGACAGAAGCATAACAAGTAATATATGTATAAAAAAACTTTTAAGGTCAATTCCTATTTTTTTCACACTATATTGCAGAAAGTCCTTTATAAATAATTTTCATTCATTTTTTTAAGTTTATCTGCCGCCATCTATGGGTAGATATATGCAACTTCCATCTAAAAAAAACTAAAATTAATGAATTAAATTTAATTACTGAATTAATATTTGAAAAAACTGTATTAACATTAAGTGTCATCCACTACAAGTTAAAAAAAAATGTATTTGAACTCGAGTGGATGAATAAAAAGTATTTTATTAACGATTGAAAATTTGAACAAGATATATATAGGGAGAGTGTGAACTAATAGAAGGAATTGAAAAAATGAAATTATATTTAAATGACAAAGGCACGGAAAGAAAAATGGCAGTTTCAAATAATCGTACTTTTTACATTAAAATGTTTGCAAGAGTAATATATTGACGTAGTTTTGGATTATAAAAACAATATTTTATTCTAATGAAAGACTGACTATCTAATCTCTCGTAACTTAGGATATTTTCAAATCTCACATTTCAAGAAATGTAGAATTTGTAGTGTCGAGCTTGGGGATATTTTTTCAAATCTCACACTTCAAAAAGAAGCGGCCTGATGGCCAATTGGCTAGTGCTCTGGTTTTGGTACCCCAGGCTTTAGATTCGAATCCTGGCATGTGATATGGATGTTTGTTAACGGTTTGGAATCCACTTTAAACGGTAGGTTCTTGTCTAATTACCTAAAGTGTGCAAAAACTGACCATAGAGCGACAAACCCACACAAAATTCAAGAAGCATCTACTTAAAACCTTTTGCATATCTTTAGTTCACAACTGCCTTCAAAACTAAACAATTATCCATCAAGAAAAATCTATCCCATCTAATCTTCATTTTTAATTTTCACAGTTAGAAAAACCTTTGTTTTTCTCATGCCATGTTAATGCTGATCAATTTATGAAATCATTTAAACATTACGGATTGAATTTCATGGAAGATAGACACTGATAACAATTAAAAAAATATTAAAAATAAAAGTGAATAACTAGCATTTTTTATTGCCATAATTTGATAAAATATTATGCCATAATTTGACTTAATAAAAATAAATAACGATAAAAGTCTAATTACAAACTATGAAATATCGCAGCATTTCAAAATGATTTTGATAAATTTTGTTGATGCATTTGATACCGGATTATATCCAGAAATAAACAACTCATTAAAAATATCACAGTTTTTATAAGGCAAGGTTTCTTTAGAGCTAAAGATCTAAGATTTTTGATGCAGAATTCATTATAAATGCAAAGTTTTAGTTGAAGGTGCAATATTATTTTTATATCGAATACCATAAAGAAGTACGTTTTTGTTTCATATGACATACTAACAAGAAGAACATGTGGCCAAAGTTCGTTTTTCCAGAATCGTGATCAGAACGGCGACGTGCGCATCACGTGTACAAAAGAGCTTAGGTTCGATTTCCTAGGAGAGGATTCGAACCTAAGCTCCCCTGCAATGATTTCTCATTGTGGTTATTGATTTCAGAAAAGAGAGAACCGGATAATTATTGTGACTGAGTCTGTAAATGATTGGCATTTATAATCAAGCTACTTGAAGGCCTAATGGCCGCGCTCTGGCACTCGATGTCACAGGTTTCGGGTTCGAGTCCCGACGCCACTATGGATGTTTGTAGTGGTTCGGAATTCACTCTAAATCGTAGGTCCCGGTCTAATATGACTGCAGAGCATTGAACTTAGGGCTGACAACCCTAACCCGTAAAAAGAAAAGCATCTTCTGTCTTGAAAATCTGCCAGTAGGCAGGCTGTCTTGACCCACCCACCAAGAGGCTTTTGCACCAATGAAGAAGATTTTATGGTCAAACAACAGAAAATGCTGCTTCTGCGTGTAATGGGCATGATAAGCATTGGGGCTCTCAATGAGCTCTAGGAGAAAATAAGTTCGAACTCCTTTGTGGATAATCATTTCAAACTACGGGAGGAATGTGGTTACAGTGTAGTAGGATCAAACTCTTTAACGCTAAGCTACATATCTGCTTTTGCAGTGAAAAATTACCAAAGGTTAAAGTCATCAACAATTCACAACCGCAACAAAGTAAAAGTAAATTACTTTGATTAATATATTAGAAAGTATTAAAGAATCATGTAATTAAATATGTACAATAAAACAATTAATGTTCTATAATATTTCATAGACTATAAACACTGCAATCACATTTTACTATCGGAATTCAAAACTACTGATCCAGCAAGTTGCATTTCAGAAATTAAAATTCATAAATTTTCAGATTTTATAAGAATTAATCAATGATTATATGAAAGTGGTAAAAGTTCTTTTGTCCTAATTTATTCGATTTCAAACGGTGAAATACACTAAAGTGACAAAAGTCATGGGATAGCAATATGCAAATTTTCAGATGACAGTAGCATCGCGTAGAACAGGTATAAATGCGCAGTGCTTTCGCAGAGCTTTCATTTCTGTTCAAGTTATTCATGTGAAGAGGTTTTGACGTGATGATGACCGCACGACGGGATTTAACAGACTTTGAACGCGGAATGTTAGTTGGAGCTAGACGCATGGGTCATGCCATTTCGGAAATCGTTAGGGAATTCAACATTCCCAGATCCACTGTGTCAAGAGTGTGCCGAGAGTATGAAATTTTAGGCATAACATCCCACCATGGACAGCGCAGTGGTCGACCGCCTGCACTTAACGACCGAGACCGGCGACGTCTGCAAAGAGTCGTAAATTCTAACAGACAAGCAACACTGCGTCAAATAACCGCAGAAATCAATGTGGGACGTACAAGGGACTTGTCTGTTAGAACTGTGCGGAGAAATTTGGCTTTCTTGGGCTATTCCAGCAGAAGACCGACTCGAGTGCCTTTACTGACAGAACAACATCGCTTGCAGCGACTCTCGTGGGCACATGAGCATATCGGTTGGTCCCTAGATGAATGGAAAACCGTGGCCTGGTCCGATGAGTCACGATTTCAGTTGGTAAGAGCTGATGGTAGGGTTCGAGTATGGCGCAGACCCCACGAAGCCATGGACCCAAACTGTCAGCAAGGCACTGTTCAAGCTGGTGGTGGCTCCGTAATGGTGTGGGCTGTTTTTTCATCGCATGGACTTGGTCCTCTGGTGCGACTGGACCGAACATTGACTGGAAATGCTTATGTTCAGCTACTTGGAGATCACTTGCAGCCATTCATGGACTTCATGTACCCAAACAACGAGGGGATTTTTATGGATGACAATGCGCCATGTCACCGGGCCACAACTGTTCGCGATTGGTTTGAAGAACATTCTGGACAATTCCAACGAATGATCTGGCCACCTAGATCGCCCGACATGAATCCCATCGAGCATTTATGGGACATCATCGAGAGGTCTGTTCGTGCCCAAAATCCTGCACCATCAACGCTTTCACAATTATGGACGTCTATCGAGACAGCATGGCTCAATATTCCTGCAGAAGACTTCCAACGACTTGTTGAGTCCATGCCACGTCGAGTTGCTGCACTTCGCCGGGCGAAAGGAGGGCCGACACGATATTAAGAGGTATCCCATGACTTTTGTCACTTTAGTGTATATAAACAGAATTCTTCAAGAACTCGATCCAACTTCTGTTTCACGGCAACATGTCAGATGAGAAAGAAGAGTGATTTAATACCTCCTCTTCCCTTATCGCATGCGCAAGCCGTCTCATCTGTTTGGAAAAGTGTGTTTCTAATGTGTGTAGTAGACAAGGCATCCTGACGAGAAAAAACATCGCACCTAATCACCGATTCGAATCTTCTTAGTCAGCAAAACTCTTGGATTTCTACTGATCCAACTGCTTGTCTAGCAAGTTCCATTTCAGAAATTAAAACTCATAAATATTCAGATTTTATAATAAATCAATAGATTATATGAAAGTGGTAAAGTTTTTATCTTAATTAGTTCGATTTCAAATGGATAAGTATAAACGGAATTTTCTTCAAAAACTTGATTCGACTTCTGTTTCTCTGCAATACGGCAGATGAGAAAGAAGAGTGTTTCTAGTAGACAAGGCAACCTGACGAGAAAAAACATCGGAACTAATCACAAATTCGAATCTTCTTTGTCACCAAAACTCTTCAAGATTTCTGCTGATCCAGCAAGTTGCATTTTAGAAATTAAGTCATACATTTTCAGATTTTATAATGACTAATCAATGATTATATGAAAGTGGTAAAGTTCTTCTTCATCTTAATTAGTTCGATTTCAAACGATGAAATGCATGAATGGGATTTTCTTCAAGAATTCGATTTAACTTTCTGTTTCGCGGCAATTTGTCAGATGAGAAAGAAGAGTGGTTTAATATCTCCTCTTCCCTTATCGCTTTCTAGTACACAAGACATCCTGACGAGAAAAAACATCGCACCTAATCACCAATTCGAACCTTTTTAGTCAGCAAAACTCTTGCAACTTTCTGGATCAGCAGAAATCCATTTCAGAATTTAAAAGTCCTAATTTTCAGATTTTGTAATAACTAATCAATGATTATATAAAAGTGATAACAGTTTCTTCATCTTAATTAGTTCGATTTCAAACGGAGAAGTAAGTACAAAGATAATTTTCTTGAACTCGATTCAAGTTCTGTTTCGTGGCAATATGTCAGATGAGAAAGAAGAGTGATTTAATACCTCCTCTTCCCCTTATCGCATGCGCAAGCCGTCTCATCTGTTTGGGAAAGTGTGTTTCTAGTAGACAAGGCATCTTGACGAGAAAAAACATCGCACCTAATCACCGATTCGAATCTTCTTAGTCAGCAAAACTCTTGGACCGTTCAAGTAGCGTTAGGATGCCACGATGACCAATCTAGTGTGAAGACATTAAGGCATTACCAAGAAGACTTTCGTTGTGGAGATGGTGATTCTCGATAAGTAACCAAGAAAAAAAAAAAAAAAAAAAAATAAATAAATAAATAAAGGGGAAAAAAAGTCACAGCGGGGAGAACCTTGAGATGCACCAAGCCATTTTGGGTGAACAGAATGGCGTGTTTAAGTGTCGTTTTAAATCTTGTAATGACGAGGTTCGCTATTTTTTGTCTATTGTTTCGCATCTGATTATGCGGCAGTGGCGTAGCAGGGGCGTGGCCGCCAGTGTCAGGGTTTTGACGAGCAATACATCATCTTTGGAGAGAATGGAGCAAGTGTGTTGGATGGCGACCGGTGGTAAATCCACAAAGTAATGGGTGATTGGGAGATTGAGTGCCATCATGTGTGTGCTACAGTGTTGGAAAAGGAAATAGAAAGTTGCTAAATGTGACTGCTATTCACTAATACAATACCTTTATTGAATATAATTCTCTTTATATATAATTATTGTATCTTTAAAACGAAATAAGTCCTAATAATAGCATATATCACACTGCCTTGATTTTATATATGTATTTTGTATGGTAAAAAAGTACGTTATATATGTAAAAAATTCTATATTATATATATAAAAGTATAATTATATTAAAATTAAATTAAATAAAATGCTTATTAATTTTAAATTAATTTAAAATGCAAATGCTTATATATATAAATGTACTTATATAAATAAATTTATTTTCGTACTGACATACATATATAAATGTCAGTAAGAAAGTAAATTTATTTATTTAACATTTACACTTTAAAGTATACGTACACGTTTAAAAATATGTGTATACATTATGGAATCTTTCAAAGACAGAACAAGATAGCAGAAAAGCAGAAAACAATAAAATATTAAAATTATAGATCACAAGCAAATACAACGCAATTAAAAATTTATTATCATGCAAGATAAAGTAAATTAGTAAGTGTAATTGATATAAATAAAACAATCATAGATATAAATTAATTTTTTTTTAAGTAAAATGAATTGATATTTTTTTTAAATACATATTCTTCATTGACGCAACATCCCCATGGTGGTCCATGGTGGTCCGTCTGCCTACTGACAGACTTCTAGACAGGAATTTGTTTTTCTTTTATGGGGTAGGATTGTCCACACTATGCCCAACAGTCGTGTTAGACCGAGACCTACTGTTTAAAGTGGATTCCGAACCACTACAAACATCCATGGTGCTGAGAGCTAGAGTGCTAGTCACTCGGCCATTAGGTCCCAAATTTTTATTACATGGTTTAAATAAAATTTTGATATTTTAAGTTAAAAATTTTGATTATTAAATACTTGATGTTTTTCATTATCAAACGTATGGTATCTTTTTGATGGAATATAAAATTTTTAGTATTGAAATTTTTTATCAAAATATTATGTAATTAATACTTTTTTATAATAGTTATCCATTTATTTATGTATTCGCATTTGTTCAATTATTTTTGCTATTTATTTAGAACTGTTAACTGTCATGTTATGATTGATTATAAGATTAATTTTTACGTGAAACTTATAAGGATAAATCGATTTTATTTCCTTTATCAAGTCCTTTACGAAAAATCAACTACTAACATGAAAAAAAAAACCAGCAACTTTAAATTAAAATTTTTACCAATTCAATTATCAATAACAGAATCTACTGTTAGAATCGCACTGTTTCGACATTAGCCTCACACGAATTCGACAGGCAATCTTTAACGAGCATCGATTCATTATATCGAGTGGGACGACGCACAACTATTAACCGAATCATTTCGTTACAAGTCAAAATAATGATGAAAAGAAAAAAAAAACCTGCAAACATTGCAGTTACGGAAGAATAATAGAGTGTCGAAGCAAGCACCTGCGAAAAAATGGAGCCCGCGCAAAACCAGCTGCAATGCAAGGCAAAATATTCGTCTGTTGTTGAATCTGTTTGGGGAAGGATGACATTCAGAAAGTGCAATAATACGATGATTGATTTGTACCGGTTGTGGTGGGAAAAGAACTTTTTGGTTCAGTTATTTGTTCATACACCGTGTTGTTTTAATTCAATTTAGAATACCTAATTTCTTTTGTGGAAAAAAAAGGAACTCATTTAGTCAACCGCAAAAATATTTCCAGATGTAAATTTTAATGTTTTATTTTTTATTTACCGAAATCATTAATTTTAAGATTACATATTATTTTTTTTAAATATTTGAATCACTTGAAGGATCACATATTGAATTTAGGCGGAAATATGGTTCAAGAAATTTTCAATAAATAAATAGATTTATATTTTGAATTGCACAATGCGCTTCATTCAAATAATTTATACAAATGTAGATATTAATACAAAGAGCCTGATGGCCGAGTGACTGGCACTCGGTGCTACTGGTTTCGGTTTCGAGTCCTGGCGGTGTTATAGATGTTTGTAGTGTTTTGGAATCCCTTTAAACTGTAGATCCCGATCTAATATGACTGTTGGGCATATGGTTGACAATCCTACTCCGTAAAAAGAAAACATACCCTGTTTAAAAATGTGCCAGTATGTAGACTATCATCGGCCATCTGTGTACACCATGAGACTGTTGCGCCAATGAAGAAGATATTAATACAAACATAACATTCAATTTTATTAGAAATTCTAGATATTTTTGTAATTGAATTTGTTTTGTTTATATAAATAAATCTCAAACAAATTATTGTTTTTATTAAAAAAAAAAATAGCAAAACTCTTACAGACTTACGAATACCCATTTATTAAACTGTAGATAACAGTTCTGTTAGAATTTTTTTTTTGAAAAAATCTTAATATACGTAAGAAATATATCTCATATAATAAACATGTTTATTTGTTGTTTTAACTTTTATTTTATTTTAAAAATAAATAAATTGTTAAATGTGGCAACTGCTCTGATGTTTAGCTTATTCCTCATAATATCTTTGATTGCTCAGCTGTTGCAGCTGTCATACATTGCCTGGACCATCATTCTGATGAAGATTTATACTTCAAGTTGGCAATCAACATAGCCAATATTATTCGGGAGCACCACGATAGTTGATTTTCTTGTATTCTTCAAGGGCTACCACATCAACAACAGATAAATTGTTGCATTCTATTTTTGTACAACATTTTAACTAATGCATAAGATAATAAATGCTATGTTAGAAAATCAACTATGTTGATTTAAACAATAATTTAAGAGAAACTCAGCATAAATAAAATAAAATTAAAAAAAACCACATCAAATTGGTTAAAAATTTAATTTTGTAGTATCTACGACAAATTAATTCAAACATTCAGGAGATTTGATTGCAATGACTGACATTAAATCATTAGAAATTTTGAATGAATATCATTTTAATCAAGGAGCAAAGGAACATTTAATGATCCTGGCAGACTTAATAATCTAGTCATAACTTTTAAAAAATGAATTTGATAACATAGATTAAATCTGTCGCCAATGTGATCGCCAACTATGTCACAAGACTTGCTTTGAGATAAGATAATCTTATCGTTTTAATTAATAGGCTTTGCATTTAATAAGTTTCGTTCAAAATAAATAACAAATTTCGTTTGGTGATTAAATTTAATCAGAGCTACATGATAGCCCTTTTAAACTTCTTTTTAACATAGGCATTTTAATATCGGTCTTTTTCACCTCAGAGAAAAACGAGATTTTTTTCATCGTTAATCATCTTTTTAAATGAATCATTTCTTGCTTGGCAGTATTTCTTGGCCTACTTCAATTACTTTCTGTAGAATAGATGTTTTCGTCAAAAGATGACCATGAAAATATGTTTTAATTTATAGTCTCTATGAGACATAGTTGAACATATTGCAAATTACAAACATTACATCTTTACTGTTTTGCACAATGTGAATCTCCTATAGTATGACACATTTAGTTATTTATCAACTATTTAATTTTCTCTCAGAAGGTTTTTTTATTGTATAATATTTATATTAAATAATTAAAAATAATAAAGAAGAAATAAAACACAAATGAAATAAGCAACTTTTAATAGTTATTTGATTGTAAAACATGAAATTTATTAATATTGTTTGTGAACTGGAAGGCATACTGAATCTAAATTACGTAAATATGTCTTTTGGATGGCCAATATTTTGTTCTAAGGGGTAATGTTACTAGCGTCCATAGCATACTTTAAGCTACACGTGTCCCTGGGTAGTGTTAAATGAGCTACAATTCTTGAAAGATTGGAACTACGTTTGCAACTGTGGCAGCTGTGGAGACATTATGACATCAAATTATTAGAAGAAACCAAGAAAGAAAAGTGGAGGGAACTCGATTTGTAAAATCCCAGATTCCCCTAGATTCATCACAGTAGAGGCTTTCCGCCTGGAGACTGGACATGATTGTCTTGCTAAACATCTACACAGCATTGGCTAGAGATTTGATACAATTGCATTTAGCAACTAATTTTCTTTTAACTTTATGCAGTCAAAGTTTTGTGTAATTATTATTATTGTTAAGAGTTATTGTTTTGTTGTTTTATATTCCATCTTTTTTTAAATTTTAAAATTAATTCCGAACTATAAACTTAAAAAAAATGAAACTTCCAATATCGGGAAAAATGTATTCACACATGATAAATTAAGATTTACCATTAAATTCTTTTATCTTTATTATTTATTTATAATTAGATTTTTATCTGAATATTCACCTTTTCCACTTATACCATCTATATACCACCTGAGATTCACCTTCTATTAATTCTAACAATAATCAAAAGAAACGAACTATATCTCATACGGAATCCTACCGATTTTATTACATTTTTCTCTCAGATTAACCATGCTCCTAATATAATTTGCAATTTGTATTTTAGGTAAAATAGATGATTTTCCATCTGTTATTTGATGAAGGATGTTGAATTGAAATATAAATGTTTACACTTGAAGTGCCATTGAAAATATCAAGAAAAGACAAGATTCCTTAAAACAAGCATTGCGGGGTAAAAGGTATGTCTTTCTCAAATTATGTCATGATATATAAAGATTTAAGAACTGCAAAATATTCATGATTATTTAAACTAAAAAATATACTTATAGAAATAAGATGAAGTAAAGATTTATTATATGTAGCAAAAAGGACATGGAATTTAGAGTTTTTATCAACATTAAATTAAATGGAATATATTTTACTATAATTAATTTAGTTTAATATTAAAGGGGATGAAACAATATGAAGCTTATTTCTGTTATGATTGAGAAATGTTTAAATTGTTGATCATTACAGTAATTGTTACCAATCAGGAAAACAATAATTTCAATTCTTACCCAAAAATAATGGATTGTCCTATCAATTTGGGTTCTTCCAAAGAAATAATTGAGTGCATTTTCTTACACTGTACAGCTTATTTCTGTTATGATTGAGAAATGTTTAAATTGTTGATCATTATAGTAAAATTTGTTACCATTCATGAAGACAATAATTTCAATTCTTACTAAAAAAATAATGGATTATCTAATCAATTTGGGTTCTCCCAATATAAGAATCGAGTAAAATGAAACATTTTTACACTGTGCATTTTAAAATGTACAGCTTCTTTCTATTAAGAATAAGAATTGTTTAGATTGTTGATCATTGCAGTAAATTTTGTTGCCAATCAGGAAAATAATAATTTCAATTCTTATCTAAAGTTAAGGTATTGTCCTATTAGTTTGTGTTCTTCCAATGCAAGATTTAAATAAAATGAAATACTTTTGTACACTTTTGGTTTATGTTTGGCTTCATGTTGGAATATTTTTTTAAACCCTTATCGAACGTTAACTAACATTCAGACCTTTCTAGAATTGCTATTTATTTTTATTGAAATTTTTGCTATCTTTTTGTGTTCTTAAAAGCATTTATGGCTTTTTAGTGATTTTTTTCAATTCGTAATATTATTTGCATATTTCTATTCATGTATAAAATTTTGAGTAGTAAGTCAGTAATAAATTAAATTCAAATAAAATAAAGTATTCAAAGTCAGTATTTCAAATAAAATAAAATATACCATATGCTATGGTTCAATGAATTGCTATTATCAAAATGAGATAAGTATGTAATTCCATAATATTATAAATTCCTGCATAAAAAAAAAAATACATTTTACACTTCTTTGTCATATACATGTAGACATCTTTTTTTATATTTACACCACAGATTATTTCAACATACGTTTATTTCTTAAACCCATTAAAAAATAAACAAACAAATTAATTTATTTTGCTCTCACTAATAACACAAATTCAATCAGACTTCTTGATGACCGATTCACACCCTTATTATATAAGATCGAAATCATATCCTCCCATATTTTCTTCTTTCTCGAACATGAAAAAGGATTAAGATTGTGTTCCATCGTTAATCATCTTGGCAAACGAATTTGCTTGGCAGGCGAAATTACTTCCTCCAGAAGCAAATCCTCTCTCCAAGAAGTTTCTGTTGAAAATATCTGGTGGAAAAAGAGGTGTTCCTCAATCTGCTTATCAGCTGGGAGGTGCTCCCTTATCACGAGTGAGGTGGTTGGTTCATCTGCCATTGTTTTGCACGAGATAAGTATTTAATTGATGAAAATTTGTGATATTCCGTAAATCAAGAAATTAATTGCTTTATTAGGTGGGAAAAATACTATATAAATAAACCACGATTTCTTATGAATAATATTGTATAAAAAAACGAGTTCTTATTAATAATATTGCATAAATAAACCACGACTTCTTATGAATAATATAAACCACGTAAAATAACCATAATAATACAAACCTTGTAAAAAACCACGACTTCTTAGATAGATATTTAATTGATGAAAATTTGCTATACAAGATTCCGTAAATCAATAAATTAATTGGTTTATTAAGAGAGAAAAATGTTGTATAAATAAACCACGATTTCTTATGAATAGTATTGTATAAATAAACCACGACTTCTTATGAATAGTATTGTAAATAAACCACGACTTCTTATGAATAGTATTGTATAAATAAACCACGACTTCTTATGAATAGTATTGCATAAATAAACCACGACTTCTTATGAATAATATTGTATAAAAAAAACTTCTTATGAATATTGTGCTTAGATAAATATTTAATTGAGGAAAATTTGGATTCCAAGATACCATAAATCAAGAAATTAATTGGTTTATTAGGAGAGAAAATTTGTATAAATAAACCACGACTTGTTATGAATAATATTGCATAAAAAAACACGACTTCTTATGAATATTGTGCTTATAATTCTTATTATACATGAACAAATATATACAGATTTTTTTTATTTATGTAAAATATTAGTTTTCCTAGTTATTAAATATAACAACATTTTGTTTCCGCTATGTTACTCTTTTATGCTTATTAAATGTGAATATAAAACTTATAATAATATAATAATAAATAAAATGTTATAACGTTAAAAAAAGATGCATAAAGAACTATTTTAGTTTAAAATGCAAATGAATTTAATTTATTTATAAAAAACAAATAATTTTCACCATCAATGACTATGCATATTAAGGAAAATGCTAAATATATGACTTTATATTCTTTTCTTACACGTGGGCAAACGCTATGAAACTTAGCGAACAGTTTTATAAAGTAAAACGCATGAAAAATTTATTATTTCTTGGATTGTAAGATTAAATTTAGATAATATAAGACATAGAATATTGTTTTAGCATATAGTATACTACTAAGCAGAACGTTGGAAGAGACCTATTCTAGGGTAAAGCAAAAGAATTAAATAAATATTTTTTACGAAATCCGCTTGTATAAAACACATATTCGTCAATACTTTGTGGTATATGTTGATTGATAAATTGTTTAATATTGTACAAGAAGCATTTGCTTTTTTCTAAATACAATCAAAAGGACTTCTAATGGAATGCATATATTTCACATAAATAATATGAGTTGCATGAACATTATTTTAACAATATAATCGAAAGTACCAATTTGTTTTACTTTTACATTTTTTTAAATAAATCTATCTTAATTGATTTTTTAAAAAACTAAAAAGTAAAAAATTACTTATCCGTAATTTAAAAAAGATCATTTTAAATTTCATTTACATATAATAAAACCGTCTTCTTAAAATTGTTATTATATAAAAATATTATTATTGTTTACGCTACAAGTATTTTTTTCTAAAAATTTTTTTCTGATTGTTTTAAAAAATTTTCATGAATAATCTTTTAAAATAAAAAGCAAGAGATTAAAATGAAACTGTAAAATAACGTGAATTATAAAATATAACATGAAACTATAACATAACATGAATTACATTGCAATTTATTAAAATGCATTCTTTTAAGTTTCAATATGTTAATATCATGCTTTGCCTTTTTCATTAAATAAAACATAATCAAAAATATTTTGATACATGAAAATTTGAGTTTTTCAAACACATGAATTACAAAAATTATAACTTACAATAAAGCTTAATTTTGAAAAAAAAACTGACTATTTAAATAAAACTGGATAAAATTATTTAAATGGCATAATTACAAATCTATTGTCTTAATATTAGCAAAATAAGTCGCGAAATTTGTAAACTATGCTTGTCAATTGCAAATATGGCTTAAATTATTGATAAATGTTTTTTTCCTGCTATACTTTGTAACAATATTTGGGTATAAATCTTCTAAATTTTTTTTTCCGGGAACATGAATTAAGCTATTCAAATTTAAACAAAAAAACTACTTAATTCCACCATAAGTATACCTTAATCATCCAGGTAAACTCTATGGATAAAAATCCCGGAAGATATTTTCCATAACATTGTTTTGGCACCCAAAACATTATTCAGATGGTACGCCTTCACCTTAGAAAAGTGCATATGCAAACAGAATTCAACGAACTACGGCCCAAAAAGTCCCTCTGGCGCATTGCTTAATTTAGCCGATCATAATTAATCCCCAGTACCCTCTTTATGGTGATTTCCCATGCACTCCAGACTGACCGCTACTTCAAAAATCACTGACCTATTATCAATAGATCTGGTAATTGCACCTGAAGGGAAAAAAAGATCAATACACTTTGGTGACTACCATGCCTTGACTAGTCACCCAGTATGGCTTGCTACAAGAATTCCCTTCACCCCGGCACCCATCTTGTTAATTTTTAATGAAATATTTATCCACAGAGAAAAATTAGAAATTCTAATCTATCACGACGGCGAGCTTTATGGCCATTTTGTCCAAAATTTAATACCGCCCCCGAACCTTGATTATTTATTATTGGGGTTGGAAAACATTTTGGTTTTTTATTGGAGCTTTTACATGGTAGTTGGAAGGTAACAAGGAAGTTGCGACAGACTCTATAAATCTCTTTAATTCATGATTTTACATTCTATAAGCTCTTTTAGACAATATTTATTATTATGATCGTTCGGTTTTATGCGCCCTTAAGGGGTCGTTTACCTGTAACCTTACCGATTTTTTTGCGATTAACCATAAAGGGTAAGTATACAGTTTGTTTCTTTTTTCGAATGGCCATCTTTGTTTTTTGTGTCTGTGGTCTGAAAGGGTTAATAGGACTTGTCTGGGAAATATTTATTAAATGTACACAACCTTAAAACCGATTTAGTAAGTCCATGATTAAATGGGAAAAGTTTGCATAACTTTTTGGGAAACAGCTTGTTGTTGAATGGTCGCGTTTACATAACAGTTGTTGAAGAAGCACTTTAATAAAGAAGAGTGTGGCCATTTATAATATGTTTTTTAAATTCTTGAACAGATAATCGAAAAGTTTGATCTTAAAATTAACTGAAATTACTAATACATCAAATGGGAAAAATTGAAAACTATTTTACAAATAAATGAGGCAAACAATTGAATTTAAGAATTTTTTTGAACAATTGAACAATTTTTGAGAAAGGTTTGTGATGGAGTGATCATGCTTAGATAATAATTATTTCAGACAATTGCTCAATATAAAATAGTATATGCTTAGTTAGTAGGTTCAAGATTTTCAAAAAGTTCTGTCTGAAAAATTTAATGTAATTTGCTAGTTCATTATGGAAAGTAACCTTATACATTTAATATATATGATAAAATTATAATAAATATATGTTTAAAATGATTATGAATTTTTCTATAAATTCTTTGTATTAAATGCTCAAGTTCATAAAACATTTATTTTAACCGGTATTTAAAAAAAGTAAATGTATCAATGTTTTTTTTTTTTTTTTTTTTACTTTTAAATTAATAAACTAAAGAAATCAACAGAAGAACAGAAAGAACTTTAAGAAATTCGCGAAAAATATTAGGATTTTGATTATTTTTAAATTTGACCATCCATTAAATCGTTTAAAGGAAATAACCAATTTTACACCATTTACTATTTTTTTAATATAGTAATTGAGTAATAACATAAAAGTAATTATTCTTAATTTCTAAAAATTAAAATTCTTAAATTAATTTCTATTGTTTTGTAAATTCATTAAAGCATTACTAAAAACTATGAAAAATTTACGAAACTTAAGTACTTGTACTGTTTTGATTCTTTTATTAATATATAGATATAAACTTTCAGATTACTGATAATCATTTAATCTGAATCATTTGCAATGGATATGATTATTTTTAAATAATTATTTCCTTATATAGAATTCAAAACGTTTAAGCAATTATGGAATGTTCTATTTTTAGTTACACGTAAGATTAAAGAATTATAAATAGATAAAAAAAATTCTTATAAATGCTGCAATAAATTCAAATAAGTTTTATATCTGCTTTGAATTTCAACATAATTTAATCTAAAACAACTTCTATCTTATTTTTTCTAAATTTTGATTCACTGACTATAATCCGATTTAAATTTATTAAAAAATTTTTGGTTTAAGCTGGTTTGTTACAAATTAAATCTCGCTGTTTTAGAGAATATCGTAACTTTGGACACAAAATGTGAAGCAATGCTCATGTACAGAATTAGCTTAAATATTTTCCATTTGATTTTATTTCCCAAAATTACTTGTAATCCGGATTAAATACCAGAATAATCAGACATTATTTTATGCAAAAATTAAATGCAATTTTTAAAAAAATTTTTTTCGGTTGAAATTTCTTAAGGAAGAATTTAAATCCACAATCCAAACTAATTATGAGATAAACTTAACTATTTATTTCATAAAAATAATCTCATTCGAAGAAAATGAAATAAAAACATTAATAAAAATTTTAAATTGTTAAAAAATTTAATTTATTTTTTATGTATCATAATGTGTGGAGAATGTATTGATACAAAACATATTACGATAATATACCGATATGATTTAGTTTTTAATTAAACTTTTAGATTCCTGCATTTTTAATTAAAATTTTAAGTAGCATTAAATTAAATGAACCAATAATAATTTTAAATAAAACATAAAACAATTACTTATTCTAACAAGCTTAACAAATTAGCATAATTAAAGGTTTTACATTTGGAATTATGAAATTGAACTTGGAAAATATGTAAAATTAATTCACCTAGTGTATTACACTGAAGTGACAAAAGTCATGGGATACCTCTTAATATCGTGTTCCTTTCGCCCGGCGAAGTGCAGCAACTCGACGTGGCATGGACTCAACAAATCTTCTGCAGGAATATTGAGCCATGCTGTCTCGATACGTCCATAATTGTTTGATGGTGCAGGATTTTGGGCACATAGCAGACCTCTCGATGATGTCCCATAAATGCTCGATGGGATTCATGTCGGGCGATCTAGGTGGCCAGATCATTCGTTGGACTTGTCCAGAATGTTCTTCAAACCAATCGCGAACAGTTGTGGCCCGGTGACATTTGTAATCCATAAAAATCCCATCGTTGTTTGGGTACATGAAGTCCATGAATGGCTGCAAGATCTCCAAGTAGCTGAACATGCATTTCAGTCAATGTTCGGTCAACCAGAGGACCAAGTCCATGCCATTCTAAACAGCCCAGACCATTAATACCAGCTTGAACAGTGCTTTGCTGACAGTTTGGGTCCATGGCTTCGTGGGGTCTAAGAACCCAACCATCAGCTCTTACCAAATCGTGACTCATCGGACCATGCCACGGTTTTCCATTCATCTAACCAACCGATATGCTCACGTGCCCACGAGAGTCGCTGCAAATGTCGTTCTGTCAGTAAAGGCACACGAGTCGGTCTTCTGCTGGAATAGCCCATTATTTCTCCGCACAGTTCTAACAGACAAGTCCCTATTGATTTCTGCGGTTATTTGACGCAGTGTTTGTCTGTACAATTTACGACTCTTTAAACGTCGCCAGTCTCGGTCGTTAAGTGCAGGCGGTCGACCACTGCGATGTCCATGGTGGGATGTTAAAATTTCCTAAAAGGCACACTCTTGACACAGTGGATCTGGGAATGTTGAATTCCCTAACGATTTCTGGCATGACCCATGCGTCTTCCAACTAACATTCCGCGTTCAAAATTATTCCCGTCGTGCGGTCATCATCACGTCAAAACCTCTTCACATGAATAACAACAGAAATGAAAGCAAATAATGCGCATTTATACCTTTTCTACGCGATGCTACTGCCATCTGAAAATTTGCATATTGCTATCCCATGACTTTTGTCACTTCAGTGTAATAGTTTAATAGAATAATGGAAACAAATTTGAAATTCATTATACTTCCTATTTATTTCCATAATTCTATTTTAGATAATCTTTGACTTAATATAAGGTTATACTGGCAAGAATATAATTCTAATTTTTGTAATACTATTTATCATCGTAAGACTCTAAGTAAAAATGCATGTCGAGTAATACCTTTCATTTTTCTAGCAGATTAATAAGCATAAGAGATTTGTGAAATATCATACAAAATTACAATGTCATAATGCTAATTAATATAATAAATAAATACGTTGTACTCAGTAATGCTTTTTTAATACAGTCTATTTATCAGAATTTGGTGTACAATTATATTTAAACCCTTTTACTTATTGAAAAATTATTCGAAACAGCTGTAAGCTTGAATGAATTATCTACTATAAATTACTTTATTGAAAATTTATAATTTCTTAATTCACAACTTTTTTCGTATATATATATGTATATATATATAAACTGAATTAATTGTGGTTATATATATAAAACCACAATTATATTGAGGGAATATAGAAGCTTATATTTATTTTCAAACACTGTGTGAAGCTTATTTCAGTATAAAACTTTTTATACAATCCAATGTATCAATAATAATGTACATTAATTTTAAAAAATTGCAGGCGCAGTTTATAAAATCTAATACATACCAATGTTTTACATTTCTGTTTTAGCAATGAAACATATACATCATTTTTTTTTTCTATATTTTCCCTCAATAAATATAGCAGCTTTGATTTTTTTATTAGGTTTATTTAATGTTATCAATATTTTAGTGACAAGGTTCCTTGTTCAAAATATTTCAGTTACCTACAATTGTTCAATTCTGTTGAATAATTGTGAACTAATAACAAAATTGATAAGGAAATATAAATAATTTATTTTTATTGTAAAACTAATCATTTAATAATTATTGTAATTCTCCAACTTTTGATGTTACAAGTTATCAACGAAAGTTTAATTTGTTTCTTTTTAATTTTTTTTCTGTCCGATACATAGTCTAAAAAATCTCTTTAAATTAAAAAAAATATATATTTGGTTTGATATCTGAATTGGTAAGAACCAAATAAAAAAACGTGGTATACATATATATAATGAAAATAATTTTATGGTTTACATTAATTTTAGACTTTATTGGTTTATATTAATTGTTAATTTTGCATTCTGTAGTTCTATTTTTGCAATTTTTCTATAATGTAACAAATAAGTTATAAAAAAATTGTTCGATTTGTTATTTTGAAATTTTTTTCATTTAATTAATATGATTAATTTTTTTCCTCTAGAAATTAAGACGCCCTACACTTGAGGTTATTGTACCAAAATTTAAGAACTTCTGACTTGTTTAATAAAATATAAAAATTATTTTCATATTTTGAAATTTTTACACTTAAAAAAAAGTCGGAAGGCAATTGAAATTTAAAAGTTACTAATTATTCATATTATAGTTCATTTAAACTTTAATGTTCGTCAAACCACTACATCAGCAATATAAATGACAATATCTTAAAAAAACTGTTTAACTTAAAATTATTCATTTAATTTGTAGCTAATTTTATTAATTTAATATGAGTGAGAATCCTTTTAACGAAAACTAACTTTCTGAAAAATTAAAATGTATATATTCAGATTTGTTTAAAACACCATAAAACCAAGCTAAAAGGTTATTGTTTTGACATGAAAAAAATCTGTCAACACAAACACATTACATTAGCATATCTTTCAAAAATGATTTATTTTAAAACCCGTAAGTCTAAGATTTATTTTCTTATTGTGTTAACCAAGTTGCAATTTTCCAAAAAAACTGCAATTTATTTTGAGTTTCCCAGCAATACGATGCGATGATTTTGCTTGAAGATTTTATCGTATAATCCGCGCCTATCTTCAAAGGCAGGAATATAACCAAATCGCCTTAAAGCTGATAAATGATTTTTGTAATATAATTGCCAGCTGATAATTCTAGTGTTATTTATTTTCGTTATTTATCATGAATAGTTATATTCGTAAATATTGAAAAACTATCATAGATGTAAACTAACAGAATTTACCATTATTAAAACTTGAGAAGACATTAAAAATTAATTAACGATTATAACGATTATTGTATAGCAAAACTTTAAAATAGCAATTATGGACTGTTTAAAATATATCTCAAATTGTTTTACAGTTTTAAATAATGTTTAATAAAGGCGATGCAATATTTAGGAAAAAATTGCAATTTGATTGGTCTAACTATTCACAATCTAACGAATTGTGATTTAATTGTTCTAACGAATATTGCTAAGACGAATTTTTTTTCTAAAGATTAATTTTTTTTTCATATACTATAAACTTTTCCTAATTTGAAAATATCCTATTGTTCTTCAAATCAATTTTGATTTTAATTTTTTAATAAGTACAAACTAATAAACCAATTAGTGTAACAATGTAATTAGTGTATTATAATAAACAAACCACTAACTAAATAAACCAATTAGTGTATTTGATAAATATCATAACTTAAACTTTCACACCACACATAAAAAGGTTTTGAAAGATTTTTCTTCTTGAAAACGATCTGAAGTAACATGTATAATACATAATTTTAACAATTTCAATTAATATTTTCTTTAAGTATAAAAATCTACATAATTTTTATTACATTTTAACATTAAAACATTTAATATTGATTCATTTTAAAATCTTGCGTATTAGCACTTAATTATGAACTATGGGAGGTAAATCATAAAATAATTTTTAATTAAAAATAAAATTTACGTATTCTTATTTGTTTAAATTCATTTACATTAACTTTTTACTCAATTAAATACATCTTTAAAGAACGTAAAAATTATTACAATTCCGGATTGGTGATCTTTGCAGCTACTCGCAAAAATGCAATTTTGTTACTTTGCTAGTGCGTTACCGATAATTTAACATACAATCATTTTTATTATTTTTATTTATATTAATAATATTAATATTAATATTGATATTATTAATATGAATAACACTCAATATTAATATTTTTATTAATATTGATATTATTAATATAAATAACATTCGATATAAATATTTTTCACAGATTGCGATTTGTTACATTAATAGATATATAAAAAATCAGTTTTTATATAAATTACAAAAATAAAACCCAATATTTTTGGAACAATTGGAAAAAATAGAAATGAATAATAAATTTGATGAAAATATATTAACGAAATTGCTTTATTGTTTTTAACTTTAGTTATTTTTATTTATATAAAACAAAAATTATCTATTTTCATTTAAAAATTTTGTTTGAGATTTGAAAAAAAAATTATTATTGCATTTTCCTATGTAGTTTTAGTTGAGTGAAATTTATTTATTTACATTATCTATACCATTGCAAACATGAAATTTTTTTATACGATTTTATTTTATAGATGTTATCTTTTATCTCTTTTATTTGATAAAGATTTTATCTGTATTAATAAATAAATTGAAAATTTTCTTCATTAAATGATAATTTGAGTTGAATCTCCTTAAAATTAATGAATCATTTAATGACATGCATTCAATTTTTATGCATATTACGCCATGCTATTGTTCAGCAAAATATGCTTTTACAATATTTTATGTTGCATTACATTTTTATAAAATTAATAAGAAATAAATTAGGCAAGAATAAAAAGGATATCAACTTGAAAAACATATGAATAATGCATTTTTATGTAATATGTTTTCCGTGCAAAAATATCGTGCACGATAATTATTTACTCGTTATGATTACCTTAGTAAAAAAATTTTAATTAATTGATAAGAAAAATTATGTTCTTTTGATCTAAAATGTATGATGATTTAATAAATAAATTATTATTTACACTATAATAATTGCAATGAGTTTCATTTTAAGCATTTTATACACCTATCATTTATCATTATTTAATTAATAACACATATTTATAAAAGTATTGTTATTTTGGCAGCATATATTATGAAGGTTATTTACACAAAAGCACGTTAATTATTTATTTAAGGTAATACCATAGCAATATTGAAAATATTTTAATAATTTTAATTACATTAATCTATCAATAATAGTATATATAACATTGTTCGCAAAAATATGAAATTAGATTTATTATATTTACTGGACTGACCATATTTCTTAACTAAAATTGATAGAATATTATTTGTCAACCTAAATTAATGTTTTTTTTTCAATAAAATTATGCAATTTACGTTTTTAGAGATATTATTTATTCTTTTTCAGAATTATGTATCTATACGATATACAATGATAAGACAAAAAGTACTGTTTGAAAATTTATCTTCAATATATATATAGTTATTTTATTATGTTTCAGATAGAAGGATACTAAACTAGTTGGCGTTTTTTTTTAATGTATTAAAATTATTTGAATTATATGAAAAACTTATATAAGATCACTAAGATCACTAATTTATAAAGTTATTAATTTATAAACTGAAGTATTTAGGAAATTTATTTCTAAAATTAATTTTATTTAAAAAAAAATTTGTATTTCGTTTGATATAATGTTACTTTTTTTCTGAATAATTTGGTTATAATATGGAGTTTGTATCATAAAATATAAGTTATATATGCTCATACAAAAATGAATTTTAAAGAATATTATATTGGTTCTAAAAAAATGGAAATACAAATAAAAATTAATTAATCTCATGACAAATAATTAATTTATATTTCTCTCAACTAAATTTATAATGTAAAAATTTGAAAAACTTATATAATATTTCATCGAATTAAATAGCATTCAATTTAATGAATAAAAATAAAGGCGAGTATAATTTTACTATTTAGTTTCAAATAGTGATATATCAGATTAATACTAAAAATACCCATCTTACATTATCCTACACTTTACGTTAATTGTGTAATAACTCCAGAAAGATTTGCTAAGTAACTTAAAAGTGATAATGCATTTAAAGTGAATAATTAACAAAAATTTTAATAAACATAAACGGAATTGATAATGTTACTATATAATAAATATTTCTAATTCGGCATAAAAGTTAAGGAGATACAATACCTATATTGCTTTTATTTTTTACATACTCCAATATGATTCCAATACATTAAATTTAATACAATAAAAAATAATTTGTTTTTTTTTATTTAATTGCGTTTTACTGAATTGATATTCACGACATTCAGAAATCGGGGAAAAAACAGAAAAATCTCATGTATATTATTTAATATATAATATCTAACATATAATATTTAATATGCAAAAAAATTAATGTAATCATTAATGAAAATCATTGACAATAACGAAAAGAATATTTAAGATATAACATTTCGTATGGTTAAGTTCATAAGATTAAGTTATGGTTATATCAGTTTGCGTATCTTGTTTTTTACAGATTTTTTGCCATAATATGATTCCATTTTGTTAGAATGATGACCATTATGTTTAACAAACAATGCTATTATGAAAATTAAAATTTTATTAAGTCTGGTATATAATTACGATAGATTTGAATTATATACTTTGTACTTTATATACAAAAATATATTATATATATATATATATATATTTTGGTTAAGATATACCATTTCATGCATAAAATTTATATCAGTTTGCGTATCTACAGAGAATTTTATTTACAGATTTTTTACAGTAATATGATTCCATTTTGTTAGAATGACGATGTAATAAACAATGTTATTATAAAAATTAAAGTTTTATTATTATAGTGTATAATTACGGTAGATTGTTATTATGTACTATACAAAAATATATTATATACGTATACATTTTGGTTAAGATATACGATTTCGTGCATTAAATTTACGTATCTACAGATAATTTTTATTTACAGATTTTTTGCCATAATATGATTCCATTTTGTTAGAAGGATGACAATTACGTTTAACAAACAATGTTATGATAAAATGAAAAATTTTAGTATACGGTTTTTAGTTTTAATAAAAATTTTCCAATATATAAGAAAAATTTCACTTATAATAATTTTATTTAAAAATATTAGTAACGTTTAGTTTTAAAAAAACTAAACGTGCATGTGTATCAATGCCAAAATTAATAAGAACTTCACTGAAAAACTGAGAGAAGCAAAAAGAAAAACGGCCGAGACCTTATTGCGGGAGAAATGGCAAGTAAACGGCGAACAGAAAACTTTCAACCCTTACCCTTTGAAGCCAGATTACATATCACTCAAAACATTGAACTGGAGTGGAGAATACCAAAACGTTGAACTCTTTTTTTCAGTTCAGTATTTGCAGACAAATAATCGTATACAAAGCAAAAAAAATAACAGTTTAATATTATAAAATGTTGCTATACCATGAAATAAAATTCTAAAAACATGTATGTATATGTTTCAAAATCCCATGTATGTATGTTGAAAAAAAGTGTCAATTTAAACGCGTCGAAATTTTTAACATAGCTTGATAAATAAACAACAAAGTCTACTTAAAATTAAAGAAAAGTATTTCAAAAAATGTCAATTTTGAAATTAATTTCAGCATTTCATATTGTAAATTTTTTTAAACTTTTAACACAACGCTGACTATGCTGTCTAAATGAAAATGAATATGTTGTCTAAAAATAAGCCTACATTTTTAAGTTTTGCAAAATTTGTAAAAATATCTTTAACTTTATTTTAATACTAAAAATTATATTTTTACGATGTTTAATCAAAATAGTTGTTCATTAAGTTAATCACTTCGACGCTATAATTAAAACTTTCAATATAGTTGATCAGTTTATAATGTTGTTAAAACTATATATGCAATTTACATTTTTTTTCATATTTGAATATAAAATATATTACTTAATAAATCCAATTTATTCAGAAAAAATTAAATTTTTATCTAATTTACGTCAATTACATTTCAATTTAGTTCAGATTTCATATTCTTTTAAAAGAGAAAAAAGCAGATAAATTATTTTTAACATTTCTTATATTACCCAAGAGTTTTTCTTAAAATAATAATTTTAATATGAAATATGTCGAATGATTATGATGATGTGATATATCGAATGATCGTAAATCAAAAATTTTGAATGACATAACAAAATTTTAATTCTTTTAAACTCTTACTCTTTCTCTCAGAAAATAATATGAATTAGCAACTCATATTATTATATAAAAATAATTAACTAATAATTCTCAATATTCTCTATTTTGGCATTTAACTTGTATCTTCCTAAATATCTTAATAGTTTAAAAAAAAAAAAATTCATTTTATTTATTTGAATATACTTTCTTCAAATGCATGATATATTCAATTTTAAAAATGACTCAACAGAATTTTTATCTTAAAATACATATCATAAAATTTCCATACGTTTCAACTTATCAATATTTAAATTCTTTTACGGAGATCTTTGTAATAGTTAGAAACTGTTAAAATGCTGATAGTTTTTGTAAGTATAATTTTTTTATCAACCCCTAAGGAAATTTTAACTACTCTCCAAACATTATCAAATAATGTTGATAAATTATGCTTTTATTTAGCTTTTAAAACTAGACAAAAAAGAATATTAACAGAATGCCAATTTTAAAGAAACGTATTTCAAAAGAACATCAATTTTAAAATCAATTTCATAATTCCATATTATAAATTTGTTTAAATTTAACACAACACTGAATATGCTGTCTAAATGAGAATGGATATGCTGTCTAAAAATAATCCTACATTTTCACTTTTTGAACTTTTAAAGCAAACTAAATATTAAGTAATTCAAATTGATTAGTAATAAAGAATAACTTAGAAAAAAATATAATACGTATTAGTGTTCTTATATATATTTTTTAAATAACATTATTAATTAACAAAATGTTTGAAATTTTTAAAATTAAATTGTTTAATCAAATCATGAAAATACTAATTATAAGTTTGTCGAATATTTTCCAATCACAAATATGCATATATATTTTTACTATTAAATATTTTTAAAAATTATGTTTGAAATCTTCAAAAATTTTATATTAATATTAAATTTTTTTAATGTATTAATATTAAATGTATAATAAAATAAAATACAGTTGAAGAATATTAGTATAAAAATATAAAATTTTTTTAAAAATTTGATCACGCCGTATATTTTCAGGAATTATTTTTAAATGTTCTTTTATTCTTCTATTCATTCAATTTGAAGGGATATTATGTGAGAGATAGTAATTCTTTTTTTCTTCTTTAAAAAAAATAAATTTTGAAATTAAAAGAAGCATAAAAATATACTTTGAATGAAACATATTATTTTCTTTAATTAGAAAGTCATTAATTGAAATTATTGAAAGACAAAGTTAAAATTCTGTGAAATCGATAAAATAGATGCAAATTTATTCATAGTGATAATGTATCATTATATTTTTATGTTTTCATTTATTCATATTTAGCAAAAAAATTAATAAATTAGCAGATTAATATTTTTTAAAGAAATACTAAAATACATTTATCACAATCCTATCAATAAAAATCAACGTTTTCATTTTCCTATCGAAAATAGCAATTTTTAGCCTTTTATGTCTATAGATTCTAAAAAAACCGATAAATATCTTCTCCTAATATTTCAGCTATCAACGATATAATTGATCAACGATATAATACGATATAAATTAACAGATTAATAAATTTGTTAAAAAAGTACTAAATTATATTAATATTTTTTATCACAATCCTATCAATAAGAATCAATGTTTTCTTTTGCCTATCAAAAATATCAATCCACGACCTTCTATGTCTATCGGTTTTTTAGAATCTATAGATATATTTCTCCTCCTAATATTTCAGCTACCAACGATATAACGATATATAATTGTAAAAATGAAATGGAAGTAACGGAAATTCAATTGGAAATTGTTATTTTTCAATTAAAAACCTATTAATTCAAATTACTGAAAAACAAAATTAGAAATATATCTCTGCCAATCGAAATGCAAAATTTTAACATTCATTTATTTCAACCATGACATTTTATCTTTCTTTAGTTTAAATATTTTCTATAATAAAATTATAATTTAATAAAAGATCTATAATTTCTAATTAAAAATTTATATTTTTTTATCTCGATCCTGTCAATAAAAAATTACAAAATCCCAATTCTGTCAATGTTTTCACTTTAATATCAAAAATATCAATCCAAGACCCATGTCTATGGATTCGAAAAAGCCGATAGACATATATCTACTCCTAATATATTTCAGCTACCAACGATATAATTGTAAAACTGAAACTGCAGTAGCTGAAATTCAATTGGAAATTGTCATTTTTCAATTAAAAACTCTATTAAATTTAAATAATTGAAAAACTATGTTAGAAACATATCCCTGTCAATTGAAATGCAAACTTTTAACATTCATTTATGCCAATCCATGACATTTTATCTATTCCTTATTGTAAATATTTTCTGTAGTAAAATTTTAATTTGTCAAAAGGTCTATAATTTCTAATTAAAATAACATCAAAATCCTTACAACCATTTACTGAATAAAACAAATTTATATACCCACTCACCAATTAGACATACATGATCAATCAAAACTCTATTTACATAACTATTCCAACAAAACCTCCTAACTATTACTTCAATTTCAAACTAGTAACTCACCTGTAGTAAGGGTGGTATCCCTGTGGTGATATGTGCAGATCCATGGGTATAGACCCATATCCTTCTGGTTGCATCATCTTTAAAAACAAATCCTTATTTTAAGACATGGGGAACCGGTAAAACTTGAGCACACGGGAGCGTATTGTAGATTAACAGTAAGCAGTGTTTGATCGCTGTGTGTTATCTCTTCTTTAAATGTCCATGGTCAATATTCAACGATGTATTGTTTGTCCAACTGGAGAGGATCTGGTTCAGAAATAAAACTGGTTCCAGACCTTTTTGTTATTTTTTGTCGTCACTTAGTTGACAGCATGCGATTAGACTGGGTAAATTCTGTGACAATTTTTCCCGCCTTATGGGTTTTGGAACGCAATGGACTCTTTTCTTGCTTCAAAAGTTATTCCAATTAATTAAATTTGATGAATATTGTTTTCTTTTAAGAAAGAATCTACAAAATTTTTTGTTTCAATAGTTTTTTCAAAAAATCTGATTTGTTGAATTTGTCTTTATCTTTTCAATAGTCCCTTCCTTTTACTTTTAGAAAGTCTTCTACAGAAGGCTTCCTTCAGTCCAATGATACTAAATTTGTATTACTGTTCTCTTTAGCACCTTAATATCATACTTGACCAACTTCTGATGATACCTTTCAGAATGTCATATTTATTTCCAAATATGTGTAGATTTTTCCTGTTTTATATTATATTTCTTGAATATCCAAAAAAATATCTGTTGATCTCTAGTGCCACAATAATTTACAAAAATTAAAATCGGAAGAAAAAAAATTAATAACTATAACTGCAGTAAATGCAGAGTTTCTGGTGCACTTTCAAATCACAAATCAATACCAAACATTTCCAATATATATCCAAAGGTAGAACCGCAATTAACTCTCTGCAACAACAACAGCAACAACCTTGATCCACATGCAACACTAAAATTTTCAATGCAAAAAAATTCTAAATATAAATAAAGATTGGTGCCACTGATCCTACAGACCTCCTACCCGCTCCAACACCACTTGGTAACTGCAACTGCGCCAACATAAACACACACACACCATGCGTATTGGGATAGGCAGAGACGGGAGTTTGACCACCTTGCTCCGCGGCCGAGTTGTCGTGTGTGACTGCGTATCTGTTGGCGGTGCTACGGCCCCCGTTAGGCCTAGGCCGTCCAGTTTGTGACGTAACGAGTGCCGGGAAGGAAGGGGGGAGGAAAGGAACATCAGAAGGGGGCAGTGCTTAGTCGGCGGCGCGCGTTTTTTCGTAACCGCCCCGCGATGCGCAGTTGAAGAGCAGTTTCGATTCGGTGAAGAGTCCCCTTCTGGAACACAGGTGGATTCCGCTAGAAGACGGGGTGGAAGCCGAAGAGGTAGCGGCAGACGATTTTAAACAGTGTTTGTTCGACCAATACTATGAGTGGTTTAAGGTTAGGCTAGCTATTATTAGTTTAAATCTGATAGGCATATATTATTAGGCTTTAATTAGCAAAAATATTGTCAGTGTAGATGAATTTGAATCTGCTGTTTCATCAAATTTAGTGTTAGTACTCGATTCAAAATTAGAAATAATTCGACTTGTACTAGTAGTTTCTGAGCATTAGTTTTGTTTTATAGAAGTACTAGTAGTACTTATTAGTTTGAATCTGATAGGCATATATTATTATGCTTTAATTAGCAAAAATAGTGTCAGTATAGATGAATTTGAGTCTGTTCAGTTTTAGTACTCGACTCAATAAGTTTTAATAATTCGACTTGTACTAGTAGTTTTTGAACATTAGTTCGGTTTTATAGAAGTACTAGTAGTACTTATTAGTTTCAATCTGATAGGTATATATTATTAGGCTTTAATTAGCAAAAAATATTGGCAGTGTAGATGAATTTGAGTCTGCTGTTTCATCAACTCAAATCAAAATAAGTTTTAATAATTCGGCTTGTACTAATAGTTTCTGAACGTTAGTTTAGTTTTATAGAAGTACTAGAATATATAATTAATATTGATCACTCATTTATAAATTGAATCTAGATGAATGCCCAATATTAATTATATAGTCTACGGTAAAATTTTACGAGTTTTGTTATTATAAAATATGTGGGTTTGAACTGTTTCTATATTCTGTACTATTTTAAGTCCTGTTGCTCATCAATATTATTAGAATTTAGAGGGCTTCAATTTTTTGGAAATAATGTTGTCAATAGAAATGAGTTGTTTGGTCAAAACTAATTTGCTACTACTAATTTCTCAAAATAAGTTTAATTTTAGTGAAATAAAAGGATATATTGTTGGACTCTTCTTTTCACAAGTTGTCGTCTGTACAGAAGAATATAAATCGAGTTGCTATATCGTTATTGTTTGAGAAATATGGGTATTGAATAGTTGAAAAGAATTGTTATCTGTAAAAGGTATTTTAAGCCTTGTTGTTTGATTGGCTATGTTTATTTTTTGCTAGAACTTTGAAATTTTTGGAAGAAAGCTACTGTACAGATGATTGCAAACAGTTATTTTATTAAAAATCGTTACTAATTTTTCAAAACCAATTTGGTTGTAGAATATTTGTTGGTTAAAATTAGAAGTCATATTTGTTGGATATTACTCTGTACATAAGAGTTTAAATCGAGGTGTTTTAACGAAATATTGGGGTTTGAAAAAGAATGTCGTTTCTCTTTGGATTTTAAGTCCTGTTGTTGAAAGTTGTTGTTGTTTATCTAGTTGTTGAAAACATTATTGTCAGGCTATTAATAGGTTATTTTAAATTGTTTGATTAAAACGTTTTGCTTTCTTAGTTATATGGAAATAAATTATTGTTATTGTACTCGTATAAAAAAAACAATTGCTGGAAAGAGAGTTTTAAATCATGTTGTTTGATCAGATATTCAGAATTTTTTAAAAATATCATTGCGCACTTGATAAAAATAGTTGTTGAACAATTGATAAAAACTGTTCAGTTTTAGAGCCATGTGAAGGAAAGAACTGTCAATAGAAAATATTCAGTAAAGCTAAAGATTGAGAGATGTGAGTGCATCGTTTAATGAAAATAGTTATTATGCATACATATGATTTTTGTTTACGCTACTTACCTATTAATTTATCGTGTTCACTATTTGAAAATTGTAAAGATACATAGTTTTTTGTAAAGATTTGTTATCTATGCAGATGATCTTAAATGCTGTTTGATAAAAAAAATTGTCGGTGCAAATGATGATGATGGTGAGGTGTAGGTTCAGTCAAAATTACAAGAATTTTAGAAATATGTTTTCCTGAGCAGAAATTGTAACGCTTAACATATTAAAGACGAAAGACTTGAATACCAGTTTTTTTGTTTTTTTTTAACTGTTGGTGACTGATGACGTAAATTTACGTCATTTGAAGAAATGGCAATCATTACGAAATGCATTAACCATTCAAAAGTTATTATAAATGACGCATATTTGCGAAAAGAAGAAAAAAAAATATGCGGGCATTCAGGCTATGTACTTTTCACTGCACCCCGTCTACAATGTGTTAAAGGACACATAGTTGTATTGAAATAGTATATATATATATATATATATATAGAGAGAGAGAGAGAGACCCAGCGATGCATTGGATGTTTATAGTAGTTCGGAATCCATTTTAAACCGTAGATCCGGGTGTAACATGACTGTAGAGTGTTGGACTTAGCGCTGACAACCCTATCAAGTAAAAAGAAAACATCTCCTGTTTCCATGGTACTGCATAGATTGTAGTACCGAGGAGTTATATAAATATATGGTGAAATGAGCAATTAGCGTAGACATTGCTCAGACAATTCTAAGTTGTATCATTTTCTATTAGTTTTAAAGTTATTATTTCTAAAATTTGTACATTTGTCTATCATTTGCAAATTAATTTTATTCATATTGATGAACACAATTATCACAATATTTTAATTTATACAGCAAAAGGAGAATTTAGGAATATATCTTTAAACATAAAACTTTAAAAATAAATAAAACAACCAATTTCAGAATGTATTAATATTGTTTTGATTTGTATACTGTCTCATCACAATATACAAAAAAACATTTTTAGATTATTTAAACAACTGAATCTTTAAACTTAAAACTAAAAATACAATAACAAATACTATGCATTAAAAATTATGGTGCCCATTCATAACTGAGCAGGAATTAAAAATTATGGATGAAACAGTTACAAACATTCAAAAAAACAATTATTGTTCCTATTTTTTCAACACATACAACAAATTGTATAACGCATTTTTTTTTTTTTTGGGGGGGGGGTCAAAAAATTATGAAAGGGTCTTTGTGATTCCATTTTTTGGGGGGCGGGGGAGAGATTGACCTATAAATTTAGCATTGAAAAACTACATAAAACAACTGAAACTAAAATTACAATTTGTGTAGAAATTATATATAAAGAATAAATATATTTTTCAAAATTATTTAGTGTGCTTCTATTTTTATAAAAAAGAAAAGTATTTGTTTTTGTTTAAAAAATATAATTTTTTTTCTAATCCTGTAAAAATTTCTCTGTCATCTGAAATCTTTTTCTTTTCCCAATGCTTTTTGTTGCATTCTTTGCCATCTAACAATTTTTTTTCACGAAAAATATAAAATAATAACAAAAAAATATATAGGAACACATTTTAAATCATAGATTGAAACCAAACCCTGATTTCTGACTCACTCCAGTTCATGCAACCAAAAGATAAGAACAAAAAAACTAAAACAATCGAGTGTAAGCTAATAATCTTCGAATCTTCCATGAAAGTGACAAACGATCTGTGAAAATTATTCCACACGTGGTTGTTCTTTGCACACGTTTTCCCTTTAACGTTTTCGACAACTTGACAACGGGAAAAACCTATAATTCGAAGCTTACTCAGGCCATCCCAATACTCCAGAGACTCCATTCCTCAAACGCCAAACGATTATCCACCATCCCTGTGTGGGAGTGCAGACGGCCAAATTACACCCCCTTCCCTAAGTGAGCTCGTGGCTTCCATAACAAGCGCTGATTTCAAATGAAAGGAAAATATCATTGATTGGGCTGGTGAATGATTATGTGCAATTATTGAACTTTGAACCACATAACACGCCTCGAAATTTGTACAGAGATCGATTATCCAATTGGGGTGTTTCTGCAAAAATATCACGTTTGGTTTCGTTGTTGTTTTCTTTTTTTTTTAAAGTGACATGCAAAATTGAATGTAAAAAGATAACATGAATCGAATATATTCGTCGAAAAAAAATTGACACGCGTTATTGATGGCGAAAATGATACATATAATAAATTGGACAAACATTTTGTGATACTTCATCTTGTTCTGTATTTTGTTTTAATGATTACTCTGATATTTTGTTCTTTTGATAAGATTTACTATTTATCTAACACTATATAATCTATCAAACAAAGAGTTTCAAATAAAATACAAAGTTATAGGGTTTCATGATAGGACTCTGGTATATCCGGCTTGATTAAGGACAGCAAAACCATTCTATAACGCCATTCTATATCTACCATTCTTATCTAATTTGTATATTTTTGCAGTTAGAATTCTTTTAAAAAATTGTCAGAAAATTTCTTAGAATAGCATAATGAATACTCAGAAGAGGTCCCAAATGAGGTTGTCGTACCCATTTGTTACTTAGAATAGTGCTTATTGTACATGCATGAATGCCAATACCGCAGTAGATATGAGCTTCTTGGTAACATTGCAATTTGGAACTATCATTCCTAGGATCGGTATATGAAGGATTCACCTCTTCCTTTTGGCCTCAACAATATATATATATATATATATATATATACACTCAAGAGCCAAAACATTATGGCCACCCCTACATTTTGCAATGAACTCGCCTGGATGACGTGGAAGGCACGTGATCAGGTGGAAGTGGCATTTAACTGGTATTAAATGGTGGTATTAATCCATGCCGAGGCGGGTTGAAGCTGTGTTGCGCGCCAAAGGTGGGCCAACTCGTTATGACATAATCAGGCATAATCTCGTTGACAGGTGGTCATAATGTTTTGGCTCTTGAGTGTATATATATATATATATATATATATATATATATATATATATATTTATATGTATATCATATATAAATGTATATGTATATATCGATGTGCTCGTTCACCAGCACAGATGAGAATTTTCTGTTCGGCATAGCTTGTCAGAGCTGGAATCAGGACTCTTTGTTTTCCCCAATACTCTATTCCTGAGAATTTTGAATGTTATGAAACTATTTACAGCAATTTTCATTTGAATATGCGATGTCTTGTATATAATTTTTATTATATGATTGTTACCCTCAGATATCTCTCACCCTTATACTCCAGAGTGTTGTGCTATACAGGAAATGAGCAAAAATAAAGAAACAAATAAAGCTTGCAATAATTTAGCGTTTTTTTTACTTGTATGGTTATGGTAGATTTGCAAAAATCATAGACAATATTCAAATAAATAT